>OX387609.1:500000-1700000 GCA_947568835.1 Protonemura montana
GGCTTGGCTTGGCTTGACTTGGCTTGGCTTGACTTGGCTTGGCTTGGCTAGGCTTGGCTAGGATTGGCTTGACTTGGCTAGGATTGGCTTGGCTAGGATTGGCTTGGCTAGGATTGGCTTGGCTTGGATTGGCTTGACTTGGCTTAGGTTGGCTTGGCTTGGCTAGGATTGGCTTGGCTTGGCTAGGATTGGCTTGGCTTGGAATGGCTTGGCTTGGCTTGGCTTGGCTTGGCTTGACTTGGCTAGGATTGGCTCGACTTGGCTAGGATTGGCTTGGCTTGGCATGGCTAGGATTGGCTCGACTTGGCTAGGATTGGCTTGGCTTGGATTGGCTTGGCATGGCTAGGATTGGCTTGGCTTGGCTAGGATTGGCTTGGCTTGGCTTGACTTGGCTAGGATTGGCTTGGCTAGGATTGGCTTGGCTTGGCTAGGATTGGCTTGGCTTGACTTGGCTAGGATTGGCTTGGCTAGGATTGGCTTGGCTTGGCTTGGCTTGGCTTGGCTAGGCTTGGCTTGACTTGGCTAGGATTGGCTAGGCTTGGCTTGGCTTGGCTAGGATTGGCTTGGCTTGGCTAGGATTGGCTTGGCTAGGATTGGCTTAGCTTGGCTAGGATTGGCTTGGCTTGGCTTGGCTTGGCTTGGCTTGGCTAGGATTGGCTTGACTTGGCTAGGATTGGCTTGGCTTGGATTAGCTTGGCATGGCTAGGATTGGCTCGACTTGGCTAGGATTGGCTTGGCTTGGCTTGGCTTGGCTAGGATTGGCTTGGCTTGGCTAGGCTAGGATTGGCTTGGCTTGGCTTGGCATGACTTGGCTAGGATTGGCTTGGCTTGGCTTGGCTAGGCTTGCCTAGGATTGGCTTGGATTGGCTTGGCTTGGCTAGGCTAGGATTGGCTTGACTTGGCTAGGATTGGCTTGGCTTGACTTGGCTAGGATTGGCTTGGCTTGGCTAGGATTGGCTTGGCTTGGCTAGGATTGGCTTGGCTTGACTTGGCTAGGATTGGCTAGGATTGGCTTGGCTTGGCTTGGCTTGGCTTGGCTTGGCTTGGCTAGGATTGGCTTGGCTTGACTTGGCTTGGATTGGCTTGACTTGGCTTGGCTTGGCTGGGATTGGCTTGGCTTGGCTTGGCTTGGCTTGGCTAGGCTTGGCTTGGCTTGGCTTGGCTTGGATTGGCTTGGCTAGGATTGGCTTGGCTTGGATTGGCTTGGCTGGGCTTGGCTGGGCTAGGATTGGCTAGGATTGGCTAGGATTGGCTTGGCTTGGCTAGGATTGGCTTGGCTAGGATTGGCTTGGCTAGGATTGGCTTGGCTTGGCTAGGATTGGCTTGGCTAGGCTTGGCTTGGCTAGGATTGGCTTGGCTAGGATTGGCTTGGCTTGGCTAGGATAAGCTTGGCTAGGATTGGCTTGGCTAGGCTTGGCTTGGCTAGGATTGGCTTGGCTTGGCTTGGCTAGGATTGGCTTGGCTAGGATTGGCTTGGCTTGGCTAGGATTGGCTTAGCTAGGCTTGGCTTGGCTAGGATTGGCTTGGCTTGGCTTGGCTTGGCTTGGCTAGGCTTGGCTTGGCTTGGCTAGGATTGGCTTGGCTTGGCTTGGCTTGGCTTGGCTTGGCTAGGATTGGCTAGGCTTGGCTTGGCTAGGATTGGCTTGGATTGGCTTGGCTAGGATTGGCTTAGCTAGGATTGGCTTGGCTTGGCTAGGATTGGCTTGACTTGGCTTGGCTTGGCTTGGCTTGGCTAGGATTGGCTTGACTTGGCTTGGCTTGGCTAGGATTGGCTTGGCTTGGCTAGGATTGGCTTGGCTAGGATTGGCTTGGCTTGGCTAGGATTGGCTTGACTTGGCTTGGCTTGGCTAGGATTGGCTTGGCTTGGCTAGGATTGGCTTGGCTTGGCTTGGCTTGGCTTGGCTTGGCTTGGCTTGGCTTGGCTAGGATTGGGTTGACTTGGCTAGGAGTGGCTTGACTTGGCTTGGCTTGGCTTGGCTTGGCTTGGCTAGGATTGGCTTGACTTGGCTTGGCTTGGCTAGGATTGGCTTGGCTGGGCTAGGATTGGCTTGGCTAGGATTGGCTTGGCTTGGCTTGGCTTGGCTTGGCTTGGCTTGGCTTGGAATGGCTTGGCTTGGCTTGGCTAGGATTGGCTTGGCTTGGCTAGGCTTGGCTTGGCTTGGCTTGGCTAGGATTGGCTTGGCTTGGCTAGGATTGGCTTGGCTAGGATTGGCTTGACTTGGCTAGGATTGGCTTGGCTTGGCTTGGCTTGGCTTGGCTAGGATTGGCTTGGATAGGATTGGCTTGACTTGGCTTGTCTTGCCTTGGCTTGGCTTGACTTGGCTTGGCTTGACTTGGCTAGGATTGGCTTGGCTTGACTTGGCTTGACTTGGCTTGGCTTGGCTAGGATTGGCTTGGCTTGGCTTGGCTTGACTTGACTTGGCTTGGCTTGGCTTGGCTAGGATTGGCTTGGCTTGGCTAGGCTTGGCTTAACTTGGCTAGGATTGGCTAGGATTGGCTTGGCTTGGCTTGGCTTGGCTTGGCTTGGCTAGGATTGGCTTGGCTTGGCTAGGCTTGGCTTAACTTGGCTAGGATTGGCTTGGCTTGGCTAGGCTTGGCTTGACTTGGCTAGGATTGGCTTGGCTTGGCTAGGATTGGCTTGGCTTGGCTTGGATTGGCTTGGCTTGGCTTCGCTTGGCTAGGATTGGCTAGGATTGGCTAGGATTGGCTTGGCTTGGCTTGGCTAGGCTTGGCTTGGCTTGGCTTGGCTTGGCTTGGCTTGGCTTGGCTTGGCTTGGCTAGGCTTGGCTAGGCTTGGCTTGGCTTGGCTGGGATTGGCTTGGATTGGCTTGGCTAGGATTGGCTTGGCTTGGCTTGGATTGGCTTGGCTTGGATTGGCTTGGCTTGGCTAGGATTGGCTTGGCTTGGCTAGGATTGGCTTGGCTTGGCTTGACTTGGCTTGGCTTGACTTGGCTTGGCTTGGCTTGGCTAGGATTGGCTTGGCTTGGCTAGGCTTGGCTAGGATTGGCTTGACTTGGCTTGGATTGGCTTGGCTTGGCTAGGCTTGGCTAGGCTTGGCTTGGCTTGGCTGGGATTGGCTTGGATTGGCTTGGCTAGGCTTGGCTTGGCTTGGCTTGGATTGGCTTGGCTAGGATTGGCTTGGCTTGGATTGGCTTGACTTGGCTTGGATTGGCTTGGCTTGGCTAGGATTGGCTTGGCTTGGCTAGGATTGGCTTGGCTTGGCTTGACTTGGCTTGGCTTGACTTGGCTTGGCTTGGCTAGGCTTGGCTAGGATTGGCTTGACTTGGCTAGGATTGGCTTGGCTAGGATTGGCTTGGCTAGGATTGGCTTGGCTTGGATTGGCTTGACTTGGCTTGGATTGGCTTGGCTTGGCTAGGATTGGCTTGGCTTGGCTAGGATTGGCTTGGCTTGGAATGGCTTGGCTTGGCTTGGCTTGGCTTGGCTTGACTTGGCTAGGATTGGCTCGACTTGGCTAGGATTGGCTTGGCTTGGCTTGGCTCGGCATGGCTAGGATTGGCTCGACTTGGCTAGGATTGGCTTGGCTTGGATTGGCTTGGCATGGCTAGGATTGGCTTGGCTTGGCTAGGATTGGCTTGGCTTGACTTGGCTAGGATTGGCTTGGCTAGGATTGGCTTGGCTTGGCTAGGATTGGCTTGGCTTGACTTGGCTAGGATTGGCTTGGCTAGGATTGGCTTGGCTTGGCTTGGCTTGGCTTGGCTAGGCTTGGCTTGACTTGGCTAGGATTGGCTAGGCTTGGCTTGGCTTGGCTAGGATTGGCTTGGCTTGGCTAGGATTGGCTTGGCTAGGATTGGCTTAGCTTGGCTAGGATTGGCTTGGCTTGGCTTGGCTTGGCTTGGCTAGGATTGGCTTGACTTGGCTAGGATTGGCTTGGCTTGGATTGGCTTGGCATGGCTAGGATTGGCTCGACTTGGCTAGGATTGGCTTGGCTTGGCTTGGCTAGGATTGGCTTGGCTTGGCTAGGCTAGGATTGGCTTGGCTTGGCTTGGCATGACTTGGCTAGGATTGGCTTGGCTTGGCTTGGCTAGGCTTGCCTAGGATTGGCTTGGATTGGCTTGGCTTGGCTAGGCTAGGATTGGCTTGACTTGGCTAGGATTGGCTTGGCTTGACTTGGCTAGGATTGGCTTGGCTTGGCTAGGATTGGCTTGGCTTGGCTAGGATTGGCTTGGCTTGACTTGGCTAGGATTGGCTAGGATTGGCTTGGCTTGGCTTGGCTTGGCTTGGCTTGGCTTGGCTAGGATTGGCTTGGCTTGACTTGGCTTGGATTGGCTTGACTTGGCTTGGCTTGGCTGGGATTGGCTTGGCTTGGCTTGGCTTGGCTTGGCTAGGATTGGCTTGGCTTGGCTTGGCTTGGATTGGCTTGGATTGGCTTGGATTGGCTTTGCTTGGCTTGGCTTGGCTAGGATTGGCTTGGCTTGGCTTGGCTTGGCTAGGATTGGCTTGGCTTGGCTTGGCTAGGATTGGCTTGGCTTGGCTAGGATTGGCTTGGATTGGCTAGGATTGGCTAGGATTGGCTTGGCTTGGCTTGGCTTGGCTAGGATTGGCTTGGATTGGCTTGACTTGGCTTGGCTTGGCTTGGCTAGGATTGGCTAGGATTGGCTTGGATTGGCTTGGCTTGGCTTGGCTAGGATTGGCTAGGATTGGCTAGGATTGGCTTGGCTAGGATTGGCTTGGCTTGGCTAGGATTGGCTTGGCTTGACTTGGCTTGGCTTGGCTTGGCTAGGCTTGGCTAGGATTGGCTTGGCTTGGCTTGGCTTGGCTTGGCTTGGCTTGGCTTGGCTAGGATTGGCTTGGCTTGGCTAGGATTGGCTAGGATTGGCTAGGATTGGCTTGGCTTGGCTTACACTTACCCCTACCATTGATACCTGTCAAGTCCAGCTGTTGTAGGGAGGATGCACTTTGGACCAACTGCAGGAGGTCTGCATCATTAGTTCCACGACAAGCAGCCAGGCCCAGCTTCTTCAGCGAAGAACAAGATTCCACCAACGGAAGAAGATCTCCAACTTCATCTGCCAGACTGGAAAACAAATACAACTGTTACTGTCAAACCCAAACATTTCTGAGAGGCTTCATATTGCTACTAGACACATTTATAAAAAGCATTTTTTCATCTTTTAGAACGAGTAGCAAGTCTTAAAGATCAGGAGTTAACATTATGTGCTTTTCTGATTTTCAGATGTAATTGAGATAAACCTTTTTTTATCTCATAACTGGCCCAAACTTTATCACAAAACTTTCAGATAAACTTTATCAGTTCTTTGGCAAAATGCAACTGTAATTTTTTGATAATCTTCACAGTTAAAGCTAACAACAGAAAGAAGATAGTATATATAGATATAGTAGCGCTGCTATAGCTGAATTCAGCAATGATCAGCAATAACAATACAGCTATGATATGTCAAATACTTGACAGTTAAAGCTAACAACAGAAAGAAGATAGTATATATAGATATAGTAGCGCTGCTATAGCTGAATTCAGCAATGATCAGCAATAACAATACAGCTATGATATGTCAAATACTTGACAGTTAAAGCTAACAACAGAAAGAAGATAGTATATATAGATATAGTAGCGCTGCTATAGCTGAATTCAGCAATGATCAGCAATAACAATACAGCTATGATATGTCAAACTTGCAGTACCCGCTGCCTAACGGCCGCTTAAGATTTTGAGGGACTGGGCATTTTGGTTTAAATGTAAAGCCTACCATGCAATACCATACAGTACCCCCATTTATTTTATTTGAAATTTGCCGCTTATGTCACTTAGGGTCACTGCATTGTGGAAACTCTGTGAATTCTTAAGTGACCACGATGACAATTTCGAAAACAAACGACGTTGGCTGTCAAAAGATTTCCGTGTATGATTTCTTGAAATATTTCTTAGAGAGTGAAACTTGTGAAATACCTTTTACATCTCCACTAGATCTTACTAAAAACATGTTTAAAGAACGGATAAGCACTTAGAATTGACAAAATGTAATTTAAGTTGTTTGACATTGATTGAGAACTGTCAAAATCTTTCCTTGCCACCAAGTTTTAAATAAAATTTATTATGAAAATCCCAATAAATCATCGTATAAATGTCGCGTAGGGTCGTGCTCTGAAGTCATGTAAAATTTAAAATTATTCCCAGCAATGTTTGACCGGTTTCTTAAAAGTATTTGACATTCTAATCCCGTTTGACGTTTGAAAATCCTGAATGCACTGCCGCAAAGATAAGTTCAAGAATTCGTTCACCTTGCTGTGGTTAAAAAACCAAACAAATTAATGCATCTGTCAAACTTTTTGCAAATTAATTAATATTTCACGTAAAACGAACTTAAATAACAGTGTTTGGGCTCAATTTCTTCAACAACTTCCATGGGAATGCATGAAGAGTATTACCGAGATGCTGCAGGTCATTTAAAGGCAAGTTTGAATTAAATAAAAATCGAGCTGTCAGACATGGCTTTAAATCGCCTCGCCAGCCACGATGCAAACACAATTATCAATATTTCACCAAAAAAACGCTTTCAAATCTCCCTCAAAGTGTCACAATAGGAAAAAGATACTTCACCAGAAGAACATGCATTGCATGACATCACGGTATGAGTTGGTGACAGAGAACGGAGGAGGCCGAGCTTGAGAAGAAGTCACTGATCCTTGTTCTCTGTTTCATGAATGAATCCAACAGCGACCTGTAAATAAATCAATCAATAAAGAAGATGATTAATTAAGATCTATTAGGCCCCTGACTAGGCCAGTGTGTGATCCTTCAAGGGCAGGTCAAAGATTGGGTTGTGACAATATCACAAAGTGTTCAAAATGCAGCTCAGAAAAATACATTTCTAAATTTCTCATGGCAAAATTAGTTGAGTATAGTTTGTAAAAGATACAGTCTGTCGTGTAGCCACTAGATCGTGGCCCACTAATGCGGTCAGGTGGTGAATAATTAGAGTGTATGGGACAAAATGGTCATCACAGACATGGAACATCTGAGCTGACAAGATTGTCGGGTCGCTGCCACCAGCCCTGCCTAACAGAGGCCTAACAGGGGCCTAACAGAGGCCTAACAGAGGCCTAACAGGGGCCTAACAGAGGCCTAACAGGGGCTTAACAGGGGCTTAACAGAGGCCTAACAGGGGCTTAACAGAGGCCTAACAGGGGCCTAACAGGGGCCTAACAGAGGCGTAACAGGGGCGTAACAGGGGCTTAACAGGGGCTTATTGCCATTATGGAAATTCGGTACGCGCTCTTCAGAAAGTGTGAATTCGCCAAAGCGTGAGCCTTGGTTTCCTGAGTGCAATGGAAATTGAAATCGGCAAGATTGACTGAATGAATGAACAAGAGACACAAATTTAGGATTGAAATGATGATTTGAATTTAATTATAGAAACAATATGATCTAGACGGTACTACTTACAATTCTCTAGTGGATAACCACACACATTGCTCTTTAATATTGCTAACAAAATAATATCTAGTAAAGACGAAGAAAATAGAAAGAACTGGAACATTGAACTTGAATTACGAACGTAATTTACACTTGAACTTTACAATGAAGCTAAAAGAAGTGACCGCTCACTTGCTAGAGGAACAGAGGGATGGTACAGAGGGAAGTTGCAAGTGCTAAAGGTCAGTGGAGGTGGTTTGACGCATACTGTAGGAATGTGAGGCTGGTATATTGAAGAAGGGTTGGGTTTGCTGACCAACGGTAAATGTGGGTTAAAAGCGTAGAAATGAGGAGACAGTGATGCTATGAGAAAGGAATTGAAATCAGAAATAGAATATGTACATTGGTTTGCTAGCTTGGCTCGACTGGCATGACACAGTCCAATCACACTCATTCCGAGATATTCAAAGCAATTTCAGCAAATGTTAGAACATTTTGACAAACATGATCATTTAGGCACAAAAACAACTACATCCAAATAAGACGTCACGGCACAAGTCTCCCGACCCATATCGACTCAAAATTGAACAAGGAATCCAAATATACCAACAAAAAAGCAATCCGACCAGGATTATCCGTGCGGCGGTATGGGTATATCATGAATATGAATATCAATATCGGTATGAATATCATGGTGAAATCAGCATGTGAAACAAGTTTCGTGCATTGAATCAAGTAGAACATAACCACAAAATGCGCAGAAGAAGTACGTACCTTTGTTTCTTCTCTCGTGTCCTGGTAGAATTATTTTTCGTCCTCTTTCTACTTCCAACACTACATTTCCCCACATTTACACCTTCTAGATCCTCTCAAGCCATTAATTAGACAAATAAACGTCTTACCTATCGAATAAACACACGATAAAATGCCAACGTGCTGTCAACAGGTTGCACTACTTTGCATAAGAAATGCAGCAGGAATATCGGTCAGAGGCGATAAATCCAGACGAAAAATGGGGCATATTTGAATAGTACACAATTTTACATACGCATTGCAGCATAATTCTTGGTCAGAGGCAATGGATCCAGCAGGGTAGGAATATAGTACCGCCAATTAGAAGCTACGTTTGAACAGAGGTTTGAACTTACTGACGCTTGCCTTGGAAGTGAAATCAGCTGTTTTGTTGCTTCATTGCCCGTGAACTCGTGTGGATTTCACACCACAAGAGGTGCTAATTTATCAAAACTGGGGATGTTAATAAAGTTTAAATCAGTGTCGTATTGTAAAAAAGTCTATGCAAGATATTTTAAATATCAGCTTTTTAATTTATTTTATCTTTTATGCCATACAGATAAAATTGCAAATTAAAAATCAACACAGCTGCCTTTTTGATGATTTTTTCTCTAACCATACAAACATTTTTGGGGAAACTTGATTTTCAAAGCCATAATACCGACTCAACCAGCTTCTTCTCAACAAGCTATGATGAAGTCAACACCCTAATATCATGTACCAAAAAAGTTTTTTCTAAAGCTCCATCGAGGATAAATACTTATCGAAATTTGCTACCTGGAGTTCCGCTGCCACCTGAACCTATCATCACTCGTTGGGGATCGTGGATTGAGGCAGCTATATTCTATTGTGACCACTTTGAGGAGGTCAAATCAGTGATAGTGTCGTTTGATCCAGAAGAGGCGGCAAGCATAAAAACCCTTCAGAAATTATTCACATCCAAATCAAAAGTTAGCGATCTGATATATATTAAATCCAATTTTGGTACCATTCCTGGAAAAATAAAATTGCTAGAGACGATTTGAGAACCTTTGACGACATCGCTTCAGATAATACAAGATCTCCACTCGGAACTGTCTAAAGCTCCCGGTGGCCGTGCCAAAGTAGCACTTAACAAACTGGACTATGTACTGTAAGGTGAGACCCTGTAAATACCTCTAAACGTCTCGATGCTCGCAAGTGTACGTCGACGCACGCAATGTCGTCCTACGAAGGGGTAGGGTGCGGGGTACAAAGTTTGCCTAATATAAAACACTCTTAAGAAATAACAATTTACTCTCAATGCACGACATCTCTGATAGGTACATGAAAGGTAATATGAAAATAATCCTAATTACAAACTAACAATTTACTATAAGAGTGATAAGATAAAAAATCCCTAAGTCCCTAGCTAGCTGTCATTGGCCAGAATAAAATTATGAAGATTACTTGAATTTGATCGCCGAGGTAGCCGTGTTTCTCCGTCGATCAGGCGACGACGTTGGCGTTGACGTGTCGAACAGGCGTCGTGTGACTAATGAGGATCGCGACTCAGGCGTCGTGGCTCGGGTTCGCGTCGCAACTCCGGGCGCAATCAAACAGGCGGCGTGGATCGAGGCCGTGTCGCAACTCGGGCGACGTCGTGGTATCAGGCGACGTCGTGGCTCAGGATTCGTAGCTCGAGACAGCGTCGCCACTCCAGGCGTCGTACCTCCGCTGACTTGGTGTACTGGTCCCGGTGTACTCTCTCGTCTCCTCTGATCAGCCTTCTCACGTTCCCGGTCTCGGGCCTTCTCCCGTTTCTCCCTTGTTCTTCCGCTGGCGTTCCTCACGCTCCCTCTCCAGATTACACCTCGTGACTTCCTCGGCCAATCATTTACTCGAATTTATTCTATTGTACATTTTAAGAACTATAACTAATTGGGAGAGGCACTTTGGAAAGGATCATGGGGACTGGACCTCACTGCGAACATCGACACATTCCTGCGAAGCATGTGGCTACCCAGTCGCCTTTCAACCGATGCCAGAACACTTGTCACCCTTACAAAACTATCGGATATTAAACAGACGCGCGTGCCTCGAAGATTGTATGCATTATGTGCATCGCGCAAACCGATGCCAGAATACTTGTCACCCTTATTGATGCCTAACAGATATATTATACAGATGGCTCGACGCACATGGCTCGAAGATTGTATGCATTATGTGCACCTCACAATTCGTCCCCATCCCACTTGAGTGAAGCCCAGCTACGCGAAAAAAAACTAAAAAATACAACAGGCTTCTGGCCGAATCAAAACCCTCGCGAAACGCCGAGACCACGTACTCCATAGACCTCGCGGCTTTTCCCATGCTGCACCCGAGAGCAAAAGTTCCGCACGCCACTCCACTGGCTGACGCAATTCATTGGCAAGAGGTAGTAAATGAAAATCGCTAACCGCGACTTGCGAGTGCGCATCCCGCGTCTCAATTTACATCCATACAACAACACTTATCAGATTTTAATGCATGACTCCTATGCTATCGACATAATAATAAAACCCTACGAGAACTTGCTTAACCTAGTAATTTCTTTAGTAAATGAAGCTAAATTGGACCCCGATCTCCATCTGTCGCGGGGGTTGCTCTAACCAATTGAGCTACTCGAACCCCGATCTCCACCTGTCACGGGTGTTGCTCTAACCAATTGAGCTACTCGAACCCCGATCTCCACCTGTCACGGGTGTTGCTCTAACCAATTGAGCTACTTGGACCCCGATCTCCACCTGTCGCGGGTGTTGCTCTAACCTATTGAGCTACTTGGACCCCGATCTCCACCTGTCGCGGGTGTTGCTCTAACCAATTGAGCTACTTGGACCCCGATCTCCACCTGTCGCGGGTGTTGCTCTAACCTATTGAGCTACTTGGACCCCGATCTCCACCTGTCGCGGGTGTTGCTCTAACCAATTGAGCTACTTTGACACTAGTTTTTTGAGATGATTTTAGTGTATTTGGTGGTCATTTGTTCTACCTTGTGGGAAATGGAATGTTTCTGAGCGGTGGAGAAAAGATGCGAGATTGTTTCTCCGTGGAATGTGGTTCCCCCTCGTAAAGCAAACGCCAGCGAATGTCTTGCGAGATGTTAGCAGCGTAAGGACACGCCCAGATTCTTACAACGCTGCCTGGGTTGTATGTCTCGTAGACACTGACTTCACTCGGGAATACAGCCAACTCTAAGCTGACCACTAACAAACAACAATATTTACTTATTTACAAACACTTACATAACATTTGGGTACCAACATCAGATACAGATACCCATCTACAGCAGATAAATGGATAAATATACCAGTAAACAATGAAATAACTACATGAATTTAACTACAATTACTTCTTCTGACACTTGTAGCACATGGACTACATTGAGGTTAAGTTGCTTACGTCTTTGTTGCTTACCTACAAAATCCTTCGCTTGGATTCGAGCCAAGTTTTGCGTTTGAATGGGTTTGCTCGCGGAAGGCGCCATATCCCACCACGGGCCATAAGTCCTCTAGAAGATAGACTCTTTAAGCATACTTAACAAGATTAGCGTTGTTGGAAGGCTTCATCAAATTTCGGTGACTGCTTGGTCCGACAACTTACAGGAGAATATGCTTCGTGAGAGTCACCATAACGTGAAAAAACTCTTGGTTTTTCAATCAAATTGACTGCCGTGAACGAAATACTACAGCTATTTCCATATTGAGAACTGCACAGTAATATTTCATTAACAAATTGCTCGATTTTGCCCGCGCTGGTCACACTACTAACCACAGATTCTTCCATGACAGGCAAGCCAGAGTCGATGAAAGTCAGAGCCGATGGATCTGGCGCCCATCGATGATTTTCAACTTTTGCGCTAAACATGTCAGTGCTCCTGACTAAGGGAATGATTTACTCATTTACTCTTAATTTTTAAACGATGGCACAATTAAATGAAAACTTGATTCGTGCCATGGTGTGGGATCTGAAAGAAGTAGTCAATATCTCGATTACATTGTCTTCGTGGATGGGCAAGATTGACTGCAAGTCTTGGAGATATCCTTCCAAGCAGTCACAATCTGTAGATGTCTTGTCTATTTTTAACAAGCTCAATGGATCTGCTGGTGAATACTACATCAATCTTTTAGAATGCATCTATGACAGGTAACTTAACTATTGTACCGATATCCATCCAAATAATTCTGGTATTTGGAATAGAATTTGGGAAAAATTATTTTAGAATTCAGCATGGCTATATTTTTTATTCGGATGTGAGCATGAGTTAGCGTATATGACCCTACCAACTGAATTAAAATTCAGAATCTAATACGTACATTCTACCTTCAACCATGGAATTCACATCAACAACTAAAAGTTGCCTGCAGCACACTGAAATATAGGTTGAGTCTTGTACTAAAATAATTACTATACGTACTGGGCATCTTATTATTATGGGATTCTTACTGAATCTATTCTGATACCACAACAACATACTTTATTGGGTGTTCAGAATCTTAAAGTCACAGCAAAGAAGTTTCCAGGAGTTACTGAGTCTACCAGATAGATTTTACTGAAGCGGTGCGTTTCGGAAGGCGACAAAACTGGCACAAAAGAGCGATTATTGTTCTGTGCTATTAAATGTGAACATCACTTTTACCTCGTTCTGTTTTTTTTTTTCAGACTTTTATTGATTCTGAATTTACTGATAAAATTTGTGGACAATTTTCCAAATCCCTCGACCAATTTGTATGCGGCTAAAAATGTGATCCGTCCACAACAGCTCTCACTTGGAGGTCTACTAAACATATTCTGGTCGAGAATGCAATCTTTGCAGAAGAGCATGATCGATTGCATGGTTTGGAATGATTACAACTCTTGAATATCATTCTGTAATGTTGTAATGTTACTTTTAAATGCAGATAACCTCCTGATGATTAAAATAATATATCTTTTATGCAGGTTACTCAGAGGAAAATGTTTGAAATGAATGCCAAGCACCAAGATACTGATTCGAATATCAATACAACCAACATTTCCCACACAGTTGTTTCCAGAATTAGTCAAACAGATTTGATTTCCTTGGCTTCATGTGAAAGCTGTCAGATGAATGAAGCACTCATGAAGAAACTAATCAGGTGGATAGAAAATACTTGTCATGATATCGACAGAGAATCTTCAGTTGCTGCCCAGAGGTACAATAAATACTTATTTACAAACATGTTATTACCTATAAGCAAAACCTTCTTGTGTTTTATGACTGCGCATATTATTTCAAATAAAAGTTCTGATTCCACACTTCAAGAACTAAAATTCCGATTCCTTTAATTCAAGAATGAGAATAAAGGTTCAGATTGGAAAACACAAAGTGTTTCTTATTTGTAATTATTACTTCAACTCCAGCAACTGGTTCATATACTTGCCTATTCCTATTTTCATTTTGTTGCATTGACTTGTTTATATGTTTTACTGACTATGTTTCTATCATCTGTGTCTGATCAACTCAAACAATTAACAACATTTTATTAGTGCCAAGTTAAATACTAATATCTTTGGGTAGCGCGTAAAGACCAACTACAATTCTACGACACTTTGCATTAGATATTTGAGGTAGTTTACAGTTAGAAAATACTTTAGCAAGAGTATACAAATTTGATTGTACCCCAATTAAAATGACAGTAATAATCACAGGAAGGTGGCGTCGAAGGAAATAATACAAACAACGCAGTGGCATTGTATGGGAAGTTGGGCTGATGCCATCGTTGAAGATCTTACCAACCTCCAAGTCAACTACAAGGAGATCAGTATTCAAAACACTCAGCTGATCAAGTTGGTGAGAGCTACACAAAGCAAATTGGAGAAAAAAACCCAAGGAAACCAGGATTATATCAAGAAGCTAAAAATACAATGCAAAGATTCTAAAGTGAATCTGGAAGAAAAGCAAAATCAGCTCAGCCAAGTAAACATGAAGTGGCAGCTATTGTTCAGTGATAAAGAAGAAAGTTACAAAATATTAGAAATGAAATTGAAACTCACTGGTTTGTATAGATAATCGATTATTGTTGAATTACACTGAATCTGTCTGTAAAAGTACTTCTTAATGTACTTTAATGACAACTGTACATATTTAGGAGTACTATTAGATAGTAAGTTAATGTGGAGGCCCCATGCAGAGTATGTAGCTAAGAAAGGAATGCGCAATCTTAACTTTGTATTTAGAAATCTCAAAACAAGCAGCAAAGAAATCAAAGAAATGGCATATAAATCATTAGTTAGGCCTACACTAGAATATGCGAGCATTGTCTGGGACCCACAACTGCAAGGGTTGAAGGATATGCTGGAAAAATTCAACGACGAGCAGCTAGAAAGGTGATGGCAAAGTATGGAAGAAGGCATAGCCCGACTGAAATGATTCTTGAACTCGGATGGGAATCTTTAGAAATGAGAAGGGTTGATTCAAAATTGGTTGCTATGTACAAAATAATAAATGAAGATGATGCATGGAAAGAGTTAAAGAATATGATAAATAAATCTGTATTTTTAGGAAGAAATGAAAATAACTTTAAGTTAAAAATGAAGGGATACAATAGCAACATCGGCAAGTTTTCCTTTCTGGGCAGCACCATCCCTGAATGGAATAACCTTGGTGTGGTTCTAAGTTCCTGGCCTGATAAAATAGAAGACTTCAAACAAAGGCTGAGATCCCACAGGGAAATTATATTGTAATCATTCATAAATTCAGAAATCATAACTATGTATCTATTAGTAATAAATAGGATGTATTAACAAGTAAATATGTCAACTATGTATCATGATTAACTGTGTAGGTACCTATAGTTACCAATCATTATAGTAATTATTTACTATTGTCTATTTTAAATGTACTTAAAGAAATTGTAACCGGGTCAATAATGCCTAAAACAATAAAGATGAATACAATACAATCCTACCTATCAGAATGTTGCAGCCCACACAAGTTAGTCTTCTATTTCTGCATTTAGATCAACTACTAGCAGAAAGTGTCTGCAAGGAAAAGTGCACACAAAATGCTCTTGAAGAAATGCACCAGCAGCTGGAGGTGGTTTCTAATGATAGAAACACACAAGCCAATGAAATTGTAGGATTACATGTCAGACTTCTCCGAGAGCAACAGGATTACCAAACTAAATGTGCTGAAATTCAGATGCAAGCTGCAGGTCTTCAGGTAAAGTAATGTTCAACTGTCGGAAACTTATCGGAAAATATTGTTACTTTACAAGTGAAACAAAGAAGATCTCTAGAAATGTAAAGCTCTGTATTGCAAGATCTTACCCATGACCAAGGCAATTTTCACAAAGCTTTGCTTCAAGGACCCATAACAAATAACAAGTTGTATTGGCAAGTCCAAGCTCCCAAATGTCAAGAAAAGTTGCAAAGCATTGTATTGCAAAGATGTAAAAGAATAAAGTTAAGCAGTCTTTACACGTACATTACCTGAGTAATTAGATGGTCCCAGCTGATTGCAAACTCAAACGCATGGCCTCACTTGCAAGTATTCACAATTGCACAAAGCCAAACCTAAAACTCACTCAAAAACAGGAATGTACCTCGGTCAGTGAGGAACACGAGACATGACTTGAAAGTCAAACTCCATTTAAAACACAACGGTTAAATTCAACTCAAAAATTGTCTTTCAATGTTAATAGGATAATGTATCAATGGAATGTCATGAGTTTTCACTCCATTTGCTTGTCTATTGCTACTGGCAAACATATCATCAAATATATCATTAAATATATCATTAGAGGTGTAATTTATGTGAAATACTTGAAAGAAGCTTGAAGCTGAAAGAAAGCGGGGAGGAAGACATCCCAACCACTGGCAACCACGCTGCTCGCTGGCATTCAAGTTCATGGTCGGATAAAACCCAGGCAAGCTCACTCCACTGCACACGTGAAAAGCAAAGCCGGCAAACAACACTCGGTGCATTCCTCGTAAAACTCTCATGTTTTTATTAAATTAGCAATCCACTGTCTTATTTTGTAAACAACAATGTCAGACAAGTGAAACAAATTGAACAATACATTATTAGTTTGTAGGTTTATGTACACTCTTGTCCTTGTCTAAATAATTCATTGATTTAACTCCTGATGTCAGTCAAATATTACATACTTTTGGTAGACAAAAGGAGATTGAAAGCAACAATTCATGAAATCTGGTTGAGAAATGTCTGCTAGGCAAACCAACAGCACGCCACGAGGCCAAGCCAGTACTTACGACTTTGCGGCAATTGTCCACTGAAAACTTCGGCGTTTCCACCGGGAACCGAGGGGTCTGGACCAGGACCAGGATCAGGATCAGGGGTTCTTTTGTCAGGAGCTTTGTTAGGGAAGACGCAGGACTTTCTGTTGCCAGCCCACGCTAGCCTAATCTCTGTGTAGCTAATATCTAGTGTGTGAATAAATAGAAAAGAGGTTAATGAATGCACATTTTGCCCGGCAAATTACTAGTGGAAAGGTGAGTGAGTCTCCGCTTACGT
The DNA here is from genome assembly GCA_947568835.1 of Protonemura montana. NCBI lineage: Eukaryota > Metazoa > Arthropoda > Insecta > Plecoptera > Nemouridae > Protonemura > Protonemura montana. Next base: position 516,680 of record OX387609.1, read on the forward strand.
TCCTGCACTAAGTTAAATAATAAATACTCGCTACTAACATATTTTGTTTGTGTGTAATGAATGTATACAAGTACGCTACTACGATTATCACCCAGTGGCGCCAACCCCCACGTTGCGGGAATCACTTTCGTGTAAAATTATTGTCAGGCGAGTAATATTGGGCCGAGGAATCCTCTGCCGGAACGTACTAACTGCTAAAAAAAGAACCGCTTCCTTTCTATATAAAAATAACACCTCGCATACAAAACAAAAGGCACTTCTCTAAGAATTTAAGTGAACTCCTAGAGTTTGTTGGGCTGGAGGTTAAGTAGGTGCTTGGTTGTGGGTATCCAGGGGGCTTATATCGGACCATACAGGATGAAACCGAAGAAGACGGCCCACATGAGCACGATCCAGTGGACCGTGAGCAGCGGACTCTTACCGTCGGTGATCTTGCGGGCTACGAACTTGAGGGTTTCGTCCAGCAGTATTACGGGCAGCGAGAATTTCATGACGGTGACCCATTCATCAACACCCAGAGGAGTTACTTGGAATACACCCTGCGCAGAGATAAACAAACACATGTCAGTCAAGTTGCAGATCTAACAGCCTATATACCGGTAGCCCACCAGGTCCGCCAACTTACCGCCAGCACCTCGACGTGCAGAATGACAAAGTGGAGGGAGAAAGACAGCGCCATCGAGCCAATCAGCCACAAGTTGCACCATGGAGGCATGGCAATCAGGGACTGGTTCTCAGACAAACTGAAACAAAACATGTTGGCATGACAACCAGGAACATAACACATTCAAACAAAACATGTTGGCATGACAACCAGGTTCTCAGACAAACTGAAACAAAACATGTTGGCATGACAACCAGGAACATAACACATTCAAGTTGAACTATTTTGCCATGGCAACCAGGGACTGGTCGACAACAACATGTGTATACTGTTGTCTTGTACAGACCTGTTCATGGCATTGAGCATCTCTATGGTAACAAGCACAGAAAGAGCCATCGTCATGGGATACGGGCTGTGGAAGATGTGACAGTTGATTCCCTTGAAGTCCTCACTCTCTCCAATGCATGACAGATGATGAGTCTAGAAACAAAACAAACAAAACAATTGAAATTACTTGGCTACTGTCACATCATTGCAAACTTTGATAGGATGATGAACCTACATCATCAAAAGTTAATATAAAATCTCTAAATATTCCTATATTTTGAGTCGTTATGAAACTACCAGACCGATATTTCTAAAAACCGCGTGGGGTCGAAGTTGGGAACACTGGAATGTGCTCTGCAAATTTGATTGCAATCGGAGCAGGTGAAAATTGAAAGGTTAAGTCAACTTGAAGATTAAGTTGTGTTGATAAAATGAAACTCACCAGCTGCCAGTAGGTAAGTTGGGGTCCCTCGGGCGCCTACATGAACCACCAGGTGGCAGCACCAACAGTGGCAGCTCCTACGTAAGTTCCAACGGCCATGTAACGGAAGAACAGCCAACCAGAGATGAGAGATTCATCAGCCTTGCGTGGTGGCTTCTCCATGATGTCCAAGTCGGGAGGATTGAAGCCCAGGGCAGTTGCAGGCAAACCATCAGTGACCAGATTGACCCAGAGAAGTTGCACGGGGATCAAAGCTTCAGGTAGACCTAGAGCGGCGGTCAGGAAGATGGAGACAACTTCACCAATGTTGGACGAGATTAAGTAACGGATGAACTGCTTCATGTTGTTGTAGATCGCTCGGCCTTCTTCTACCGCGGACACGATGGACGAGAAGTTGTAGTCGGCCAATACCATCTCGGATGCAGACTTGGCGACAGCAGTTCCAGATCCCATAGCAATACCAATCTAAGCCTGGGGCAAAATAACAATACATGTCAAACATAGCAATACCAATCTCAGCCTGGGGCAAAATAACAATACATGTCAAACATAGCAATACCAATCTCAGCCTGGGGCAAAATTAAACTTATGTCAAACATAGCAATACCAATCTCAGCCTGGGGCAAAATTAAACTTATGACAATTCAAATATGACAAACATAGCAATACCGATCTCAGCCTGAGGCAAAATTTCAACATTAAGTATGAAAATACTTGTAAATACTTGGGGGTAACTCTTAGATCTAACCTGAATTGGGAAGACCATATAAAAAACATAGTTGGAAAGAGAGATTATGGTTTGTAATGGTTACAAATGTACAGGGTACAGATGCAAAGGTATAGGAAGAGGCAGTGGCATGGGAATGTTGTGACTTTTGTTGGAATATGTGGCAGTGGCATGGGACCCACGAACATCAAAACTTGAACAAGATTTAGAAGAAATGCAGAGGACGGCTGCTGGGCTCGTGATTAATAAATAGCAACACAATTCTCAGCCTGAAGTACACGCGAGTAAAACACTTGCAATGCGGGAGGCATTTTATTGCCACGTGTTATTATCAACTACTTGGGATTTAAACTCCAGGTTAAACTTGCTGAGAGTAGGTTCGTGCATTTCAAGAGACTGTTGTTGTGCAAGCAAATCTCTGTCACCAGTCTTTCAGTCAAGACCTGGTCTTGCAGGTAAGGCTAGGTTAGGTTAGGACAAATACACACCTTCTTGAGGGCAGGAGCGTCATTGACACCATCTCCAGTCATAGCAGTGACCTCATTCATGCTCTGCAAGAATTCAACGATCTTTGACTTGTGAGACGGCTCCACTCGAGAGAACAATCGAGAGCGGGCAACGGCGGCCTTCTGTTCAGCTACGGGCAGGTCATCAAACTCACGACCAGAGTAAGACTTTCCAGTTGTGTCCTCTTCTTCAGTGAATACTCCAATCCTGCAACCAATCAGCTGTTAGCCAGGAACATATGTGTCAAGGTATAGGGCATGGTGCAAGCATGGATGTGTACAGCTGGGTTGGCATCTTCAATGGGAGCCAGGGACATGTGTGTCAAGGTATAGGGCATGGGCATGGCGTTGGTTTGAATAGGTCTTAAATTGGAACATTATATCTAATATTGTGATTTGGTGCAATTTTCATTGATTGCGAGTCGCAAATCAACCGATAAATCAAGTGTGAAGTGAATCTTTTCAAGACCCTGGCCGTGGACCGGTCAATACGGCAATCCTGTAAGTACCGAATCTACTATACCTACATAGTGATATTATTATTATTGTTATTATTATTATTATTGTTATAAATATACATTGTTTAATGGAATTGAATAGCATGATAGCTTAGTTTACCCACTTCAAGCACTATTCCAGTCATGAAGTGCTTGACTGGTGCCTATGCAAAACCATAATTGATTTTGTTTTGTCGATAATGGCCGCTGTGCCATGACTTCTAATTTCAAATGGAATTCGCAAATTGTTGTTCACGCAGTAATATTCAACCCCTCTTATCGTCATCAGAGGAATTAAGATACCTACAGGTACAGGTCAAACGGATACCCAGTAGATAAATAACAAAGGTTATCTGATATCAATAAACTATTATGTTTGTCGTTGGTGGGCAAGGTAGTATTTAACCCTCGCTTTCTTCCCACAGATGCCACCTAAAAAGCGTGCAAACCTGACGCGTCGAAAAATTACTAAAAATGCGAAGACAAGTGCTGAGAGTATTGCAGCAAAGGAAAGGACGGCAGCCGAAAGAGCACGACTGAAGAGAGCGGCTGAGCGAGCTGACCAGGAGCCGACTGCTGCCCCGCCGACGCCCACGCTCGACGAGCAGCCTCCTGTTCTTCCCGATGGCCATGTCGCGGTGGCAGTTCTCGGTGATAACCCGGTGAGTGTCGTTTCACATGATGCGCTGCCCGAGCAGGCCAACCCCGCTGCCGTTGTCGCTGTCGGTCACCAGCGCAAGCGCATGCCAAGCTGCCAGCTCCTTTCTTTTCTCGAGGATGTGCCAGTAGGACTCCCTTCCCTTGATGTAAGCGAGCAAGCTAACGTAGACCAGATCCTGGGAAATGAAGTTGGCCAGCACCAAGCTGACTGCCAACGCCCACAGCGTCGTGCTATTATTTCGGAGCAGGCGCGTTTGCAAAGAGAGCATGAGACTGCAGAAGAGCGAGGTGCCCGCCTCACGAAAATGGCAGAAAATGCTCGCCAGCGCAGAGAGGCCGAGATGGAGGCCCAGCGTACAGAGCGTCTGGCCCAGGTGGCCGAGTCAAAGCGTCGCCGCTTGAACGAAGCGACCGAGGAACGGCGCATACAGCTTCTGGCTGAAAAGGCCGAGTCTGAGCGACTCCGTTCGGCGAAAAATACTGACGAACAGCGACTCCAGCGACTGGCCCAGAAGGCAGAGGCAAAGCGTCGCCGCTTGAGTGACGCTACAGAACAACAGCGTCTTCAGCGACTGGCCCAGAAGACAGAGGCAGAGCGTCGCCGCTTGAGTGACGCTACAGAACAGCAGCGTCTCCAGCGACTGGCCCAAAAGACAGACCATATGCGAGCTCAGAGGGAACACGAGACTACAGCAGAGCATGTCAGTCGATTGGTCGCCGCAAGGGAGCGATCGCAGCAGCGTCGCAGAGCCAAAACAAGGGACCGGTTCGCAGCGGCCGAAGTGGAAGTCTGTCAGCGCGCCGAGGAGGAGGCTACCCAACGCGCCCAGGAGGCTGAACAAGAGCAAAGCCAGCGAGTCGAGGTCGAGGCCATTGATGTGGTAGAGGAACCGATCGAGCCCGATCTTGCACCGGTTAACCTACATCCTTTGCACATGGAGGCTGCCCGGCAAGACGTGACTGACGTCGCATTGTTTCACTGTGGCAACCTGGACCAAGAATGCAGGATTTGCAGGGCTCTACATTTCAAAGGAGAGAGGCCTTCAGACAAGATATACAAGCTCTGTTGTCACGCGGGTAATGTCATGCTAGAGCCGCTCCTCCCGTATCCGGACTTGATGCTTGCGTTGCTTACCGGCGACCATTGCGGATCAAAGAACTTCCGTAAGAACATCCGGTCTTACAACAGTTCGCTCTCCTTTGCGTCGGTCGGAGCAAAGACGGATATCCCGCAGGGTCGTGGCACGTATTGTTTCCGTGTCCATGGAAACATTCAGCACAGGATCGGACACATGGGGCAGGCGGTGCAGAAGCCACTCTATTCCCACCTGTACTTTCTCGACGCGGAGCAGGCGAAGACGCATCGAATGGACAGGCGTGAGAATGCTGATCTGATGCCCGACCTGCTGAACGAGCTGGACTCGCTGGTTCGCGACATTAATCCTTTCGCCCAAGGGCTCAAGACGCTGGGGCAGGTGGAGGCAGAGGACCGCGTCCGTGCCGCGGCCGAGGGGCGCCCCGAAGTGCGGGCCGAGTTGCGCTTTGTAGATGACCGGCGACGTCTTTACGAAAATCCGACGGCGCACGAGGTGGCCGTGGTGTATCAGAGCGTGGACGGTGGAATGCCTCCGCTTGGCCGCGACATTCGCATCCATACCCACAGCGGCTTCTTTGAGCAGCTGTCCGTCCTGTCGCCTAACACGGATCCGTTGAGCTACGTCCTGTTGTTCCCGCGAGGAGAGCCCGGCTGGCAAAGAGACATGCCACACACGAGGCAATCAGCGCACAGTGTCGTCACACTGATGGAGTTCTACAGCCATCGACTCCACGAGCGTGCTGGTTCCTTCCACCCCGTGCTGCACGCCGGCAAGCTGACGCAGCAGTTCATGGTGGACGCGTACATCAAGGTGGAGGGGAATCGTCTTGAGTTCGTGATCCGGAACCAGAAAACTCTGCGCGCCGAGCTTTATCGCGGTCTGATGGACCACATAGAGCACCGTGCCGAGCAGCAGGGCTGCAATGTCGGCAAAATGGTGATCCTGCCGTCAAGTTTCATCGGCAGCCCCAGGCATTGTCAGCAACTCTATCAAGACGCTATGAGCATCGTCACCAAGTTTGGGAAGCCCGATCTTTTCCTGACGATGACGTGCAACCCGAAGTGGCCCGAAATTCAGGAGAGCCTTGCGACGTTTGAAAGGGCCGAGGACCGACCCGACCTCACCGCCCGAGTGTTTCAACTGAAACTCAAGGAACTGATGGCCGACCTGACAAAAAGACACGTGCTGGGCGTACCCATGGCTCACTTCCACGTGATCGAGTTCCAAAAACGAGGACTCCCGCACGCCCACATTTTGGTCATCCTCCGCGACGAGGACAAGATCCGCACTCCCGAGGAGGTAGACGCACTCATCTGTGCCGAGTTGCCCGATCCGGTGACCGAGGAGAGACTTCACAAGGTGATCGTGTCGTCAATGATTCACGGCCCGTGCGGCGCTCGGAACATGCGCTCTGTGTGCATGGAGGACGGCAAGTGCAAGAAGAAGTTCCCAAAGTCGTTCACAGCGCAGACTGTGGTCAACGAAGGGGGCTTCACCGTCTATCGCCGTAGAGAAAGCGGACCGACGCATACCATCTCAGGGAGAGTGGTGGACAACCGAGACGTAGTGCCTTACAACAAGTACTTGAGCTCGAAGTTCGACTGCCACCTGAACATCGAGCACTGTGGATCCGCGAAGACGGTCAAGTACCTGTGCAAGTACGTGTACAAAGGTCACGACTGTGCCAGGGTGCAGCTTCGCGTCTCTGTCCCCGCGGAGGGCGAACACGAGCAGCGTCCGGCGCGCGGTGCCCAGCACGAGTTGGTATGGGACGAGGTCTCACACTACATTGACTCTCGCTACGTGAGTCCCCAAGAGGCGGTGTGGCGCATTTTCGGATTTGAAATGCACGATAAATCGCATACCATCATTCGTCTGGCGATCCACCTCGAGGGTGAGCACACAGTCACGTTCCGGCCCGGAGACGAGGAAGCCGCAGCAGAACGCGGCAGCACTGCGCTGACCACGCTCACAGCATGGTTTGCATTGAACCAGACCAACTCGGCGGCACGACAGTTCAAGTACGTCGACATACCGTACCACTTCCGATTCGAAGGAAAAGCGTGGAAGCCGCGCAAGCGAGGTTCCGGCAGCATCATCAGCCGCATGTACTCCGTAACGCCCCGGCAGATCGAGCGATACCATCTGCGTCTTCTTCTGCTACACGTGGCCGGCGCCACCTCCTACGAGGACGTGCGCACGCACCAGGGCACGGTGTACGCTAGCTTCAAGGAAGCTGCCATGGCGCGCAACCTGCTCATGGACGACGACGAGTGGCAAAAGTGCCTCGAGGAGGCGGTTGCGATCCAGATGCCGAACGAACTTCGTCAGCTGTTTGCCGTGATTTGCGCGTTCTGTCAGCCGGTTGACCCACTGACTCTGTGGCAGCGATTCAAGGACGATTTCTGCGAAGATTTCGCCCGAGACCACGACCCCATCGAGGCGGAACAGTTGGCGCTGAACGCAATCCAGTCCGTGCTTGCCCTGCACCGACTGACCAACGCCGAACTCGGTTTGCCGGCGCCCCGAGTGCCAGTCATCGTTGCTGTCGACGAGCAGTTCGACCAGACCGCCGAAAGGGAAGAGGCCGAGGAGAACTTGGTGAAGCTCAACGACAGACAGCGCGTGGCATTCGAAGCGGTGATGACAGCAATCGATGATCCGAACGCCGAGCAGAGGTGCTTCTACCTAGACGGTCCGGGCGGCAGCGGAAAAACCTTCCTCTACAACACCTTGATCAGCGCGCTGCGAGCCCGAGGCGAGCGAGCCGTGGCCGTCGCGTGGACGGGCATTGCGGCGACGCTGCTGAAGGGAGGGAGGACCTGCCACTCACGGTTCCGATTGCCCGTTCCCATTGTGGAGAACAGCACGTCTGGCGTGAAGCCCAACTCCGCCGAGGGCGCTTCGCTGAGGGCGGCCAAGGTCATCATCTTGGATGAAGGACCCATGGCGCCTCTGCTGGCCCTAAACGTGATCGAGCGGACGCTAAGAGACGTGACCAACGATGAGCGTCCGTTCGGCGGAAAGGTGATCGTTATCGGCGGAGATTTTAGGCAGTGCCTCCCAGTCGTTCGAAATGGCAACCGAACGACCATTGTCGAGCAATGCATTAAGCGAGGCGCGCTTTGGTCACTGTTCCGCACGCTCGAGTTGCGCTCGAACATGCGCGCGAACGCGGGCGAAGTCGAGTTCGTCGAGTGGCTGCTGCGCGTGGGAAACGGCGAGCTTTTGAACGACCGCCACCTCCCGGACGACACCATTGCCCTACCTGACCAGTGTGTCGTGGACAGCGTTATTGACGCCGTCTTCGGCAAGAGCATTAGTGCTGCCGAGATGGCCGAGATGCAGGACCATGCCATTCTGTGTCCGAAGAACGTGGAATCTTTGAACATCAATGACACAGTTCTGGAGCGCCTCGAAGGCGACGCACACGAATACTGCAGCGCAGACTCAGTAGACGTAAGTGAAGGCGAAGATGGCGACGCTTTGGCTACCGACTATCCTGTCGAGTATCTCAATTCGTTGACGCCATCCGGGATGCCACCGCACAAGCTGCGCCTGAAAGTGCACGCAATTGTGATGCTCATGAGGAACGTGAACGTGAGAGCCGGCCTGTGCAATGGAACTCGGCTCAGCGTAGTTGCACTCCACGAGCACGTGATCGACTGCAGGATTATCGGAGGACGCTGCGCAGGAGATCGAACTTTTCTCTGCCGAGTGAACCTCACGCCCTCAGACATTGGTATGCCATTCACCATGACAAGGCGCCAGTTCCCGATTCGTCTGGCATTCGCCATGACAATCAACAAAGCACAGGGACAGTCTTTGAGGCGAGTGGGTGTGCATCTCGAAAAACCAGTGTTTGGACACGGCCAGCTCTACGTGGCGCTGTCTCGAGCTCGGTCTCTGGACTCGGTCTTTCTGGCAGTCACCGGCAACGAGGCGCAGGGCATGTTGATTGCTTCGAGCAAGACCACTTTCACCAAGAACATCGTGTACAAGGAGGTGCTCGAGATCCATGCGCCGGAACAGCTGGCAGCGGATCCTCCCTCGCACAGTGTCCGTCGCAGTGACGATCACAAGGCTGACCAGGAGGCCGTTGAGCAGTCGCTCAGTCAACTCGCGGTCTCGGATGCTGGTGAGCTAATCGAACCGATGGACACAAGCGACTGTGGCGCGCCGCACACTTGCATTGTGCGTGCTTCTTTTCACCAGGGAGACGCTCGATCTGTCAATGCAGGGAGGCAATGCACAGCAGTGGCTGCTTGCGCAGTCGCCATGGCACATAGCCGATGCCCTTCCACCTGGCACACTGACACACTGGACAGCATCCTCGAAGCCGGCGATTCACTGTACACTCTCAGTGCACACAATCTGCCGTTCGGCGAGGAATTTCTCGCTGTGAATGATTTGCACGATAGCTTCTCCGTTATGGGATTGAAATTTTGCATTGCTTCTGATCCTGTCGTGGAAAATGCTAAGCACGGTTTGATCCGGCCACAAAACATCCCTGTCCAACCTAGCCAAGACGCCTGGCCCGACCTCCTGACAGGACTGACCGAGTTTCTCGCCAGCTCGGCCTGTGGGATTTTAACATCTGCGGACGTGTCGGTAGCATTGGGCCGAGCAGACGACGGGACCTACTGGATGTTTGATTCCCATTCCAGAGACCAGCACGGATTCTCGAGTCCTGATGGCACAGCGTGTCTGACAATTCACCCGGACTTGAGAGCGCTTGGTGAACTGTTCTGCGCCAACGTTCTCTCTGCGCAGGCACTCAGCCCTAAGCCATTCACAATCGAGAAATTGCCGATTGCACGTTCTTAACTGACACTCGCTCATGAAGTCACTGAACAATTACACCCCGGATAATACTGCCGCACTGGAAACTTGGCTTGGCCAAATGATTTCTCTCGGACGAACGCAAAACCCAATAGTTAGCTACTGTGCTAGCAACGCGTATTCGAAAGATTTCCAGCAGTTAAAGAATTAATTACCTTCTGGTCATAAATGGTCTTCTTAATCCAAGTGATTTATTCACTGCGTGAAAACTTACCAAATATGAGAGCTACACATTTCTTGAGAAATATTTTCTCAGATAATATATCAAGGACACCGTCTCTGTTAATAAAACGGTCGAAAATAATGTGTCATCACTAAGGTTGACCAACAATGTCACCTAACTAAAAAATGACTGTGCAAATGCTTTAAAAAACCATAAATATGATAAATATTACCTAAGCTGAAAGTTACTTGGAAATGTTAAATTTCCAATGATATTCCAAACTCGGAGATTGTATTGAAAGATATTCCACTGACATTGTTAATGCAGCCGATGATATATTCCGAACATAATCCGCTTGCATTACCGGAGAATAAATTGAACATGTCTTATCAGAGAGATATACAATGGACAGACATTCAATTACAGAGTAATGCTGAGCTGGTGACTATGCTTATTTAATTGACCTATGGGTGTACGCGATTCCTAACAGAGTACTCTGTCCACTTGGATTATTCGAGTGAGTTCGCACGGGCGAGCGACAGACTACTGCTGTACTATTACTGGTCCTTTGGTTAAAATTTGACCGCCAGAGTGCTTTGGTCCTTTGGTTAAACGTCAACAGCCAAAGTGCTTTGGTCCTTTGGTTAAACGTCGACAGCTGGAGTGCGTCAACAGCCAGAGTGCTTTGGTCCTTTGGTTAAACGTTGACAGCCAGAGTGCTTTGGTCGATCAACATACATAGTAACAAAAAAAAAAAAAAAAACAACGACATCACATCAAAGAACGATCAACAACATCATACTGCGAAGCTGGTGACTATGCTTATTTAATTGACCTATGGATGTACGCGATTCCCACCAGAGTACTACTGTCCACTTGGATTATCCGAGTGAGTTCGCACGGGCGAGCGACAGACTACTGCTGTACTGGACACTTGGTTGCTTGGGTGCCTCCTCATGGACGTCCGCGATTCCCAACAGAGTACTCCTGTCCACTTGGCTTAACCAAGTGAGTTCGTGCGTGCGAGCGACAGACTACTGCTGTACTATACTGGTCCTTCGGTTAAAGTTGACCACCAGAGTGCTTTGGTCCTTTGGTTAAACGTCGACAGCCAGAGTGCTTTGGTCCTTTGGTTAAACATTGACCACCAGAGTGCTTTGGTCCTTTGGTTAAACGTCGACAGCCAGAGTGCTTTGGTCACTCAAACAACACTAGGTTGTTTGAGTGCCTCTTCATCGACGAACACGATGCCCAACAGAATACTGTTGTACATATGGCTTATCAAAGAGATTACTAACGGACGAAAGATCGCCAAACAGAGCTGGATATATCACAATTGATAATACAATTCTAATCGTGTTTTGGTAATTGAGCTTATATCATATTTTATCACATGGTTCTATTTGCATAGAGGCGGCAATATTTTTGGATGGCTGTCATAGCTGTGAGCGGGGCGGTGCTCACAGTTTTGCACAATAAGATAAAATGTATCTTTTGACAGCCAGAGTGCTTTGTGCCTTTGGTTAAATGTTGACAGCCAGAGTGCTTTGGTCCTTTGGTTAAAAGTTGACAGCCAGAGTGCTTTGGTCCTTTGGTTAAACGTTGACAGCCAGAGTGCTTTGGTCCTTTGGTTAAATGTTGACAGCCAGAGTGCTTTGGTCCTTTGGTTAAATGTTGACCGCCAGAGTGCTTTGGTCCTTTGGTTAAATGTTGACAGCCAGAGTGCTTTGGTCCTTTGGTTAAATGTTGACAGCCAGGGTGCTTTGGTCCTTTGGTTAAATGTTGACAGCCAGAGTGCTTTGGTCCTTTGGTTAAATATTGACAGCCAGAGTGCTTTGGTCCTTTGGTTAAAAGTTGACAGCCAGAGTGCTTTGGTCCTTTGGTTAAACGTTGACAGCCAGGGTGCTTTGGTCCTTTGGTTAAAAGTTGACAGCCAGAGTGCTTTGGTCCTTTGGTTAAACGTTGACAGCCAGGGTGCTTTGGTCCTTTGGTTAAAAGTTGACAGCCAGAGTGCTTTGGTCCGTTGGTTAAAAGTTGACAGCCAGAGTGCTTTGGTCCTTTGGTTAAAAGTTGACAGCCAGAGTGCTTTGGTTCTTTGGTTAAACGTTGACAGCCAGGGTGCTTTGGTCTTTTGGTTAAAAGTTGACAGCCAGAGTGCTTTGGTCCTTTGGTTAAAAGTTGACAGCCAGAGTGCTTTGGTCCTTTGGTTAAAAGTTGACAGCCAGAGCGCTTTGGTCCTTTGGTTAAATGTTGACAGCCGGAGTGCTTTGGTACTTTGGTTAAACGTTGACAGCCATAATAAATTCAATAATTATATTTAAATAAAAGTTCAATAAAAATTCAATAAAAATTAAAAAAAATAAAAAAAATTATAAAAAAATTATAAAAAAATTATAAAAAATTGGGATTTGTTTGAGATTTTTTTTCTTTATTCATTATTCTATTTTTATCACTTGATCAACGACTTTTTTTTAGTTCCAACGAGATACCACTTTTATGATGGCAACGGTTAGAAGATCCTGTTGAATTCATCTGGACACTTTTCATTTCCCCAAGAATGGTGCCTCTCTGTTGCTGTCTTTTTTGTTTTTGTTTTAGCCCCTGTCAATTTCCTGAGAAGGAACTTCTGCATAGCACTGATGCGGCGATTACTTTCAATTACAAATGAAAACGAAACCTTCGGTTTAATGGTGAGCATTAAGTTTTTCAACGAGTAATAGTGAAGCAGTAGTAGTAATAGTAACGAGTAATAGTAAAAGTATAGTGAATAGTTTGTAGTTCACCTACCAATCCTTGATTAACAAACTCCATTGCAGTCAACTAAAATGTTATTGTGGCCTTTCAAGTAGAAATTTTCCTTAGAAGGGGCCCGCCTTTCATTGGGATTTAGGGTTGTAAGAAAATTTGACTGATCAAAAACCTTTTGGAGGCTGTTTTTTATGCAGACGATAATTTCTAAATCTTATAAAAGGTTTGGTTTTTCTAACCGTGCACTTTAAAAAATCACAACTTCTTCTTTCCTTCAGGCCCAGACTCCAGTGGCGCTGTTCGCTGCAACATAGCTCTGCATTGATTGTTGCTTTCGAAAGGTCAAAGTTTAAAACGCAAATCCTAAACTTTTGAATAATTATCATATTTGTCAAAAAGATCATGATGTTCGCAATTACAAATTACATTTCTGTACATTTTGAAACATGTTTATGTTATCTCAAATAAAACGCACCGTCAATGTAAACAAAATAATGAATATAATTATTTGTAATGAGTGATTTCTGTCCAAAAAGCACATCAAATATTGTGTCCCTTAGCCATGCAACTCATCAACGTTTAAGGTACTGGCGTAGAGGCAAAAGGCTTCTTCAACGAGTCTTTAGGGAATAAAATATGATTTTCTTAGCATTTTCATAGTACTCTTGGTTGTGGGCCTATAATTGGCTTTCAAAGAGCATCTGGCAAAACTCGGAAAAATTTGTAAACATAATTTAGCTCGAGAAAATTTTCAACCAAAATGCCCACTCCCTCAACATCAACAGGTGCCGTTAGGCATCGGGTACTGCTAGTGTTTTTATTAAATTAGCAATCCACTGTCTTATTTTGTAAACAACAATGTCAGACAAGTGAAACAAATTGAACAATACATTATTAGTTTGTAGGTTTATGTACACTCTTGTCCTTGTCTAAATAATTCATTGATTTAACTCCTGATGTCAGTCAAATATTACATACTTTTGGTAGACAAAAGGAGATTGAAAGCAACAATTCATGAAATCTGGTTGAGAAATGTCTGCTAGGCAAACCAACAGCACGCCACGAGGCCAAGCCAGTACTTACGACTTTGCGGCAATTGTCCACTGAAAACTTCGGCGTTTCCACCGGGAACCGAGGGGTCTGGACCAGGACCAGGATCAGGATCAGGGGTTCTTTTGTCAGGAGCTTTGTTAGGGAAGACGCAGGACTTTCTGTTGCCAGCCCACGCTAGCCTAATCTCTGTGTAGCTAATATCTAGTGTGTGAATAAATAGAAAAGAGGTTAATGAATGCACATTTTGCCCGGCAAATTACTAGTGGAAAGGTGAGTGAGTCTCCGCTTACGTTCCTGCACTAAGTTAAATAATAAATACTCGCTACTAACATATTTTGTTTGTGTGTAATGAATGTATACAAGTACGCTACTACGATTATCACCCAGTGGCGCCAACCCCCACGTTGCGGGAATCACTTTCGTGTAAAATTATTGTCAGGCGAGTAATATTGGGCCGAGGAATCCTCTGCCGGAACGTACTAACTGCTAAAAAAAGAACCGCTTCCTTTCTATATAAAAATAACACCTCGCATACAAAACAAAAGGCACTTCTCTAAGAATTTAAGTGAACTCCTAGAGTTTGTTGGGCTGGAGGTTAAGTAGGTGCTTGGTTGTGGGTATCCAGGGGGCTTATATCGGACCATACAGGATGAAACCGAAGAAGACGGCCCACATGAGCACGATCCAGTGGACCGTGAGCAGCGGACTCTTACCGTCGGTGATCTTGCGGGCTACGAACTTGAGGGTTTCGTCCAGCAGTATTACGGGCAGCGAGAATTTCATGACGGTGACCCATTCATCAACACCCAGAGGAGTTACTTGGAATACACCCTGCGCAGAGATAAACAAACACATGTCAGTCAAGTTGCAGATCTAACAGCCTATATACCGGTAGCCCACCAGGTCCGCCAACTTACCGCCAGCACCTCGACGTGCAGAATGACAAAGTGGAGGGAGAAAGACAGCGCCATCGAGCCAATCAGCCACAAGTTGCACCATGGAGGCATGGCAATCAGGGACTGGTTCTCAGACAAACTGAAACAAAACATGTTGGCATGACAACCAGGAACATAACACATTCAAACAAAACATGTTGGCATGACAACCAGGTTCTCAGACAAACTGAAACAAAACATGTTGGCATGACAACCAGGAACATAACACATTCAAGTTGAACTATTTTGCCATGGCAACCAGGGACTGGTCGACAACAACATGTGTATACTGTTGTCTTGTACAGACCTGTTCATGGCATTGAGCATCTCTATGGTAACAAGCACAGAAAGAGCCATCGTCATGGGATACGGGCTGTGGAAGATGTGACAGTTGATTCCCTTGAAGTCCTCACTCTCTCCAATGCATGACAGATGATGAGTCTAGAAACAAAACAAACAAAACAATTGAAATTACTTGGCTACTGTCACATCATTGCAAACTTTGATAGGATGATGAACCTACATCATCAAAAGTTAATATAAAATCTCTAAATATTCCTATATTTTGAGTCGTTATGAAACTACCAGACCGATATTTCTAAAAACCGCGTGGGGTCGAAGTTGGGAACACTGGAATGTGCTCTGCAAATTTGATTGCAATCGGAGCAGGTGAAAATTGAAAGGTTAAGTCAACTTGAAGATTAAGTTGTGTTGATAAAATGAAACTCACCAGCTGCCAGTAGGTAAGTTGGGGTCCCTCGGGCGCCTACATGAACCACCAGGTGGCAGCACCAACAGTGGCAGCTCCTACGTAAGTTCCAACGGCCATGTAACGGAAGAACAGCCAACCAGAGATGAGAGATTCATCAGCCTTGCGTGGTGGCTTCTCCATGATGTCCAAGTCGGGAGGATTGAAGCCCAGGGCAGTTGCAGGCAAACCATCAGTGACCAGATTGACCCAGAGAAGTTGCACGGGGATCAAAGCTTCAGGTAGACCTAGAGCGGCGGTCAGGAAGATGGAGACAACTTCACCAATGTTGGACGAGATTAAGTAACGGATGAACTGCTTCATGTTGTTGTAGATCGCTCGGCCTTCTTCTACCGCGGACACGATGGACGAGAAGTTGTAGTCGGCCAATACCATCTCGGATGCAGACTTGGCGACAGCAGTTCCAGATCCCATAGCAATACCAATCTAAGCCTGGGGCAAAATAACAATACATGTCAAACATAGCAATACCAATCTCAGCCTGGGGCAAAATAACAATACATGTCAAACATAGCAATACCAATCTCAGCCTGGGGCAAAATTAAACTTATGTCAAACATAGCAGTACCAATCTCAGCCTGGGGCAAAATTAAACTTATGACAATTCAAATATGACAAACATAGCAATACCGATCTCAGCCTGGGGCAAAATTTCAACATTAAGTATGAAAATACTTGTAAATACTTGGGGGTAACTCTTAGATCTAACCTGAATTGGGAAGACCATATAAAAAACATAGTTGGAAAGAGAGATTATGGTTTGTAATGGTTACAAATGTACAGGGTACAGATGCAAAGGTATAGGAAGAGGCAGTGGCATGGGAATGTTGTGACTTTTGTTGGAATATGTGGCAGTGGCATGGGACCCACGAACATCAAAACTTGAACAAGATTTAGAAGAAATGCAGAGGACGGCTGCTGGGCTCGTGATTAATAAATAGCAACACAATTCTCAGCCTGAAGTACACGCGAGTAAAACACTTGCAATGCGGGAGGCATTTTATTGCCACGTGTTATTATCAACTACTTGGGATTTAAACTCCAGGTTAAACTTCCTGAGAGTAGGTTCGTGCATTTCAAGAGACTGTTGTTGTGCAAGCAAATCTCTGTCACCAGTCTTTCAGTCAAGACCTGGTCTTGCAGGTAAGGCTAGGTTAGGTTAGGACAAATACACACCTTCTTGAGGGCAGGAGCGTCATTGACACCATCTCCAGTCATAGCAGTGACCTCATTCATGCTCTGCAAGAATTCAACGATCTTTGACTTGTGAGACGGCTCCACTCGAGAGAACAATCGAGAGCGGGCAACGGCGGCCTTCTGTTCAGCTACGGGCAGGTCATCAAACTCACGACCAGAGTAAGACTTTCCAGTTGTGTCCTCTTCTTCAGTGAATACTCCAATCCTGCAACCAATCAGCTGTTAGCCAGGAACATATGTGTCAAGGTATAGGGCATGGTGCAAGCATGGATGTGTACAGCTGGGTTGGCATCTTCAATGGGAGCCAGGGACATGTGTGTCAAGGTATAGGGCATGGTGCAAGCATGGATGTGTACAGCTGGGTTGGCATCTTCAATGGGAGCCAGGGACATGTGTGTCAAGGTAAAGGGCTTGGTGCAAGCATGGATGTGTGCAGCTGGGTTCGCATCTTCAATGGGAGTCAGGGACATGTGTGTCAAGGTATAGGGCATGGTGCAAGCATGGATGTGTGCAGCTGGGTTGGCATCTTCAATGGGAGCCAGGGACTATGTGTCAAGGTATAGGGCATGGTGCAAGCATGGATGTGTACAGCTGGGTTGGCATCTTCAATGGGAGCCAGGGACATGTGTGTCAAGGTATAGGGCATGGTGCAAGCATGGATGTGTACAGCTGGGTTGGCATCTTCAATGGGAGCCAGGGACATGTGTGCCAAGGTATAGGGCATGGTGCAAGCATGGATGTGTACAGCTGGGTTGGCATCTTCAATGGGAGCCAGGGACATGTGTGTCAAGGTATAGGGCATGGTGCAAGCATGGATGTGTACAGCTGGGTTGGCATCTTCAATGGGAGTCAGGGACATGTGTGTCAAGGTATAGGGCATGGTGCAAGCATGGATGTGTACAGCTGGGTTGGCATCTTCAATGGGAGTCAGGGACATGTGTACCAAGGTATATGGCTTGGTGCAAGCTTGTGTATTATACGTGCCTGCGGCAGATGGCTTCAGCTGTAGCCTTGTTATCTCCAGTGATGACAATGACTCGGATTCCAGCGGCCCTGCATCGTACAATGGCGTCGAAGACTTCCTTGCGAGGAGGATCCAACATTCCAACGACTCCAACGAAGGTAAGGTTGACTTCATAAGTGTAGAACTTGGTCGAGTCTGTCAGGTTCATGTCCTCCAGTTTCATTGGGGTATCAGCGACAGCCAGGGCAAGACAACGGAGAGTATCTCTTCCGCAACCGTAGGTGGCAGTGAGCTCCAGGATGCGTTTCTTCAACGTGGGCGTCAGCGGCACTTTCTGTGTACCAACTCGGGCATGTGTGCAACGTTCAAGTACACCTTCCGGTGCTCCCTTGACAAACAGCTTGGGTCCAGTTCCCAGACGAGAAGCCTTCAATGGTACGCAGTACGAGGACATGGACTTGCGATCTCGAGAGAATTCCAGAGTAAATTCCTTCTTCCACTTTGTTTCAATCTCTTGACGGACTACGATGGCGGCGGAACGTCGGTCAAGTCCGGTATTGGGCAACGAGAAGGGGTTCATCTTCTCAGCGAGAACAATCAAAGCAGTCTCGGTGGCTTCTCCTACTTTCTCAAAAGCTTGCTTGAATTCGTTGAAGTCAATTGAAGAGTCATTGCACATGATGCAGATGTTTCCTAGAATCAGAACAACAGAATTACTAATACAGCCTCTAGGAGTTTACTGGGTTCACAAGCCTCAGCTTTCTTTATGCTTAACAGATGAAAGCCAACAGTGCAAGCTGTCATATTTACTAAATTATTCTGAATCTCAAACAGAGCTGGGATTCTCATTGAAAATAATGCCAGCTATATTTACAATTGGGTGTTTTGACAGCTATTGGTTACCGTAGCAAATCTAGATTAATTTCCAACAACTAATCACACAGAATCTCTCTTTGTGTGTGGGAAGAATCTCACCCATCTCGTGAAGGATCTCGTAGTCTGCCGCCTTGACTTTCTGTCCACGAAGGAAGACTTCACCGATTGGTACGTATGTTGATCCAGTCACCTCGAACTCGGAGAATGAGCTGTCGTTACCGTCGATCTTGTCAAATACAAACAGTCGGCTAACTGACATCTGATTGGTGGTCAGAGTTCCAGTCTTGTCGGAGCAGATGACAGATGTGCAACCCAGGGTCTCCACCGACGGAAGGGAACGTACGATAGCGTTCTTCTTGGCCATCCTTCGAGTGCCCAAAGCCAAGCAAGTTGTGATGACAGCAGGGAGACCTGGGAACCAATCAAAACTTAGCATCTTACAGCGTAGACCAATCAAATCATATGACATGAACATATGACAAGAACATAATAATAATAATAATATTTATTTATTTTCATATTAAAGCATGGTACATGTTTTATGATTGCCAGTTCTATGGTATCCACTTGAAGTTAGCTACGTTATTTACAGGACTAGTTGTTTGGATTGTTCCGTCTTTGATTTCCTTTTAGCCGGCGTCTAAATTCCTTTGCGTTCTTGGGGATTCTTGGGGACATGACCATGACATGACCATGACATGACCATGACATGAACATATGACAAAACTTGCTTACAATAGTGAAAAAGTGAATGGGTTTATGAACTGTAAAGATGGTCTCTGTATTTTAAAATAGTTCTAATGAATAATAACAAAGAAACAGTTTTAAATCAGCAAAAGACCCAGTATTAGCTTGATATGTCACCTTCAGGGATAGCAGCAACAGCAAGTGCCACAGCAATCTTGAAGTAGTACACGGCCCCCTTGATCCAGGAACCACCGTGAGCCGGATCGTTGAAATGTCCAATGTTGATCGCCCAGACAGCAACGCAGATCAGAGAGATTACCTTGGAAAGTTGTTCACCAAATTCATCCAACTTCTGTTGAAGTGGAGTCTTGATTTCCTCAGTCTCTGACATCTCAGTCCTGATCTTGCCTGGATAAACAAACAAACAAACAAGTTTTAATGTTGGGAAAACATTACCAGAACAAATCTACTGGACATGCCAGACACTAGTTTAAATTTTAGTTTAAATTATAAACTAAAGAAAATAAAACTAGAAATAACAAAGAAAGACCCAGATTTTGCAGGTGCAAAACTGCTAAAACTGCAATGCTCTACCGAATTATATCAAGGAAAAAAAAGGACCGGCGCTAAGGAATAGCATAAAATAGTTTTTAATTGAGAGATGTTTTTATTCTGTCAAAGAATATTGTACCATTTAATTTTAAAACAATTACTGTCAAATTACTTGTATATGTTCTAAATGACAATAAACAAATTATTATTATTATTGTTGTAATGTTTGGGCAGCATAATAAATGTTAACTATTTTATTGCATAGCTTTTTCTTTTCACAATCTGTCTGGGATCATTCAAACATTTTGTACAGGAAATCATTATTATGTTTTGACATCTGGCCATGTGGTGCTAGCGTTGAGTGTAGGTTCTAGGTGGAGAAACAACGTCAATGTTTCAGTCTCTGCGTGAAAGATGGCCGCCAAATGACTACCTTACCGACAAAAATGCAGAGTACCGGAACATCACGTTAAGTGGAGCCACTGTCGTATGAAATTTAATTTCAATATTTCTCGTAGGTTAACTCGCTTTTGTAACTTTTCATGCTCAAAAAATCTCCATCAATGTTTACCTCAACGATTGATAAACACGTAACGATATTAAAAAGCGAGTTAACCTACGTTATTATTATTGAAGTTAACTCACCGATTGCAGTTTTGAGTCCAGTACCGATGACAACTCCCCTTGCTTTGCCGGCAGCTACGTTAGTTCCAGAGAACAAGATGTTCTTCTTGTCTTGATTGACAGCTTGAGGATCTGGGATCGCATCTGTGTGCTTGATGACGGACACAGACTCTCCTGTCAGGATCGACTGGTTGATACGTAGTGTGGTTGACATGATCTTGATGAGTCTGATATCAGCTGGAATCTTGTCTCCCACTGTAAGAACAAGACAAGATAATCAAACACATGGACCAAGATCTCAACCTGTCCCAGGTGTTGCTCTAACCAATTGAGCTACTTGGACCCCAATCTCAACCTGTCGTGGGTGTTGCTCTAACCAATTGAGCTACTTGGACCCCGATCTCCACCTGTCGTGGGTGTTGCTCTAACCAATTGAGCTACTTGGACCCCGATCTCCACCTGTCACGGGTGTTGCTCTAACCAATTGAGCTACTTGGACCCCGATCTCCACCTGTCGCGGGTGTTGCTCTAACCAATTGAGCTACTTGGACCCCGATCTCCACCTGTCGCGGGTGTTGCTCTAACCAATTGAGCTACTTGGACCCCGATCTCCACCTGTCGCGGGTGTTGCTCTAACCAATTGAGCTACTTGGACCCCGATCTCCACCTGTCGTGGGTGTTGCTCTAACCAATTGAGCTACTTGGACCCCGATCTCCACCTGTCGCAGGTGTTGCTCTAACCAATTGAGCTACTTGGACCCCGATCTCCACCTGTCGCGGGTGTTGCTCTAACCAATTGAGCTACTTGGACCCCGATCTCCACCTGTCGCGGGTGTTGCTCTAACCAATTGAGCTACTTGGACCCCGATCTCCACCTGTCGCAGGTGTTGCTCTAACCAATTGAGCTACTTGGACCCCGATCTCCACCTGTCGCGGGTGTTGCTCTAACCAATTGAGCTACTTGGACCCCGATCTCAACCTGTCGCGGGTGTTGCTCTAACCAATTAAACACATGGACCTCGATCTCCACCTGTCGCGGGTGTTGCTCTAACCAATTGAGCTACTTGGACCCCGATCTCCACCTGTCGCAGGTGTTGCTCTAACCAATTGAGCTACTTGGACCCCGATCTCCACCTGTCGCGGGTGTTGCTCTAACCAATTGAGCTACTTGGACCCCGATCTCAACCTGTCGCGGGTGTTGCTCTAACCAATTGAGCTACTTGGACCCCGATCTCCACCTGTCGTGGGTGTTGCTCTAACCAATTGAGCTACTTGGACCCCGATCTCCACCTGTCGCGGGTGTTGCTCTAACCAATTGAGCTACTTGGACCCCGATCTCCACCTGTCGTGGGTGTTGCTCTAACCAATTGAGCTACTTGAACCCCGATCTCCACCTGTCGCGGGTGTTGCTCTGAACCATTGAGCTACTTGGACCCCGATCTCCACCTGTCGCAGGTGTTGCTCTAACCAATTGAGCTACTTGGACCCCGATCTCCACCTGTCGCGGGTGTTGCTCTAACCAATTGAGCTACTTGGACCCCGATCTCCACCTGTCGTGGGTGTTGCTCTAACCAATTGAGCTACTTGGACCCCGATCTCCACCTGTCGCAGGTGTTGCTCTAACCAATTGAGCTACTTGGACCCCGATCTCCACCTGTCGCGGGTGTTGCTCTAACCAATTGAGCTACTTGGACCCCGATCTCCACCTGTCGTGGGTGTTGCTCTAACCAATTGAGCTACTTGGACCCCGATCTCCACCTGTCGCAGGTGTTGCTCTAACCAATTGAGCTACTTGGACCCCGATCTCAACCTGTCGCGGGTGTTGCTCTAACCAATCAAACACATGGACCTCGATCTCCACCTGTCGCGGGTGTTGCTCTAACCAATCAAACGCATGGACCCCGATCTCCACCTGTCGCGGGTGTTGCTCTAACCAATTGAGCTACTTGGACCCCGATCTCCACCTGTCGCGGGTGTTGCTCTAACCAATCAAACACATGGACCAAGATCTACACCTGATCTCCACTTGGACATCTTAGATCTCCAAGGAGTAGAACCAAGAGGCTGTGAATACTCAGAGTCACTCTGATTCTAGTGACGCTATATCACGTCACAATCATTGTGTTTATTAATGGCAATCGCTAGCAATGTCGATGGTATTTTATTATTAACGACACTAATAACCTCCCAAACATTGGTTTCCATGGTTACAACAGAAGGTTGAAAGACTTTATGCTGAATGGATACAAAGATTGGTTTAAACGGCTGACCTGAGATCTCAACAACATCTCCGGGAACAATCTCCTTGGCGCGGATCTTCTGGATTCCAGACTTATCCCCTCGGAGGACCTTTCCCATCTCGGGCTCATACTCCTTCAGAGCTTCAATAGCCGACTCAGCATTCCTTTCCTGGAAACACAACAACAATCAGGATCATCTTGAGATCCATTTTATACCAATTCAAGTCCATCTCATTTAAACCACTTCCTAGATTGGGAGACTGAAGTCCCAGGCTTAGATTTGGTCTGGTCAGGTTAGGTTAGGTTAGATTAGGTCAAGGGGATCTTTAGGGGTGGTTAGGTGTGGTTAGGTAAAGTTAGGTTAGGTTAGGTTAGGTTCGGTTATGTTAGGTAAAATTAGGTATGGTCAGGTTAGGTCAGGTTAGGTCAGGTCAGGTCAGGTTAGATTAGATTAGGTCAAGGGGATCTTTAGGGGTGGTTAGGTTAGGTTAGGTAAAGTTAGGTTAGGTTAGGTTCGGTTATGTTAGGTAAAGTTAGGTCAGGTTAGGTTAGGTCAGGTCAGGTTATGTTAGGTAAAGTTAGGTCAGGTTAGGTCAGGTCAGTTCAGGTTAGGTCAGGTCAGGTCAGGTCAGGTTAGGTCAGGTCAGGTTAGGTCAGGTCAGGTCAGGTTAGGTCAGGTCAGGTTAGGTCAGGTCAGGTTTGGTGAGGTGAGGTTAGGTTAGGTTAGGTCAGGTCAGGTAAGGTCAGGTTAGGTTAGGTCAGGTCAGGTTAGGTTAGGTTAGGTTAGGTCAGGTCAGGTTAGGTCAGGTCAGGGGCATCTTTAGGGGTAGTTCTCTTACCTGCCACACTCCAACGATGGCGTTGGCGATGAGAATCAGCAGAATGACGAAAGGTTCAACGAATGCTGTGATTTGGTCTTCATTATCTTCAAACAAGGCTAGTACCTGGAAGACAAGGGACGGCGTGAGACAGCAAGAGAGAGAGCAATGCAGGGCAAGAGAGAGGCGATCTTGTACTTACAAAGGAGATGATTGCGGCTAATAATAGGATCTTGACTAAAAGGTCGTCGAATTGTTCCAGTACCAACTGCCATATCGATTTTCCTGCGGGAAATAAAAACAATTTAGAATCAAAGTGCAACAAAGACAACTTGTTTCTGTCATTTAGGAATTAATCTTGTAAATGAAACTCACCTTCTTCAGCAGGTAATTCTGAAACAAAAGAAACAAGTGAATGAAGTACCAAGTGTAATAAGAGTTTGTTCTGCTAGGGACCCTAGATTCAGTGTCTAGAAGGGGAGGGGCGTTTAGAAGGCTTCGTTCAACACGCGAGCTCTTGGCGTGTACAGATATCAGTCTACTGTCTGACGTCACCAGCTACTGTCTGACGTCACAGCGATCGAGTTCAGCGACAACACCGTCATTCAACGTCGATGCACTCGGCGAGAGTCGGAAATAGCGGCGACTCAAGATCTTGCCTCGGTAAACCAGTTTCCGTTTGAAACAACGCACAAACATCAACCGAAATAGAAGTTAAATAGAAGCCAAAGAGAAGCCAAAGAGAAGCCTCTATTAAATCTGACAGCAGACAAAAAGCCATCAAATCATAACGGCCATCAAGAATCAACAGATCGACGCAATGTAATGGAAGCCAGCGAACATCTCTTTAGTCAGAGACAATGGAAGGATTGTTAGATTGTTTACTCTAAGCTTAAAAACTCTAAAGATACAGAACCACAGCATCTTGTAAGATCAACCATTTCTAGCAGCACCAGCACCAGCCACGTGGAACAAAACCAAATATTGCTCGGGAAATATTAGTCAAAAGTCCCTCGTTTGGCAAGGCATGGCATGGCATGGCAGGGCAAGGCAAGACATGGCATGGCATGGCATGGCATGGCATGGCAAGGCAAGGCATGGTATGGTATGGCATGGCATGGCATGGCATGGCAAGGCAAGGCATGGCATGACATGGCATGCCATGGCATGGCATGGCATGGCATGGCATGGCATGGCATGGCATGGCAAGGCATGACATGGCATGGCATGGCAAGGCAAGGCATGACATGGCATGGCATGGCATGGCATGGCAAGGCAAGGCATGGCATGGCAAGGCATGGCATGGCATGGCATGGCAAGGCATGGCATGGCATGGCATGGCAAGGCATGACATGGCATGGCATGGCATGGCATGGCAAGGCAAGGCATGGCATGGCAAGGCATGGCATGGCATGGCATGGCATGGCATGGCAAGGCATGGCATGGTATGGCATGGCATGGCATGGCATGGCATGGCAAGGCAAGGCATGGCATGACATGGCATGCCATGGCATGGCATGGCATGGCATGGCATGGCATGGCATGGCATGGCATGGCATGGCATGGCATGGCATGGCAAGGCATGACATGGCATGGCATGGCAAGGCAAGGCATGACATGGCATGGCATGGCATGGCATGGCAAGGCAAGGCATGGCATGGCAAGGCATGGCATGGCATGGCATGGCAAGGCATGGCATGGCATGGCATGGCAAGGCAAGGCATGGCATGGCAAGGCATGGCGAGGCAAGGCATGGCATGGCATGGCAAGGCATGTCATGGCATGGCAAGGCATGGCATGGCATGGCAAGGCATGGCAAGGCATGGCAAGGCATGGCAAGGCATGGCAAGGCATGGCATGGCATGGCGAGGCAAGGCATGGCAAGGCATGGCATGGCATGGCATGGCAAGACATGGCATGGCAAGGCAAGGCATGGCATGGCATGGCATGGCAAGGCAAGGCATGGCATGGCATGGCATGGCAAGGCATGGCATGGCAAGGTATGGTATATCTAATGGTATGGTATGACATGGTTCGTTATGGCATGTTATGGCATAGCAGGAAGCCTTGGTGTTGCGATAGCAAGATAAAGTATGATTGGAGTTTTAAATCACGTAGAACAAATACAAGGTGGATTAGCGCCAAGTCTTATCAATATTCCTGGCACACAGCGCCGACATTAGTAACATCCCTCTTTGCCCCCTCAACAAACCATGATGATATATTTCCACTTTGTATTGCATCTTGAAATATTGAAACCTACCTGTCAAGAGTCACTGCTGTAGGATGAGTTGAAGTTGACAGCTCAACTCTATGTCCTTCCAGACTTCACTGCAAGCTAGAATCAAACAAACACAAAGTCAGAAGATGGTTGCATTGGCCATGTGGCACTGGTCTATTGAGGTCTGTGAATGAGGGGATGATGAGGCTGCTTTTCAGACTCTGAGTAAAAGTACAGTGAATACAACAAAACTGGGAGCCGAGATAATCGCAGTGGTTATTTTTAGCACGCTATTTTTGCTATTTTTCCATAAAAGCGCAATGTTCTGAAAGTTTAGAACCAAAAAGTTATTTTATTTGAGCAGACATACTTCTAATTATAAGTAATACAATAGTTTTCTTGGATCTTGCATAGTATTTTCTTGTTTGACGCGTTTCGCTGACCAATAAATTCCGCTAAATTACTAAATTGGACCGCCTGAAGCAATAATTTAATCTTACTTTCTCATTTTGCAAGCGATTCCAGCTCGATAAGAAGGGTTGTCCAAGTTATCTTCCATGTCCTCAAGCTGCCGCTTGCAGTTTCTTCAAATCTGCCTTGCCTTGCGCTCCTTGCTAATCTTTCGTAGACCAAAAACGAAACGTGTATTCACATCATACCAAAAAAGCTTAACCAGCAGCTGCAATTACTCTTTTCTCTGATGAATCGAAGGCAAACTCAGCTTTACAACGTTCACAAAAAGTTTCAGTTTTGATGCAAGACTATTATGCACAGCGGTCACTGTAGAGATGCAGGATTTGTCGTGGCACTCACGACAAGCAACGAAGCTCTGCAGAGCAACCGTCAAAAGTTCCATTTTGATAATTTCGTTACCACTGTCTGGACTATTCTCACTGATTTCTGAATCTTCAAAGTGTCCTTCCAACTTTTGTCTTGACGAACTTAAAAAAGGCGTTATTGAGCGCCTGGTACCAGGCGTATTTAACCCCACTTTTGCTTCTTTTCCACTACAACATCTTGAGGCTTAAAAACTGATTTTATCTGAAAGCTTTGCTTCCGCTTCTTCGTTAAACGTAAACAACAAGGCATTATCAAATATGGCACAAACAAAACCATATAAAACGATCGAAGTAAACTGAAGTATACCACCTCTGATACCACTCAAATCGGAACCAACATTTAATCAACATCTGTTCAACAAGGACAGCCGGTACAGACGAATGTTGGCGCAACTATTTAAATTTTGATTCAGCCAAATTCAGCCTGATATTGAAAATGACAAAGCAGGATTGAAAAATAACAAAACATGGTTACCATATTCAGAAAATTAATGCCATGCACGATATGCTATTGCAAATCGATCGATATAAAACAATCCTGTAATTGTAAGAATAATACTACATAACCGTAATTATATATTTGAAAAGCTAAAACATCAAATGGAAAAATAAAAAATTGAAAAAATTGTTTTTTGTACATTTCCTTGAGTCTGGGTCACCTGAAGAAGCTGTAAGAATCTGTGTTCCTTTCAACGGATCGAGATAACATGTCAACTGGTCGCTTGTTCAGCCGACAGTTTTTTTTTTAAATTGACTAATTTTACTAAACTATCACAAAAGACTAGTAATTTAAACAAGTGTGACTTTTGTGATTTAGCTTTTAGATGAATACTTATTATGGATTACGTTAGAGGCGGTTATAGTTGATGCATGTTTTTACGAACTCATGCATTTGGCACAATTTATTGTAAAACTGATGAAGCCATCAAATGAACAGTATCAATGAAAAGCGTAGCTAACAACTGTATATAATTCTGAAGCAAAAATTAGGGAGTAACTATCAAGTAAATGTGTATCACAATGTAATCCTCGTGATTACTCTCATTTCACAACCACCTCCATGCAATCATAGATTGCATCCTTGTTGAGCCTGTACACCGGCCAAATTCCTGAACACAATGGTTAGCTACCCTGAACTTCATTAGCATAGGAATCCACCCTTGCCCTTCTAGAACACCACCTTTATCATGAAGACCAGAGTGCAACATGAGATCTCTTGTCTTATCTGCAATAGCATATAAATCACCACGGTCAACAGCCACCCTTGACTTTCTAGAACACCACCTTTATCATGAAGACCAGAGTGCAACATGAGATCTCTTGTCTTAACTGCAATAGCATATAAATCACCACGGTCAACAGCCACCCTTGACTTTCTAGAACACCACTTTTATCATGAAGACCAGAGTGCAACATGAGATCTCTTGTCTTAACTGCAATAGCATATAAATCACCACGGTCAACAGCCACCCTTGACTTTCTAGAACACCACCTTTATCATGAAGACCAGAGTGCAACATGAGATCTCTTGTCTTAACTGCAATAGCATATAAATCATCACGGTCAACAGCCACCCTTGACTTTCTAGAACACCACCTTTATCATGAAGACCAGAGTGCAACATGAGATCTCTTGTCTTAACTGCAATAGCATATAAATCATCACGGTCAACAGCCACCCTTGACTTTCTAGAACACCACCTTTATCATGAAGACCAGAGTGCAACATGTGATCTCTTGTCTTAACTGCAATAGCATATAAATCACCACGGTCAACAGCCACCCTTGACTTTCTAGAACACCACCTTTATCATGAAGACCAGAGTGCACTATGAGATCTCTTGTCTTAACTGCAATAGCATATAAATCACCACGGTCAACAGCCACCCTTGACTTTCTAGAACACCACCTTTATCATGAAGACCAGAGTGCAACATGAGATCTCTTGTCTTAACTGCAATAGCATATAAATCACCAAGGTCAACAGCCATCCTTGACTTTCTAGAACACCACCTTTATCATGCAGACCAGAGTGCAACATGAGATCTCTTGTCTTAACTGCAATAGCATATAAATCACCACGGTCAACAGCCACCCTTGACTTTCTAGAACACCACCTTTATCATGAAGACCAGAGTGCAACATGAGATCTCTTGTCTTAACTGCAATAGCATATAAATCACCACGGTCAACAGCCACCCTTGACTTTCTAGAACACCACCTTTATCATGAAGACCAGAGTGCAACATGAGATCTCTTGTCTTAACTGCAATAGCATATAAATCACCACGGTCAACAGCCACCCTTGACTTTCTAGAACACCACCTTTATCATGAAGACCAGAGTGCAACATGAGATCTCTTGTCTTAACTGCAATAGCATATAAATCACCACGGTCAACAGCCACCCTTGACTTTCTAGAACACCACCTTTATCATGAAGACCAGAGTGCAACATGAGATCTCTTGTCTTAACTGCAATAGCATATAAATCACCACGGTCAACAGCCACCCTTGACTTTCTAGAACACCACCTTTATCATGAAGACCAGAGTGCAACATGAGATCTCTTGTCTTAACTGCAATAGCATATAAATCACCACGGTCAACAGCCACCCTTGACTTTCTAGAACACCACCTTTATCATGAAGACCAGAGTGCAACATGAGATCTCTTGTCTTAACTGCAATAGCATATAAATCACCACGGTCAACAGCCACCCTTTACTTTCTAGAACACCACCTTTATCATGAAGACCAGAGTGCATCATGAGATCTCTTGTCTTAACTGCAATAGCATATAAATCACCACGGTCAACAGCCACCCTTGACTTTCTAGAACACCACCTTTATCATGAAGACCAGAGTGCAACATGAGATCTCTTGTCTTAACTGCAATAGCATATAAATCACCACGGTCAACAGCCACCCTTGACTTTCTAGAACACCACCTTTATCATGAAGACCAGAGTGCAACATGAGATCCCTTGTCTTAACTGCAATAGCATATAAATCACCACGGTCAACAGCAACCCTTGACTTTCTAGAACACCACCTTTATCATGAAGACCAGAGTGCAACATGAGATCTCTTGTCTTAACTGCAATAGCATATAAATCACCACGGTCAACAGCCACCCTTGACTTTCTAGAACACCACCTTTATCATGAAGACCAGAGTGCAACATGAGATCTCTTGTCTTAACTGCAATAGCATATAAATCACCACGGTCAACAGCCACCCTTTACTTTCTAGAACACCACCTTTATCATGAAGACCAGAGTGCAACATGAGATCTCTTGTCTTAACTGCAATAGCATATAAATCACCACGGTCAACAGCCACCCTTGACTTTCTAGAACACCACCTTTATCATGAAGACCAGAGTGCAACATGAGATCTCTTGTCTTAACTGCAATAGCATATAAATCACCACGGTCAACAGCCACCCTTGACTTTCTAGAACACCACCTTTATCATGAAGACCAGAGTGCACTATGAGATCTCTTGTCTTAACTGCAATAGCATATAAATCACCACGGTCAACAGCCACCCTTGACTTTCTAGAACACCACCTTTATCATGAAGACCAGAGTGCAACATGAGATCTCTTGTCTTAACTGCAATAGCATATAAATCACCACGGTCAACAGCCACCCTTGACTTTCTAGAACACCGCCTTTATCATGAAGACCAGAGTGCAACATGAGATCTCTTGTCTTAACTGCAATAGCATATAAATCACCACGGTCAACAGCCACCCTTGACTTTCTAGAACACCACCTTTATCATGAAGACCAGAGTGCAACATGAGATCTCTTGTCTTAACTGTAATAGCATATAAATCACCACGGTCAACAGCCACCCTTGACTTTCTAGAACACCACCTTTATCATGAAGACCAGAGTGCAACATGAGATCTCTTGTCTTAACTGCAATAGCATATAAATCACCACGGTCAACAGCCACCCTTGACTTTCTAGAACACCACCTTTATCATGAAGACCAGAGTGCAACATGTGATCTCTTGTCTTAACTGCAATAGCATATAAATCACCACGGTCAACAGCCACCCTTGACTTTCTAGAACACCACCTTTATCATGAAGACCAGAGTGCACTATGAGATCTCTTGTCTTAACTGCAATAGCATATAAATCACCACGGTCAACAGCCACCCTTGACTTTCTAGAACACCACCTTTATCATGAAGACCAGAGTGCAACATGAGATCTCTTGTCTTAATTGCAATAGCATATAAATCACCACGGTCAACAGCCACCCTTGACTTTCTAGAACACCACCTTTATCATGAAGACCAGAGTGCAACATGTGATCTCTTGTCTTAACTGCAATAGCATATAAATCACCACGGTCAACAGCCACCCTTGACTTTCTAGAACACCACCTTTATCATGAAGACCAGAGTGCAACATGAGATCTCTTGTCTCAACTGCAATAGCATATAAATCACCACGGTCAACAGCCACCCTTGACTTTCTAGAACACCACCTTTATCATGAAGACCAGAGTGCAACATGAGATCTCTTGTCTTAACTGCAATAGCATATAAATCACCACGGTCAACAGCCACCCTTGACTTTCTAGAACACCGCCTTTATCATGAAGACCAGAGTGCAACATGAGATCTCTTGTCTTAACTGCAATAGCATATAAATCACCACGGTCAACAGCCACCCTTGACTTTCTAGAACACCACCTTTATCATGAAGACCAGAGTGCAACATGAGATCTCTTGTCTTAACTGTAATAGCATATAAATCACCACGGTCAACAGCCACCCTTGACTTTCTAGAACACCACCTTTATCATGAAGACCAGAGTGCAACATGAGATCTCTTGTCTTAACTGCAATAGCATATAAATCACCACGGTCAACAGCCACCCTTGACTTTCTAGAACACCACCTTTATCATGAAGACCAGAGTGCAACATGAGATCTCTTGTCTTAACTGCAATAGCATATAAATCACCACGGTCAACAGCCACCCTTGACTTTCTAGAACACCACCTTTATCATGAAGACCAGAGTGCACTATGAGATCTCTTGTCTTAACTGCAATAGCATATAAATCACCACGGTCAACAGCCACCCTTGACTTTCTAGAACACCACCTTTATCATGAAGACCAGAGTGCAACATGAGATCTCTTGTCTTAACTGCAATAGCATATAAATCACCACGGTCAACAGCCACCCTTGACTTTCTAGAACACCACCTTTATCATGAAGACCAGAGTGCAACATGTGATCTCTTGTCTTAACTGCAATAGCATATAAATCACCACGGTCAACAGCCACCCTTGACTTTCTAGAACACCACCTTTATCATGAAGACCAGAGTGCAACATGAGATCTCTTGTCTCAACTGCAATAGCATATAAATCACCACGGTCAACAGCCACCCTTGACTTTCTAGAACACCACCTTTATCATGAAGACCAGAGTGCACTATGTGATTTCTTATTAACTTAAGAAGGGTGGTTTTCCAGATATCCGCATTCCAACATATGTGTTCCCACCCTTGGTCGACTGCAGCCGAACACTTGCCAGTATATATAGTCCAGTTTTTGAAAGCAGTAGCAAGAGAGTAGCCAGTAATAAGCCAGTAAGAACACCTCCACGTCAGTCGTCGTCAAAAGGTAACATCTTGTAAAATCACGTTTAGACTTGTAATTCTGATTGATAGAAATACACAGAAACTTATTCAATTTGCCAATTTCCCAACAAGTCTAGTTTTTCAACTAAAGTCTGATTTTAAACTGATCAAGTGCGACGCTGCAAGAATCCATTCCCCTGGTGAGTTACTTGATAATAATATATACTTGTAAAATCTCATGCATAAATTCAGTGATTGTCTGTAACCACTTTTATACCTCTTTTCAATTCTTTACCACAGTATCATTTACTAAACTTGTCATCTGTTCCAATTTTTCATCGCCTATGTTTCTAAATAAAATCCATTTATAAATTCCACGTAACGTTTGTAATTCACTGTAAAAATCGGGATACCGCCCGTCGAACCCTCGTATTGATTTCCTCTGAACTTTCGGTTTTCATTGAAATATCAAAAGGGAAAACCTATGATATGTGTACCTACTTGAAGACAAGTGTGAACTTGAAAGTGATAGTGGAAAGAGCGTGCAATGAAGCAAAGATGCTTAGCGGTAAGGATTGGCTAATTGTACTGGGGAGATCTAACGATTTGATGAGGCCGTTACCTGAAACACAAGCAACCATCACAAGCAACCATCACAAGCAACCATCACAAGCAACCATCACAAGCAACCATGAATATTCCAATCAGCAGGAAATGCAAGCTTATCGTCAACAACGTAATTCGACGTAAGTTCCAAGTCTCACAGATTGATGATTATTCACGCATTAAGCAAATCAATCTTCTAATTCACAATACAATAAATTTGGTGAAGGATAAATGCTGCTCTAACATCAGAATAAACTTTCTTGACAAAAAAATCTTTGATAAGCACCTTAGTTATGATGGTACACACCTCAACGCACAGGGTAAAGAAGCATTGTGTGACTCGATAGTGCATTTCCTTCCCATCATCAGACTTACCAAACCTGCTAGTGTAATGACCGGCCTAGGCCCTAGAGAGGTGGCTCGGGCAGAATAACATTCGAGCCAAGGTTGATAACAATCACTATAGATCTAGTACAGCTAATGAAAAAAAGAACACTTGTTTAGACAAGTGGGTACTGATAATGGACAGGAATACAGGAAAATAGAAGACAAGACGTGGAGAAAACAAGAAACTAGACCAGCAGAGAAGAAAGAAAAACAAATCTTCTGGCGCGGAAATGTTCAAAAACATTGAGCGGTCAACGCAACTGGAACTGTGACGGGATCCACTAATAAGGTCAAACTTTGACATGTAAATATTACAAGTATAATAAACCAGTTCGACGCACTTGAGCTCGAACTATCAATGTTAAATGATAACATAGATCTACTTTGTCTGTCCGAGCACTGGCTCTCGGGAGACATTCCCAGAGTAGCATCCTTCGATAATTACAAACAAGTATCATAGGTATCATAGGTATCATAGGTATCATAGGTATCATAGGTATCATAGGTATCATAGGTATCATAGGTATCATGTTTCAGTAGAAATAGTAAAAAGGGCGGTGGTACCGCTATCTATGTAAATAATGTCTCGAAGTTGGTCTGCACTCCCAGAAATGACATCAATCTAAGGGCAATCGAATCTGAATTCGAAATATGCGCAATTGAGTTGAAGTCTCTTTGTAATATTATTTTATTTATTTATTGATTTTATTTCCGTAACATACATGTTATTACAGTTATACTTCGTCAAACAATATAAAATTATTAATCATCATTAAAGAATTCTTCTATGTTATAAAACTCCTTGCCCATTAGGTAAACTTTCACTCTTTTTTTTTTAAGTTTTTGGGGCTGTCTATGTCTCTTAGACTGGCGGGCAGCGTTTTAAATAGTTTTGCTCCCTTAAAATAGAGGCCCGATTGGTAGAGTGCCGTTCTATGTGACTGGCAAGTTGGCAGTTGCCTAGACCTAGTGCTGTGTACATGAGAGTCTTGATTTATGAACAGAGAAATATTGGTTTTAACAAATGTGACAGCTTCTAAGATATACAGGCTGGCTAGTGTGAGTATATTAAGCTCTCTAAATGCCCCTCTACAACTGATAATTCTTGCTTTGCTGGTGATAACTCTGATAGCGTGCTTCTGTAGTTTGAAAACCTTCGTCAGCTCCGATTTATAATCTTTACTTGCTACAAGCCCCCAAAAGCCTGAATACTGACTACTGGCTACTGACTGTCACATCTGCTAAACCTGTTGAACCACATAGGGCAACAAAACCTCTTCATCTGTGGAGATTTTAATAAAGACATCAACGATC
Source organism: Protonemura montana (assembly GCA_947568835.1). Lineage (NCBI taxonomy): Eukaryota > Metazoa > Arthropoda > Insecta > Plecoptera > Nemouridae > Protonemura > Protonemura montana. The sequence continues at coordinate 550,991 of OX387609.1, forward strand.
AAAAACTATCCTTAATGTTTTCAGAAACGGTACTGTTAGGAAACTGCAGACTCCTCAATAAAGAAGCCACAAGAGTAGCAATAATGCAACTGAAAACTATGTCTGCCTCAATTGACAACGTCATTACGAATAACAAGTGTGTTAATCAAATAGCACACGTGGAATTAGGGCTGTCAGACCACAAGGCCCAATTGATATACATTAATATCCCCAATCCTTCAATCACTGGTAACAACAAGCATGAATCGGAAGATAACGTTAAACTCATCAAACGCACATTTAAACAAAATCAAATAGATTATTTCGCCTTTCTATTAAGAGAGATTAATTGGGACTCCCTATATATGCAGAAACTGATATGAATCAAGCTTTCAACGTCTTTCATTCAATTTTTATGAAGTCCTTCGATAGAGCCTTTCCAAAAAGACAAAATAATCACAAACATTTTATTATTAACAACACTATAACCTTCTCAAAAATTGATGCCCAAACGCGGACTCGAACCCTGATCTCCGCCTGTCGCGGGTGTTGCTCTAACCAATTGAGCTACTCGAACCCTGATCTCCGCCTGTCGCGGGTGTTGCTCTAACCAATTGAGCTACTTGGACCCTGATCTCCACCTGTCGTGGGTGTTGCTCTGAACCATTGAGCTATCTGGACACTGGCATTTTGAGACGATTTTAGTGTATTTGATGAGAATGACGGATATCCAAGGAGTAGAACCAAGAGGCTGTGAATACTCACAGTCACTCTGATTCTAGTGACGCTGTATCACGTCACAACCTGTCAAACTCGAATAACTCCAATTTTGACGTTGGATTCGTTGCTGTATTAGGATGAAATCTTATTGAAATTGCAAACGCTTGCAATGCGCGGGGTATTTTATTATTAACAACACTATAACCGTCTCAAAAATTGATGCCCAAACGCGGACTCGAACCCTGATCTCCGCCTGTCGCGGGTGTTGCTCTAACCATTGAGCTACTTGGACCCCGATCTCCACCTGTCGTGGGTGTTGCTCTGAACCATTGAGCTATCTGGACACTGGCATTTTGAGACGATTTTAGGTTTTTAACGAGTCTGCGTTTGGGCATCAATTTTTGAGACGGTTATAGTGTTGATAATAATAAAATACCCCGCGCATTGCAAGCGTTTGAAATTTAAATACGATTTCATCCTAATCACAAACATATTCACCATAAATCAAATAAAAAACGGAAGTTTAGTCCTAATCTTATCTCTATGTCAGTGGAAGTTAAGAAACAGTATCTCAATTATAAATCTACACAGAAAGAACAAGACAATATCATATACAAAAAAACATGTATAAAACGAGTCGTTTTCTTTATTTGAAACTCAGTTTAGGATGGCATCTCAAACCTGGCAAACACCTTTTAATGCAATCATTGTAGGTCCTAGTGGCTCGGGGAAGTCCACATTCCTCTCCCGTTTCATTAAAAATGTTGACCAAATGGTTGACAGAAGATTTGTAGAAATTACTTATTGCTATGCAATCAATCAGCCTCTGTACGACAGTGTTCTAGACAGTAGACTGAGAGTGAGGTTTCACGAGGGAATCATCAAAAGTTGAGAGTTTGATCCGAAAGACGGTCCCCGATTATTAATTCTTGACGATTTTCTAACTAATATCAACACTGACGTAGTAGAATACTTTGTTCAGGGTGGACAATGACATCATGGTGACGTATCTGTGTTTCTACTCACACAAAACATATTTCCTCAGGGAAAAGGTAACCGTGATATATCGATAAACAGTCATTACATTGTGTATATGAAGAGCCCGCGAGACAGTCAGCAGATAGCCACTCTAGCGAGACAGTCAGCAGACAGCCACTCTAGCGAGACAGTCAGCAGATAGCCACTCTAGCGAGACAGTCAGCAGATAGCCACTCTAGCGAGACAGTCAGCAGATAGCCACTCTAGCGAGACAGTCAGCAGACAGCCACTCAAGCGAGACAGTCAGCAGATAGCCACTCTAGCGAGACAGTCAGCAGATAGCCACTCTAGCGAGACAGTCAGCAGATAGCCACTCTAGCGAGACAGTCAGCAGATAGCCACTCTAGCGAGACAGTCAGCAGATAGCCACTCTAGCGAGACAGTCAGCAGATAGCCACTCTAGCGAGACAGTCAGCATATAGCCACTCTAGCGAGACAGTCAGCAGATAGCCACTCTAGCGAGACAGTCAGCAGATAGCCACTCTAGCGAGACAGTCAGCAGATAGCCACTCTAGCGAGACAGTCAGCAGATAGCCACTCTAGCGAGACAGTCAGCAGATAGCCACTCTAGCGAGACAGTCAGCAGATAGCCACTCTAGCGAGACAGTCAGCAGATAGCCACTCTAGCGAGACAGTCAGCAGACAGCCACTCTAGCGAGACAGTCAGCAGATAGCCACTCTAGCGAGACAGTCAGCAGATAGCCACTCTAGCGAGACAGTCAGCAGATAGCCACTCTAGCGAGACAGTCAGCAGATAGCCACTCTAGCGAGACAGTCAGCAGATAGCCACTCTAGCGAGACAGTCAGCAGATAGCCACTCTAGCGAGACAGTCAGCAGATAGCCACTCTAGCGAGACAGTCAGCAGATAGCCACTCTAGCGAGACAGTCAGCAGATAGCCACTCTAGCGAGACAGTCAGCAGATAGCCACTCTAGCGAGACAGTCAGCAGATAGCCACTCTAGCGAGACAGTCAGCAGATAGCCACTCTAGCGAGACAGTCAGCAGATAGCCACTCTAGCGAGACAGTCAGCAGATAGCCACTCTAGCGAGACAGTCAGCAGATAGCCACTCTAGCGAGACAGTCAGCAGATAGCCACTCTAGCGAGACAGTCAGCAGATAGCCACTCTAGCGAGACAGTCAGCAGATAGCCACTCTAGCGAGACAGTCAGCAGATAGCCACTCTAGCGAGACAGTCAGCAGACAGCCACTCTAGCGAGACAGTCAGCAGATAGCCACTCTAGCGAGACAGTCAGCAGATAGCCACTCTAGCGAGACAGTCAGCAGATAGCCACTCTAGCGAGACAGTCAGCAGATAGCCACTCTAGCGAGACAGTCAGCAGATAGCCACTCTAGCGAGACAGTCAGCAGATAGCCACTCTAGCGAGACAGTCAGCAGATAGCCACTCTAGCGAGACAGTCAGCAGATAGCCACTCTAGCGAGACAGTCAGCAGATAGCCACTCTAGCGAGACAGTCAGCAGATAGCCACTCTAGCGAGACAGTCAGCAGATAGCCACTCTAGCGAGACAGTCAGCAGATAGCCACTCTAGCGAGACAGTCAGCAGATAGCCACTCTAGCGAGACAGTCAGCAGATAGCCACTCTAGCGAGACAGTCAGCAGATAGCCACTCTAGCGAGACAGTCAGCAGATAGCCACTCTAGCGAGACAGTCAGCAGATAGCCACTCTAGCGAGACAGTCAGCAGATAGCCACTCTAGCGAGACAGTCAGCAGATAGCCACTCAAGCGAGACAGTCAGCAGATAGTCACTCTAGCGAGACAGTCAGCAGATAGCCACTCTAGCGAGACAGTCAGCAGATAGCCACTCTAGCGAGACAGTCAGCAGATAGCCACTCTAGCGAGACAGTCAGCAGATAGCCACTCTAGCGAGACAGTCAGCAGATAGCCACTCTAGCGAGACAGTCAGCAGATAGCCACTCTAGCGAGACAGTCAGCAGATAGCCACTCTAGCGAGACAGTCAGCAGATAGCCACTCGAGCGAGACAGTCAGCAGATAGCCACTCTAGCGAGACAGTCAGCAGATAGCCACTCTAGCGAGACAGTCAGCAGATAGCCACTCTAGCGAGACAGTCAGCAGATAGCCACTCTAGCGAGACAGTCAGCAGATAGCCACTCAAGCGAGACAGTCAGCAGATAGCCACTCTAGCGAGACAGTCAGCAGATAGCCACTCTAGCGAGACAGTCAGCAGATAGCCACTCTAGCGAGACAGTCAGCAGATAGCCACTCAAGCGAGACAGTCAGCAGATAGCCACTCTAGCGCGACAGTCAGCAGATAGATAGAACACACATGGATAAAACATAGGATCCAGCCAGCTGATCTCAAATAACATGGATAGAGCATAGGATCCAGCCAGCTGATCTCAAATAACCTGAATAGAGCATAGGATCCAGCCAGCTGATCTCAAATAACCTGAATAGAGCAAAGGATCCAGTCAGCTGATCTCAAATAACTTGAATAGAGCATAGGATCCAGCCAGCTGATCTCAAATATCCTGGATAGAGCATAGGATCTAGCCAGCTGATCTCAATTAACCTGAATAGAGCATAGGATCCAGTCAGCTGATCTCAAGTAACCTGGATAGAGCATAGGATCCAGCCAGCTGATCTCAAATAACCTGGATAGATCATAGGATCCAGTCAGCTGATCTCAAATAACCTGGATAGAGCATAGGATCCAGCCAACTGATCTCAAATAACCTGGATAGAGCATAGGATCCAGTCAGCTGATCTCAAATAACCTGAATAGAACATAGGATCCAGCCAGCTGATCTCAAATAACGTGGATAGAACATAGGATCCAGCCAGCTGATCTCAAATAACCTGGATAGAACATAGGATCCAGCCAGCTGATCTCAAATAACGTGGATAGAACATATGATCCAGCCAGCTGATCTCAAATAACCTGGATAGAACATAGGATCCAGCCAGCTGATCTCAAATAACCTGGATAGAGCACAGGATCCAGCCAGCTGATCTCAAATAACCTGAATAGAACATAGGATCCAGCCAGCTGATCTCATATAACCTGGATAGAGCATAGGATCCAGCCAGATGATCTCAAATAACCTGGATAGAGCATAGGATCCAGTCAGCTGATCTCAAATAACGTGGATAGAACATAGGATCCAGCCAGCTGATCTCAAATAACCTGGATAGAGCATAGGATCCAGCCAGCTGATCTCAAGTAACATGGATAGAACATAGGATCCAGCCAGCTGATCTCAAGTAAACTAGTACGAATCCCAAAATGAAACTTTCTGTGGGGCTTAAAAGCGCTACGAGACAAAATTAGAAGACATTGTTTTTAGGGTTGAATGCTTGAGTAATGCCAGACCCAACCCCAACCCTTGATAAGCTTTGTTACCGATATTTACAATTGTAGACAGAGCAATGAAATGAAGAGAAATTTAATAAAAACAAACCTTGATAAATGAACTCAATTGAATGACGCCGCACCAGTCATTGTCCGATGTATGTCATCAGCAACAAGTGGAATGGGACCCGACATCTCACCGATAGTTTCAACACAGCAAAGTTGCTTCAGTTTGTAACCCTGGCAACAAATGAGCAAGGAGAATAATGTTTTAGCACGTGGTTCATTTAGAGCAGTACGGCCGCAAAGTCTTCCAAAGTTAGCCACTGAATTTAATGTTCGCAATATCACGGCCAAGTGGCATTTGCTTCCCAGAATAACAACGCTTAAACATATGAATAAATCGAGCACACGGCAGTGACAGTTCGAATCGAAAGCTTATGACTAAAAAACTGAATTTAAAACACTCGTGAATGATAAACAGAAAGCAGAATCTAATGGAAATACACATTATAAATATAGTTCTAGTAGGATGTATGTTCGCTTTGATTTCAACGTGGTACCGGTTTCAAACTCTGGCCTGGCGCGGACCCAGCTGTCCTAGCTCGGGGAAGCCTCGCGACGTACTGAACTTCCCGCTGAGCTCGGTAGTGAGCCGAGCGCCGAGCCGTCACGAAGATTTGAAATTGTTTAGGAGCTAATGCACTCTGCCGGCTAACAGCTGCACTAGCTCCATCACATGGTACAGATTGTCGCTAGTAGATGGCGCATGCAGCCGGTTTTTTTAACATTCCTAGTGTATTGTGATTTTGGTGCTATTTTGAGGGATTATTTGAATAATGTGATCTTGCTCAACAACCCGGTTAACATTGGTGGCCGGTATTTATAGTTTCGCTTTGCCCCTTTGCTTCGGGTTCAGGTTCAGGTTCAGGTTAGTTCCTTCACCCACATCAAAGCGGAAGAAGTGATCAGATTTTTATATAGTTTACCATTGGATTCTAGTCAAACACATGGTTTACTGATTAGTTTACCAGGTACCAATGTTACCAATTTGCAGATTGATTTTCAAAATTGACAGTTCAAACCTTTTGCAATTTCTGATCAAATGTAATTTTGTATTTTCTTTCATTTCAATATAATGACTAACTTGTCATTTTGATTTAATATTAACATCACCTAGTGCCCGTTGTTGAGGGAGAAAATGCACAGTTGCATTCCTGCTAAACTGATCCTTAGACCATGAGTGTTTTTGTCCACAGTCTATGGTCAATGAATGTGATTGTAGTTTTGTAAATAATTTAGTAATTTAATAACATTTGTTTTTCAGCACTGCACAAGTGATTATTTAGACTGCGATGAAGACTTCACTGCGATGAACATTTGTTTTCAAAATACTATTACATTTTTCTTGTGGGGATGTGATGCACCTCGTTTGTTTTCAATATTTTAATGTTGTTTTTAAGTCAAGTATTATTAGAGTTACCACGTCGCTGATTGTTTATCTTAGTTAATCTTAGTTTAATTTTTTCATTACGTTTCTCTAATAAGTTACTTCTTCTATTGGGCTCGTCAAATTGCTGGACTGAACTTGATTGTATAAATTAATAAACCAAATTTTTCCCTTCTAAATCCTTTTTATTAATTTATTAATTAATCAGTTTTATTTACCTTCTTAATTTTTAGGTTGTGTTTATGAATGACATATGAATGAATGTTTATCTTAATTCAAGCTTTCAAACATATTATATCGTGTTTCACTTGAATAAATTGATCAATTTACAAAGAATTTAAATGCAAGATTTATTGTTCCTTCATAAATTCCTGTTTGATTTTCAAACTCCCCGGTGAAGACTGGCTTTATTTTGCATTCAAAAGTTGGCAACATGTGGTAAATGACGTCATAGTCCACCAGGATGTGGCAAGGTTAGGCTAACAGGACTGTAGTCAGAGTCCACCAGGCTGTGGCAAGGTTAGGCTAACACAACTGTAGTCAGAGTCCACCAGGCTGTGGCAAGGTTAGGCTGACACAACTGTAGTCGGAGTCCACCAGGCTGTGGCAAGGTAAGGCTAACACAACTGTAGTCAGAGTCCACCAGGCTGTGGCAAGGTTAGGCTAACACAACTGTAGTCAGAGTCCACCAGGCTGTGGCAAGGTTAGGCTAACACAACTGTAGTCAGAGTCCACCAGGCTGTGGCAAGGTAAGGCTAACACAACTGTAGTCAGAGTCCACCAGGCTGTGGCAAGGTTAGGCTAACACAACTGAAGTCAGAGTCCACCAGGCTGTGGCAAGGTTAGGCTAACACAACTGTAGTCAGAGTCCACCAGGCTGTGGCAAGGTTAGGCTAACACAACTGTAGTCAGAGTCCACCAGGCTGTGGCAAGGTTAGGCTGACACAACTGTAGTCAGAGTCCACCAGGCTGTGGCAAGGTAAGGCTAACACAACTGTAGTCAAAGTTCACCAGGCTGTGGCAAGGTTAGGCTGACACAACTGTAGTCAGAGTCCACCAGGCTGTAACAAGGTTAGGCAAACACAACTGTAGTCGGAGTCCACCAGGCTGTGGCAAGGTTAGGCTGACACAACTGTAGTCAGAGTCCACCAGGCTGTGGCAAGGTTAGGCTGACACAACTGTAGTCAGAGTCCACCACGCTGTGGCAAGGTTAGGCTAACACAACTGTAGTCAGAGTCCACCAGGCTGTGGCAAGGTTAGGCTAACACAACTGTAGTCAGAGTCCACCAGGCTGTGGCAAGGTTAGGCTGACACAACTGTAGTCAGAGTACACCAGACTGTGGCAAGGTGAGGCTAACACAACTGTAGTCAGAGTCCACCAGGCTGTGGCAAAGTAAGGCTAACACAACTGTAGTCAGAGTCCACCAGGCTGTGGCAAGGTTAGGCTAACACAACTGTAGTCAGAGTCCACCAGGTTGTGGCAAGGTAAGGCTAACACAACTGCAGTCAAAGTCCACCAGGCTGTGGCAAGGTAAGGCTAACACAACTGTAGTCAGAGTCCACCAGGCTGTGGCAAGGTTAGGCTAACACAACTGTAGTCAGAGTCCACCAGGCTGTGGCAAGGTTAGGCTAACACAACTGTAGTCAGAGTCCACCAGGCTGTGGCAAGGTAAGGCTAACACAACTGTAGTCAGAGTCCACCAGGCTGTGGCAAGGTTAGGCTGACACAACTGTAGTCAGAGTCCACCACGCTGTGGCAAGGTAAGGCTAACACAACTGTAGTCAAAGTTCACCAGGCTGTGGCAAGGTTAGGCTGACACAACTGTAGTCAGAGTCCACCAGGCTATGGCAAGGTTAGGCTAACACAACTGTAGTCAGAGTCCACTAGGCTGTGGCAAGGTTAGGCTAACACAACTGTAGTCAGAGTCCACCAGGCTGTGGCAAGGTAAGGCTAACACAACTGTAGTCAGAGTCCACCAGGATGTGGCAAGGTTAGGCTAACACAACTGTAGTCGGAGTCCACCAGGCTGTGGCAAGGTAAGGCTAACACAACTGTAGTCAGAGTCCACCAGGCTGTGGCAAGGTTAGGCTAACACAACTGTAGTCAGAGTCCACCAGGCTGTGGCAAGGTTAGGCTAACACAACTGTAGTCAGAGTCCACCAGGCTGTGGCAAGGTTAGGCTAACACAACTGTAGTCAGAGTCCACCAGGCTGTGGCAAGGTTAGGCTAACACAACTGTAGTCAGAGTCCACCAGGCTGTGGCAAGGTTAGGCTGACACAACTGTAGTCAGAGTCCACCAGGCTGTGGCAAGGTAAGGCTAACACAACTGTAGTCAGAGTCCACCAGGCTGTGGCAAAGTAAGGCTAACACAACTGTAGTCAGAGTCCACCAGGCTGTGGCAAAGTTAGGCTAACACAACTGTAGTCAGAGTCCACCTGGCTGTGGCAAGGTTAGGCTGACACAAATGTAGTCAGAGTCCACCAGGCTGTGGCAAGGTTAGGCTAACACAACTGTAGTCAGAGTCCACCAGGCTGTGGCAAGGTTAGGCTAACACAACTGTAGTCAGAGTCCACCAGGCTGTGGCAAGGTTAGGCTAACACAACTGTAGTCAGAGTCCACCAGGCTGTGGCAAGGTTAGGCTGACACAACTGTAGTCAGAGTCCACCAGGCTGTGGCAAGGTTAGGCTGACACAACTGGAGTCAGAGTCCACCAGGCTGTGGCAAGGTTAGGCTAACACAACTGTAGTCAGAGTCCACCAGGCTGTGGCAAGGTAAGGCTAACACAACTGTAGTCAGAGTCCACCAGACTGTGGCAAAGTAAGGCTAACACAACTGTAGTCAGAGTCCACCAGGCTGTGGCAAAGTGAGGCTAACACAACTGTAGTCAGAGTCCTCGTCTTCGTCTTCGTCTTCGTCCTCGTCTTCGTCTTCATCTTCGGCCTCGTCTTCGTCTTCGTCTTCGTCCTCGTCCTCGTCTTCGTCTTCGTCCTCGTCCTCGTCTTCGTCTTCGTCTTCGTCCTCGTCTTCGTCTTCGTCTACGTCTTCGTCTTCGTCCTCGTCTTCGTCTTCGTCTTCGTCTTCGTCCTTGTCCTCGTCTTCGACTTCGTCTTCGTCTTCGTCTTCTTCCGGTCTTCGTCTTCGTCTTCGTCTTCGTCCTTGTCCTCGTCTTCGTCCTCGTCCTCGTCTTCGTCCTCGTCTTCGTCTTCGTCTTCTTTCGGTCTCCGTCTTCGTCCTCGTCTTCGTCTTCGTCTTTGTCTTCGTCCTCGTCCTCGTCTTCGTCTTCGTCCTCGTCTTCGTCTTCGTCTTCGTCCGCGTCTTCGTCTTCGTCCTCGTCCTCGTCTTCGTCTTCGTCTTCGTCCTCGTCTTCGTCTTCGTCTTCGTCCTCGTCTTCGTCTTCGTCTTCGTCTTCGTCTTCGTCTTCGTCTTCGTCTTCGTCTTCGTCTTCGTCTTCGTCTTCGTCTTCGTCTTCGTCCTCGTCTTCGTCTTCGTCTTTGTCTTCGTCCTCGTCCTCGTCTTCGTCTTCGTCTTCGTCTTCGTCCCCGTCTCCGTCTTCGTCTACGTCCTCGTCATCGTCTCCGTCTTCGTATTGTCTTCGTCTTCGTCTTCGTCCTCTTCCTCGTCTTCGTCTTCGTCCTCGTCTTCGTCTTCGTCTTTCGTCTTCGTCCTTGTCTTCGTCTTAGTCCTCGTCTTCGTCTTCGTCCTCGTCCTCGTCTTCGTCTTCGTCTTCGTCTTCGTCTCCGTCTCCGTCTTCGTCTTCGTCTTCGTCCTCGTCATCGTCTCCGTCTTCGTATTGTCTTCGTCTTCGTCTTCGTCTTCGTCCTCGTCCTCTTCCTCGTCTTCGTCTTCGTCTTCGTCCTCGTCCTCGTCTTCGTCTTCGTCTTCGTCTTTGTCCTCGTCTTCGTCCTCGTCTTCGTCTTCGTATTCGTCTTCGTCCTCGTCTTCTTCTTCGTCTTCGTCTTCGTCTTCTTCCGGTCTTCGTCTTCGTCTTCGTCTTCGTCTTCGTCCTCGTCTTCGTCTTCGTCCTCGTCCTCGTCTTCGTCTTCGTCTTCGTCTTCGTCTTCTTCCGGTCTTCGTCTTCGTCTTCGTCTTCGTCTTCGTCCTCGTCCTCGTCTTTGTCTTCGTCCTCGTCATCGTCTTCGTCTTCGTCTTCGTCTTCTTTCGGTCTTCGTCTTCGTCCTCGTCTTCGTCTTCGTCTTCGTCCTCGTCCTCGTCCTCGTCTTCGTCTTCGTCCTCGTCTTCGTCTTCGTCCTCGTCTTCGTCTTCGTCTTCGTCTTCGTCCTCGTCTTCGTCTTCGTCTTCGTCTTCGTCCTCGTCTTCGTCTTCGTCTTCAGCCTCGTCTTCGTCTTCGTCTTCGTCTTCGTCCTCGTCCTCGTCTTCGTCTTCGTCTTCGTCCTCGTCCTCGTCCTCGTCTTCGTCTTCGTCTTCGTCCTCGTCCTCATCTTCGTCTTCGTCTTCGTCCTCGTCTTCGTCTTCGTCTTCTTCTTCGGCCTCGTCTTCGTCTTCGTCTTCGTCTTCGTCCTCGTCCTCGTCTCCGACTTCGTCTTCGTCTTCGTCTTCGTCTTCTTCCGGTCTTCGTCTTTGTCTTCGTCCTTGTCCTCGTCTTCGTCCTCGTCCTCGTCTTCGTCCTCGTCATCGTCTTCATCTTCGTATTCGTCTTCGTCTTCTTTCGGTCTTCGTCTTCGTCCTCGTCTTCGTCTTCGTCTTCGTCCTCGTCCTCGTCTTCGTCTTCGTCCTCGTCTTCGTCTTCGTCTTCGTCCTCGTCTTCGTCTTCGTCTTCGTCCGCGTCCTCGTCTTCGTCTTCGTCTTCGTCCTCGTCTTCGTCTTCGTCTTCGTCTTCGTCCTCGTCTTCGTCTTCGTCTTCGTCTTCGTCCTCGTCTTACTCTTCGTCTTCGTCTTCTTCTTCGTCTTCGTCCTCGTCCTCGTCTTCGTCTTCGTCTTTGTCTTCGTCTTCGTCTTCGTCTTCTTCCGGTCTTCGTCTTCGTCTTCGTCCTCGTCTTCGTCCTCGTCTTCGTCTTCGTCTTCGTCTTCGTCTTCGTCTTCGTCTTCGTCCTCGTCCTCGTCCTCGTCTTCGTCTTCGTCTTCGTCTTCGTCCTCGTCCTCGTCTTCGTCTTCGTCTTCGTCTTCGTCTTCGTCTTCGTCTTCGTCCTCGTCTTCGTCTTCGTCTTCTACCGGTCTTCGTCTTCGTCCTCGTCCTCGTCTTCGTCTTCGTCCTCGTCCTCGTCTTCGTCTTCGCCTTCGTATTCGTCTTCGTCTTCGTCTTCGTCTTCGTCCTCGTCCTCGTCTTTGTCTTCGTCTTCGTCCTCGTCCTCGTCCTCGTCTTCGTCTTCGTCTTCGTCCTCGTCCTCGTCCTCGTCTTCGTCTTCGCCTTCGTCTTCGTCCTCGTCTTCGTCTTCGCCTTCGTCTTCGTCCTCGTCCTCGTCTTCGTCTTCGTCCTCGTCTTCGTCTTCGTCCTCGTCATCGTCTTCGTCTTCGTCTTCGTCTTCTTTCGGTCTTCGTCTTCGTCCTCGTCTTCGTCTTCGTCCTCGTCCTCGTCCTCGTCTTCGTCTTCGTCTTCGTCCTCGTCCTCGTCTTCGTCTTCGTCTTCGTCTTCGTCTTCGTCTTCGTCTTCTTCCGGTCTTCGTCTTCGTCCTCGTCTTCGTCCTTGTCTTCGTCTTCGTCTTCTTCGCCTTCGTCTTCGTCTTCGTCTTCGTCCTCGTCTTCGTCTTCGTCTTCGTCCTCGTCTTCGTCTTCGTCTTCGTCCTCGTCTTCGTCCTCGTCTTCGTCCTCGTCCTCGTCCTCGTCTTCGTCTTCGTCTTCGTCTTCGTCTCCGTCTCCGTCTTCGTCTTCGTCTTCGTCCTCGTCATCGTCTCCGTCTTCGTATTGTCTTCGTCTTCGTCTTCGTCCTCGTCTTCGTCTTCGTCCTCGTCCTCGTCTTCGTCTTCGTCTTCGTCCTCGTCCTCGTCTTCGTCTTCGTCTTCGTCCTCGTCCTCGTCTTCGTCTTCGTCTTCGTCCTCGTCTTCGTCTTTGTCCTCGTCTTCGTCTTCGTCCTCGTCTTCGTCTTCGTCTTCGTCTTCGTCCTCGTCCTCGTCTTCGTCTTCGTCTTCGTCTTCGTCTTCGTCTTCGTCCTCGTCTTCGTCTTCGTCTTCGTCTTCGTCTTCGTCCTCGTCTTCGTCTTCGTCTTCGTCTTCGTCTTCGTCTTCGTCTTCGTCCTCGTCCTCGTCTTCGTCTTCGTCTTCGTCTTCGTCTTCGTCTTCGTCTTCGTCTTCTTCCGGTCTTCGTCTTCGTCTTCGTCTTCGTCCTCGTCTTCGTCTTCGTCTTCGTCTTCGTCTTCGTCTTCGTCCTCGTCCTCGTCTTCGTCTTCGTCTTCGTCTTCGTCTTCTTCCGGTCTTCGTCTTCGTCTTCGCCTTCGTCTTTGTCTTCGTCTTCGTCTTCGTCTTCGTCCTCGTCTTCGTCTTCGTCCTCGTCTTCGTCTTCGTCTTCGTCCTCGTCCTCGTCTTCGTCCTCGTCCTCGTCTTCGTCCTCGTCTTCGTCTTCGTCTTCGTCCTCGTCTTCGTCCTCGTCCTCGTCTTCGTCTTCGTCTTCGTCTTCGTCCTCGTCTTCGTCTTCGTCTTCGTCCTCGTCCTCGTCTTCGTCCTCGTCTTCGTCTTCGTCTTCGTCCTCGTCTTAGTCTTCGACTTCGTCCTCGTCTTCGTCTTCGTCTTCGTCTTCGTCTTCGTCCTCGTCTTCGTCTTCGTCTTCGTCCTCGTCCTCGTCTTCGTCTTCGTCCTTGTCTTCGTCTTCGTCCTCGTCTTCGTCTTCGTCCTCGTCTTCGTCTTCGTCTTCGTCTTCGTCCTCGTCTTCGTCTTCGTCCTCGTCTTCGTCTTCGTCTTCGTCTTCGTCCTCGTCTTCGTCTTCGTCCTCGTCCTCGTCTTCGTCTTCGTCTTCGTCTTCGTCCTCGTCTTCGTCTTCGTCTTCGTCTTCGTCTTCGTCTTCGTCTTCGTCTTCGTCTTCGTCTTCGTCTTCGTCTTCGTCCTCGTCCTCGTCTTCGTCTTCGTCTTCGTCTTCGTCTTCGTCTTCGTCTTCTTCCGGTCTTCGTCTTCGTCTTCGTCTTCGTCCTCGTCTTCGTCTTCGTCTTCGTCTTCGTCTTCGTCTTCGTCCTCGTCCTCGTCTTCGTCTTCGTCTTCGTCTTCGTCTTCGTCTTCTTCCGGTCTTCGTCTTCGTCCTCGTCTTCGTCCTTGTCTTCGTCTTCGCCTTCGTCTTTGTCTTCGTCTTCGTCCTCGTCCTCGTCTTCGTCTTCGTCCTCGTCTTCGTCTTCGTCTTCGTCCTCGTCCTCGTCTTCGTCCTCGTCCTCGTCTTCGTCCTCGTCTTCGTCTTCGTCCTCGTCTTCGTCCTCGTCCTCGTCTTCGTCTTCGTCTTCGTCCTCGTCTTCGTCTTCGTCCTCGTCCTCGTCTTCGTCCTCGTCTTCGTCTTCGTCTTCGTCTTCGTCTTCGTCCTCGTCTTAGTCTTCGACTTCATCCTCGTCTTCGTCTTCGTCTTCGTCTTCGTCTTCGTCCTCGTCTTCGTCTTCGTCTTCGTCCTCGTCCTCGTCTTCGTCCTCGTCCTCGTCTTCGTCTTCGTCCTTGTCTTCGTCTTCGTCTTCGTCCTCGTCTTCGTCTTCGTCCTCGTCTTCGTCTTCGTCTTCGTCTTCGTCCTCGTCTTCGTCTTCGTCTTCGTCTTCGTCCTCGTCTTCGTCTTCGTCTTCGTCTTCGTCCTCGTCTTCGTCTTCGTCCTCGTCCTCGTCTTCGTCTTCGTCTTCGTCCTCGTCTTCGTCTTCGTCTTCGTCTTCGTCTTCGTCTTCGTCCTCGTCCTCGTCTTCGTCCGCGTCTTCGTCTTCGTCCTCGTCATCGTCTTTGTCTTCGTCTTCGTCTTCTTTCGGTCTTCGTCTTCGTCCTCGTCTTCGTCTTAGTCCTCGTCCTCCTCCTCGTCCTCGTCTTCGTCTTCGTCTTCGTCCTCGTCCTCGTCTTCGTCTTCGTCTTCGTCTTCGTCTTCGTCTTCTTCCGGTCTTCGTCTTCGTCCTCGTCTTCGTCCTTGTCTTCGTCTTCGTCTTCTTCGTCTTCGTCTTCGTCTTCATCTTCGTCTTCGTCTTCGTCTTCGTCTTCGTCCTCGTCTTCGTCTTCGTCCTCGTCTTCGTCTTCGTCTTCGTCCTCGTCTTCGTCCTCGTCCTCGTCTTCGTCCTCGTCTTCGTCTTCGTCTTCGTCCTCGTCTTCGTTTTCGTCTTCGTCCTTGTCTTCGTCTTCGTCTTCGTCTTCGTCCTCGTCTTCGTCTTCGTCCTCGTCTTCGTCTTCGTCTTCGTCTTCGTCCTCGTCCTTGTCTTCGTCCTCGTCCTCGTCTTCGTCTTCGTCCTCGTCTTCGTCTTCGTCTTCGTCCTCGTCTTCGTCTTCGTCCTCGTCTTCGTCTTCGTCTTCGTCTTCGTCCTCGTCTTCGTCTTCGTCTTCGTCTTCGTCCTCGTCTTCGTCTTCGTCTTCATCTTCGTCCTCGTCTTCGTCCTCGTCCTCGTCTTCGTCTTCGTCTTCGTCCTCAACTTCGTCTTCGTCTTCGTCCTCGTCTTCGTCTTCGTCTTCGTCTTCGTCCTCGTCTTCGTCTTCGTCTTCGTCTTCGTCCTCGTCCTCGTCCTCGTCATCGTCTTCGTCATCGTCTTCGTCTTCGTCTTCTTTCGGTCTTCGTCTTCGTCCTCGTCTTCGTCTTCGTCCTCGTCCTCGTCTTCGTCTTCGTCTTCGTCCTCGTCTTCGTCTTCGTCTTTGTCTTCGTCCTCGTCCTCGTCTTCGTCTTCGTCTTCGTCCTCGTCCTCGTCTTCGTCTTCGTCCTCGTCTTCGTCTTCGTCTTCGTCCTCGTCTTCGTCTTCGTCTTCGTCTTCGTCCCCGTCTTCGTCTTCGTCTTCGTCTTCATCCTCGTCTTCGTCTTCGTCTTCGACTTCGTCTTCGTCTTCGTCTTCGTCTTCTTCCGGTCTTCGTCTTCGTCTTCGTCTTCGTCCTTGTCCTCGTCTTCGTCCTCGTCCTCGTCTTCGTCCTCGTCATCGTCTTCGTCTTCGTCTTCGTCTTCTTTCGGTCTTCGTCTTCGTCCTCGTCTTCGTCCTCGTCTTCGTCTTCGTCCTCGTCTTCGTCTTCGTCTTCGTCCTCATCTTCGTCTTCGTCTTCGTCCTCGTCTTCGTCTTCGTCTTCGTCTTCGTCTTCGTCCTCGTCTTCGTCTTCGTATTCGTCTTCGTCTTCGTCTTCGTCTTCGTCTTCGTCCTCGTCTTCGTCTTCGTCTTCGTCCTCGTCCTCGTCTTCGTCTTCGTCCTCGTCTTCGTCTTCGTCCTCGTCCTCGTCTTCGTCCTCGTCTTCGTCTTCGTCTTCGTCTTTGTCCTCGTCTTCTTCCTCGTCTTCGTCTTCGTCTTCGTCTTCGTCCTCGTCTTCGTCCTCGTCCTCGTCTTCGTCTTCTTCTTCGTCCTCGTCTTCGTCTTCGTCTTCGTCCTCGTCTTCGTCTTCGTCCTCGTCCTCGTCTTCGTCTTCGTCCTCGTCCTCGTCCTCGTCTTCGTCTTCGTCCTCGTCTTCGTCTTCGTCTTCGTCTTGGTCCTCGTCTTCGTCTTCGTCCTCGTCTTCGTCTTCGTCTTCGTCTTCGTCCTCGTCTTCGTCTTCGTCTTCGTCTTCGTCCTCGTCTTCGTCTTCGTCTTTCGTCTTCGTCCTCGTCTCCGTCTTCGTCCTCGTCTTCGTCTTCGTCCTCGTCTTCGTCTTCGTCTTTGTCCTCGTCTTCGTCTTCGTCTTCGTCTTCGTCCTCGTTTTCGTCTTCGTCTTCGTCCTCGTCTTCTTCCGGTCTTCGTCTTCGTCTTCATCTTCGTCCTCGGCTTCGTCTTCGTCCTCGTCCTCGTCTTCGTCTTCGTCTTCGTCTTCTTCCGGTCTTCGTCTTCGTCTTCGTCTTCGTCCTCGTCCTCGTCCTCGTCTTCGTCTTCGTCCTCGTCATCGTCTTCGTCTTCGTCATCGTCTTCGTCCTCGTCCTCGTCTTCGTCTTCGTCTTCGTCCTCGTCTTCGTCCTCGTCTTCGTCTTCGTCTTCGTCTTCGTCTTCGTCTTCGTCCTCGTCTTCGTCTTCGTCTTCGTCTTCGTCTTCGTCTTCGTCCTCGTCCTCGTCTTCGTCTTCGTCTTCGTCTTCGTCTTCGTCTTCGTCTTCTTCCGGTCTTCGTCTTCGTCTTCGTCTTCGTCCTCGTCTTTGTCCTCGTCTTCGTCTTCGTCTTCGTCTTCGTCTTCGTCTTCGTCTTCGTCCTCGTCCTCGTCTTCGTCTTCGTCTTCGTCTTCGTCTTCGTCTTCTTCGTCTTCGTCTTCGTCTTCGTCTTCGTCCTCGTCTTCGTCCTCGTCTTCGTCTTCGTCTTCGTCTTCGTCCTCGTCTTCGTCTTCGTCTTCGTCCTCGTCTTCGTCTTCGTCTTCGTCTTCGTCTTCGTCCTCGTCTTCGTCCTCGTCCTCGTCTTCGTCCTCGTCCTCGTCTTCGTCTTCGTCCTCGTCTTCGTCTTCGTCCTCGTCCTCGTCTTCGTCCTCGTCTTCGTCTTCGTCTTCGTCTTTGTCCTCGTCTTTGTCCTCGTCTTCGTCTTCGTCTTCGTCTTCGTCCTCGTCTTCGTCCTCGTCCTCGTCTTCGTCTTCTTCTTCGTCCTCGTCTTCGTCTTCGTCTTCGTCCTCGTCTTCGTCTTCGTCCTCGTCCTCGTCTTCGTCTTCGTCCTCGTCCTCGTCCTCGTCTTCGTCTTCGTCCTCGTCTTCGTCTTCGTCTTCGTCTTGGTCCTCGTCTTCGTCTTCGTCCTCGTCTTCGTCTTCGTCTTCGTCTTCGTCCTCGTCTTCGTCTTCGTCTTCGTCTTCGTCCTCGTCTTCGTCTTCGTCTTTCGTCTTCGTCCTCGTCTCCGTCTTCGTCCTCGTCTTCGTCTTCGTCCTCGTCTTCGTCTTCGTCTTTGTCCTCGTCTTCGTCTTCGTCTTCGTCTTCGTCCTCGTTTTCGTCTTCGTCTTCGTCCTCGTCTTCTTCCGGTCTTCGTCTTCGTCTTCATCTTCGTCCTCGGCTTCGTCTTCGTCCTCGTCCTCGTCTTCGTCTTCGTCTTCGTCTTCTTCCGGTCTTCGTCTTCGTCTTCGTCTTCGTCCTCGTCCTCGTCCTCGTCTTCGTCTTCGTCCTCGTCATCGTCTTCGTCTTCGTCATCGTCTTCGTCCTCGTCCTCGTCTTCGTCTTCGTCTTCGTCCTCGTCTTCGTCCTCGTCTTCGTCTTCGTCTTCGTCTTCGTCTTCGTCCTCGTCTTCGTCTTCGTCTTCGTCTTCGTCTTCGTCTTCGTCTTCGTCCTCGTCCTCGTCTTCGTCTTCGTCTTCGTCTTCGTCTTCGTCTTCTTCCGGTCTTCGTCTTCGTCTTCGTCCTCGTCTTCGTCTTCGTCCTCGTCCTCGTCTTCGTCTTCGTCTTTGTCCTCGTCTTCGTCTTCGTCTTTCGTCTTCGTCCTCGTCTTCGTCTTCGTCCTCGTCTTCGTCTTCGTCCTCGTCTTCGTCTTTGTCCTCGTCTTCGTCTTCGTCTTCGTCTTCGTCCTCGTTTTCGTCTTCGTCTTCGTCCTCGTCTTCTTCCGGTCTTGGTCTTCGTCTTCGTCTTCGTCTTCATCTTCGTCCTCGTCTTCGTCTTCGTCCTCGTCCTCGTCTTCGTCTTCGTCTTCGTCTTCTTCCGGTCTTCGTCTTCGTCTTCGTCTTCGTCCTCGTCCTCGTCTTCGTCCTCGTCTTCGTCTTCGTCTTCGTCTTCGTCCTCGTCTTCGTCTTCGTCTTCGTCTTCGTCCTCGTCTTCGTCCTCGTCCTCGTCTTCGTCTTCGTCTTCGTCCTCGTCTTCGTCTTCGTCCTCGTCTTCGTCTTCGTCCTCGTCCTCGTCTTCGTCCTCGTCTTCGTCTTCGTCCTCGTCTTCGTCTTTGTCCTCGTCTTCGTCTTCGTCTTCGTCTTCGTCCTCGTTTTCGTCTTCGTCTTCGTCCTCGTCTTCTTCCGGTCTTGGTCTTCGTCTTCGTCTTCGTCTTCATCTTCGTCCTCGTCTTCGTCTTCGTCCTCGTCCTCGTCTTCGTCTTCGTCTTCGTCTTCTTCCGGTCTTCGTCTTCGTCCTCGTCTTCGTCTTCGTCGTCGTCTTCGTCTTCGTCCT
The DNA here is from genome assembly GCA_947568835.1 of Protonemura montana. Lineage (NCBI taxonomy): Eukaryota > Metazoa > Arthropoda > Insecta > Plecoptera > Nemouridae > Protonemura > Protonemura montana. Next base: position 569,611 of record OX387609.1, read on the forward strand.
CGTCTTCGTCTTCGTCTTCGTCTTCGTCTTCGTCCTCGTCTTCGTCTTCGTCTTCGTCTTCGTCTTCGTCTTCGTCCTCGTCTTCGTCTTCGGCCTCGTCTTCGTCTTCGTCTTCGTCTTCGCCTTCGTCTTCATCCTCGTCTTCGTCTTCGCCTTCGTCTTCATCCTCGTCTTCGTCCTCGTCCTCGTCTTCGTCTTCGTCTTCGTCCTCGTCTTCGTCTTCGTCTTCGTCCTCGTCCTCGTCTTCGTCCTCGTCTTCGTCTTCGTCTTCGTCTTCGTCTTCGTCCTCGTCTTAGTCTTCGACTTCGTCCTCGTCTTCGTCTTCGTCTTCGTCTTCGTCTTCGTCCTCGTCTTCGTCTTCGTCTTCGTCCTCGTCCTCGTCTTCGTCTTCGTCCTTGTCTTCGTCTTCGTCTTCGTCCTCGTCTTCGTCTTCGTCCTCGTCTTCGTCTTCGTCTTCGTCTTCGTCCTCGTCTTCGTCTTCGTCTTCGTCCTCGTCTTCGTCTTCGTCTTCGTCTTCGTCCTCGTCTTCGTCTTCGTCCTCGTCTTCGTCTTCGTCTTCGTCCTCGTCTTCGTCTTCGTCCTCGTCTTCGTCTTCGTCTTCGTCTTCGTCCTCGTCTTCGTCTTCGTCTTCGTCCTCGTCTTCGTCTTCGTCTTCGTCTTCGTCCTCGTCTTCGTCTTCGTCCTCGTCCTCGTCTTCGTCTTCGTCTTCGTCTTCGTCTTCGTCTTCGTCCTCGTCCTCGTCCTCGTCTTCGTCTTCGTCTTCGTCCTCGTCTTCGTCTTCGTCCTCGTCTTCGTCCTCGTCTTCGTCTTCGTCTTCGTCCTCGTCCTCGTCCTCTTCCTCGTCTTCGTCCTCGTCTTCGTCTTCGTCTTCGTCCTCGTCTTCGTCTTCGTCTTCGTCCTCGTCTTCGTCTTCGTCTTCGTCCTCGTCTTCGTCTTCGTCTTCGTCCTCGTCTTCGTCATCGTCTTCGTCTTCGTCCTCGTCTTCGTCTTCGTCCTCGTCCTCGTCTTCGTCTTCGTCCTCGTCTTCATCTCTGTCTTCGTCCTCGTCTTCGTCTTCGTCCTCGTCTTCGTCTTCGTCCTCGTCTTCGTCCTCGTCTTCGTCTTCGTCCTCGTCTTCGTCTTCGTCATCGTCCTCAACTTCGTCTTCGTCTTCGTCCTCGTCTTCGTCTTCGTCTTCGTCTTCGTCTTCGTCCTCGTCTTCGTCTTCGTCTTCGTCCTCGTCCTCGTCCTCGTCTTCGTCTTCGTCTTCGTCTTTGTCCTCGTCTTCGTCTTCGTCTTTCGTCTTCGTCCTCGTCTTCGTCTTCGTCCTCGTCTTCGTCCCTGTCCTCGTCTTCGTCTTCGTCTTCGTCTTCGTCCTCGTCTTCGTCCTCGTCTTCGTCTTCGTCTTCGTCTTCGTCCTCGTCTTCGTCTTCATCTTCGTCTTCGTCTTCTTCCGGTCTTCGTCTTCGTCTTCGTCTTCGTCTTCGTCCTCGTCTTCGTCTTCGTCCTCGTCCTCGTCTTCGTCTTCGTCTTCGTCTTCTTCCGGTCTTCGTCTTCGTCTTCGTCCTCGTCCTCGTCTTCGTCTTCGTCCTCGTCATCGTCTTCGTCTTCGTCTTCGTCTTCTTTCGGTCTTCGTCTTCGTCCTCGTCTTCGTCTTCGTCCTCGTCCTCGTCTTCGTCTTCGTCTTCGTCCTCGTCTTCGTCTTCGTCTTCGTCCTAGTCTTCGTCTTCGTCCTCGTACTCGTCTTCGTCTTCGTCTTCGTCTTCGGCCTCGTCTTCGTCTTCGTCTTCGTCTTCGTCCTCGTCCTCGTCTTCGTCTTCGTCTTCGTCCTCGTCCTTGTCCTCGTCTTCGTTTTCGTCTTCGTCCTCGTCTTCGTCTTCGTCTTCGTCCTCGTCTTCGTCTTCGTCTTCGTCCTCGTCTTCGTCTTCGTCTTCGACTTCGTCTTCGTCTTCGTCTTCGTCTTCTTCCGGTCTTCGTCTTCGTCTTCGTCTTCGTCCTCGTCCTCGTCTTCGACTTCGTCTTCGTCTTCGTCTTCTTCCGGTCTTCGTCTTCGTCTTCGTCTTCGTCTTCGTCCTCGTCTTCGTCCTCGTCCTCGTCTTCGTCCTCGTCATCGTCTTCGTCTTCGTCTTCGTCTTCGTCTTCTTTCGGTCTTCGTCTTCGTCCTCGTCTTCGTCCTCGTCTTCGTCTTCGTCCTCGTCTTCGTCCTCGTCTTCGTCTTCATCTTCGTCCTCGTCATCGTCCTCGTCTTCGTCTTCGTCTTCGTCTTCGTCCTCGTCTTCGTCTTCGTCTTCGTCTTCGTCCTCGTCTTCGTCTTCGTCTTCGTCCTCGTCTTCGTCTTCGTCTTCGTCTTCGTCCTCGTCTTCGTCTTCGTCCTCGTCTTCGTCTTCGTCTTCGTCTTCGTCTTCGTCCTCGTCTTCGTCTTCGTCTTCGTCCTCGTCCTCGTCTTCGTCTTCGTCCTCGTCTTCGTCTTCGTCCTCGTCCTCGTCTTCGTCTTCGTCCTCGTCTTCGTCTTCGTCCTCGTCTTCGTCTTCGTCCTCGTCTTAGTCTTCGTCCGCGTCCTCGTCTTCGTCCTCGTCTTCGTCCTCGTCTTCGTCTTCGTCTTCGTCTTCGTCTTCGTCTTCGTCCTCGTCATCGTCTTCGTCTTCGTCTTCAGCCTCGTCTTCGTCTTCGTCTTCGTCTTCGTCTTCGTCTTCGTCCTCGTCCTCGTCTTCGTCTTCGTCTTCGTCCGCGTCCTCGTCCTCGTCTTCGTCTTCGTCTTCGTCTTCGTCATCGTCCTCGTCTTCGTCTTCGTCTTCGTCCTCGTCCTCGTCTTCGACTTCGTCTTCGTCTTCGTCTTCGTCTTCGTCTTCGTCTTCGTCTTCGTCCTCGTCTTCGTCTTCGTCTTCGTCTTCGTCCTCGTCTTCGTCTTCGTCTTCGTCTTGGTCCTCGTCTTCGTCTTCGTCCTCGTCTTTGTCCTCGTCTTCGTCCTCGTCTTCGTCTTCGTCTTCGTCCTCGTCCTCGTCTTCGACTTCGTCTTCGTCTTCTTCCGGTCTTCGTCTTCGTCTTCGTCCTTGTCCTCGTCTTCGTCTTCGTCTTCGTCTTCGTCCTCGTCTTCGTCTTCGTCTTCGTCCTCGTCTTCGTCTTCGTCCTCGTCTTTGTCTTCGTCTTCGTCTTCGTCCTCGTCTTCGTCTTCGTCTTCGTCCTCGTCTTCGTCTTCGTCCTCGTCTTCGTCTTCGTCTTCGTCTTCGTCTTTGTCCTCGTCTTCGTCTTCGTCTTCGTCTTCGTCCTCGTCTTCGTCTTCGTCTTCGTCCTTGTCTTCTTCCGGTCTTCGTCTTCGTCTTCTTCCGGTCTTCGTCTTCGTCTTCGTCTTCGTCCTCGTCTTCGTCTTCGTCCTCGTCCTCGTCTTCGTCTTCGTCTTCGTCTTCTTCCGGTCTTCGTCTTCGTCTTCGTCCTCGTCCTCGTCCTCGTCTTCGTCTTCGTCCTCGTCATCGTCTTCGTCTTCGTCTTCGTCTTCTTTCGGTCTTCGTCTTCGTCCTCGTCTTTGTCTTCGTCCTCGTCTTCGTCTTCGTCTTCGTCCTCGTCTTCGTCTTCGTCTTCGTCCTAGTCTTCGTCTTCATCTTCGTCTTCGTCCTCGTCTTCGTCTTCGTCTTCGTCTTCGGCCTCGTCTTCGTCTTCGTCTTCGTCTTCGTCTTCGTCCTCGTCCTCGTCTTCGTCTTCGTCTTCGTCCTCGTCCTCGTCCTCGTCTTCGTCTTCGTCTTCGTCCTCGTCTTCGTCTTCGTCTTCGTCCTCGTCTTCGTCTTCGTCTTCGTCTTCGTCTTCGTCCTCGTCTTCGTCTTCGTCTTCGTCTTCGTCCTCGTCTTCGTCTTCGTCTTCGACTTCGTCTTCGTCTTCGTCTTCTTCCGGTCTTCGTCTTCGTCTTCGTCTTCGTCTTCGTCCTCGTCCTCGTCTTCGACTTCGTCTTCGTCTTCGTCTTCTTCCGGTCTTCGTCTTCGTCTTCGTCTTCGTCCTTGTCCTCGTCTTCGTCCTCGTCCTCGTCTTCGTCCTCGTCATCGTCTTCGTCTTCGTCTTCGTCTTCTTTCGGTCTTCGTCTTCGTCCTCGTCTTCGTCCTCGTCTTCGTCTTCGTCCTCGTCTTCGTCCTCGTCTTCGTCTTCATCTTCGTCCTCGTCATCGTCCTCGTCTTCGTCTTCGTCTTCGTCTTCGTCCTCGTCTTCGTCTTCGTCTTCGTCTTCGTCCTCGTCTTCGTCTTCGTCTTCGTCCTCGTCTTCGTCTTCGTCTTCGTCCTCGTCTTCGTCTTCGTCTTCGTCCTCGTCTTCGTCTTCGTCTTCGTCTTCGTCTTCGTCCTCGTCTTCGTCTTCGTCCTCGTCCTCGTCTTCGTCTTCGTCCTCGTCTTCGTCTTCGTCCTCGTCCTCGTCTTCGTCTTCGTCCTCGTCTTCGTCTTCGTCCTCGTCTTCGTCTTCGTCCTCGTCTTCGTCTTCGTCCTCGTCTTAGTCTTCGTCCGCGTCCTCGTCCTCGTCTTCGTCTTCGTCCTCGTCTTCGTCTTCGTCCTCGTCTTCGTCTTCGTCTTCGTCTTCGTCCTCATCTTCGTCTTCGTCTTCGTCTTCGTCTTCGTCCTCGTCTTCGTCTTCGTCTTCGTCTTCGTCTTCGTCTTCGTCTTCGTCCGCGTCCTCGTCCTCGTCTTCGTCCGCGTCCTCGTCCTCGTCTTCGTCTTCGTCATCGTCCTCGTCTTCGTCTTCGTCTTCGTCTTCGTCCTCGTCTTCGTCTTCTTCTTCGTCTTCGTCTTCGTCCTCGTCTTCGTCTTCGTCTTCGTCTTCGTCCTCGTCCTCGTCCTCGTCTTCGACTTCGTCTTCGTCTTCGTCTTCGTCTTCTTCCGGTCTTCGTCTTCGTCTTCGTCCTTGTCCTCGTCTTCGTCTTCGTCTTCGTCTTCGTCCTCGTCTTCGTCTTCGTCTTCGTCCTCGTCTTCGTCTTCGTCCTCGTCTTCGTCTTCGTCTTCGTCTTCGTCCTCGTCTTCGTCTTCGTCTTCGTCCTCGTCCTCGTCTTCGTCTTCGTCTTCGTCTTTGTCCTCGTCTTCGTCTTCGTCCTCGTCTTTGTCCTCGTCTTCGTCTTCGTCCTCGTCTTCGTCTTCGTCTTCGTCCTCGTCCTCGTCTTCGACTTCGTCTTCGTCTTCGTCTTCGTCCTCGTCTTCGTCTTCGTCCTCGTCTTTGTCTTCGTCTTCGTCTTCGTCCTCGTCTTCGTCTTCGTCTTCGTCCTCGTCTTCGTCTTCGTCCTCGTCTTCGTCTTCGTCTTCGTCTTCGTCTTTGTCCTCGTCTTCGTCTTCGTCTTCGTCTTCGTCCTCGTCTTCGTCTTCGTCTTCGTCCTCGTCTTCTTCCGGTCTTCGTCTTCGTCTTCTTCCGGTCTTCGTCTTCGTCTTCGTCCTCGTCTTCGTCTTCGTCCTCGTCTTTGTCTTCGTCTTCGTCTTCGTCCTCGTCTTCATCTTCGTCTACGTCCTCGTCTTCGTCTTCGTCCTCGTCTTCGTCTTGGTCTTCGTCTTCGTCTTTGTCCTCGTCTTCGTCTTCGTCTTCGTCTTCGTCCTCGTCTTCGTCTTCGTCTTCGTCCTCGTCTTCTTCCGGTCTTCGTCTTCGTCTTCTTCCGGTCTTCGTCTTCGTCTTCGTCCTCGTCTTCGTCTTCGTCCTCGTCCTCGTCTTCGTCTTCGTCTTCGTCTTCTTCCGGTCTTCGTATTCGTCTTCGTCTTCGTCCTCGTCCTCGTCCTCGTCTTCGTCTTCGTCCTCGTCATTGTCTTCGTCTTCGTCATCGTCTTCGTCTTCGTCCTCGTCCTCGTCTTCATCTTCGTCTTCGTCTTCATCTTCGTCTTCGTCCTCGTCTTCGTCTTCGTCTTCGTCTTCGTCCTCGTCTTCGTCTTCGTCTTCGTCTTCGTCTTCGGCCTCGTCTTCGTCTTCGTCTTCTTCTTCGTCTTCGTCTTCGTCTTCGTCCTCGTCCTCGTCTTCGTCTTCGTCTTCGTCCGCGTCCTCGTCCTCGTCTTCGTCTTCGTCTTCGTCCGCGTCCTCGTCCTCGTCTTCGTCTTCGTCTTCGTCCTCGTCTTCGTCTTCATCTTCGTCTTCGTCCTCGTCTTCGTCTTCGTCTTCGTCTTCGGCCTCGTCTTCGTCTTCGTCTTCGTCTTCGTCTTCGTCTTCGTCATCGTCCTCGTCCTCGTCCTCGTCCGCGTCCTCGTCCTCGTCTTCGTCTTCGTCTTCGTCCGCGTCCTCGTCCTCGTCTTCGTCTTCGTCTTCGTCCTCGTCTTCGTCTTCGTCTTCGTCTTCGTCCTCGTCCTCGTCTTCGTCTTCGTCTTCGTCTTCGTCTTCGTCCTCGTCTTCGTCTTCGTCTTCGGCCTCGTCTTCGTCTTCGTCTTCGTCTTCGTCTTCGTCCTCGTCCTCGTCTTCGTCTTCGTCTTCGTCTTCGTCCTCATCTTCGTCTTCGTCCTCGTCTTCGTCTTCGTCTTCGTCTTCGTCCTCGTCTTCGTCTTCGTCTTCGTCTTCGTCCTCGTCTTCGTCTTCGTCCTCGTCTTCGTCTTCGTCCTCGTCCTCGTCTTCGTCTTCGTCTTCGTCCTCGTCTTCGTCTTCGTCTTCGTCTTCGTCCTCGTCTTCGTCTTCGTCTTCGTCCTCGTCTTCGTCTTCGTCCTCGTCCTCGTCTTCGTCTTCGTCTTCGTCTTTGTCCTCGTCTTCGTCCTCGTCCTCGTCTTCGTCTTCGTCCTCGTCCTCGTCTTCGTCTTCGTCTTCGTCTTCGTCTTTGTCTTCGTCTCCGTCCTCGTCTTCGTCTTCGTCCTCGTCTTCGTCTTTGTCCTCGTCTTCGTCTTCGTCTTCGTCTTCGTCTTTGTCCTCGTCTTCGTCTTCGTCTTCGTCCTCGTCTTCGTCTTCGTCTTCGTCCTCGTCTTCTTCCGGTCTTCGTCTTCGTCTTCTTCCGGTCTTCGTCTTCGTCTTCGTCTTCGTCCTCGTCTTCGTCTTCGTCCTCGTCCTCGTCTTCGTCTTCGTCTTCGTCTTCTTCCGGTCTTCGTCTTCGTCTTCGTCCTCGTCCTCGTCCTCGTCATCGTCTTCGTCTTCGTCCTCGTCATCGTCTTCGTCTTCGTCATCGTCTTCGTCTTCGTCCTCGTCCTCGTCTTCGTCTTTGTCTTCGTCTTCGTCTTCGTCCTCGTCTTCGTCTTCGTCTTCGTCCTCGTCTTCGTCTTCGTCTTCGTCTTCGTCTTCGGCCTCGTCTTCGTCTTCGTCTTCGTCTTCGTCTTCGTCTTCGTCTTCGTCCTCGTCTTCGTCTTCGTCTTCGTCCGCGTCCTCGTCCTCGTCTTCGTCTTCGTCTTCGTCCGCGTCCTCGTCCTCGTCTTCGTCTTCGTCCTCGTCTTCGTCTTCGTCTTCGTCTTCGTCTTCGTCTTCGTCTTCGTCTTCGTCTTCGTCTTCGTCCTCGTCTTCGTCTTCGTCTTCGTCTTCGTCCTCGTCCTCGTCCTCGTCTTCGACTTCGTCTTCGTCTTCGTCTTCGTCTTCTTCCGGTCTTCGTCTTCGTCTTCGTCCTTGTCCTCGTCTTCGTCCTCGTCCTCGTCATCGTCCTCATCATCGTCTTCGTCTTCGTCTTCGTCTTCGTCTTCTTTCGGTCTTCGTCTTCGTCCTCGTCTTCGTCTTCGTCTTCGTCCTCGTCTTCGTCCTCGTCTTCGTCTTCGTCCTCGTCTTCGTCTTCATCTTCGTCCTCGTCTTCGTCCTCGTCTTCGTCTTCGTCTTCGTCCTCGTCTTCGTCTTCGTCTTCGTCCTCGTCTTCGTCTTCGTCTTCGTCCTCGTCTTCGTCTTCGTCTTCGTCTTCGTCTTCGTCTTCGTCCTCGTCTTCGTCTTCGTCCTCGTCCTCGTCTTCGTCTTCGTCCTCGTCTTCGTCTTCGTCTTCGTCCTCGTCCTCGTCTTCGTCCTCGTCTTCGTCTTCGTCTTCGTCCTCGTCTTCGTCTTCGTCCTCGTCTTCGTCTTCGTCTTCGTCTTCGTCCTCGTCTTCGTCTTCGTCCTCGTCCTCGTCCTCGTCTGCGTCTTCGTCTTCGTCCTCGTCTTCGTCTTCGTCCTCGTCCTCGTCTTCGTCTTCGTCTTCGTCCTCGTCTTCGTCTTCGTCTTCGTCTTCGTCCTCGTCTTCGTCTTCGTCCTCGTCCTCGTCTTCGTCTTCGTCTTCGTCCTCGTCATCGTCTTCGTCCTCGTCTTCGTCTTCGTCCTCGTCCTCGTCTTCGTCTTCGTCTTCGTCTTTGTCCTCGTCTTCGTCTTCGTCCTCGTCTTCGTCCTCGTCTTCGTCTTCGTCCTCGTCTTCGTCTTCGTCCTCGTCTTCGTCTTCGTCTTCGTCTTCGTCTTTGTCCTCGTCTTCGTCTTCGTCTTCGTCTTCGTCCTCGTCTTCGTCTTCGTCCTCGTCTTCTTCCGGTCTTCGTCTTCGTCTTCGTCTTCGTCTTCGTCCTCGTCTTCGTCTTCGTCCTCGTCCTCGTCTTCGTCTTCGTCTTCGTCTTCTTCCGGTCTTCGTCTTCGTCTTCGTCTTCGTCCTCGTCCTCGTCCTCGTCTTCGTCTTCGTCCTCGTCATCGTCTTCGTCTTCGTCATCGTCTTCGTCTTCGTCCTCGTCTTCGTCTTCGTCTTCGTCTTCGTCCTCGTCTTCGTCTTCGTCTTCGTCTTCGTCCTCGTCCTCGTCTTCGTCTTCGTCCTCGTCTTCGTCTTCGTCTTCGTCTTCGTCCTCGTCTTCGTCTTCGTCTTCGTCTTCGTCCTCGTCTTCGTCTTCGTCTTCGTCCTCGTCCTCGTCCTCGTCTTCGACTTCGTCTTCGTCTTCGTCTTCGTCTTCTTCCGGTCTTCGTCTTCGTCTTCGTCTTCGTCCTCGTCTTCGTCTTCGTCCTCGTCCTCGTCTTCGTCTTCGTCTTCGTCCTCGTCTTCGTCTTCGTCTTCGTCTTCGTCCTCGTCTTCGTCTTCGTCTTCGTCCTCGTCTTCGTCTTCGTCCTCGTCCTCGTCTTCGTCCTCGTCCTCGTCTTCGTCTTCGTCTTCGTCTTCTTCCGGTCTTCCTCTTCGTCTTCGTCTTCGTCCTCGTCCTCGTCCTCGTCTTCGTCTTCGTCCTCGTCATCGTCTTCGTCTTCGTCATCATCTTCGTCTTCGTCCTCGTCCTCGTCTTCATCTTCGTCTTCGTCTTCGTCTTCGTCCTCGTCTTCGTCTTCGTCTTCGTCTTCGTCCTCGTCTTCGTCTTCGTCTTCGTCTTCGTCTTACGCCTCGTCTTCGTCTTCGTCTTCGTCTTCGTCTTCGTCTTCGTCCTCGTCCTCGTCTTCGTCTTCGTCTTCGTCCGCGTCCTCGTCCTCGTCTTCGTCTTCGTCCTCGTCCTCGTCTTCGTCTTCGTCTTCGTCCTCGTCTTCGTCTTCGTCTTCGTCTTCGTCCTCGTCTTCGTCTTCGTCTTCGTCTTCGTCTTCGTCCTCGTCTTCGTCTTCGTCTTCGTCTTCGTCCTCGTCCTCGTCCTCGTCTTCGACTTCGTCTTCGTCTTCGTCTTCGTCTTCTTCCGGTCTTCGTCTTCGTCTTCGTCCTTGTCCTCGTCTTCGTCCTTGTCCTCGTCCTCGTCTTCGTCCTCGTCATCGTCTTCGTCTTCGTCTTCTTTCGGTCTTCGTCTTCGTCCTCGTCTTCGTCCTCGTCTTCGTCTTCTTCTTCGTCCTCGTCTTCGTCTTCGTCTTCGTCCTCGTCTTCGTCTTCGTCTTCGTCCTCGTCCTCGTCTTCGTCTTCGTCCTCGTCTTCGTCTTCGTCCTCGTCCTCGTCTTCGTCTTCGTCCTCGTCTTCGTCTTCGTCCTCGTCTTCGTCTTCGTCCTCGTCTTCGTCTTCGTCCTCGTCCTCGTCTTCGTCTTCGTCCTCGTCCTCGTCTTCGTCTTCGTCCTCGTCCTCGTCTTCGTCCTCGTCCTCGTCTTCGTCCTCGTCTTCGTCTTCGTCTTCGTCTTCGTCTTCGTCTTCATCCTCGTCTTCGTCTTCGTCTTCGTCCTCGTCTTCGTCTTCGTCCTCGTCCTCGTCTTCGTCTTCGTCTTCGTCCTCGTCTTCGTCTTCGTCCTCGTCCTCGTCTTCGTCATCGTCTTCGTCCTCGTCTTCGTCTTCGACTTCGTCTTCGTCTTCGTCCTCGTCTTCGTCTTCTTCCGGTCTTCGTCTTCGTCTTCTTCCGGTCTTCGTCTTCGTCTTCGTCTTCTTCCGGTCTTCGTCTTCGTCTTCGTCCTCGTCTTCGTCTTCGTCCTCGTCTTCGTCTTCGTTTTGGTCCTCGTCCTCGTCTTCGACTTCGTCTTCGTCTTCGTCTTCTTCCGGTCTTCGTCTTCGTCTTCGTCTTCGTCCTCGTCCTCTTCTTCGTCCTCGTCCTCGTCTTCGTCCTCGTCATCGTCTTCGTCTTCGTCTTCGTCTTCGTCTTCTTTCGGTCTTCGTCTTCGTCCTCGTCTTTGTCTTCGTCTTCGTCTTCGTCTTCGTCCTCGTCCTCGTCTTCGTCTTCGTCTTCGTCTTCTTCCGGTCTTCGTCTTCGTCTTCATCTTCGTCTTCGTCCTCGTCCTCGTCTTCATCCTCGTCCTCGTCTTCGTCTTCGTCTTAGTCCTCGTCCTCCTCCTCGTCCTCGTCTTCGTCTTCGTCTTCGTCCTCGTCCTCGTCTTCGTCTTCGTCTTCGTCTTCGTCTTCTTCCGGTCTTCGTCTTCGTCCTCGTCTTCGTCTTCGTCCTCGTCTTCGTCTTCGTCTTCGTCCTCGTCTTCGTCTTCGTCTTCGTCTTCGTCTTCGTCCTCGTCTTCGTCTTCGTCTTCGTCTTCGTCCTCGTCTTCGTCTTCGTCTTCGTCTTCGTCTTCGTCTTCGTCTTCTTCCGGTCTTCGTCTTCGTCTTCGTCTTCGTCCTCGTCTTCGTCCTCGTCTTCGTCTTCGTCTTCGTCTTCGTCTTCGTCTTCGTCTTCGTCCTCGTCCTCGTCTTCGTCTTCGTCTTCGTCTTCATCTTCGTCTTCGTCTTCGTCCTCGTCTTCGTCTTCGTCTTCGTCTTCTTCCGGTCTTCGTCTTCGTCTTCGTCTTCGTCCTCGTCCTCGTCTTCGTTTTCGTCCTCGTCCTCGTCTTCGTCTTCGCCTTCGTCTTCGTCTTCGTCTTCGTCCTCGTCTTCGTCTTCGTCTTCGTCTTCGTCTTCGTCCTCGTCTTCGTCTTCGTCTTCGTCTTCGTCTTCGTCTTCGTCTTCGTCCTCGTCCTCGTCCTCGTCTTCGTCTTTGTCTTCGTCTTCGTCTTCGTCTTCGTCTTCGTCTTCGTCTTCTTCCGGTCTTCGTCTTCGTCTTCGTCTTCGTCCTCGTCTTCGTCTTCGTCTACGTCTTCGTCTTCGTCTTCGTCTTCGTCCTCGTCCTCGTCTTCGTCTTCGTCTTCGTCCTCGTCCTCGTCTTCGTCTTCGTCTTCGTCTTCGTCTTCGTCTTCGTCTTCTTCCGGTCTTCGTCTTCGTCTTCGTCTTCGTCCTCGTCTTCGTCCTCGTCCTCGTCTTCGTCTTCGTCTTCGTCCTCGTCCTCGTCCTCGTCTTCGTCTTCGCCTTCGTCTTCGTCCTCGTCTTCGTCTTCGCCTTCGTCTTCGTCCTCGTCCTCGTCCTCGTCCTCGTCTTCGTCCTCGTCTTCGTCTTCGTCCTCGTCATCATCTTTGTCTTCGTCTTCGTCTTCTTTCGGTCTTCGTCTTCGTCCTCGTCTTCGTCTTCGTCCTCGTCCTCGTCCTCGTCCTCGTCCTCGTCTTCGTCTTCGTCCTCGTCCTCGTCTTCGTCTTCGTCTTCGTCTTCGTCTTCGTCTTCGTCTTCTTCCGGTCTTCGTCTTCGTCCTCGTCTTCGTCCTTGTCTTCGTCTTCGTCTTCTTCGTCTTCGTCTTCGTCTTCGTCTTCGTCTTCGTCTTCGTCCTCGTCTTCGTCCTCGTCTTCGTCTTCGTCCTCGTCTTCGTCTTCGTCTTCGTCCTCGTCTTCGTCTTCGTCTTCGTCCTCGTCTTCGTCCTCGTCCTCGTCTTCGTCTTCGTCTTCGTCTTCGTCCTCGTCTTCGTCTTCGTCTTCGTCCTCGTCTTCGTCTTCGTCTTCGTCCTCGTCTTCGTCTTCGTCTTCGTCTTCGTCCTCGTCTTCGTCTTCGTCTTCGTCTTCTTCCGGTCTTCGTCTTCGTCTTCGTCTTCGTCTTCTTCCGGTCTTCGTCTTCGTCTTCGTCTTCGTCCTCGTCTTCGTCCTCGTCTTCGTCTTCGTCCTCGTCTTCGTCCTCGTCTTCGTCCTCGTCTTCGTCCTCGTCTTCGTCTTCGTCTTCTTCGTCTTCGTCCTCGTCTTCGTCCTCGTCTTCGTCCTCGTCTTCGTCTTCGTCCTCGTCTTCGTCTGCGTCTTCTTCCGGTCTTCGTCTTCGTCCTCGTCTTCGTCTTCGTCCTCGTCTTCGTCTTCGTCCTCGTCCTCGTCCTCGTCTTGGACTTCGTCTTCGTCTTCGTCTTCGTCTTCTTCCGGTCTTCGTCTTCGTCTTCGTCTTCGTCTTCTTTCGGTCTTCGTTTTCGTCCTCGTCTTCGTCTTCGTCCTCGTCTTCGTCTTCGTCTTCGTCCTCGTCCTCGTCTTCGTCTTCGTCTTCGTCTTCGTCCTCGTCTTCGTCCTCGTCCTCGTCATCGTCTTCGTCTTCGTCCTCGTCTTCGTCTTCGTCTTCGTCCTCGTCTTCGTCTTCGTCCTCGTCCTCGTCTCCGTCCTCGTCTTCGTCTTCGTCCTCGTCCTCGTCTTCGTCTTCGTCTTCGTCTTCTTTCGGTCTTCGTCCTCGTCCTCGTCTTCGTCTTCGTCCTCGTCTTCGTCTTCGTCTTCGTCCTCGTCCTCGTCTTCGTCTTCGTCTTCGTCTTCGTCCTCGTCTTCGTCCTCGTCCTCGTCATCGTCTTCGTCTTCGTCCTCGTCTTCGTCTTCGTCTTCGTCCTCGTCTTCGTCTTCGTCCTCGTCTTCGTCTTCGTCCTCGTCTTCGTCTTCGTCCTCGTCTTCGTCCTCGTCTTCGTCTTCGTCTTCGTCTTCGTCTTCGTCTTCGTCTTCGTCCTCGTCTTCGTCTTCGTCTTCGTCCTCGTCTTCGTCTTCGTCTTCGTCTTCTTCCTCGTCTTCGTCTTCGTCTTCGTCCTCGTCTTCGTCTTCGTCTTCGTCTTCGTCCTCGTCTTCGTCTTCGTCCTCGTCCTCGTCTTCGTCTTCGTCCTCGTCCTCGTCTTCGTCTTCGTCCTCGTCCTCGTCCTCGTCATCGTCCTCGTCTTCGTCTTCGTCTTCGTCTTCGTCTTCGTCCTCGTCCTCGTCTTCGTCTTCGTCTTCGTCCTCGTCCTCGTCTTCGTCCTCGTCCTCGTCTTCGTCTTCGTCTTCGTCCTCGTCCTCGTCTTCGTCCTCGTCTTCGTCTTCGTCTTCGTCTTCGTCGTCGTCCTCGTCTTCGTCTTCGTCCTCGTCCTCGTCCTCGTCCTCGTCTTCGTCTTCGTCTTCGTCCTCGTCCTCGTCCTCGTCTTCGTCCTCGTCTTCGTCCTCGTCTTCGTCCTCGTCTTCGTCTTCGTCTTCGTCTTCGTCTTCGTCTTCGTCCTCGTCTTCGTCTTCGTCTTCGTCTTCGTCTTCGTCTTCGTCTTCGTCTTCGTCCTCGTCCTCGTCTTCGTCTTCGTCTTCGTCTTCGTCTTCGTCTTCTTCCGGTCTTCGTCTTCGTCCTCGTCCTCGTCTTCGTCTTCGTCCTCGTCCTCGTCTTCGTCTTCGCCTTCGTCTTCGTCTTCGTCTTCGTCTTCGTCTTCGTCCTCGTCTTCGTCCTCGTCCTCGTCCTCGTCTTCGTCTTCGTCTTCATCCTCGTCCTCGTCAATTGTGTGCAGTCCCATATGATAACCAAGTTTTAAGATCCTTGTGTTCTATGCTTGTGCTTATTGCTATGTCAATTGTGTGCAGTCCCATATGATAACCAAGTTTTAAGATCCTTGTGTGCTATGCTTGTGCTTATTGCTATGTCAATTGTGTGCAGTCCCATATGATAACCAAGTTTTAAGATCCTTGTGCGCTATGCTTGTGCTTATTGCTATGTCAACTGTGTGCAGTCCCATATGATAACCAAGTTTTAAGATCCTTGTGTGCTATGCTTGTGCTTATTGCTATGTCAATTGTGTGCAGTCCCATATGATAACCAAGTTTTAAGATCCTTGTGCGCTATGCTTGTGCTTATTGCTATGTCAACTGTGTGCAGTCCCATATGATAACCAAGTTTTAAGATCCTTGTGTGCTATGCTTGTGCTTATTGCTATGTCAATTGTGTGCAGTCCCATATGATAACCAAGTTTTAAGATCTTTGTGTGCTATGCTTTTGCTTTTTGCTATGTCAATTGTGTGCAGTCCCATATGATAACCAAGTTTTAAGATCCTTGTGTGCTATGCTTGTGCTTATTGCTATGTCAATTGTGTGCAGTCCCATATGATAACCAAGTTTTAAGATCCGTGTGTGCTATGCTTGTGCTTATTGCTATGTCAATTGTGTGCAGTCCCATATGATAACCAAGTTTTAAGATCCTTGTGTGCTATGCTTGTGCTTATTGCTATGTCAATTGTGTGCAGTCCGATATGATAACCAAGTTTTAAGATCCTTGTGTGCTATGCTTGTGCTTATTGCTATGTCAATTGTGTGCAGTCCCATATGATAACCAAGTTTTAAGATCCGTTTGTGCTATGCTTGTGCTTATTGCTATATCAATTGTGTGCAGTCCCATATGATAACCAAGTTTTAAGATGCTTGTGTGCTATGCTTGTGCTTATTGCTATGTCAATTGTGTGCAGTCCCATATGATAACCAAGTTTTAAGATCCTTGTGTGCTATGCTTGTGCTTATTGCTATGTCAATTGTGTGCAGTCCCATATGATAACCAAGTTTTAAGATCCTTGTGCGCTATGCTTGTGCTTATTGCTATGTCAACTGTGTGCAGTCCCATATGATAACCAAGTTTTAAGATCCTTGTGTGCTATGCTTGTGCTTATTGCTATGTCAATTGTGTGCAGTCCCATATGATAACCAAGTTTTAAGATCCTTGTGTGCTATGCTTGTGCTTATTGCTCTGTCAATTGTGTGCAGTCCCATATGATAACCAAGTTTTAAGATCCTTGTGTGCTATGCTTGTGCTTATTGCTATGTCAATTGTGTGCAGTCCCATATGATAACCAAGTTTTAAGATGCTTGTGGTTGTGCTTATTTGTATTTAATGCCCACGCATGTGTCGGCTAAGAAATGGAATACACTCACCACGTCACGCGGAGTCAGTAGCATGTAAATCTTCAACAACGTTGGTCACCGAAGAAAGATCGCGACCGAGGGCAGTGAGGTTGATGAACTCAGCCTGTCCAATGCTTGATGACATGTCCATTGTATCCACTGAGAAAAGACAGGCGTGCATCGGTTAAAACTTGGTTAAAACTTGGTTAAAACTTGGTTAAAACTTGGTTAAAACTTGGTTAAAACTTGGTTAAAACTTGGTTAAAACTTGGTTAAAACTTGGTTAAAACTTGGTTAAAACTTGGTTAAAACTTGGTTAAAACTTGGTTAAAACTTGGTTAAAACTTGGTTAAAACTTGGTTAAAACTTGGTTAAAACTTGGTTTAAACTTGGTTAAAACTTGGTTAAAACTTGGTTAAAACTTGGTTAAAACTTGGTTAAAACTTGGTTAAAACTTGGTTAAAACTTGGTTAAAACTTGGTTAAAACTTGGTTAAAACTTGGTTAAAACTTGGTTAAAACTTGGTTAAAACTTGGTTAAAACTTGGTTAAAACTTGGTTAAAACTTGGTTAAAACTTGGTTAAAACTTGGTTAAAACTTGGTTTAGGCTCAACATTTGTTATTCTCTAAATCAATGGAATTATGCAAACATCAAGCAAGTGAATGTAGGCAACAAATACAAAGGAACATTTAGTTATTAGCACAAATTTAAATCAGAATGGAATGTTTTGTGATGTAGAGATACATTACCGTTAAGTCTGGCTTTATTTTCTTTGATGCCACATTAGTAACATCCCTCACTGCCCCCTCAACAAACCATGATGATATATTTCCACTTTGTATTGCATCTTGAAATATTGAAACCTACCTGTCAAGAGTCACTGCTGTAGGATGAGTTGAAGTTGACAGCTCAACTCTATGTCCTTCCAGACTTCACTGCAAGCTAGAATCAAACAAACACAAAGTCAGAAGATGGTTGCATTGGCCATGTGGCACTGATCTAATGAGGTCTGTGAATGAGGGGATGATGAGGCTGCTTTTCAGACTCTGAGTAAAAGTACAATGAATACAACAAAACTGGGAGCCGAGATAATCGCAGTGGTTATTTTTAGCACGCTATTTTTGCTATTTTTCCATAAAAGCGCAATGTTCTGAAAGTATTAGAACCAAAAAGTTATTTTATTTGAGCAGACATACTTCTAATTATAAGTAATACAATAGTTTTCTTGGATCTTGCATAGTATTTTCATGTTTGACGCGTTTCGCTGACCAATAAATTCCACTAAATTACTAAATTGTACCACCTGTAACAATAAATTAAATTTGACTTTCTCATTTTGCAAGCGATTCCAGCTCGATAAGAAGGGTTGTCCAAGTTATCTTCCATGTCCTCAAGCTGCCGCTTGCAGTTTCTTCAAATCTGCCTTGCCTTGCGCTCCTTGCTAATCTTTCGTAGACCAAAAACGAAACGTGTATTCACATCATACCAAAAAAGCTTAACCAGCAGCTGCAATTACTCTTTTCTCTGATGAATCGAAGGCAAACTCAGCTTTACAACGTTCACAAAAAGTTTCAGTTTTGATGCAAGACTATTATGCACACTGGTCACTGTAGAGATGCACGATTTGTCGTGGCACTCGCGACAAGCAACGAAGCTCTGCAGAGCAACCGTCAAAAGTTCCATTTTGATAATTTCGTTACCACTGTCTGGACTATTCTCACTGATTTCTGAATCTTCAAAGTGTCCTTCCAACTTTTGTCTTGACGAACTTAAAAAAGGCGTTATTGAGCGCCTGGTACCAGGCGTATTTAACCCCACTTTTGCTTCTTTTCCACTACAACATCTTGAGGCTTAAAAACTGATTTTATCTGAAAGCTTTGCTTCCGCTTCTTCGTTAAACGTAAACAACAAGGCATTATCAAATATGGCACAAACAAAACCATATAAAACGATCGAAGTAAACTGAAGTATACCACCTCTGATACCACTCAAATCGGAACCAACATCTAATCAACATCTGTTCAACAAGGACAGCCGGTACAGACGAATGTTGGCGCAACTATTTAAATTTTGATTCAGCCAAATTCAGCCTGATATTGAAAATGACAAAGCAGGATTGAAAAATAACAAAACTTGGTTACCATATTCAGAAAATTAATGCCATGCACGATATGCTATTGCAAATCGATCGATATAAAACAATCCTGTAATTGTAAGAATAATACTACATAACCGTAATTATATGTTTGAAAAGCTAAAACATCAAATGGAAAAATAAAAAATTGAAAAAATTGTTTTTTGTACATTTCCTTGAGTCTGGGTCACCTGAAGAAGCTGTAAGAATCTGTGTTCCTTTCAACGGATCGAGATAACATGTCAACTGGTCGCTTGTTCAGCCGACAGTTTTTTTTTTAAATTGACTAATTTTACTAAACTATCACAAAAGACTAGTAATTTAAACAAGTGTGACTTTTGTGATTTAGCTTTTAGATGAATACTTATTATGGATTACGTTAGAGGCGGTTATAGTTGATGCATGTTTTTACGAACTCATGCATTTGGCACAATTTATTGTAAAACTGATGAAGCCATCAAATGAACAGTATCAATGAAAAGCGTAGCTAACAACTGTATATAATTCTGAAGCAAAAATTAGGGAGTAACTATCAAGTAAATGTGTATCACAATGTATCCTCGTGATTACTCTCATTTCACAACCACCTCCATGCAATCATAGATTGCATCCTTGTTGAGCCTGTACACCGGCCAAATTCCTGAACACAATGGTTAGCTACCCTGAACTTCATTAGCATAGGAATCCACCCTTGCCCTTCTAGAACACCACCTTTATCATGAAGACCAGAGTGCAACATGTGATCTCTTGTCTTAACTGCAATAGCATATAAATCACCACTGTCAACAGCCACCCTTGACTTTCTAGAACACCACCTTTATCATGAAGACCAGAATGCAACATGAGATCTCTTGTCTTAACTGCAATAGCATATAAATCACCACGGTCAACAGCCAACCTTGACTTTCTAGAACACCACCTTTATCATGAAGACCAGAGTGCAACATGAGATCTCTTGTCTTAACTGCAATAGCATATAAATCACCACGGTCAACAGCCACCCTTGACTTTCTAAAACACCACCTTTCTCATGAAGACCAGAGTGCAACATGAGATCTCTTGTCTTAACTGCAATAGCATATAAATCACCACGGTCAACAGCCACCCTTGACTTTCTAGAACACCACCTTTATCATAAAGACCAGAGTGCAACATGAGATCTCTTGTCTTAACTGCAATAGCATATAAATCACCACGGTCAACAGCCACCCTTGACTTTCTAGAACACCACCTTTATCATGAAGACCATCTAGTGCAACATGAGATCTCTTGTCTTAACTGCAATAGCATATAAATCACCACGGTCAACAGCCACCCTTGACTTTCTAGAACACCACCTTTATCATGAAGACCAGAGTGCAACATGAGATCTCTTGTCTTGACTGCAATAGCATATAAATCACCACGGTCAACAGCCACCCTTGACTTTCTAGAACACCTCCTTTATCATGAAGACCAGAGTGCAACATGTGATCTCTTGTCTTAACTGCAATAGCATATAAATCACCACGGTCAACAGCCACCCTTGACTTTCTAGAACACCACCTTTATCATGAAGACCAGAGTGCAACATGAGATCTCTTGTCTTAACTGCAATAGCATATAAATCACCACGGTCAACAGCCACCCTTGACTTTCTAGAACACCACCTTTATCATGAAGACCAGAGTGCACTATGTGATTTCTTATTAACTTAAGAAGGGTGGTTTTCCAGATATCCGCATTCCAACATATGTGTTCCCACCCTTGGTCGACTGCAGCCGAACACTTGCCAGTATATATAGTCCAGTTTTTGAAAGCAGTAGCAAGAGAGTAGCCAGTACTGAGCCAGTAAGAACACCTCCACGTCAGTCGTCGTCAAAAAGTAACATCTTGTAAAATCACGTTTAGACTTGTAATTCTGATTGATAGAAATACACAGAAACTTATTCAATTTGCCAATTTCCCAACAAGTCTAGTTTTTCAACTAAAGTCTGATTTCAAACTGAGCAAGTGCGACGCTGCAAGAATCCATTCCCCTGGTGAGTTACTTTATAATAATATATACTTGTAAAATCTCATGCATAAACTTAAACTCAGTGATTGTTCGTAACCACTTTTATACCTCTTTTCAATTCTTTACCACTGTATCATTTACTAAACTTGTCATCTGTTCCAATTTTTCATCACCTATGTTTCTAAATAAAATCCATTGATAAATTCCACGTAACGTTTGTAATTCAGTGTAAAAATCGGGATACCGCCCGTCGAACCCTCGTATTGCTTTCCTCCGAACTTTCGGTTTTCATTGAAATATCAAAAGGGAAAACCCATGATACAAGGATCTAAAAAACAGCAGAATTATCGTCTGTCGGGACTAAAGACTGTCTAGACTTTAGGTCTGGAAGGCCATGCAGATGTCACGCCATTGACGCAGGGAGTTCGCGGTCGACCGGGAAGCAGAGGTTATCAAGGCGTCGAGATAACTAAGAGAGAAGTGTGATTAACACATTTCACAACCACCGCTTTCCAACCGTTTGGTTAATATTGTCACTTTCATTTGTAAAATTCAATGAAAGTCTTCAAGTTGTTTACAAATTGGTAGCATCGAGTTTACAGGTAGACCCGAGAAACTCTATGGTGGTAAAGTTGTATCATTCCCAGGATTACAACATGTAGGAAAATATGGCTGATCTCACAACCATCTAGCAACATTACCCCAAGCTGTCACGTGCTCATGTTGCCACAATTTCTGCATCTGATTGGCCATTATCATTGACAGTTTGGTCCCTGGAAATACTATGTATAGTAAAGTCACTATCACTTGTTCCTGAACCCAATGTTGTTACACTGATCTCATGACCACAGTGTTAACTAGCACCAACGTAACACCTGCCTACCAGGATCCCTGCTCACTAACTTTTTCCAAAGCAATAGCCGCTGCACTGGCTGCGAAAGCCGCAATGTCACACAATAGGGAAATCTCATTTAGATTATTATTTAATTAATATCATTGTCTTCAAATACGCATTCAAAATAAAATGATGGTCACCCATCCAATACCTGACCCAGCGCAGTGTTGCTTAACTTTCATCCCTCCAACCTCTCTCCTGAACAGAACTGGTCATGTGTCATATTTCAGGGAAAAGGTAACCGTGATATATCGATAAACAGTCATTACATTGTGTACATGAAGAGCACGCGAGACAGTCAGCAGATAGCCACTCTAGCGAGACAGTCAGCATATAGCCACTCTAGCGAGACAGTCAGCAGATAGCCACTCGAGCGAGACAGTCAGCAGATAGTCACTCTAGCGAGACAGTCAGCATATAGCCACTCTAGCGAGACAGTCAGCAGATAGCCACTCTAGCGAGACAGTCAGCAGATAGCCACTCTAGCGAGACAGTCAGCAGATAGCCACTCTAGCGAGACAGTCAGCAGATAGCCACTCTAGCGAGACAGTCAGCAGATAGCCACTCTAGCGAGACAGTCAGCAGATAGCCACTCTAGCGAGACAGTCAGCAGATAGCCACTCTAGCGAGACGGTCAGCAGATAGCCACTCTAGCGAGACAGTCAGCAGATAGCCACTCTAGCGAGACAGTCAGCAGATAGCCACTCTAGCGAGACAGTCAGCAGATAGCCACTCTAGCGAGACAGTCAGCAGATAGCCACTCTAGCGAGACAGTCAGCAGATAGCCACTCTAGCGAGACAGTCAGCAGATAGCCACTCTAGCGAGACAGTCAGCAGATAGACACTCTAGCGAGACAGTCAGCAGATAGCCACTCTAGCGAGACAGTCAGCAGATAGCCACTCTAGCGAGACAGTCAGCAGATAGCCACTCTAGCGAGACAGTCAGCAGATAGCCACTCTAGCGAGACAGTCAGCAGATAGCCCCTCTAGCGAGACAGTCAGCAGATAGCCACTCTAGCGAGACAGTCAGCAGATAGCCACTCTAGCGAGACAGTCAGCAGATAGCCACTCTAGCGAGACAGTCAGCAGATAGCCACTCTAGCGAGACAGTCAGCAGATAGCCACTCTAGCGAGACAGTCAGCAGATAGCCACTCTAGCGAGACAGTCAGCAGATAGCCACTCTAGCGAGACAGTCAGCAGAAAGCCACTCTAGCGAGACAGTCAGCAGATAGCCACTCTAGCGAGTCAGTCAGCAGATAGTCACTCTAGCGAGACAGTCAGCAGATAGTCACTCTAGCGAGACAGTCAGCAGATAGTCACTCTAGCGAGACAGTCAGCAGATAGCCACTCTAGCGAGACAGTCAGCAGTTAGCCACTCTAGCGCGACAGTCAGCAGATAGATAGAACACACATAGATAGAGCATAGGATCCAGCCAGCTGATCTCAAATAACCTGAATAGAGCATAGGATCCAGTCAGCTGATCTCAAATAACTTGAATAGAGCATAGGATCCAGCCAGCTGATCTCAAATAACCTGGATAGAGCATAGGATCCAGCCAGCTGATCTCAAATAACCTGAATAGAGCATAGGATCCAGTCAGCTGATCTCAAATAACTTGAATAGAGCATAGGATCCAGCCAGCTGATCTCAAATATCCTGGATAGAGCATAGGATCTAGCCAGCTGATCTCAAATAACCTGAATAGAGCATAGGATCCAGTCAGCTGATCTCGCCAAATCTCGTCTAAATCTCGCCAAATCTCGCCTAATCTCGTCTAAATCTCGCGAAATCTCGCGAAATCTCGTCTAAATCTCGCCAAATCTCGTCTAAATCTCGCCAAATCTCGCCTAAATCTTGTCTAAATCTCGCCAAATCTCGCCAAATCTCGTCTAAATCTCGTCTAAATCTCGCCAAATCTCGCCAAATCTCGTCTAAATCTCGCCAAATCTCGCCAAATCTCGTCTAAATCTCGCCAAATCTCGTCTAAATCTCGCCCAATCTCGCCAAATCTCGTCTAAATCTCGCCAAATCTCGTCTAAATCTCGCTAAATCTCGCCAAATCTCGCCAAATCTCGTCTAAATCTCGCCAAATCTCGTCTAATTCTCGCCAAATCCCGCCAAATCCCGCCAAATCTCTTCTACATCTCGTCTAAATATCGCCAAATCTCGTCTAAATCTCGTCAAATTTCGCCAAATCTCGCCAAATCTCACCAAATCTCGTCTAAATCTCGCCAAATCTTGCCAAATCTCGCCAAATCTCGCCAAATCTCGTCGAAATCTCGCCAAATCTCGCCAAATCTCGTCGAAATCTCGTCTAAATCTCGCCAAATCTCGTCTAAATCTCGCCAAATCTCGCCAAATCTCGTCGAAATCTCGCCAAATCTCGCCAAATCTCGCCAAATCTCGCCAAATCTCGCCAAATCTCGTCTAAATCTGGTCTTAATCTCGCCAAATCTCGTCTTAATCTCGACAAATCTCGCCTAATCTCGTCTAAATCTAGCCAAATCTCGTCTTAATCTCGCCACATATCGCCAAATATCGTCTTAATCTCGCCAAATCTCGCCAAATCTTACCGAATCTCGTCTAAATCTCGCCAAATCTCGCCAAATCTCGTCTAAATCTCGCCAAATCTTGCCAAATCTCGTCTAAATCTCGCCGAATCTCGTCTCAATCTCGTCAAATCTCGCCAAATCTCGCCAAATCTCACCAAATCTCGCCAAATCTCGTCTAAATCTCGCCAAATCTCGTCTAAATCTCACCAAATCTCACCAAATCTCGTCTAAATCTCGCCAAATCTCGCCAAATCTCGTCTGAAACTCGCCAAATCTTGTCTAAATCTCGCCAAATCTCGTCTAAATCTCGCTCATCTCGCCAAATCTCGCCATCTCGTCTAAATCTCGCCAAATCTCGTCTATATCTTGCCAAATCTCGTCTAAATCTCGCAAAATCTCGTCTAAATCTCGTCAAATCTCGCCAAATCTCGCCAAATCTCGCCAAATCTCGCCAAATCTCGTCTTAATCTCGCCAAATCTCACCATCTCGTCTAAATCTCGCCAAATCTCGCCATAACTCGCCAAATCTCGCCAAATCTCGTCTAAATCTCGACAAATCTCGCCAAATCTCGCCAAATTTCGCCAAATCTCGTCTTAATCTCGCCAAATCTCGCCAAATCTCGCCAAATCTCGCCAAACCTCCTCTAAATCTCGCCAAATCTCCTCTAAATCTCGTCAAATCTCGTCTAAATCTCGCCAAATCTCGTCTTAATCTCGCCACATCTCGTCTTAATCTCGCCACATCTCGTCATATTCTCGTCTAATTCTCGTCTAATTCTCGTCTACCGTTTTCCGGTCTTCCGGTCTTCCGGTCTCCCGGTCTTCCGGTCTTCCGGTCTTCCGGTCTTCCGGTCTTCCGGTCTTCCGGTCTTCCGGTCTTCTGGTCTTCCGGTCTTCCGGTCTTCCGGTCTTCCGGTCTTCGTCTTCGTCTTCGTCGTCGTCGTCGTCGTCGTCGTCGTCGTCGTCGTCGTCGTCAACATTTGACTCATTTGACTGACTTAACGTTCTGTCTCTACCTAGAACCTGCACACTCAACGGTTTAACATTAACGTTCTGTCTCTACCTAGAACCTGCACACTCAACGGTTTAACATTAACGTTCTGTCTCTACCTAGAACCTGCACACTCAACGGTTTAACATTAACGTTCTGTCTCTACCTAGAACCTGCACACTCAACGGTTTAACATTAACGTTCTGTCTCTACCTAGAACCTGCACACTCAACGGTTTAACATTAACGTTCTGTCTCTACCTAGAACCAGCACACTCAACGGTTTAACATTAACGTTCTGTCTCTACCTAGAACCAGCACACTCAACGGTTTAACATTAACGTTCTGTCTCTACCTAGAACCAGCACACTCAACGGTTTAACATTAACGTTCTGTCTCTACCTAGAACCTGCACACTCAACGGTTTAACATTAACGTTCTGTCTCTACCTAGAACCTGCACACCCAACGGTTTAACATTAACGTTCTGTCTCTACCTAGAACCTGCACACTCAACGGTTTAACATTAACGTTCTGTCTCTACCTAGAACCTGCACACTCAACGGTTTAACATTAACGTTCTGTCTCTACCTAGAACCTGCACACTCAACGGTTTAACATTAACGTTCTGTCTCTACCTAGAACCAGCACACTCAACGGTTTAACATTAACGTTCTGTCTCTACCTAGAACCAGCACACTCAACGGTTTAACATCAACGTTCTGTCTCTACCTAGAACCTGCACACTCAACGGTTTAACATTAACGTTCTGTCTCTACCTAGAACCAGCACACTCAACGGTTTAACATTAACGTTCTGTCTCTACCTAGAACCTACACACTCAACGGTTTAACATTAACGTTCTGTCTCTGCCTAGAACCTGCACACTCAACGGTTTAACATTAACGTTCTGTCTCTACCTAAAACCAGCACACTCAACGGTTTAACATTAACGTTCTGTCTCTACCTAGAACCTGCACACTCAACGGTTTAACATTAATGTTCTGTCTCTACCTAGAACCTGCACACTTAACGGTTTAACATTAACGTTCTGTCTCTACCAAGAACCTGCACACCCAACGGTTTAACATTAACGTTCTGTCTCTACCTAGAGCCTGCACACTCAACGGTTTAACATTAATGTTCTGTCTCTACCTAGAACCTGCACACTCAAGGGTTTAACATTAACGTTCTGTCTCTACCTAGAACCTGCACACTCAACGGTTTAATATTAATTTTCTGTCTCTACCTAGAACCAGCACACTCAACGGTTTAACATTAACGTTCTGTCTCTACCTAGAACCTGCACACTCAACGATTTAACATTAACGTTCTGTCTCTACCTAGAACCTGCACACACAACGGTTTAATATTAATGGTCTGTCTCTACCTAGAACCTGCACACTCAACGGTTTAACATTAACGTTCTGTCTCTACCTAGAACTTGCACACACAACGGTTTAACCTTAAATGTTCTGTCTCTACCTAGAACCTGCACACTCAACGGTTTAACATTAACGTTCTGTCTCTACCTAGAACCTGCACACACAACGGTTTAACCTTAAATGTTCTGTCTCTACCTAGAACCAGCACACTCAACGGTTTAACATTAACGTTCTGTCTCTACCTAGAACCTGCACACTCAACGGTTTAACATTAACGTTCTGTCTCTACCTAGAACCAGCACACACAACGGTTTAACATCAACGTTCTGTCTCTACCTAGAACCTGCACACTCAACGGTTTAACATTAACGTTCTGTCTCTACCTAGAACCTGCACACTCAACGGTTTAACATTAACGTTCTGTCTCTACCTAGAACCTGCACACCCAACGGTTTAACATTAACGTTCTGTCTCTACCTAGAACCTGCACACTCAACGGTTTAACATTAACGTTCTGTCTCTACCTAGAACCTGCACACTCAACGGTTTAACATTAAGGTTCTGTCTCTACCTAGAACCTGCACACTCAACGGTCAAATTAACAAACATATGCGAGAAGTCTCGATTGTTTAGTGCGATGCTCATTACATTCAAACTATTGAACTCGCTACCCCGCTTTGCCCGGCACAGAATTTGAGCACTCTTCAAGAAAGTTTCATTGACATGAGAAACGTTTGATCCTGAGCCCGTTAGTCACTTGTGTATTTTATAGTTTTTATTGAATTGTTGAGTAAAGTCATAGGCAACTTGATTCTAAATATCGAGTGGCTAAACATTTCATCGCAGGCAGAAGCAGCCTGCGATGAAATAAATGAATTTGGTTAGGAAATAGAAAAATTGAAAAAATAAATAGCCAGTTGAATGTATTGAAAATGTCTGGGTTGGCACTGCCTACCGTTGACTGCATGCCCCTGTGAACACCTCATCCTGGTGGCAGTGACAGGAAGCTTTCTTCAATAAGCCATCTTGACTTGAAGCGTAGTGCCCGTCGTATTGCGATTGGTCGAGAAGGTTGCGTTGAGGTTGGTCCATCTAGCAGGAGTCTGAGGAAGTTAAGATGCTGCGTTAGAGTCCGCGGCAAGATAATGTCAACCTCCCTTTAAAGCAAGACAAGTATCTGGTGTTCAGCTCATACTTTGTTAGACCAGAGATTGATATTCTGAATGGTTGTTCGAGTGCACGGGCTTTTAAATGTAATATTATAATAACACCAAGAAATGCAGGCTTCTTTGCTAATCAGAGGTTAACAAATGTATTCCAGGAAATTGAATTCAAGCTGTTCATGTTGATTGACTTGCACTGTTTTGACATCAGGTCATGTGGCACTGGTCTAATGGCGTCGGTGAATGAGTGGATGATGATGAACCTAACCTAGCCTAGGAAGAGGAGGTGAAACCCGGTGCCGGCACGTAGCCTACTCCTGTCGAAGACCAAGGGGACCACCGGCTTAACGTCCCTTCCGAAGGACGGTACAACGCGAACAACAGGATTCCTTCACAAATCCATGCTGTCGAGAGGTTGATAAGCAAGGCGAGTGAAGTTGCTGAACTTACTTTCATCCCTCTAGCCTCTTTCACGAACAGAACTGGTCATGTGCATGATAGGCAACCATTCAATACCCGACCCAGCGCAGTGTTGCTTAACTTTCATCCCTCCAACGTCTCTCCCGAACAGAAGTGGTCATGTGTATGGTCACCCATCCAATACCTGACTCAGCGCAGTGTTGCTTAACTTTCATGCATCTAACCTCTCTCCCGAACAGAACTGGTCATGTGTATGATGGTCACCCATCCAATACCTGACCCAGCGCAGTGTTGCTTAACTTTCATCCCTCCAACCTCTCTCCCGAACAGAACTGGTCATGTGTATGATGGTCACCCATCCAATACCTGACCCAGCGCAGTGTTGCTTAACTTTCATCCCTCCAACCTCTCTCCCGAACAGAACTGGTCATGTGTATAATGGTCACACATCCAAAACCTGACCCAGCGCAGTGTTGCTTAACTTTCATCCCTCCAACCTCTCTCCCGAACAGAACTGGTCATGTGTATGATGGTCACCCATCCAATACCTGACCCAGCGCAGTGTTGCTTAACTTTCATCCCTCCAACCTCTCTCCCGAACAGAACTGGTCATGTGTATGATGGTCACCCATCCAATACCTGACCCAGCACAGTGTTGCTTAACTTTCATCCCTCCAACCTCTCTCCCGAACAGAACTGGTCATGTGTATGATGGTCACCCATCCAATACCTGATTCAGCGCAGTGTTGTTTAACTTCGGTGACTTGGTAGCTAAGTCATACCTATGTGGGTATCCTATGTATCTCCATATGTATTTTTAAGTATTATATTGTATTTTGAAATGTCTTTTTAACACTGACCTGTCTGCCCTGCTGAAAATTCTTAGCAAGATCTTGCAAGATCTTGCAAGATCTTGCAAGATCTTGCCAATTTCTTGGCAATTTGTGATGGTCTTAACGCATGAAAGCAAATAAAGACAACATTAAATTTTTCACAGATAATAGAACACGTGATAGGATTTCGATCTGTGATGGTCTCAATTTTTGGCCCAGCCCTGGACAAAAAAAGGCTAACTTTTACCAAAATTTTGTTATCATTTTTTTGCGAGAAAATGAAGGGGGGGTGCTCCCTTGATATTTTCACAGATGATAGAGTACGTGATGGGCTTTCGATCTGTGATGGTCTGAATTTTTGGCCCAGCCCTGGACAAAAAAAGGCTAACTATAACCAAAATTGTGTTATCAATTATTCGCGAGAAAATGAAGGGGGGGTACTCCCTTGAAATTTTCACAGATGATAGAGTATGTGATGAGCTTTCGATCCGTGATGGTCTTAATTTTTGGCCCAGCCCTGGACAGAAATGAGAATAAGCCTAGAAAACTCATAAACGCTAGCCTTCAAAAATACGTGATGTACTGAACGAAACAGGCTTATCACGTAGGCCATCACGTACATCAGGCCATCACGTACTCAATATACGTACTCAAATACACAATACATTAGTTTTTAAGTTATTGACCCTGATTATTTTGTTTAGATGCATTTAGGAAGCTTGAACTTGGTAATTGTTATAATTTTATGTGGTTCTTTTGTTATTGGAAAATTGTCAGGACTGCTCAAACCTCTGAAGAAGTAACTAGTATATGTTACGAAACGTCGGGAAATTTAGTAGCCCTTTACTTAGCATTCAAAACCCAGTTCAAATAGTTTTTCTAAAAATCTTATAAGAACTTGGCAAGATCTTAAACAATCGTGGCAAGTTCTTGGCAAGATCTTGCAAGTTCTTGGCAAGATCTTACAAGATCTTGCAAGATCTTACAAGATCTTACGTAAGATTTTTCAGCAGGGTGTTTAATCAAACAAATTTTAAGAACATTACAAGCAAACAAAAAAAAGTGTAGAATTTTGCTCTGATGAAACTGTTTTTTTCCTAAAAAAAAGCTTGGCGTAATTCAACATAAGATGTGTTACAATTGTCGACAATGATTTCTGCAAAGGTGATGTTTGTGACCTCTTTCCGACAGACTTCCTCATCACTGCGTCAATTTAACCGAGCTAAGCCGACGTCAACTTTGTCGTGAGGCCGCGACAATTCAGATAAATCTTAATCATATCAAGCCTAACGAAGAGTTAACGATGAGAATCCAAACCAACGAACCTTTCCGAGACCGACGGAAAGCAGACAGCCAAACGGTCTACACCGAACGGTTTGGCGTGTTGGAAACACCGGTTCTCGTTAGATCACCAAAGTTAAGCAACATTGCGCTGAGTCAGGTATTGGAAGGGTGACCATCATACACATGACCAGTTCTGTTCGGGAGAGAGGTTGGAGGGATGAAAGTTAAGCAACACTGCGCTGAGTCAGGTATTGAATGGGTGACCATCATACACACGACCAGTTCTGTTCGGGAGAGAGGTTGGAGGGATGAAAGTTAAGCAACACTGCGCTGAGTCAGGTATTGAATGGGTGACCATTATACACATGACCAGTTCTGTTCGGGAGAGAGGTTGGAGGGATGAAAGTTAAGCAACACTGCGCTGAGTCAGGTATTGAATGGGTGACCATCATACACATGACCAGTTCTGTTCGGGAGAGAGGTTGGAGGGATGAAAGTTAAGTAACACTGCGCTGAGTCAGGTATTGAATGGGTGACCATCACACACATGACCAGTTCTGTTCGGGAGAGAGGTTGGAGGGATGAAAGTTAAGTAACACTGCGCTGAGTCAGGTATTGAATGGGTGACCATCACACACATGACCAGTTCTGTTCGGGAGAGAGGTTGGAGGGATGAAAGTTAAGCAACACTGCGCTGAGTCAGGTATTTGATGGGTGGCCATCATACACATGACCAGTTCTGTTCGGGAGAGAGGTTGGAGGGATGAAAGTTAGTACAGCAACTTCATTCGCCTCGCTTATCAACCTCTCGACAGCATGGATTTGTGGAGGAATCCTGTTGTTCGCGTTGTACCGTCCTTCGGAAGGGACGTTAAGCCGGTGGTCCCCTTGGTCTTCGACAGGAGTAGGCTACGTGCCGGCACCGGGTTTCCCCTCCTCCCTTCTAGGCTAGGTTAGGTTCATCATCATCCTCATCATCATCCACTCATTCACCGACGCCATTAGACCAGTGCCGCAGGGCCAGTTGTCAAAACAGTGCGTCGTTAAACACCACAAATAATAATAACAAACGGTCTACACACACCGATCGCCACGGTAATGTGAGACCTCACCGCCCGATGTCACGACCGTAACCAATCCCGCCAAGCGTTGCTCGGTCTTCGAGCCTGATGAACGACTGGCCAATCACAGGCTCGCTTGGGCTTTGACCTTACGCTTATCCTGACCACCCAGTACTGAACAGAAAACAGCTGTCAAGGTGTTTTATTATTAACAACACTATAACCGTCTCGAAAATTGATGCCCAAACGCAGACTCAACCCCGATCTCCACCTGTCGCGGGTGTTGCTCTAACCAATTGAGCTACTTGGACACTGGATTGTTTTTAGATAGCTCAATGGTTCAGAGCAACACCCGCGACAGGTTCGAGTCCCCATTTGGCCATCAATTTTTGAGACGGTTATTGTGTTGATAATAATAAAATACCCCGCGCATTGCAAGCGTTTGCAATTAAAATCAGATTTCATCCTAAGCTGTCTAGGTGGCTTATAAGCTGCGACTACCAGCTGTTTTCGCAGTATGAAAGATGACCAAGACAAGGCGGTGGAAACGTTGGTTTAAGCTAAAACAATTTTGACAGAACTGCAAGCTTGACCAACGTCAGCCAGTGGCTCCAAACCACTCCTTGCCGCACTCATCTGTTTCCATCAAGTATCCTTCTTAGGTGCAGACAAGTGCAACAATTGGTTATTAAACAGCTGAGAATGGACGACGCTCACGTGCTTACTGGGTCATTCACCGATCGCTATCAATTCTTGTTAACAAAACTTACCTTCCAGTGACGGGAGCTTTTGTTTGCAGGTCCCTTGCGTTCACGTTCGGGTGTCGTTGTATCGGCTTGCCGATGTCACTTGTTTTATCAGTCACTTGTTCTCCTCGGCACTCGACTGATCCCTTGCGAAGCGTGGTGTGCGGTCAGTTGTCCCAAGTTTCCCCGATCTGGAATTATACATCAGTGTTAAAGCTTCCTGGAGCGCGTTTAGTCTTTCCTGAAGTTCCTGAAGGCTTAGAGAAACAAGTTCTGCTAGAAGTGTGAAAGTCATTTTATTTTTATGAGTATCAAAGAGTCGATACGATCTCCAAATTTGGAAAAGTAGCGGGAAAATTGTTGAAATGTGTCTGCGGTGTAGCAGCACACGTAAGTTCAGGGCGATATGATGATGAGTTTAATTGTGTAGTATTGTGATGGGATTGGATGGTCGCATGGGACGGCAGCGGAAAGTTTGTATCTGTAACATTACAAAGCTTGTGGCTGCTGTCGAACTGGTCTGGACATTTGAAATAGCGGCAAGGGAGGCTGGGATTGGGCTGAGCTGACAGAGCAAAGTGGGCACAATTTAGGAGCGGTACTTGAGATTGTTATTGCAAATATTATTTGCTAGTTACTAGCAAGCAGAAAAACGTGTAATTAATTTGAAACTATAAAAATGGATTTAAAATTGTCCATACAAAATCAGTATTTGGCCAGAAGGATTTTAGATATTCTGTAAAATGCCAAATATAGCAATTAAAAATCTGAAAAAATAATTCACGTTTGATCACAGAAAGTAGCATTATGAAATTAAAAAGAATGAATCAACATGATGCAGAAATGTGGGATCAGACATGTGAACAAGCCTTGCAATCATCTGGATCAGTTTGCTTTCAATACAATGTATGGAAAGAAAGCCATGAAACAGAAAACTATTATAAAAATGTAGTTGTAAATAATTAATCTCGTAGGTCACCCGAAGTTTTCCAAGAGCTGAGACAGGGAACTGGATGTTGGAAAATTATGCTAACAGATTTTCTATTGGCGAGCGAAAAAGCGAATCAATTTATTCGATCAAGTGTGTGGTTAAATAAAACAAGTGTTTTAGGTGAAAATGGCGAGATAACAGTTGGAAACCTGTTGCTAAGTAAAGCCATCTATATACCTACCCTGAGCACGACCCCCAAGTAACTTTCAATGCACAATTATCTTGCAGTTATTCGGTTTAATAATAGTGCGTAGCTCTCTAATTATTAACTAATATTATATTGGGAGTTTTATCTCACAAACAGAACTGGTTGTGTCAGGATTTGTACATTTATAACGCAATAAATCAAGTTGTCTTATCACCCAGCTAGCGGGTCGACCAGGCGTCCACTCAACGGTTTCCCGGCTCAAAATGGCGGAGCTAGGTAATATTTCCGAGTGCCCCGCCTAACGAAGACTATGGACGGCGAGTGCCGTTAAACCAATGGTAGAACAATGTCAACCAATGACGACCGACTTCACAGTAATATTTGAAATGTGAAAATCACAAATAAATTCGATAAAATTAAAGGCCAATGAAAGAATGATGAAAAAAGTGGAGATTATTATAGAAAATAAATATAATCGTCAAGTTTCCCACGTGTACCACCCGGTATAAGTTTATAAATTATTTATCGATGATGGTAATAATTTGAATATTGTGTTCTGGCCAGCCCTGGCTTTCAGGCAATCTTGAGCCGGCAAAACTAATTTCATAGCACGAGACGAAACTAAAGTATCAGGATTGTTCAATTATTGGCGAAATCAAAGAAAAACAAATTGTGAAACTTACAGGACGGCGTTGATCGCGGTTAGAGGAACGATTACACTTATTTTTTAAGATTTTAATCGAATGTTTTTAGGACGAGTTCACGTTCATTGGCGGGAAACAGAGCGGGAAGATGTCGCGTCTCTTTGACCCAAGTCAAAAGTCATACTGGAGAGTAATAAAAATATGTGTAATAAAATATCGTCGGGTTTCATGGTGATGTTAAGATGACAAATATCTGCATGGGAGAATCTTGAGATGGGTTGGGCATCAAACGAAATTAAATTAGATGGGTTAATAATATCAGAGAAAATACTCTCCAGTCTTCATTTGTCTCTTGCAGTCACGTGCGACTACGGAGTCAAAATGTTGTCCACGTATAAGCGTGAACTCAAATAAACAGTAAATAATATCTTAGTTGATAATTAGCGCTAGAGAACAAAAAGAAATCACTCACGGAATGACACCGACGCGGTGGAAATGAGTTGGTAGATTTATTTGCAAGACAATGTCTGGGTCGACAAGTTCACCAAGAGTCCAGCTGATCTCGATGTCACCAACCAATCTCCACTCATCACAGTTCGTGTTGTAGTTCGTGAGAGGAATTCATCGTCCGTTCGATCGTTGCCCAAACATCAAAAGTAACTAAATCAAGCAATACATGCAATAACAGCTGCTAGCAGACTTGACACGAGATCACGAGAGTAAAATAAACCGACGTCGGCAAGGTACGTATTTGTTTTAAATTTCAGTAACCCATCTAAATTGTAGTCACACAACAAATCGGTCCTACTCGTCTCGTCACATTTATTAGAGTCTCAAGCAAAGACCATAGACAATGTTCTTTTAGTATCTAAGTTAAACTGTCCCAAATGACAACAAAACACCTCTGAATTTTCTGCAGCTGTTCTGGTCGCTGTTTTTGAAATCTCTGGCAAATCGTTGGTCGGGTTGTAAAATCTTACTTCGCTGCTAGGATCGGTCTGCTCGTACACCTCGAGTCGGTGACATTCCAACCTCAGGGATATGGGATAATATCGAATCAAATCGCAATACCTTCTAAACAGTCCAGTTGACACTGAAACATACGTTGGTATTCGGGTAGTTAGTCGACATGTCTCCAAGATCTGCTTCCTTCCTTCCTTGAGATTGTATGTCTCAATTACTCACGGTTTAATTAACAATTAGTAATCCCTTGGAGTTATTTCTCTGTAAATGCACTGCCGATCAGCGAGAGCCAAATCCGCGCTGTTTTGAAAAGCACACGTATTTGCTTCCACAAC
This sequence comes from Protonemura montana, assembly GCA_947568835.1. Taxonomy (NCBI): domain Eukaryota; kingdom Metazoa; phylum Arthropoda; class Insecta; order Plecoptera; family Nemouridae; genus Protonemura; species Protonemura montana. The sequence continues at coordinate 603,268 of OX387609.1, forward strand.
ACTCGCCAATGTTTGGCAGACTGACCTACTAACATGCGCTCTGTGACTTCTGCACATGGTCCCCCGAGGAGGGGTGGATCATACCGCCCCTACTCTGACCACAGCTCCCACGTCTCACGCGTAGTACTTTTAAATCTTTCCTGATTTATTCTTACCCAATCAAATTGTTGAATACTAACCAACATTCCTTTATTATCCACTCACCCCACGGTTTGGCGTGTTGGAAACACTGGTTCTCATAAAATCACCTAAGTTAAGCAACACTGCGCTGGGTCAGGTATTGCATGGGTGACCATCATACACATGACCAGTTCTGTTCAGGAGAGAGGTTGGAGGGATGAAAGTTAAGCAACACTGCGCTGGGTCAGGTATTGGATGGGTGACCATCATACACATGACCAGTTCTGTTCGGGAGAGAGGTTGGAGGGATGAAAGTTAAGCAACACTGCGCTGGGTCTGGTTTGGATGGGTGACCATCATACACATGACCAGTTCTGTTCGTGAGAGAGGTTGGAGGGATGAAAGTTAAGCAACACTGCGCTGGGTCAGGTATTGCATGGGTAACCATCATACACATGACCAGCTCTGTTCGTGAGAGAGGTTGGAGGGATGAAAGTTAAGCAACACTGCGCTGGGTCAGGTATTGGATGGGTGACCATCATACACATGACCAGTTCTGTTTGGGAGAGAGGTTGGAGGGATGAAAGTTAAGCAACACTGCGCTGAGTCAGGTATTGGATGGGTGACCATCATACACATGACCAGTTCTGTTCGGGAGAGAGGTTGGAGGGATGAAAGTTAAGCAACACTGCGCTGAGTCAGGTATTGGATGGGTGACCATCATACACATGACCAGTTCTGTTCGGGAGAGAGGTTGGAGGGATGAAAGTTAGTACAGCAACTTCACTCGCCTTGCTTATCAACCTCTCGACAGCATGGATTTGTGGAGGAATCCTGTTGTTCGCGTTGTACCGTCCTTCGGAAGGGACGTTAAGCCGGTGGTCCCCTTGGTGCTCTTCGACAGGAGTAGGCTACGTGCCGGCACCGGGTTTCACCTCCTCCCTTCTAGGCTAGGTTAGGTTGATCATCATCCACTCATTCACCGACGCCATTAGACCAGTGCCACATAGACAGATGTCAAAACAGTGCAAGTCAATCAACATGAACAGCTTGAATTCAATTTCCTGGAATACATTTGTTAACCTCTGATTAGCAAAGAAGCCTGCATTTCTTGGTGTTATTATAATATTACATTTAAAAGCCCGTGCACTCGAACAACCATTCAGAATATCAATCTCTGGTCTTACATTGCCTGGCGTTGATCTTACAGCATTCGTTTCTCTCTTGAAACTAACATGCGTTTTGTGATTTCAGTTGTGTAAAGCTTCGCTGTTCACTTTTACTCTCTGGGAGCACATTAATTTTATTGAGCAATTATTATTAATTATTATGTCGAACTATTAGTGCAGTGATTGAACTCGGTGAACTATCATCGGTATGACCAACAGATCAGCTCGGTAGGAGATCTAGCAATGCACGGCTCTCTGATTCAAGTTACATTACAGTTTCCTGGGATGAAAGTCAAGAACGAATGACTGGAATTAATGTGTGTTTGTCTAGGTTTAAAAGTGAGGGTAGTTGACTGGAGATGTTACCAACTCTTGCTGATCTATGTGGGTCAGACAGAGACAGACTCTAGCCCCGTCTGTGTTGTGCAAGTGAGAGAGAAGATACTGTCATGTTATGCTTCTCTCATGAACCAGCCTCGTACACATTCCATGAAGCCAATGCTCGGACAGAACTAGTATGAAATGTTGCATGAAATGTCTCCAGATATTACCAATCATCAGCCCACGCTATGACCCGGAGGTCATGCTTTCATTCACCGAGACCCAGACCCCTCTTACACATCCCACCCTGTTGTAATAACTTGCGTCGTCAAACACTAAAAATCAATAAATAAATTGTATACGTAGCTGATAACAATAATAATAATAATAGTAAGATTATTGTCGATTTTGATCAATACATTTGATCAACACAGACAGTCATTATTTAATTAAAAAATACAGAATGTTCAGTGTGACAATGTCCTTTTAAACCTCCTATTAACCTCCTATTAGCTATTCACCCATTAAGCTAAAAGGAGGTTGTAAAACGGTGGGTGTATTACCACGCCAGTTAGACCTCCTATTAAACTAATCGTCGAATAGCGGCAAATCGCGCCGGAGCAATTTTTGTTTTTGAAATTGGTACCCCTAATCGCATATCTCGTGACGATTCGACGGCGCCTACTTCACATTAATAGCATTCGACTGTCAACAAAGATGGCGAACGCAGGCAAGCGAGTTCGGAATTTTAACTTCAATAGCGAAGAATGCGAGAAGTTATTAGCCGTGGCAAAAGATTACGCAAGCATAATAGAATGCAAAAAAACAGACGCCACGACTTGGCGTGAAAAGGTAAGTTACTTATTTTTGTATTTTTTAGTTATTGAACAATATTTGCCTTTGAGCACTAGGTTAGGCTGCATGGCTAGTTGTTCGGCCGACTCACTAGACATTCTTGCCAATGATATGCTCATATTTGTTTTACCTACAGTTGCGAGCATGGGACAAAATTGCCGAAAAGGTCAACAGCGGGACGCTGAATAAACGGACTGCAGTATCGCTAAGGCTGAAGTTCGATACTCTGAAGCGCCGTGCCAGAAAAATGCACAGCGAGCGAAGGCAGTACCAGCTGCAGACTGGGGGCGGGCCATTCACTCCTCCAAAAGAGAAGGACGAGGAAGTTTTGGAGGGAGTCCTCGGAATGATATCTCTGTCAGCCAAAGGCTTGCCTGCATGCTTCGACAGCGATCTAGGTAAATAATTGCTTGTTGTAGCAAACTTATATGGCAGGCACCATCCTATGCATCCAGGCACTTGGACTTGGTCTCACCGACTGTGCCAGGAAGCACTCGAAGAATATTATAACATATTATTTATTATTATGCAGGATTTATCGAGCCACGTAAATACTAATCAAGGACTTGGCATTTTTTGCAGCGTCAAGCAGTAGGCAAGCCCTGGTGGACAGGGATATGCATTCCGAGGAGGAAGACGAGGGAGCTCTTTTAAACGAAGATGAAGTAAGATTTTAGCGTACATACACTATTCACCTTATTTTCTGCATCTAATTATTCCCTAAAATGTATTTCGAACTTGAATATCTCCATTGCTTTATTCACTGTTTTATTTGTCACGGAAACTGTACTTTCCAGTTCAGGGCTTACTACAGGCTTAATTTTCAGGTCTTACTATTTATTTAAAAATACAATGTCCTGAAAGTTTGTGTAGTATCATGCAAATTTTCAATTTATTGACATCCAAATGGTTATTATTTCAGTTGATGATGGGTGATCTTCACTTAAAAGTGCCAGAAGCAGGGGTCGAAGATCCAGAACCAACCGTTCTGGAGGAAGAAACTGTACAATGGACAAAAGATTATGGTCCTTCCATGCTACGACGCGCGAAGCATCCATCGCTGTCAAGCAGTGGCCGAGGTAGGCATGGTCATACTGGGTGATGCATTGCGAATTGACCTAGACAGGTTTTTATGTTGCAAACATTTTGCGCTTTAGTGTTTCAACATTTGCTTTCTACACTAATGTAGCGTTAATAATGGGTCTTCAGCAGCGTGAAAACAGCTAATTTTTTTTTAGAAAATATTATCAGCAGCTAGGCTCTACTAACATTCTACTGACTAAATGGTGAAGCGTGGCACTTCATTTTTTTAACATCAATATTTAAAAAAATATTTCAGTTTAGGACAGATAGACATTCCATGAAGCCAATGCTCGGACCGAACTAGCGAACTAGACCAGAGTTTTTTTTGCGTGCCACAATTTATTATGATATGTTGCTCTAAAGACCCGTAAGTCTCCAGCGAATCCTGACAGCTCCTATGATTGTTTCTCAGGTTTCTTCCCATAATATCAGTCCAAGCTATAATTCGAAGATCATGCTAGTATCGGAGCTGTCAATCTTTCATTCACCGAGGCCCAGACCCCTCTTTCACGCCCAGTTGTAATAACTTGCGTCGTCAAACACCAATACTCAATCAATTAATTGCATCAGTAGCTAATTGCTTTCCTAACCTAATCCGTGGGATCTGAAGTTCAACGAAGAATCTGACGATTTATTATCTGCGACAAAACGCAGCAATAAAACAATGCATGGTTTTTTTCCTGAAGATCGCTATGATGAATTGAGAACTGCCCCATGGAGGCAACAGTTCTTTCAGAGACAAGTTGGTCCAGTGGCTGAACAGCTGTTCTAACTAATAACATTACACAATTATTGAAGGGGGTGAAGGCTATGATGAATTGAGAACTGCCCCATGGAGGCAACAGTTCTTTCAGAGACAAGTTGGTCCAGTGGCTGAACAGCTGTTCTAACTAATAACATTACACAATTATTGAAGGGGGGGGGGGGGGGGGGGGGGGGGGGTCTTAATTGTCAACCGTAGAATATTGAACTCGGTGCATTCTCAATAAGTATCAGTAATAATTACATGTTAGTGGGCCCTTCGCTGGGATCACCGAAGTTAAGCAACACTGCGCTGCGTCAGGTGTTGGATGGGTGACCATCATACACATGACCAGTTCTGTTCGGGAGAGAGGTTGGCGGGATGAAAGTTAAGCAACACTGCGTTGGGTCAGGTGTTGGATGGGTGACCACCGAACGGTTCGGCGTGTTGGAAATCTTGGGTCGAAGTCGTTGATGGAGAAGGCATCATCGAGCAGTCAGGAGGTTTTGTTTCTTTGCCGGCATATGGTTACTCTTCCCTCTTAATTCAGATGCTAGAGGTGTTAGAGAAGTTAGAGGTGTTAGAGTTGTAAGAAGAGTTATAGGTGTAAGAGGTGCTGAAGGTGTTGAGTCCCTGACCTGTCGCTGAAACAGCGCCAACCGGAAACTAGGCAAGCAGTGGACAAAAGTCGTGACTATGGTGACTTCTAAGATATTTAATAGAAAATTAGGGAACCCTAATATAGGACCGTAGCGAATATGACAAACAAATAAAGACTAATCGGCGTCTATAGAAGCTGGTTACCACCAACTTAGTTTCCCTCAGATAACTGGTGCCCGACTGATATCCAGTATGAAGTTGCCACTAGCATGTCATCGCGATCATGACTAGAGGCATTGAGGACGCAACGGCCTCAACCTATTCTCAAACGTATTGTTACGTCAGGCTTTGTTGTAGATTACATTTTTATAATTTTATAATTTTTAAATTGAAGAACCGAAATATTCAAACAGTTTTTCAACATATTGTCAGCCACCATGCGTCACGATGGTGAGCGTAGAAGTGTTGGCCGCATGAAGCCGCCGTCGGTACCCGCGAAGGGTTTCGACGTCGGCACGCCAACTACGACGACTAACGGACTTACCGAGACAAATAAGAAAATACAGCAAACAAGGGCGCCAGGCTTCAGAAACCCGGCAGCCGTCGGTAATTGGACTGGTACATTTATTGATATTTTCGGATCGGGCAACAGTACCGAGCGGCGATAGTAAATACAAAAGACTCGCTGGCCAAAGGCACAACCGGCATAAATTACACGCGTGACGACGAACATTAAAAACTGGTTCACTCCCGCGTTGACAGGGGATGGTTCCTAGGTCGGTGTGTTCATAGCAAGGGTTGCCGTCGTCCAGAGCGAGGCAGGAAGACAGGTGAAGGCACCGTCCGGCCTTCGAGTCCGGTAGTAACAACAATAAATTATTCACTTGCTTCATATCAATGTTTAGATCTGTTTAGTTTTCATCCTTACCGAGGATCGAAATCTTACTCTGGGTAGCGATAGCCAGTATCGGGCGGCATGCATCGAGTGTCAAAGGCATCTTTGGACGCGTCGCCGAGGCTAATGCAACATACATATCGTCATTTCTGGGTACCTATGCGATTTCATTGTTTATGTTCGGGAAACCACACGAGGCAGAGAATGTGTTTGCTTATCCGAGGCTTAGTGCCAGCGAGTGTGGTTATAGCGAAATACTCCCAATAAGTCCATGCAATGAATCCAGACAGAGTATGTTTAGCCGCATTTTTTAAAAAGATACCGTCGAGGCTATCGATGCGACTTGGTTAATCAAAACATCCACATCAAACATGCACTCTCATATCATATCATATCATTGTAGGCATAGTAGCATTCCCCATCACACCTGCATTATTGCATAGGTCGGTGCACCCAATTCCATTCCTACTGCACGTGCAAGTGGAGTTTACGCTGCAGGATTACTTTGATTTGATTGAAATTTTTCAACATTTCCATGGCTGTTAGACCCTCGAAGTACACAAGCGAGACGAAATTTCTGCCCAGGCTCTGACACCAGCCACTTTCTTTGGGACCTATCACCACAAATAATAAAAATAAGAAGAAGAAAAAAATGGAGACGGCATTTAAATTCAAGTTCAAAAAAGTCTTGAATTGCTTTGAATATTACTTTGGCAAACTTACGCCATATTTTTGGAAATTGCACGTGCGAGTTTACCCAAGTGCTACATTGTCATGCAGCTCGTGTCACGTGCTGATGAACTGCCCATTCTCTCGGGGGTATTTTGGCAATTGAGATAGGTCGCGACACTGCTATCTTAAAACGCAGCGCATTTAGCGAGTAATGAAACTTTCGGAATTCCTTGTTTGTATCGTACAATTTAACCACCAAACTTCGATCGGTGCGCACCATTTCCAAAATGTCTTGGTCTGCCAATTTGGCCAAATGTGACAACTCGTCACATTTAATTCAGTTGACGCCAGATCCTTTATTTACCGATTCCGAAAACCGAACAAAACAGTGTCACAGCCGGACAGTGCATGCTCATTCACCGTCACCATAAGACCAGTGCTGCATGACCAGATGTCAAAACCCCAATAATCAATTATTCAATCAATAGATTTTCGTTCGGTAGTTGAAGCCGGGTTTAGTTACTCAAGATAGCAAGAAATCGTGTCGTGGATAATTTTAAACCCATTTAGAAAATTCGGGCTCAAATTTTCTTCTACCTCAAGAAACCTCATTATGCTGTCATCATTTTACAAGATGTTTCAATTCGACAATCTCAATGGGCTGCTTGTTGGGGTCAGGCTCAACCAGCGGCACATCCTGATAAAACATGGCTGACATTTAAATACCCCTTAGGAGGCTACAATCATGCCCGCTAAGCCAATCAGGAACTCAGCAATGGACCATGGGAAAAAAGACCATACGCGCAAATTCGAACATAAAGAAATTAAAAATATTGCGAATAATTCAAAGATATACAAAAACGACTTCAATCTATGCACAAAATTAAATAAATCACATAAAATGACATAAAAATGACTTATATACTGAGAATGCACTAAAAGGACACAATTACGACTAAAATAATAAACTTACCAGAGAAGCGTGAATGTCTAAATCAGCTGTAATTACCAGACGAAAACCCGGTCTAACTAAACAATCTAGTACATTAATAAGAACATACAGACGTGCCTTAAGGCAGAAGGAAAATTTAGGCCTGATTTTCTGCAGGGGTTAAACGGCGTCCACATCCCAACACACATACGATTCCTTGCTACCTTGAGTAACTAAACCGGCCGTTACTATCAAACGAAAACCCGGCTGAACTCAAAAATCTTGTACAATAATAATATCATACTGAGGTACCTTAAGGCGGAAGGAAAATTTGGAAGTGAAAGTTACAGGAATCCCGGAAAACAGGAAAACCCGGTCCAACTACAAAATCTTGTACATTAATAAGAACATACAGACGTGCCTTAAGGCGGAAGGAAAATTTAGGCCTGATTTTCTGCAGGGGTTAAACGGCGTCCACATCCCAACACACATACGATTCCTTGCTACCTTGAGTAACTAAACCGGCCGTTACTATCAAACAAAAACCCGGCTGAACTCAAAAATCTTGTACAATAATAATATCATACTGAGGTACCTTAAGGCGGAAGGAAAATTTGGAAGTGGAAGTTACAGGGATTCCAGTTTTACAAGCACCGCAAACTCGTGACATTCCTTTTCATCCAGGGATCCCAATTAAAAGGCTATAGGGTTGTAAATTTTTATATCACAACACAATATATATATAATGACATTAACATCGCCATCAAATACAATTCAAATGTTTTAACAATATCTGAATTACTACTCACGTGTTTGTGTTCACGTAAATCTTGCTAACTGTGAGAGTGATTTATTTGATATTTCCAAGCGTTTGTTCCGTGAGGTCAGTGGTCATGGCCGATTATAATCTGTGATTTGTGAAGATTATAATCAATCGCCCAGCATTAGCTTAACTTAAGACGCGCGAAAACCATGAAAAACGAACGTCCGAGGCGGGCCTCACGGGTGCAAACGGGAACATTATGCAGGCGAGCGATAAAGTCCTATGGCTTGTAAATTTGGTCACATGAATCTCAAAGCATCTGAGGAAACTCTACTCTCCCTTATGACTCTATCTGCTATGATTTTACGTTAACTTAATTGATCACAATATTACATATTCTAGGCGTAAGGCAAACTAAGATAAAAAAACACAACATGAGAGAAGACAAAAAAAATTGGACATGAAAACTAGAAGATCAAATTAACCTAATTCCAGCGACCCTCAACGATGGACAAAGTGACAAAGAAACGACCATTCTACACCAAAACCGAACAAATCTAACAAATCTAACAAACCTAACAAACCTAACAAACCTAACAAACCTACTACGGTTCGGTACCGAACCAATCTAACTGTGAAAAACGAAACAGCCTCTAGCAAGAACCTACAACAATCCAAAACTTGGACAGGAAGTCTAACAACAATGGCCTTGTCCCCAAATTTTTCTCGACTTCTCTCATGTCACACAAATGAATCAAGAATTATGAATATTTCCCGAACTCGAGACTTGAACAGCCTCTGAACTGACGTGACGTTAAGCCCCACAAAGCAAGCAATTAAATATGTTATCTATCTAACAAAAGTTGCCCCATGTTTCCTCAGACGCCTGATAAAACTCTCACAGAGCGTTCTTGCTACAATTTCCAGGGCTTGAAGCAAGGTCTCGTCGGAGGAAGCCAAGATGCATCGGCTTCCAGCAGCGACTCGTGGAGTTCATCTGAAGACAACAGAATAAAGTGACATTAGATTCATTGCCAGGTACATGACGACTCTTGCACTCAGTAAAACATGCTCCGGACAGCTACGTTTACTCGGGGAAAAGTGCAAATCCAGCTTTTGAACGAAATGAAACATGGGCTTTATTTTACTTGTCATGAACCTTTGATTGGGTTTAGTTTTGTCAGCTGTTTTCTAGTGTTCACGACGGGTCGAAAGTCAGTGCAAAATGCAAACGAACTGTTGTGGAGATCAAGAACTAGTTTTTGCTAACATTGCACTGCTTCATTGAATGTGGAAAATGTGTGGAAAAAGTGAAGAACTGGCAAACAAAGAACTATTTTCTTGTGGACTTGAGAACTTGGATAAAGCTTGCGCTGATATTTCATTGTTGGGGACGAAGGATTAACATAATATATTTGTGCCAGCATTGTTGGGATCTGTCAATAGAGTGCGTTTACCATTGCGGTAAGTGTATCAGTCATATATTATCAGATGTATGTGAAGGCTCGTGCCAACTTACATCTATCGACGCTGCAGTAGCGACGTCTCGATGACGCAGGTAGGAGATCGGATTCTGTCCCACCGCGACCAGCAATCAGATCGCGGACAACGTTCCATGTAAACCAAGGCTTGAGTGGAAACCTGCGTGAAAAGGAAGGCCGCGGATTAGTCGACACATTCAATTAGTTTCCGCTAGACGGTCGCTAGCAACAACTTTTTCAGGTGAAGTTCAAGTATGTACCACGTGAGTTAAAGAGGCTGGGGGTCGATTTCACGAATTGGAACAGATTCTTTGAGAGGGTAGTTGTGCACGCTATCAGTTTATTTCTAATTGTTAGCATTTTGAAATGAAATGTCATCTTGCAATGAAAGCTTTAGTTTGGAGCAGGGAGCTTGACATCCATGCAGTACTACTGAAGTAAGATGGTTCAAAGCGTACCTCTAGTTTTGTGGTCCGGCACATTCCATCGTAAGTCTCTTGTCTGAGGGAAGTCGTATCGCTCTGGTTCCTCGATGTCTTCACGATCACTTTCCTTGATCGTGACCAAAAACTGCAGACAAAACAAAAAATACGTTAGTCACGAGTACCAGCAGTTGGCAACGCCACTGGGACGGGGAGATGCGACATTTAAACAAGCAAACGATGGACGGACTCGTTTAGTGCAAGGAAAGTTGGAAGAAACGATTCTTTGCAGGGGATTTATTGTGGAAAATGCTGATCGAATCCTGGCTTACCATTGGTCAGTCGAGCAGCGTATCCATCTTCATTCTTAACCAGGGTCTCGGGAGACGAAGATTTACGGGCGCCGATTCTGTAGCCTCGCGGTCAGCTGGGAATCAAAGGACTTAAATGAAACAAACTTTATGCGGAAAAATTTCATTGGGCGCAGATATGCACCATGTTTGACAGTTATTATGTTAATCTAGTCAAGAGTCGACGATTCATCGGTCTCTACTCAACTTGTTAAATAATTTGTAATATTTATTTGTTGGCTCACCTTTGTTGCCACGGCGACTGGCCAGGTACTGGGAGTCGAACCAGAACCCTCTTCTAAACTGCGTTCCATCTTTGTTGCCACGGCGACTGGCCAGGTACTGGGAGTCGAACCAGAACCCTCTTCTTAACTGCGTTCCATCTTTGTTGCCACGGCGACTGGCTAGGTACTGGGAGTCGAACCAGAACCCTCTTCTAAACTGCGTTCCATCTTTGTTGCCACGGCGACTGGCCAGGTACTGGGAGTCGAACCAGAAACCTCTTCTAAACTGCGTTCCATCTTTGTTGCCACGGCGACTGGCCAGGTACTGGGAGTCGAACCAGAACCCTCTTCTAAACTGCGTTCCATCTTTGTTGCCACGGCGACTGGCCAGGTACTGGGAGTCGAACCAGAACCCTCTTCTAAACTGCGTTCCATCTTTGTTGCCGAGATGATGATCAAGTTGGTAGCCATGGAGCTGATGCAACAATTGGCCAGTCGAGTTGGTAGCATTGTTCACGTTGCAACTTGAAGACGCCGCTGTCAGACTGCGGACTTTACGTTCGCAACAATGAAATCAAAAAAAAAAACTGTGTTATTGCCTGGCAGTTGATTATTAGACGCTGAAAGATGAAGGTGTCCGTCATTAGGTTCCTGTGACGTGGATTAAACATGGACATAAGTTAGTGATAGAGAAAAGCAAGTAGAAATAACATCAAACGCAATTAGTACAGTCAGGTACAAAATCAAAAACATAGTCGCGAACAGGTACATTTATAAACATTAACACAAACATTAACACAAACAGGAACATTTAAAGCCACAACATTTGTTACAATCTTACACTTGACAACCACAACAGTTCCTGATTCCAAACTCTCGTTCCCACCACGATTCCTCCAGTTCAGATCGTGCCAGCTATACAGGCCGGCAGCATAAACGCAGTAAAAACGCAGTAAAATCGCATCAAAAACGCAGAATAAACGCAGAATAAACGCAGAATAAACGCAGAATAAACGCAGAATAAACGCAGAATAAACGCAGAATAAACGCAGTAAAAACGCAAGACTTATCACGGTACCGAAGCGAAATCGTAATGAACGCTGAGGAAAGAGGTCGTAGTATTAGCGCTTCGAGTGGAGTGTGCATCATGCGGTGCCCACATGCCATGCAGAAGATGAAGACTCGTCGGCTCGTGGACCCGTTGGCTCGTGGATGACTGCTACCTGTAGATACCTGTTGCCTAAAGCCTGAATTACACGGTTCAACTCTTCTTTCAATTCTTGAATTCAACACTTGAATTCAATAAAGATTGAACGAAAAATTGAAGGGAAAGATTGAATAAAAATTCAAAAAATTTCTTGAAAAAAATTCAAGAATTGAAAGAAGAGTTGAACCGTGTAATTCAGGCTTAACTGGTTGTGTTTGTGTGAGGCCTTGAAGCGCTAACCCAAGACCACTTAGCTGATGTTGAACGCAAACATCCCGGCCGGCCGAGGTAACAGATTACGCGCCCGTGTCCCGATTCCGATGACGACGAGAACCGCGGGCGAGTCTCGGCGTCGAAGCCTCGGCGTCGAAGTCTCGGCGTCGAAGTAGACTCAATCTTGGCGGGGCCTGCAACGAACAGAGATATACTCGAATCAATAACCAGCTTCAGTTTTAATTTCATTGTTGAATTTTAAATTGATGCAATCGCTCGCAATTACTAGGGTAGTTTATTGTTAGGAACATAATTAACCCACCATAAATTGGTGGCTAGTCGGGGTCTCGAACCCGGTCCGTCCAGTCATGGTTTTGCTCAAACATCCAACTGAGCTAATAGGACAAGAGCTTTTCGGGTGGATTTTAAAGCGTCGAATACGAATGACGGGTGAATGACCAAGAGGCCGTGCATGGTCACAGTCACTCTGATTCTATCCACATCCATTCAACCTCGGTGACTCAATGCTTGCGATGGGCAAAGTATTTTTTTATTAAGAACACAAATACCCTCTAAAATATAGATGATTCAACGAGGACTGGAATCTCGTTCTCCACCTGTCACGAGTATTGCTCTAACCAATTGAACTACTTGGACCCCGATCTCCACCTGTCGCGGGTGTTGCTCTAACCAATTGAGCTACTTGGACCCCGATCTCCACCTGTCGCGGGTGTTGCTCTGACCAATTGAGCTACTTGGACCCCGATCTCCACCTGTCGCGGGTGTTGCTCTAACCAATTGAACTACTTGGACCCCGATCTCCACCTAGGTCGCGGGTGTTGCTCTAACCAATTGAGCTACTTGGACCCCGATCTCCACCTGTCGCGGGTGTTGCTCTAACCAATTGAGCTACTTGGACCCCGATCTCCACCTGTCGCGGGTGTTGCTCTAACCAATTGAGCTACTCGAACCCCGATATCCACCTGTCACGGGTGTTGCTCTAACCAATTGAGCTACTTGGACCCCGATCTCCACCTGTCGCGGGTGTTGCTCTAACCAATTGAACTACTTGGACCCCGATCTCTACCTGTCGCGGGTGTTGCTCTAACCAATTGAGCTACTTGGACCCCGATCTCCACCTGTCGCGGGTGTTGCTCTAGCCAATTGAGCTACTTGGACCCCGATCTCCACCTGTCGCGGGTGTTGCTCTACCCAATTGAGCTACTTGAACAGGAGACTTACTTTGGAGAGGATTTTAGTGAATTTAATGAGAACGACGAATCTTCAAGGACCAAGATCACCAATTTCTGAAAGGTTTTTAGTGTTTCTAACAATAAAACATATGCAATCGTGAAATGTTGTTCGGCAATATGAAAGGAGAAAACACAATTTAAATTTTGTCAAATTCAGTGGTCGATTGGGGCAGCCCCAGGAATTGAAATGTGACTAAATCATGACAAAAAAGCACGCTGGGTCTCGGACTACCTCAACGATACAAACAAGGAGGAGACTGGCAAAGTACTGGAGAGCAAGGCAACAGGTGATGAAGGATGATGGAATCTCAATTCATGGAACGAGAGTTCTCAATTGAAAAAAACCTTTCCAAAAATCGCGTCCAAGTCTTGGCTTTTAGGTGCTGTTTCCTTACGATGGTGAAAGATAAAAGAACGTTTGATAAATTGAAATAAGAAATCAAATCTGTTGAAACAGATAGTAAGCCCGGGATGATGCTTAAGGTTTGGCATTACGTGACGAATTGTTGTTTTTTAAAACCAAGCATCGAAACAAACTGAACGTTTGCACTCTCAAAAACAAGTAACTTGGGGAAAAACTTCACGGCAAGGGAGGGAAGTTCTTTATGAAGCAAAAAAATGCTTTTTTCTTATTATGAACTCTATAGCCGTCTCAAAATTGATGCAAGTTAAATAATATTTTAACTAAATAAAACGCGTCCAACGTCAAATTGAAGTTACTCGAGTTTGACAGGTTGTGACGTGATATAGCGTCACTGGAATCAGAGTGACTGCGAGTATTCACAGCCTCTTGGTTCTACTCCTTGGAGATCCGTCATTCTCATCAAATACACTAAAATCATCTCAAAAAGCCAGTGTCCAAGTAGCTCAATTGGTTAGAGCAACACCCGTGACAGGTGGAGATCGGGGTCCAAGTAGCTCAATTGGTTAGAGCAACACCCGCGACAGGTGGAGATCGGGGTTCAAGTAGCTCAATTGGTTAGAGCAACACCCGCGACAGGTGGAGATCGGGGTCCAAGTAGCTCAATTGGTTAGAGCAACACCCGCGACAGGTGGAGATCGGGGTCCAAGTAGCTCAATTGGTTAGAGCAACACCCGCGACAGGTGGAGATCGGGGTCCAAGTAGCTCAATTGGTTAGAGCAACACCCGCGACAGGTGGAGATCGGGGTCCAAGTAGCTCAATTGGTTAGATCAACACCCGTGACAGGTGGAGATCGGGGTTCAAGTAGCTCAATTGGTTAGAGCAACACCCGCGACAGGTGGAGATCGGATTGAAACGCAGGTAACCAGAAATTAAATAAACTAGGCAACACGCGAGGGTTATAAAACCAATGTTTGTAGCAGGTTTTGTGAAATGAAGAGGAATGACAAAGCATTGAAAGACTCACCCAAACAATGAAGCGACGACTCCATCTTGTCTTTCATGGGCGGTCAATGTTCGTCCATGTTGCTGCTCTTGGGTTGAAGGCGTCCCATGTCTGAAAAACAGACGCCATTATTAGACAATTAAACACATTCTAACCACGACTCCTCGTTGCCTGCAACAAGTGCAATTGTACGCCATTCGTTCAGCAAAGCTACAACAGCGTTTTGAAGTTAATTGCAAAAATAATGTCAAAATGAAGTGGATATTGAAATAAACGATAGCAGTAAATCTAATAATGATTGTAATAGCGCCTCTGATATTGCATCCCCGTATTTTCTCTGCTGTTAAAGTTGAAGCCAAATAGATTATTTATAATTAAAAATGCTGGGTTAAATGTCCTCGGGTAGATTCTAATTCATACTAATAACATTAATGTACACGATGTGGCGACCGAGAGTCGAGCTGCGACGATTGAATTATTTAGTTGAATTGTAAAAAACGTAAAATGTCAAGTTACCGAAATAATTTGAGAGACATTTCGAGTCAACAGCAAGCAAGTTGATCTTCCACAGAGTTGTCTTGGCCAAGAGACGAGAAGACAGCACAACGTTCTCGTCGGAGAGTTCAGAAGCGAATGCCCGAGCTCCGCTAAAAACAGCCAGTAAACGGTTGGTGCGTGTTGGCGGGAAGTGGACTACCTGCTAATTGAACGACGCCACCTGGCTGCATGCAGTGGTACTTAGCCGAACTGCTTGGAAAATATGAACACATTCAAGAGAAAACATATTCCTCGGCACAAATTTTTCTTGCACTTACGAAACAAATTGATTTACCGTACAATTTCACAAAATAAATATAGTTTGGTAAATATATGTGTACCCTAGCTACTTCCCCAGTTGCATGCATAGATGGATAGCTCGCTAGGTACATAAAAGATGGCGTTTTAATAGCAGTGTTTTATGCGGTTGATCTTTATAATTACAAGAGCATAGCGCTAGATTTTATTAGAATCGTAGTGTTTAATGTCATTGTCAACGGTCTTTAAAATTTACAAAAACTGCGTCAAATCTCCTAAAAATCCGTCAATTAAAGATAAAAATATGAAAATTAGGAATTCCATTTCTCAAAATACTTTTGGTAGCTCTGAAAAAGGCTCGAAGCCTAAGATAAGTGAATATTTGTTGAGTTTTCTTGCTCACTTTCCTAATCTAGTGCATTTATTTGATCGTGTAGCATTTTGTTAGTTTGCATAAAACTTTGATACCGACGGCACACATATCTAATTGAGTGGTGATTAATATACATCGACAAAAAGTCTACCTAAACGAGGCAGTTATTTTCTATAAATAGCTGAACAACGTTTAATGCGTACCCCAACTATTACCTAATCACATACCTGTCCTTTGTGTGGTAAAAATTCGCTGAGAAATATGTGACCCTCTCCGCAGAGAGGTATGCCAATATGTCAAATGTGATGAAAGCGGTCAAAGTTATTTAAAGCTCAATTCGTCATTTGATCGTGTATCTGCAGTGTACAGGACTTTAGCTCGTCGAAAGATAAAACCAAGAAAGACAAACAAAATGTGAAAAGGGTGACCATCATACACATGACCAGTTCTGTTCGGGAGAGAGGTTGGAGAGATGAAAGTTAAGTAACACTGCGCTGAGTCAGGTATTGGATGGGTGACCATCATACACATGACCAGTTCTGTTCGGGAGAAAGGTTGGAGAGATGAAAGTTAAGTAACACTGTGCTGGGTCAGGTATTGGATGGGTGACCATCATACACATGACCAGTTCTGTTCGGGAGAGAGGTTGGAGAGATGAAAGTTAAGCAACACTGCGCTGGGTCAGGTATTGGATGGGTGACCATCATACACATGACCAGTTCTGTTCGGGAGAGAGGTTGGAGAGATGAAAGTTAAGCAACACTGCGCTGGGTCAGGTATTGGATGGGTTACCATCATACACATGACCAGTTCTGTTCGGGAGAGAGGTTGGAGGGATGAAAGTTAAGCAACACTGCGCTGGGTCAGGTATTGAATGGGTGACCATCATACACATGACCAGTTCTGTTCGGGAGAGAGGTTGGAGGGATGAAAGTTAAGCAACACTGCGCTGGGTCAGGTATTGGATGGGTGACCATCATACACATGACCAGTTCTGTTCGGGAGAAAGGTTGGAGGGATGGAAGTTAAGCAACACTGCGCTGAGTCAGGTATTGGATGGGTGACCATCATACACATGACCAGTTCTGTTCGGGAGAGAGGTTGGAGGGATGGAAGTTAAGCAACACTGCGCTGAGTCAGGTATTGGATGGGTGACCATCATACACATGACCAGTTCTGTTCGGGAGAGAGGTTGGAGGGATGAAAGTTAAGCAACACTGCACTGGGTCAGGTATTGGATGGGTGACCATCATACACATGACCAGTTCTCTTAGGGAGAGAGGTTGGAGGGATGAAAGTTAAGCAACACTGCGCTGGGTCAGGTATTGGATGGGTGACCATCATACCCATGACCAGTTCTGTTCGGGAGAGAGGTTGGAGGGATGAAAGTTAAGCAACACTGCACTAGGTCAGGTATTGGATGGGTGACCATCATACACATGACCAGTTCTGTTGGGAGAGAGGTTGGAGGGATGAAAGTTAAGCAACACTGCGCTGGGTCAGGTATTGGATGGGTGACCATCATACACATGACCAGTTCTGTTCGGGAGAGAGGTTGGAGGGATGAAAGTTAAGCAACACTGCACTGGGTCAGGTATTGGATGGGTGACCATCATATACATGACCAGTTCTGTTCGGGAGAGAGGTTGGAGGGATGAAAGTTAAGCAACACTGCACTGGGTCAGGTATTGGATGGGTGACCATCATATACATGACCAGTTCTGTTCGGGAGAGAGGTTGGAGGGATGAAAGTTAAGCAACACTGCACTGGGTCAGGTATTGGATGGGTGACCATCATACACATGACCAGTTCTGTTTGGGAGAGAGGTTGGAGGGATGAAAGTTAAGCAACACTGCACTGGGTCAGGTATTAGATGGGTGACCATCATACACATGACCAGTTCTGTTTGGGAGAGAGGTTGGAGGGATGAAAGTTAAGCAACACTGCACTGGGTCAGGTATTGGATGGGTGACCATCATACACATGACCACTTCTGTTCGGGAGAGAGGTTGGAGGGATGAAAGTTAAGCAACACTGCACTGGGTCAGGTATTGGATGGGTGACCATCATACACATGACCAGTTCTGTTTGGGAGAGAGGTTGGAGGGATGAAAGTTAAGCAACACTGCACTGGGTCAGGTATTGGATGGGTGACCATCATACACATGACCAGTTCTGTTTGGGAGAGAGGTTGGAGGGATGAAAGTTAAGCAACACTGCACTGGGTTAGGTATTGGATGGGTGACCATCATACACATGACCAGTTCTGTTCGGGAGAGAGGTTGGAGGGATGAAAGTTAAGCAACACTGCACTAGGTCAGGTATTGGATGGGTGACCATCATACACATGCCCAGTTCTGTTCGGGAGAGAGGTTGGAGGGATGAAAGTTAAGCAACACTGAACTGGGTCTGGTATTGGATGGGTGACCATCATACACATGACCAGTTCTGTTTGGGAGAGAGGTTGGAGGGATGAAAGTTAAGCAACACTGCGCTGGGTCAGGTATTGGATGGGTGACCATCATACACACGATCAGTTCTGTTTGGGAGAGAGGTTGGAGGGATGAAAGTTAAGCAACACTGCGCTGGGTCAGGTATTGGATGGGCGACCATCATACACATGACCAGTTCTGCTCGGGAGAGAGGTTGGAGGGATGAAAGTTAAGCAACACTGTGCTGGGTCAGGTATTGGATGGGTGACCATCATACACATGACCAGTTCTGTTCGGGAGAGAGGTTGGAGGGATGAAAGTTAAGCAACACTGCGCTGGGTCAGGTATTGGATGGAAGACCATCATACACATGACCAGTTCTGTTCGGGAGAGAGGTTGGAGGGATGAAAGTTAAGCAACACTGCGCTGGGTCAGGTATTGGATTGGTGACCATCATACACATGACCAGTTCTGTTCGGGAGAGAGGTTGGAGGGATGAAAGTTAAGCAACACTGCGCTGGGTCAGGTATTGAATGGGTGACCATCATACACATGCCCAGTTCTGTTCGGGAGAGAGGTTGGAGAGATGAAAGTTAAGCAACACTGAACTGGGTCAGGTATTGGATGGGTGACCATCATACACATGACCAGTTCTGTTCGGGAGAGAGGTTGGGGGGATGAAAGTTAAGCAACACTGCACTGGGTCAGGTATTGGATGGGTGACCATCACACACATGACCAGTTCTGTTCGGGAGAGAGGTTGGAGGGATGAAAGTTAAGCAACACTGCACTGGGTCAGGTTTTGGATGGGTGACCATTATACACACGACCAGTTCTGTTTGGGAGAGAGGTTGGAGGGATGAAAGTTAACCAACACTGGGCTGGGTCAGGTATTGGATGGGTGACCATCTTACACATGACCAGTTCTGTTGGGAGAGAGGTTGGAGGGATGAAAGTTAAGCAACACTGCGCTGGGTCAGGTATTGGATGGGTGACTATCATACACATGACCAGTTCTGTTCGGGAGAGAGGTTGGAGGGATGAAAGTTAAGCAACACTGCACTGGGTCAGGTATTGGATGGGTGACCATCATACAAATGACCAGTTCTGCTCGGGAGAGAGGTTGGAGGGATGAAAGTTAAGCAACACTGCGCTGGGTCAGGTATTGGATGGGCGACCATCATACACATGACCAGTTCTGTTCGGGAGAGAGGTTGGAGGGATGAAAGTTTAGCAACACTGTGCTGGGTCAGGTATTGGATGGGTGACCATCATACACATGACCAGTTCTGTTCGGGAGAGAGGTTGGAGGGATGAAAGTTAAGCAACACTGCGCTGGGTCAGGTATTGGATGGAAGACCATCATACACATGACCAGTTCTGTTCGGGAGAGAGGTTGGAGGGATGAAAGTTAAGCAACACTGCGCTGGGTCAGGTATTGGATGGGTGACCATCATACACATGACCAGTTCTGTTCGGGAGAGAGGTTGGAGGGATGAAAGTTAAGCAACACTGCGCTGGGTCAGGTATTGAATGGGTGACCATCATACACATGCCCAGTTCTGTTCGGGAGAGAGGTTGGAGAGATGAAAGTTAAGCAACACTGAACTGGGTCAGGTTTTGGATGGGTGACCATCATACACATGACCAGTTCTGTTCGGGAGAGAGGTTGGGGGGATGAAAGTTAAGCAACACTGCACTGGGTCAGGTATTGGATGGGTGACCATCACACACATGACCAGTTCTGTTCGGGAGAGAGGTTGGAGGGATGAAAGTTAAGCAACACTGTGCTGGGTCAGGTATTGGATGAGTGTCCATTATACACATGACCATTTCTGTTTGGGAGAGAGGTTGGAGGGATGAAAGTTAACCAACACTGGGCTGGGTCAGGTATTGGATGGGTGACCATCTTACACATGACCAGTTCTGTTGGGAGAGAGGTTGGAGGGATGAAAGTTAAGCAACACTGCGCTGGGTCAGGTATTGGATGGGTGACTATCATACACATGACCAGTTCTGTTCGGGAGAGAGGTTGGAGGGATGAAAGTTAAGCAACACTGCACTGGGTCAGGTATTGGATGGGTGACCATCATACAAATGACCAGTTCTGCTCGGGAGAGAGGTTGGAGGGATGAAAGTTAAGCAACACTGCGCTGGGTCAGGTATTGGATGGGCGACCATCATACACATGACCAGTTCTGTTCGGGAGAGAGGTTGGAGGGATGAAAGTTTAGCAACACTGTGCTGGGTCAGGTATTGGATGGGTGACCATCATACACATGACCAGTTCTGTTCGGGAGAGAGGTTGGAGGGATGAAAGTTAAGCAACACTGCGCTGGGTCAGGTATTGGATGGAAGACCATCATACACATGACCAGTTCTGTTCGGGAGAGAGGTTGGAGGGATGAAAGTTAAGCAACACTGCGCTGGGTCAGGTATTGGATGGGTAACCATCATACACATGACCAGTTCTGTTCGGGAGAGAGGTTGGAGGGATGAAAGTTAAGCAACACTGCGCTGGGTCAGGTATTGAATGGGTGACCATCATACACATGACCAGTTCTGTTCGGGAGAGAGGTTGGAGGGATGAAAGTTAAGCAACACTGCGCTGAGTCAGGTATTGGATGGGTGACTATCATACACATGACCAGTTCTGTTCGGGTGAGAGGTTGGAGGGATGAAAGTTAGTACAGCAACTTCACTCGCCTTGCTTATCAACCTCTCGACAGCATGGATTTGTGGAGGAATCCTGTTGTTCGAGTTGTACCGTCCTTCGGAAGGGACGTTAAGCCGGTGGTCCCCTTGGTGCTCTTCAACAGGAGTAGGCTACGTGCCGGCACCGGGTTTCCCCTCCTCCCTTCTAGGCTAGGTTAGGTTCATCATCATCATCCTTATCATCATCCACTCATTCACCGACGCCATTAGACCAGTGCCGCATGGCACGTTGTCAAAACAGTGCTAAGTTAAACACCACAAAATAATAATAATAATAAATTTGTAAACTGTGTAATTTCATGTAACAAGGGTTATTACCACATACATCGGTAAGGGGCCTGTCTCTTCCTCTACATTCACTTGGAAATTGACACCCCAAATAGAGATTGCGAAAATTGATTGAAAACAACCGGAAATGGTTTTAAAATGAACATTATTTGTAAGCGTTTAAACATTTATAAACATTCAAACGAGATCACACAAATAAATGACAGTAAAATCGTACTTACAATAATTTAAATGAGAAGGCACATAATTAGTTTCAGACCAATCTTTCACACCTTGTCCTGGCCGTATCAATGCAGTTCGAATTCTAGTTCTGAATTATAATTTCTGTTGTTACGGTTACGTAAACCTTCTCACTAAGTATTCATTGATAACTTGTAAAATTATTTAAGTGAATAAACAACCGAAGTCTGATAAATAAATGTGAAATCATTTCCATCTGAAATTGTTCGATGACTTTGTTCGTGACGTCACAGTTCGTGAACATGGCCGCCTGTCACAGCTGAGCTTGGCGAAGTAGGATTTTAGTTTTGACTAAATATGTAAATTACGTCTTGCATCAATAGAATTTCGCTGTTCAAAGTTAAGAAAGGATGCAGGTCGCTGATCAAGTTAATGAATTAGATCTTCATGGTTGGTACAAGAGATCTAATAGAAGATAACATGGTAGCTGATGGTAGGTAGTGGTCGTAGGCTCGAATTCTTCATTCTATAGTCAGAGCTATAGTGTTTATAAATTGGTTTGTTCTCTTCACCAGGACACCTGCTTCTGTCTAAGCGTTCAACGAGGAAGCAGCATTGGGTCTGACCAACCTTGTAGCATAGACGACTCTGGGCTGAATGTTCGATGTCAACATTAGGAAGACGATTCAATCCAACCTCGAGTGGCTTGTTTAGCTTGATTTCATGAAATCCTTCTTCAGAAGGTTGCTAACCAAGAGAAAAATGTGAAGCTCGCAGACACCGCAAGAAAAACACAGTGCTTCGTGCTCTCCACCACATTTGCGTTGGTACCTAATTGAACTGGGTTTTGACTGTTAAGTAAATACTAAGTAAATTAAACTGAACAAAGACCCCACAACAAAATTTGAGAAGAGATTAACAGAATGCTTAGAGAAAGTGCCAATAGAAGAAAAGTTAATCAGAAAATTAGTTTCAAAAGCTTATGGGTTACCAAAAATTCACAAAATAGATTGGGAAAAGCAGAGGATAGTTGAGAAGAGATACAAGTGCCAATGCGAGTAGTAATCAGTGTGATAGGTGCACCAGCACATGAAATAGCTAGAACCATAGGAAAAGTCCAATAATTAACCAGTAATGAAAGCTAAATCATTTGTTAAGAATTCTCAAGACTTTTTATCAAAGGTAAAACAGGTACATTTGGAAGAAGGAGATATGCTGGTTAGTTTAGATGTTGTTGGACTATTTAGTAACATTCCATTTAACAAAACAATAGGAATTTTTAAGACAAATAATAGAAAGTATAGGCTACCAATAACGTTAATCAATTTGATAGAAGAATGTTTAAATTGCAATTATTTCTAATGGGATGATCATATTTATCAGCAGAAAGAAGGAATAGCAATGGGGTCAACTTTATCTCCAGCATTAGCAAATATCTTCATGGATAATCTAGAGACAATAGCGTTGAATAGTGCAGAACTCAAGTCCAGATGCTTCTTCAGATATGTAGATGACACTTTGTTGGTTTGGCAACATGAGAGAGAATATTTCGATACATTATTAGAACACATAAATAGACAGCATGATAGGATAAAATTCACTATGGAAGGTAGAAGAGAATAGATGTTTAGCTTTTCTTGATGTTTTGGTTATTAGAAAAGAAGATGGCTCATTAGGGCACAAAGTCCACAAAAATAAAACAAACACAACCAGGGTTTTACACGCAGATTCATGTCATCATCCTCGGAAAAAACAGGGGGTACTAAACATATTAGCGACAAGATCAGCGAGATTAACAGATGAGGAACACTTCGAGGCAGAAAAAGAAACACTTAGGACAATTTTTCAACAGAATGATTATAAAACCAAAGAAATAAGAAGAGTACTTGAAAAAATGAACCGATTATAAAATAAAGAAAGTAGGAAAGTCAATTCTGAGACAGTTGAAAAGGGAATTAGTGAAAACAGTTTAGATGAAATCAAATCCATCGCAGTTTTACCATATGTACCTAAGATAGGAGAGAAAATTGAAAAAGTACTGTTGAAAAAGCAGATTTTTACAGCATTTAGGGCAGATAGAAAAATAAGTACAATGGTAAGACCAGTGAAGGATCAGATTCCATTAGAATGCAAAGTCGTCTATGAGGTAAGTTGAGAGTGTGGAAAAGTTTACAAAGGAGAAACAGGTTGGAAAATTAGCACAAGAATCAAGGAACATGAAAGAAACTTAAGATTAGCAAAACAATCTTGTAGTGTTGGGGGAAAACAAAGCCACTTGAATCAATCAGCTTGTGCAGAACACGGGAATGAGTTTCAACATCACATTAAAATAGACACGGTAAGGATGATTTTATGTCGAGATGATAGGAAATTCACTAGAAAAGTCAGAGAAGCAATAGAAATTAAAAAACAACCCAATAACTTCAATAGAGATGATAGTTTTCAACTAGATAGAGCTTGGGGAACAATTTTACAACAGAATAATAGAATAGAGAATATCAGTGAGGAGACAGAAGAAATCAGCACAAAGAATCCAGAAGAAAATATTTGGACGAGTAGATTAAGAACTAAACGTAATGAATAAGGAAATTTTAATTGTATCACATAACGTTAGGACAACCTCGAAAAATTGGCGTTTTTTCCAAACACATAATTAGTTAGTTAAAAAACACCAATGTGTTAGTGATCTTATTTCAGAAAATACAAAATACATTAGTTTTTGAGTTATTGACTCTGATTATTTTATTTAGATGCATTTAGGAAGCTTGAACTAGGTAATTGTTATAATTTTATGTGGTTCTTTTGTTATTGGAAAATTGTCAGGACTGCTCTTACCCTTGATAAAGTAACAGGTACAAGTTACGAAACGTTGGGAAATTCAGTTGTTCTTCACTTAGCATTCAAAACCCAGTTGAAATAGTTTTTGTATGAATCATGTCCATTTCTTCTATCTGTTAGATGAGCTTACAAAGTAAACCCTTCCTTTGTTTAATAAATAATAATTCTTGATGCAATTAATGGACAGTTAAATTGTTTCTTCTAGAAGCCTAAGGATGGCTTCTAGCAGCACCAACAAGAAAGTTACATTGTTGGAAGCATTGTTAACAATGAGAACTTCAATTCACTTGCCACTGATTTCAATACAAGGTTAGTTGAAGTTGATGCAATTGCTCTTATGAGAAACCCAAGAGTGGCTGTCATAGTCTAAGTCTTGAATTCTTTCCTTCTAGATTGCTGCCAATGGTTGCTGGTGACCTGCACATAGGCAAGAACCAACTACAAAAATCTTTCATTATTCAACCAAGCTTGTCATGTCCACTTCAGGTAAGCAATTCAGAAGAATCCACAAGACTTATATTTGACGTATTGTAGCTTTTTACTGCAGTTGTCCACACATTTCTAAAGGATTAATATTTAAACTAATTGTAGAGAAATTTGTACGAAATGTTTAATTGTTGTCTGAAACAAATGAACCAACAAAGTTTGAATTCCTGTCAGAGTGGATGCCAGGGTAGCGATTATGTAACTTTTTCGCTAGAGATCTCACCCTTTATCTCGGGAGATAACGAGTGATATCTCCGAAAGTGAATTGGTAGCGATTATGTAACTTTTTCGCTAGAGATCTCACCCTTTATCTCGGGAGATAACGAGTGATATCTCCGAAAGTGAATTGGTAGCGATTATGTAACTTTATCTCACTCTTTATCTCAGAGATAACGAGTGATATCTCCGAAAGAGATCACGACAACTCAAAACTCCGTGATATCAGTTGTCACTTTCGACATCTGTCAGTATCAGACGCAAAGATGGCCGATGAATTAGTGCACTATTTGGCAGTTGTGGAGATGATTGAAAACCAAGCCGAAGTAAATCGGAGAAACGTTGTTCGTGCGATGCGGCTGCACAGAAGAAATTTGAGGGATCATTCGGATCCATTTTCAATTAGTGAAAATCTATTTGTGGCTATTTATCGTCTGTCAAAAGAAGCTGCTATGATGCTCGTGGAATCCTTGACGCCCCATTTGAGGCCTGTCCGGCGGTCAACATGCATTCCTCCTTGGATGCGAGTAAGTACTTAATAGATATCATCTCTTGAATACCGATTTTGATTCTTGTCAACATCAAAATATGATGTTGGCATTATTGGTTGGTAATTGGGATCCTTCAGTTAAATTTTGTAATAGAATGAGGTTATGGTTCCACCGTATCTGCTTCTATGTAATTAAATTTGTATAGGTACATTTTTATTGTTTCCAACTATATTAGGTACTTTTGTTTCTAGGTTCTTTGTACACTGAACTTCTTGGCCTCTGGGTCTTACCAGCGGCGAGTTGGTCAAGACTTTCTGCAAGCAACATCCCAGTCAAGTACCTCAATGATCATAAGAGAGGTGACAAGAGCAACCAACCATCATCTCCTTAACACTTGGATCAGATTCCCATTTACTCAGGAAGCAAGACAAGCAAACAAGGAAGAGTTCATGAGGACAAGACAATTTCCTGGAGTAATAGGCTGTGTGGATGGCACACATATTGCCATCTTTCCCCCTACAAGGAACCGGGAATATTTGTTTCTTAACAGAAAGGGGTACACTAGCAAAAATGTTCAGATTGTGTGCGACCATGACCTGCGTATAATCGCAATAAATGCCAGACACGGAGGCCGCTCTCACGACTCCCACATTTGGCGTCTTTCAGCCGTTCGTGAAGAGATGGCAGCGCTTTACGAGGCAGGAGAACGTGGGACCTGGCTACTAGGTGACTCTGGCTACCCCTCCGAACCTTGGCTGTTACGTCCGTTTGCTAACCATCCCGATGTTGAAACTCCGGAGGGCCGATATAATGCAAGACTCTGTTCATGTCGCAGTACTGTCGAACGTTGTATCGGGGTTTTAAAAGCACGATTTCGATGCTGCAGGAAAGAGCGTGGCCTACACTACTCACCAGAAGTTGCAGGTCTAATCATAAACACATGTGCGGTTGTACACAACATTGCCATCCACTACCGGGTGGCCAATCCGCCGCCTATTTTTGACGTTATAGACCTGCCTCAGAACCAAGTGGCAGCGGTGGATGCCAATGGAGGGAACGGTGTCCACGCAGCCGGCCAAGCTGCTCGTGCTCGTATTGTGCGAGATCACTTCACCCACTAGCTCGCCGTTCAGGTTTCATCGATCAACATCAAATATTCAATTTCATACTTTGCCTGGGGCAGTTTGATGTTGTTTGGGGAAATTCCATCCATTTGAAGTATGCATGCACTGTAATAAGTATGTCTGGTTTAAGATTGGTTTCAAGATTAAATGAATCTTTCAATCTTGAAGAAGATTTGAATTGGGGGCATGTGGTTTCATGAAACACAATTATTTGGTTTGATGTTTGATTATTTCTTGAGATTAAATTAGTTAAATTAGTTCATCTTATTCAACATACTTAATATTATAAACTTGTACAGAAATATAAACTTATTTCTTACTTTTGCTTACTCTTTACTAATGCTTGTCTGCATCTTATTTATAACTTTAACGACTATATGCTATATAACAACTAATTGGTAACTAACTAATAACTAACAACTAACAAGGGAGATGAAAATGAAAGTGAGTAAGAATGAGTAAGTAATGCAGGAAAATGAGTAAGATTTGTGATTTATGTGATATGTGGCATGGGATGGAATCACAGAAAGACTGACCAAGGCAAATCACTCTAGTAGGATGGACCATAGGTACAAACTATATTACAAAGGTAGCAATACAAACCTTCGAAAGTACTCCTTCCTATCTACTGCAACCAAGCTTTGGAATGAGATGCTAGATAGTGTAGTAAATCCTCGGCCAACAAAGTAAATAGCTTAAAATTAAGACTAAGAGATGCCAGATTTAAGAGAATAAATGTACCTTAGTATAAAGAAACATATTTTTTGTAACCCAACAAAACAAGGGGGAATTTATAATATTTGTACTGTGCCCCACTGTGCAAGAAACAAATAAATAAACTAAACTTAGCACTTAGCTAAAAAACGTACCTAGGGTAGATGAATAAACTTTTCACAAGTAGATTTTTTCACAGTTTTTTATTGTGAATTTAATTTCTGTTTAGGTAAGTAATAATGGCATGTGCAGTCATTGCAATGTGTTCATTTCTAATTGTTTCCAGCTCTAGCCGCTGCTGTTCAATGGAGCACCGTGTTCTCTCCAGTGAGAGACGTTCCTTCTCGACTGTGAGTCGCTCTCTCTCGATTAGAAGCCGATCTTCCTGGCCTTTCACGTATGCCGAAGAAACACCCTCGGTTTCAGCCTTGCTGATAGATCCTTTTTTTTTGGGCTGGCTATCTGAGAGAATTTAATCAACATTATGACCTATGTTAAAAATAATTGAGATGTAATCTTTACTTAATTCAGTTTTTTTTTTTAAACTCACCTTGAATAATTCCCCCAGGGTTATTTCTTTTGACAGGTTTTGACTGAAAATTAAGTGGCACTGCCACTGGCAGTGGCACTGCCACTGGCAGTGGCAACGTGTATGGTGTTGACGCAGTTGGTGCTTCTAAATCTGGTGCTTCGACCGAAACCTATGAAAGTCGATAAAAAATTACAGTTTAACAGTTGAAATGTAATGATAGTGATGGCAATAGTATGGTGAAAGGTAACTTGGTTCATTATAAATGGTATATTGGTAAGTGGATACATACTTCTTCGGAAATGATGTTTTCATCTACATAATAAATCTCGGTGTCAACAAAGCCCAACTCGTCAGAGACTTGATGCATTGGTTTTTCCAAAACCGACTTAATTTGAATTATCCGGGCCCCTCCTTCGGGTAATTCTCCGTCCCCTTCAATTGCCTCTTTTGTCATTAGTTCCAGGCACCGTGTTTCAAGTTCGGAGAATTTTAAATTTATAGGCGACCCTCCGCCTGTTCCGCGCTGGTGCCTGGAAACCAGCGAAGCCTTGGCCTTCACTCTGGCCTTCCAGTCCTGCCAAGTCTGTAAGAAATATTTTAAAATCTATTTAAGGAAAATATATTTTAAATGTCAAGTTATATCTAAAAATACAAATTACTACATTTTTTATTCATTCACTGTTTACTATTTACTTGTATTTATTTTATAGACTGAAATAAATGATATTAATTCAACTTGTATGCAATTTAAATTTTTATTCAAACATGATAATAAGTAGAAGTATCTTTTTAAATTGTCCTTTTTAAAAAAATGAATATATATACAACTACAGGTACCTATGTACTTACTAAGTGAAATTCTTGAAACTAAGTTGTGGGTCTTGAAGTATCAGTGTATGAAATTAGGCATTAGTGGAGAAAATGTACTACTTTATGTTAAACTATTCACATTGATTTTCAAAGAGGAGCTAAATTACCTTCAGCCATTTGGAAGGCTCTTTAGGTGGCCCGTCACCGCAAGCATTAAGCTGTGTAGCAAGCTTTTTCTTCAGCGCTTCTTGTTTTATTTTCCCCTGCGGACCAAGAAGCTCGCTTTTGGCAAAAGCAGGGTGTTCCTCCATGAATGCCACCAACATTTCGTGTTGCTTGGGGCTAATGCGAGATTTCCTATCGACCAGAAAAAATGTCAGACAGTCAGACAGGTTATCACAGTACATATATGATGACAATTAATTTAGTATTTGAGTACTACTGCATGTAGATAACCCTGCTAAAATAAACAATAACAATTACTTACCGGCTACAGGAAGGCTGACTAATTTTCATATTAATTTCTTCACCTTCGAAATTCATCACAAAAATGCCTGTGGGTAAAGCTAGGTTCTTGCAAACGGTGCAAATTATTTGAATTCAAATTTAGTGAATTCATTCTGCGCATGCTTGGTGTACTAGCCAGTCATGAAAACATCAGTTTCAAAGGGTCTGTTTTTCGGCAACGAGATAACGTGTGACATCTCGAACGAACGAGTTACGTAATCGCTAGAAGGCTCTTTGAGATAACGAATTCGTTACAGATAATGAGTGAGATCGATTGCGAACGTTATCTCGAAAAAGTTACATAATCGCTACCCAGGTATGTTTTACAGGCTTACTACTATCCAGTCGAATCCACTGCCTAGCGGATATTGAGATACTAGCAAGATTGTTCAGTATTCAGTTCTGTTTTACTTTGCAAAGCAAGGTTTTGAATGTGATGTTGTCTGAACCAGCTTTTAGCCGGTTCTAACCGGTTCTAACAAGACGACGAGTGTAATAACATGTGCTAATGGAAATAATAAGTAACTGGGATTGAAGTACAGTGAGAATATTTTCATTGATCACTTTATTCTTTGCTTTGAGGAGGTTAGACTAGACTTTCTGAGACTCAAGCTGTGAATTGTTATTTTGCAGATTGCTGAGAAACTCAATTAGAAACATCAGATCAGCTGACATTTGGGTGTCAAGAAAGCCTGTCAACTCCAAGCGATGTGTCATTGTTCAGTTCAAGTTGCAAGCCAAGTGAGAGCTTATCAATAGTATATTCAACAACAATATCTGTTAACATAACAACAAACTTGATAAACTTAAGCATTTAGTATTTTAATATCACAGTCATTGTTTATTCCTGTCATAATTCAACATTGTCTGACAAGATTCAATTGAAATCATGTCTGTGTTATTATGACCAGTAAACTATGTTCTGCTGATGGAAATACAAGACGTTGTCCTGCTTGGGGGTTACAAAGTTTAAATATTGCTTAATCGGCGTTTAGGTGAGGTTTTCAGGCAAATTGATTTTGCCTGTTAGGCTGAAGTTTAGAAATGTTAAGATGCGTATAAAACTCTACAAAGCAGAGAGAAATTTGAATTTGTTGCTGATTTGGGTAGACCTGGCTGAGGACCTGTCGGAGAAAATACATTTTATTTTCCAGTCTTCACATTTTGTCTGTTCATGAATATTTGAACCGGGAAGGATGGGGTTGAACTTTTCAACTGTTATTTGGAGGCCAAGAAGTCTCATTGATATTTTGTTTGTATTTGTATGTCATGAAATATTTTGTTTCAAAGCAAACACATTGTTTAAAACTACTTATTTCTCATTCTTTGTGTGTGATGTTTACATATTTTGGTTTGCAATTATAAAAATATCAGTGTTTTCATGAATTAAATGACCGTGCCAGTTCATGATTATCAATCGTGGTACTGAGGTGATGGAAACAGTAATGTATTACAAGCTACCAAATAGTCTGAATGTCATCAGCTGGGATCAAGGTGGCTGGGATAGAAATCTGTTTGAAACTAAAATTAAACTTTTTTTTAATGACAAATGTCATTTACAGCCTGGACCAGTGTATGACAGAAAATGTTGATCACTTTCAAAACTAGGGAAGGAATGTTTTTACTGAAATCAAGCAGCTATATTTGTGTAAACTGGCAAAACAATAGGAAATAATAACAGCGTTGATGAAATCAGCTAAGAATCAATTGAGTTACTGAAGTGAAACCAGTAGAACTTGCTTCACAGAAAGAAATCAGTAATAATAATAATAATAATTTGTTTCTTGTCATATGAAACATATACACGTTATTTTGACAGACAGATTCTTGATATTAAATAGTACAACATTTGCTGACGGAATAAAAACATCTCTCATTTTTAGACACTTTTATGTTTTTTCTTAGCAGCTGACCTTTCTTTACCTTGATGTTTTTAGGTAAAGATCATTGCACAGTTTTGCACGTGCAAAGTCTGTGTCTTTCTTTGATTGTTCTACTTTTATTTTCTTTAGTTTAAAATTTCCCTGTGTCTTTGTCTTACAGTTGAAATCATTGTCATAATTTGGTAAATCATCTATTTTATACATAAATAGTATTATAAATATATAGGCAAGGAATTGTCACAATTTGAAAACACTTAAAATTGTTGCAATCTGCTTCTAGCTTCTGGTTACTCTTTACAAAACATAGTCAAGTACTTTATGTATGTAAGTATATATGGTCTAAGTACGGGATTATTTACAGATGTAATAATATGAAGACATTTCTTCTAAGAACAGTGAGGTTCTGAAAACTCATCTGTCTTGGAGAGAATGGAAGTTGCTTGAAACTATTGCAGCAAAATAGGCTGCTGCTGGGAATTTAACTACGGGAACAAATCCACAGAGGGTGTCACATAGAAGCAACTCCAATGTATTTGTTAAATGACGATCGCTACAAATGTGGACCGAGAAGGATGTATCATGAAGACGTCAGGAATGCAGGGGAACGTTGTTGAGTCTAAAATACCGTGAAGCAGGAAGCGTGGAGAGATCTGCATCTTCCAGATCCTGACAATTAGTGGAACACAATCACTGCAATAACTTCCCATCTCAACTGCAAGGAAACAAAGCTGCCAGGAATCCAAAGGTGATGCTTATATCTTAACATTTCCAAATCTCAGGCTATTTTCCGCTGCTTTCGAATTAACACACTGTAATGAAAAATAAATAAAAGTGAGAATTAGAAATCGACAAGCACTTTTGGAAATATTTGGTGGCAAGACTAACTAATGAAGTCAATGCAATACAAAAAAAAAATCTCCCACTGCAGTGAGATATTTCCCTTAGCGTTGGGAAATCTCCCCAATGCAATGCCATGTCAATTTAGTTGAAATAAGGCAGATTTTGTACCAGGCTAGCATCACGATGTAATCCTCGTGATTACTCTCATTGCACCAACTTCAACTCCATACCATCATACATTGCATTCTTGCTGAAACAACACTATAACCGTCTCAAAAATTGATGCCCAAAGACGGACTCGAATCCCGATCTCCACTTGTCGCGGGTGTTGCTCTAACCAATTGAGCTACTTGGATCCCGATCTCCACCTGTCACGGGTGTTGCTCTAACCAATTGAGCTACTTGGATCCCGATCTCCACCTGTCGCGGGTGTTGCTCTAACCAATTGAGCTACTTGGATCCCGATCTCCACCTGTCGCGGGTGTTGCTCTAACCAATTGAGCTACTTGGATCCCGATCTCCACCTGTCGCGGGTGTTGCTCTAACCAATTGAGCTACTTGGACCCCGATCTCCACCTGTCGCGGGTGTTGCTCTAACCAATTGAGCTACTTGGACCCCGATCTCCACCTGTCACGGGTGTTGCTCTAACCAATTGAGCTACTTGGACCCCGATCTCCACCTGTCACGGGTGTTGCTCTAACCAATTGAGCTACTTGGACCCCGATCTCCACCTGTCGCGGGTGTTGCTCTAACCAATTGAGCTACTTGGACCCCGATCTCCACCTTTCGCGGGTGTTGCTCTAACCAATTGAGCTACTTGGACCCCAATCTCCACCTTTCGCGGGTGTTGCTCTAACCAATTGAGCTACTTGGACCCCGATCTCCACCTGTCACGGGTGTTGCTCTAACCAACTGAGCTACTTGGACCCCGATCTCCACCTGTCGCGGGTGTTGCTCTGAACCATTGAGCTACTTGGACCCCGATCTCCACCTGTCACGGGTGTTGCTCTAACCAATTGAGCTACTTGGACCCCGATCTCCACCTGTCACGGGTGTTGCTCTAACCAATTGAGCTACTTGGACCCCGATCTCCACCTGTCGCGGGTGTTGCTCTAACCAATTGAGCTACTTGGACCCCGATCTCCACCTGTCGCGGGTGTTGCTCTAAACCATTGAGCTACTTGGACCCCGATCTCCACCTGTCACGGGTGTTGCTCTAACCAATTGAGCTACTTGGACCCCGATCTCCACCTATCACGGGTGTTGCTCTAACCAATTGAGCTACTTGGACCCCGATCTCCACCTGTCGCGGGTGTTGCTCTGAACTATTGAGCTATTTGGACCCCGATCTCCACCTGTCACGGGTGTTGCTCTAACCAATTGAGCTACTTGGACCCCGATCTCCACCTGTCACGGGTGTTGCTCTAACCAATTGAGCTACTTGGACCCCGATCTCCACCTGTCGCGGGTGTTATTCTAACCAATTGAGCTACTTGGACCCGATCTCCACCTGTCGCGGGTGTTGCTCTAACCAATTGAGCTACTTGGACCCCGATCTCCACCTGTCGCGGGTGTTGCTCTGAACCATTGAGCTACTTGGACTCTGATCTCCACCTGTCACGGGTGTTGCTCTAACCAATTGAGCTACTTTGACCCCGATCTCCACCTATCACGGGTGTTGCTCTAACCAATTGAGGTACTTGGACCCCGATCTCCACCTGTCGCGGGTGTTGCTCTAACCAATTGAGCTACTTGGACCCCGATCTCCACCTGTCGCGGGTGTTGCTCTAACCAATTGAGCTACTTGGACCCCGATCTCCACCTGTCGCGGGTGTTGCTCTAACCAATTGAGCTACTTGGACCCCGATCTCCACCTGTCACGGGTGTTGCTCTAACCAATTGAGCTACTTGGACCCCGATCTCCACCTGTCACGGGTGTTGCTCTAACCAATTGAGCTACTTGCACCCCGATCTCCACCTGTCGCGGGCGTTATTCTAACCAATTGAGCTACTTGGACCCCGATCTCCACCTGTCGCGTGTGTTGCTCTGAACCATTGAGCTACTTGGATCCCGATCTCCACCTGTCACGGGTGTTGCTCTAACCAATTGAGCTACTTGGATCCCGATCTCCACCTGTCGCGGGTGTTGCTCTAACCAATTGAGCTACTTGGATCCCGATCTCCACCTGTCGCGGGTGTTGCTCTAACCAATTGAGCTACTTGGATCCCGATCTCCACCTGTCGCGGGTGTTGCTCTAACCAATTGAGCTACTTGGACCCCGATCTCCACCTGTCGCGGGTGTTGCTCTAACCAATTGAGCTACTTGGACCCCGATCTCCACCTGTCACGGGTGTTGCTCTAACCAATTGAGCTACTTGGACCCCGATCTCCACCTGTCACGGGTGTTGCTCTAACCAATTGAGCTACTTGGACCCCGATCTCCACCTGTCGCGGGTGTTGCTCTAACCAATTGAGCTACTTGGACCCCGATCTCCACCTTTCGCGGGTGTTGCTCTAACCAATTGAGCTACTTGGACCCCAATCTCCACCTTTCGCGGGTGTTGCTCTAACCAATTGAGCTACTTGGACCCCGATCTCCACCTGTCACGGGTGTTGCTCTAACCAACTGAGCTACTTGGACCCTGATCTCCATCTGTCGCGGGTGTTGCTCTGAACAATTGAGCTACTTGGACCCCGATCTCCACCTGTCACGGGTGTTGCTCTAACCAATTGAGCTACTTGGACCCCGATCTCCACCTGTCGCGGGTGTTGCTCTAACCAATTGAGCTACTTGGACCCCGATCTCCACCTGTCGCGGGTGTTGCTCTAAACCATTGAGCTACTTGGACCCCGATCTCCACCTGTCACGGGTGTTGCTCTAACCAATTGAGCTACTTGGACCCCGATCTCCACCTATCACGGGTGTTGCTCTAACCAATTGAG
The DNA here is from genome assembly GCA_947568835.1 of Protonemura montana. Classification (NCBI taxonomy): domain Eukaryota; kingdom Metazoa; phylum Arthropoda; class Insecta; order Plecoptera; family Nemouridae; genus Protonemura; species Protonemura montana. Next base: position 638,107 of record OX387609.1, read on the forward strand.
CTACTTGGACCCCGATCTCCACCTGTCGCGGGTGTTGCTCTGAACTATTGAGCTATTTGGACCCCGATCTCCACCTGTCACGGGTGTTGCTCTAACCAATTGAGCTACTTGGACCCCGATCTCCACCTGTCACGGGTGTTGCTCTAACCAATTGAGCTACTTGGACCCCGATCTCCACCTGTCGCGGGTGTTATTCTAACCAATTGAGCTACTTGGACCCCGATCTCCACCTGTCGCGGGTGTTGCTCTAACCAATTGAGCTACTTGGACCCCGATCTCCACCTGTCGCGGGTGTTGCTCTGAACCATTGAGCTACTTGGACCCTGATCTCCACCTGTCACGGGTGTTGCTCTAACCAATTGAGCTACTTGGACCCCGATCTCCACCTATCACGGGTGTTGCTCTAACCAATTGAGGTACTTGGACCCCGATCTCCACCTGTCGCGGGTGTTGCTCTAACCAATTGAGCTACTTGGACCCCGATCTCCACCTGTCGCGGGTGTTGCTCTAACCAATTGAGCTACTTGGACCCCGATCTCCACCTGTCACGGGTGTTGCTCTAACCAATTGAGCTACTTGGACCCCGATCTCCACCTGTCACGGGTGTTGCTCTAACCAATTGAGCTACTTGCACCCCGATCTCCACCTGTCGCGGGCGTTATTCTAACCAATTGAGCTACTTGGACCCCGATCTCCACCTGTCGCGTGTGTTGCTCTGAACCATTGAGCTACTTGGACCCCGATCTCCACCTGTCACGGGTGTTGCTCTAACCAATTGAGCTACTTGGACCCCGATCTCCACCTGTCACGGGTGTTGCTCTTACCAATTGAGCTACTTGGACCCCGATCTCCACCTGTCACGGGTGTTGCTCTAACCAATTGAGCTTCTTGGACCGCGATCTCCACCTGTCGCGGGTGTTGCTCTAACCAATTGAGCTACTTGGACCCCGATCTCCACCTGTCGCAGGTGTTGCTCTAACCAATTGAGCTACTTGGACCCCGATCTCCACCTGTCGCAGGTGTTGCTCTAACCAATTGAGCTACTTGGACCCCGATCTCCACCTGTTACGGGTGTTGCTCTAACCAATTGAGCTACTTGGACCCCGATCTCCACCTGTCACGGGTGTTGCTCTAACCAATTGAGCTACTTGGACCCCGATCTCCACCTGTCGCGGGTGTTGCTCTAACCAATTGAGCTACTTGGACCCCGATCTCCACCTGTCGCGTGTGTTGCTCTGAACCATTGAGCTACTTGGACCCCGATCTCCACCTGTCACGGGTGTTGCTCTAACCAATTGAGCTACTTGGGCCCCGATCTTCACCTGTCGCGGGTGTTGCTCTGAACCATTGAGCTATCTGGACACTGGCTTCTTGCGCATTGCAAGCGTTTGCAATTTAAATAAGATTTCATCTAAATACAGCAACGAATCCCTCGTCAAATTGGAGTTACTCGAGATTGACAGGTTGTGACGCGATATAGCGTCACTAGAATCAGATTGACTGTGAGTATTCACAGCCTCTTGGTTCTACTCCTTGGAGAACTGTCATTCTCATCAAATACACTAAAATCGTCTCAAAAAGCCTCAAATAATCCCTGTCTCAATAATGAAGATAGCACATTACCAATAAGCCACGCTGCCCGGTCTCCCAAAACTCCCAGATCTCCCAGATCTCCCCGGTCTCCCAGATCTCCCCGGTCTCCTAGATCTCCCAGATCTCCCCGGTCTCCCAGATCTCCCAGCTCTCCCTGATCTCCCAGATCTCCCAGATCTCCCAGATCTCCCAGATCTCCCCGGTCTCCCCGGTCTCCCAGATATCCTAGATATCCCCGGTCTCCCCGGTCTCCCAGATCTCCCAGCTCTCCCTGATCTCCCAGATCTCCCAGATCTCCCCGGTCTCCCAGATCTCCCAGATCTCCCAGATCTCCCAGATCTCCCAGATCTCTCCGGTCTCCCAGATCTCACAGATCTCCCCGGTCTCCCAGATCTCCCAGATCTCCCCGGTCTCCCAGATCTCCCCGGTCTCCCAGATCTCCCCGGTCTCCCAGATCTCCCAGATCTCCCCGGTCTCCTTGATCTCCCCGGTCTCCCAGATCTCCCAAATCTCCCCGGTCTCCCAGATCTCCCAGATCTCCCAGATCTCCCAGATCTCCCCGGTCTCCCAGATCTCCCCGGTCTCCCAGAGCTCCCCGGTCTCCCAGATCTCCCCGGTCTCCCAGATCTCCCCGGTCTCCCAGAACTCCCCGGTCTCCCAGATCTCCCTGGTCTCCCAGATCTCCCCGGTCTCCCCGGTCTCCCAGATCTCCCAGATCTCCCCGGTCTCCCAGATCTCCCCGGTCTCCCAGATCTCCCAGATCTCCCAGATCTCCCCGGTCTCCCAGATCTCCCCGGTCTCCCAGATCTTCCCGGTCTCCCAGATCTCCCAGATCTCCCAGATCTCCCAGATCTCCCAGATCTCCCAGATCTCCCAGATCTCCCCGGTCTCCCAGATCTCCCCGGTCTCCCAGATCTTCCCGGTCTCCCAGATCTCCCAGATCTCCCAGATCTTCCCGGTCTCCCAGATCTCCCAGATCTCCCCGGTCTCCCAGATCTCCCAGATCTCTCAGATCTCCCAGATCTCCCCGGTCTCCCAGATCTCCCCGGTCTCCCAGATCTTCCCGGTCTCCCAGATCTCCCAGATCTCCCAGATCTCCCAGATCTCCCAGATCTCCCAGAGTGCAATAAAATGTATTGTAATAAATAAATAAAATCTCCCAGATCAGGAAAGTGTCTGGAAGCGAGGGTCGCTGGTTCGATGCTGGGTCGTGCAGCTCCCAGGCTGTCAGGACAAGGTAAGTAAAATGTGAACTATTCCCGTCTTCTAGAAACTTTCGTTGCAAATAGAAGATAATTCCAGGTCAGTTCATGTACAGGCGTTTCACGATGATAAGCAATATTGAAGTTTTGAAATATTTTCGAATTGAAAATCTTCGATGCAGTAGCTGAGAATTTGTTCAGATTCTTCGCTGCCGACGTCACAGTTCAACAGTTAATTAATCCCAAAAAATCCATACGTTCTCGAGCAGCTCGGATGGTCGAGCGGTTAGACAGGTTGTCTGCCATGGTAGTGGGACCGAGTTCGGTCATCGTAGAAATCTTTTTGTTTATCAATCACACATGAAGAATTTTGTTATCAGTTAATTTTCCAGGACGGGTTAGTTCCAGCCTGGCCACCAGGTAGCGCCGACATCGACGTCACAGATCATGTTTTGAAAATGTAATTCAAAAAATGTAATTCAACGACTCTCAACGACTCTCGTCTGTTTTAGTAATTCGTTAGTGTTTTAGTCGTTTAATAATTTTTTCCAAAACCAAAAAGTGCTCGTGCACCAGGTTACGAACCCGGGACCACCGCAATCAGGAGCAGCGACTCTGCCAACTTAGCCACCACGACCTTGTTGAATCTGATTGCCTTTAATTTACCATGTGACAATGCCAGCCTTTGACAGCCGATCGAGTAGTCACCTGTTACCGACCCAATACTAATTGATCAAGTTCGTTTGATACCCAACAGGTAGCGCTAGCATCAAAAAGGCACACTCTAGCGCATGTTCGGTGATACTTGGTACATGTCTAGGGGGTCGAGTGCATGAATAAGTTACTGGTCCTGCACCAGTCGGCCTCCATCGTCTTGCTGATCCACGTCGGATCTTGGCAAGTGATGGAAGCTCTTTTTCTTGGAGTGGCTGATTGCTACTCCCACCCTTCGCTGGAGGTTGGGTCCAGTCTTGTACGGACTCTTCCCTCTCTTTGCACTCAGTGCAGGGATTGGTGAAGATGCCAGGTGTATCTGACGTCACATGTCAAGTATTTGTGACATAGTGCCTTGGGCTATAACAGCCTAGCCTGAAGGTGACCCCGCGAGCGAGGTAATGACGTCATCACCAACTGTACGCAAATCTGCAATCGAAAATAAATTTTTCAAACGACGTCGACGGTGGCGCCATCTGCGAGCCAGGCTGGAACTAACCAGGTCTGGAAAAATTATTTGAAAATAAAAAAAAAATCGTAGAAAGACAAAAATGATTGTGGCCAGCAAAAGTATAAACAAAAAGTGGACACGACGAGAATCGAACTCGGTACCATCTGCACATCAGCCAGTCACTCTAACCGCTCGACCACTCGAGCCGCTATATTGTAGGATTGTTTTTTGGAAGTAATAAACTGTTGAACTGTTACGCCAGCAGCAAAGAATCCGAACAAATTCTCAGCCACTGCATCGATGAAATTTAATCAAAATATTTTTCGAATGCATTAGTAGACTTCATCAAATATGGATGCCCATCATCGGAAATATTTCCCAAGTCTTGATCAGTTAATTCATCCTGGATAATTCGCCATGGATGAACCAACTGCCATCCAACACAACCATGCATCCAAACAATGGACGGGACTCGAACTGGTCGCATTGGCCGACTCATTTGAGTCCCAGCCTTTGACCGGTGATACGAATCTTGCCGCTGACGTCAGCAGCGAAGCACATCACTGCACTTCACCACACAGACATCAGCTGCATGGAGGGAAACGCCCACACTGACAGAGATTTGAAATATGACTCTTATCTGTAAGGTTTCACCGAACGCGCAGTAGTGTTCAGAGACCCAGCGCAACCTGTCGGCAGAATCTGGCACTCACAGCAACTTAGTTCGACATTTGCCACCAGAGCGACTCGAGCTCGACATAGCCAAAAAGCTACGGGGCCGGGAATCGAACGCAACCCGTTCGCATTACTAGCAAGCTCGCTAAACGCAGGGCCACGGGCTCTACCATGATTTGTGTGTTAATTTAGGCAAAAGTACATAAGGAAGCTAATGCAACCGATCTGCTCGATACTTAGCAATCAAGGAAGATATTCACAACATAATTTCTTACAATTATTCATATATGTCTAAGCAACAGTTAGTCGCCTACAGGACCACGGTTTGTAATAATTCCAAAACCAAAAAGTGCTCCTGTACCGGGAAGCGAACGCAGACTCACTGCATTCAGATGAGACGACTCTATCAACTTGGCCACCAAGCATTAGCTCACCTCTGAATTTTTTGCCTGCTAATTGGTACGTGACAATGCCAGCCTGCGACAGCCGACCAAGTAGTACCCTGTTACCGAACCTATACTAATTGATCAAATTCGTTTGATACCCAACAGGTAGCGCTAGCATCAAAAAGGCACACACTAGCGCATGTTCGGTGATACTTGGCACATGTCTAGGGGGTCGAGTGCGTGTTAATGTTACTGGTCCTGCACCAGTCGGCCTCCATCGTCTCGCTGATCCACGTCGGATCTTGGCAAGTGATGGAAGCTCTTTTTCTTGGAGTGGCTGCAAGCTGCTCCCACCCCTCGCTGGAGGCTGGGTCCAGTCTTGTACGGACTCTTCCCTCTCTTGCACTCAGTGCAGGGATTGGTGAAGATGCCAGGTGCATTTGATTTACAAATGCACTTGACAAATGACGTCACGCCTGAAGCAACTTCAATGACTTCTTTTTGGCGTTCGCTGAGAATTGCCGCCGGGAACATAATCGAAAATATTCAAATCTTGAAATGTCACGTTGACGATGGCGCCTCCTGGGAGCTCGGCTGGAAAACCTTCCTAGAAAAATTTTCTGAAAACGAATTTTGCTTTGGAGAATGTAGGCTGGTGTTGATTGATAAACAAAAAGTCAGTAGGTGACGAGAAGCGAACTTGATACCCGTTCGCTGGTAGACAGCCACTCTAACCGCTCGACCATTCGAGCCGCTATACAGTTTCATTGTTATTTGGGATACATAAGCTGTTGAACAACGGTGATTATTCCCAACAAATCTCGACCACTGCATCGATGATTTTCATTCAAAATATATTTTGAATGCGCCAGTAGACTTCATCAAATATGGATGCCCATCATCGGAAATATTTCCCAAGTCTTGTACAGTTAATTCATCCTGGATATTTCGCCATGGATGAACCAACTGCCATCCAACACAACCATGCGTCCAAATAATGGACGGGATTCGAACTGGTCGCATTGGCCAACTCATTTGAGTCCCAGCCTTTGACCGGTGATACGAATCTTGCCGCTGACGTCAGCAGCGAAGCACATCACTGCACTTCACAGACGTCGGCTGCATGGAGGGAAACGCCCACATTGACCATTATTTGAAATATGACTCTTATCTGTAAGGTTTCACCGAACGCGCAGTCGTGCTAAGAGCAGCGCAACCTGTCGGCAGAATCTGGCACTCACAGCAACTTAGTTCGACGATTTGCCACCAGAGCGATTCGAGCTTGACGTAGCCAAAATGCTACCCGGCTGGGAACCGAACGCAAGCCGTTCACATCGCATGTGAGCTCGCTATCCACAGAGCTACGACGTGCTCTAGTGTGGGTATGATAATACATGCACAAGTACATAAGGAAGCTAATGCAACCGATCTGTTTATTGCTTAGCAACCAAGGAAGATATTTACATCAATAATTCTTACATTTTAAATATGTCTTAGCAACACAGTTGCTTAATAGATCACGATTAGCATTTTTTCCATAAGAAAAAAAGTGCTCCGTCACCGGGATGCGAACCCAGGCTCCTCTCGTTGGAACGCAACGACTTTACCAACTTGGCCACCCAATTGAATGAACACCTGTTGCATATGTAGCCAATTTATTCTGCAATTTGTTTCTCGAACTGACAGCCGCGAGTCTTCGCTGACGTCATTATCAGCTGAGAAATCATCAAATAATTTCATTTTCAAAACATGATCTGTGACGTCGATGTCGGCGCTACCTGGTAGCCAGGCTGGAACTAACCCGTCCTGGAAAATTGCAGGAGACGACTTCAGGGCAATGAAAATAATACTCTGAGAGTTTCAATGATTCGCCACTCGATGAAGAACAAAAACGCGGACCGGTCAGGATTCGAACGCAGGCCTGTTGGAAGGCGCCTGCTGGTTAAGTAACATCTCCGTAACGCTACTTGTTGAGTAACTACCTTGTACTTGAATAGCAGCTGGCGGGGATCACGGTACACCATCGAGAAGAGATGTAAGTTGTCTCTGTAAAGATTAATACATATCCAGAAGTTTTACACACATGTGACTTACCAGCTTCGAACCAGCGACCCTCTGCATCCTGGCGCTGGGCACGAGAGCGATCTTCACTCGCCGCCGAATGGACTCTACGAAACCCGGCGAGAGTTGCAAGACAATATTCTAACAATCTTGGTAGGTGATTGTTTCTTAGTTAAAAATAGTGCACCAAGCGGGATACGAACCCAGTCCCGTTTCTCATCCGTTCCACTTTCATGATATACATAAATCACATCTAGCAGTAAATCCTGATGGGTAGGCCACCCATCGTACACGTGTGCGCTGACATCATGTCTACCGTCCAGGCGTTGGGAGTCGAGGAACTCGGGGAATTCTCAAAAGGAAATCAAGAAAAACGTGGTAAGTTTCCATCGCAGGTTCAAACAGGTGTGTGCATTCAACTCCCCTTGAAATGCTACTCCTGTTGACACCCCTCACAGAGTTTTACACACATGTGACTTACCTGCTTTAAACCAGTGACCCTCTGCATCCTGGCGCTGAGTCTCTTGGCTGAAATCAGCTGATGATTCAACTGAGCCACATGGATCCATGCATTGTTGATGGATTTCCAAACAAACACGTGATGTTATTTGTTTACGATAATACAATTTAGTCGATACTTTGATAAACAAAAAGTGGATCGGGCGGGATTCGTACCCGAGATAATTATAACCGTAGTTTCCAATCAGCCGTGTTCACCGCTTGCTTTATGCTGGAAATAACTAATACTTGAATGGCAGAGTATAGCTTTTGTTCTGATCTGTGATTACCACATAAAGAACGAAACGAAGATTTCATAAACTGTTAATTGTTTTATTATTTACCAATTTTGCTACTTTGGTGCATTTGCATTTTTTAAATATATTGCCGTACATTTCAGATAAATTCATTCACATTTCTAGTGTTTCTAGTATTTACAGGTAACTTACCATATTCTCTTCTGTCCACGTACATTATTCCCCTGTCTACGCTACCACATTTATCCGTTTTATTTACTATCTTACATTCATCCCTTAGTCTATGATTATTTTCTTTTAACTCTAACCTGTTTTTTAAATACACTGGCAGCTCTAAATTCTATCATTTTGTGTGTAAAATTATGAACATTAATTAATATTGAATCTTTGACATTTATACATTCTAATTCTTTGAGTAATTCTTCTTCTCCAGTTTTCCAGCTTTTTCTTAATATGCATCTCATAGCCACATTGTTATTATTATTTGCTTTAATTGTTTCCAGTTCATTGCACTGGGTTACAATTAATTTATATAAGTATCAAACATATCATTCATATTAAATATATCCAATACAATATTCAATATTCAATATTAATACGTTATGGTTACACAGTTCCATCTTTACACCTGCACCGGGCGACTGTGGTCGCCCGTTTCCCGATGTGCCTCCCTCAGCCGACTGGAACGCGCCTCGTGCCGCTTGCAGGTTGGGACACATACGGATCACATGGCCTTGCTTCTCGCACAAATAACAAACTGGCTTTCCGTTCCATGCACGTTGGCGGTACCGCCCTCGCCCTTGTTGTGGTTGTACTTCCCTTTCCTGTTCCCGGTAGGGCCCCCGGAATTCTTGCTGGAACCCTTGCGACTCCGGTCCCCTATAATCCCTGCTATCCCGCTCGTAAAAGACGCCAGTCGTTCCCCCGTTGTACCCGTTGTTGCGAAATTGAGTCGTCGCACCCTCTATGCGCCCGCAATCCTGTCTGTCTGGTGCTTCCTGTCGCTGTTGCTGAAGTTGCTGCTGTTGCTGAATAGAGAACACTAATGCCTCCTTTTGCACCCGCAGCTCCTGTGTGATTTCCCCCAGCTGCTCTTTCAACTCTCGTAAGTCAAAGCTACGACCTAAAGGCATGTCGTCACCACGCGCTAACTTCCGGGTTCGCAACCCCTTATTGATCTCACCCAACTGTTCCCTCAATTCTCGGAGCTCGAGATCCGGGGCCGCACACTCCGCGTCGACCGCATCTACTCGCATCGCCCTGTCCCGTCCCCGAGTTATCCGTTGATCCAACAGAAACTTTGACGACACCGCGCGCCTGAGATTCTCCTTCAATTCCTCTATCGTACGATTATCCCGCATCGCTATCCGGTCAATCGAAGACGTGCGCAGTCCCGCAATCACATACTGGACCCTATCCCGCTCGTCCATTTTGGGGTCGACTCGTCTGCATAACTCTATTACGTCGTAGACGTACTCCTCATTACTCTCCGTGGGGCCCTGCACTCTCTCCCTCAACTTAAATTTCCACTCGTCCTGGGCTACCGCACTTGTAAAGTCTTCTCGTAGCTTTGTACGAACTTCATCCCACGTTAACGGCATCAAATTTCCCGACTTAGCGTGCTCATCTCGCAGACCGCGAAACCATTTCAACGGTGCTCCAGCCAGATAGCACGGGAGGGTCGCGAGGATCGTCTCATCCGACCACCTATTCGCCGCGGCCTTTCCCTCAAACTCCTCCAGCCAGTCTGTAATCGACTCTGACCCTGGCTGGAACTTATAAACCTTTACCGCTATCATGGCTGCGGGATGTGTACTGTGTGTGCCCGTTGCTCCGGTACCGAGAGCTGAATTTGAGCCTACTGCGCGAGGGTCTATCACCCGCGTGCGAAACGGTGGTAACTCACCCACCTGTTCGGGATCCAAACCCTGGACTCTGCGACTGCCTCTTATCACATTCGCGGCCTCGAACTCCTCCGCTTCACGCACCTCGCGCTCCCTTCGCCGCTCCGAATTGCGCAGAGTCCTATCCAGGTGCGCAAACGGAGATTCGTTCTCCGGGGTGGATTCCGAACCCTCCTCGTAAACGCCCGAAGTCTCGGCCGGCACCAACGAATCGAATACTATAGAGGATGGCCACTGTCCCTGCCATATGGAGCCCCCGCTCTCTACCACCCTCCGAAACCGCACGCCGATTGAGCAAGCCCTTCCCGAAGAAGGATCTTAACCCAAACCTGGCGCCTCCACCACTGTGGCGATTCTTGTATCCCTGTGTCTGCGTGGGGGCGCAGCTGCAAGAGGGAATCGCCTCAGGGATCGTTTTTGGGACGTGCGGTTGCAGAGGGAAGCAGAAAGGTTCCTCTTCAAAGACCAGAGCGCCGTTCCCCAGAGTAACGAAAACGTTTATTGCTAAATCCGGAGTACAATCTCCCCACAGAGGGACTCCCGATAGAGTGTACCGGCCGATCGTGACGGGCCTCTCGCTCCCGGTGGTGCGAAGCTATGCGTACTTACTATTGCAGCACCTTGGCCGCAAGCAAAACACCACGCACCCTCACGGTCGAGACTCGATGTTCGGTCAGTCCGGGTGTTGTCGGTCGGCGAGGCTGGAGCGGACACGACTCGACGGTTTCGCGGTCGGGGTCCAAGAGAGCGATCGAACGGTCCCGCTGATCGCATGCAGGGAGGAATTGCATGGTCAGCGGGACCTGCTCCTGAATGTCCAGGCAACCCGCGCTTAGGTGACGTGTGACGAGTTGCCTACCCCTTCAGGTGGGGGGACGCTTGGCTCTGTCACGATGAGTTATTGGTCCTCATCGTAACAGTATTATATAAGCTACTGAATGTATCAACTTGTCTAACCTTGTTGTTCCTGCCTGGATCCCATACTGACGATCTGTAATCCAACATTGCCCGTGTATTGTATTATATAAGCTACTGAATGTATCAACTTGTCTAACCTTGTTGTTCCTGTCTGGATCCCATACTGACGATCTGTAATCCAACATTGCCCGTGTATTGTATTATATAAGCTACTGAATGTATCAACTTGTCATGTCAATTGTGTGCAGTCCATATGATAACCAAGTTTTAAGATCCTTGTGTGCTATGCTTGTGCCTATTGCTATGTCAATTGTGTGCAGTCCCATATGATTACCAAGTTTTAAGATCCTTATGTGCTCTGCTTGTGCTTATTGCTATGTCAATTGTGTGCAGTCCCATATGATAACCAAGTTTTAAGATCCTTGTGTGCTATGTCAATTGTGTGCAGTCCCATATGATAACCAAGTTTTAAGATCCTTGTGTGCTATGTCAATTGTGTGCAGTCCCATATGATAACCAAGTTTTAAGATCCTTGAGTGCTATGCTTGTGCTTATTGCTATGTCAATTATGTGCAGTCCCATATGATAACCAAGTTTTAAGATCCTTGTGTGCTATGTCAATTGTGTGCAGTCCCATATGATAACCAAGTTTTAAGATCCTTGTGTGCTATGCTTGTGCTTATTGCTATGTCAATTGTGTGCAGTCCCATATGATAACCAAGTTTTAAGATCCTTGTGTGCTATGCTTGTGCTTATTGCTATGTCAATTGTGTGCAGTCCCATATGATAACCAAGTTTTAAGATCCTTGTGTGCTATGCTTGTGCTTATTGCTATGTCAATTGTGTGCAGTCCCATATGATAACCAAGTTTTAAGATCCTTGTGTGCTATGCTGGTGCTTATTGCTATGTCGATTGTGTGCAGTCCCATATGATAACCAAGTTTTAAGATCCTTGTGTGCTATGTCAATTGTGTGCAGTCCCATATGATAACCAAGTTTTAAGATCCTTGAGTGCTATGCTTGTGCTTATCGCTATGTCACATGACAGCTCCGGATATGACAGGTCTAAAACTTACAATTTGGCGTGTTGGAAAGACCGGTTCCTAAAAGATCACCGAATTAATGAAACATTTCTTCGGGTCAGTTTTTGGATAAATTAATATAAATCAACTGTCCTTGCAATGTTTTGGAGACAGGTGAGAACAGAACCTCCACTCGCCTTGCTTAGCAACCTCCATCTTTGGTGGAAATCTGCTTTTTATGTTGAATCGTTCTTCGGAATAGTTTTTAAACCAGTCGTCCTCTTAGTATTTGTTGACAGGAGTAGGCTTCGTTTCGATACTCTAGGCTAGCTTGGGTTTCAGTGCTTTCATAATTATAATTCACTAATTTAACGATGACTGCAGATCAGTGACATAGGGACTGTTGTCAAAATAGTGCGTCGTTAAACATCACTGACTTATACACTTGTGGGGTTTCAACTGCAACTCAGCTTTGTGAAGACAGCTCCAGATTAACACGTTGAGATGAAAGTCACAGTGTTTGGATTAGGTTGTAAGGTGTCATTGTAAGGTGTCATTATCATAAATTGATAAAATCCAGTATATTTCTTTCCAAGAAACGCATTGAGTTTTTTTCAAATAAATTATGTATCAACTGTTTTATATTGCGTCAACTTATTTTTTATTCATTTTCCACATTTTCTTTTCTCAGTGTAAATATTTCATGCATTTTCTCAAGAATATTGGTTTTTCTAAGCTCAAGTTGACAGTGAAACAGAAGGCCAGTCGTTGAACCTGCAAGAACCCGTTGAATCGAAAGACGCAAACAAAGAACAGAAAGATACAGAAAAGCATTGGAAAACAGTGAAATGCAGTGAAATGCAGTGAAATGCAGTGAAATGCAGTGAAATGCAGTGAAATGCAGTGAAATGCAGTTAAATGCAGTGAAATGCAGTGAAATGCAGTGAAATGCAGTGAAATGCAGTGAAATGCAGTTAAATGCAGTGAAATGCAGTGAAGTTCAGTGAAAAGCAATGAAATGCAGTGAAGTTCAGTGAAGTTCAGTGAAGTTCAGTGAAAAGCAGTGAAATGCAGTGAAGTTCAGTGAAAAGCAAAAAGGCGGTGAATGTTTGTGTTTGTTTAAAATATGAACAAGTTCAACGAGCTCCGAACTTTGTTCCGTGAAAAATTAATTCAACTCAAAACGTTCACTTTTGTGGATGGTAACCACGTCTACATTTTCCGATGGATATTGTATCAGCAAGGTGAGTCATGGTAAGTCATAATAAGTCATGGCAAGTCATAATAAGTCATAATAAGTCATAATAAGTCATAATAAGTCATAATAAGTCATAATAAGTCATAATAAGTCATGGCAAGTCATAATAAGTCATAATAAGTCATAATAAGTCATGGCAAGTCATAATAAGTCATAATAAGTCATGGCAAGTCATAATAAGTCATAATAAGTCATGGCAAGTCATAATAAGTCATGGCAAGTCATGGCAAGTCATAATAAGTCATGGCAAGTCATAATAAGTCATAATAAGTCATAATAAGTCATAATAAGTCATAATAAGTCATGGCAAGTCATAATAAGTCATAATAAGTCATAATAAGTCATGGCAAGTCATAGCAAGTCATGGCAAGTCATGGCAAGTCATGGCAAGTCATAATAAGTCATGGCAAGTCATGGCAAGTCATGGCAAGTCATGGCAAGTCATAATAAGTCATAATAAGTCATAATAAGTCATGGCAAGTCATGGCAAGTCATGGCAAGTCATAATAAGTCATAATAAGTCATAATAAGTCATGGCAAGTCATGGCAAGTCATAATAAGTCATGGCAAGTCATAATAAGTCATAATAAGTCATAATAAGTCATAATAAGTCATAATAAGTCATAATAAGTCATGGCAAGTCATAATAAGTCATAATAAGTCATGGCAAGTCATGGCAAGTCATAGCAAGTCATGGCAAGTCATGGCAAGTCATGGCAAGTCATGGCAAGTCATGGCAAGTCATGGCAAGTCATGGCAAGTCATGGCAAGTCATGGCAAGTCATGGCAAGTCATGGCAAGTCATGGCAAGTCATAGCAAGTCATGGCAAGTCATGGCAAGTCATGGCAAGTCATGGCAAGTCATGGCAAGTCATGGCAAGTCATGGCAAGTCATGGCAAGTCATAGCAAGTCATGGCAAGTCATGGCAAGTTATGGCAAGTCATGGCAAGTCATGGCAAGTCATGGCAAGTCATGGCAAGTCATGGCAAGTCATGGCAAGTCATGGCAAGTCATGGCAAGTCATGGCAAGTCATGGCAAGTCATGGCAAGTCATGGCAAGTCATGGCAAGTCATGGCAAGTCATGGCAAGTCATGGCAAGTCATGGCAAGTCATGGCAAGTCATGGCAAGTCATGGCAAGTCATAGCAAGTCATGGCAAGTCATGGCAAGTCATGGCAAGTCATGGCAAGTCATGGCAAGTCATGGCAAGTCATGGCAAGTCATAGCAAGTCATGGCAAGTCATGGCAAGTCATGGCAAGTCATGGCAAGTCATGGCAAGTCATGGCAAGTCATGGCAAGTCATGGCAAGTCATGGCAAGTCATGGCAAGTTATGGCAAGTCATGGCAAGTCATGGCAAGTCATGGCAAGTCATGGCAAGTCATGGCAAGTCATGGCAAGTCATGGCAAGTCATGGCAAGTCATGGCAAGTCATGGCAAGTCATGGCAAGTTATGGCAAGTCATGTCTTTGTCTTCCAGCGCAGGAAAGAACTTTAATATGAAATGTTATTTAATTAATTGATTGAGGTTGGTTTAACGACGCAATGGGCCATCTAGTCGAATACAAATGTTGAATACGTCATTCCAATATATTGTCTCATGTACACTTGTAACCGTCTCAAAAATTGATGCCCAAACGGGGACTCGAACCCTGATCTTCACCTTTTGAGTCTCCGTTTGGACATCAATTTTTGAGACGGTTATAATGTTGATAATAATAAAATACCCCGCGCATTGCAAGCGTTTGCAATTGAAATCAGATATCATCGTGTGATATTGTCTCTATGCAGGATTTTGGTCAGCTCTTGACAGAGCCGAGCAAACGCCCCCATCAAGAATCCGCTACTGGTACCCACGTGTAATTCTTGCCTCCTGGACGTATCTGTCGTTGATCGGGTTCCCGATGGCCGCCTACTCAGTCGCTGGCCAACCCTTCTTGGTGTTATCAGAACCAATCATATTCGCCGTCGTCGGCGGATTCGGCGTCGCTACTGCCGGTAGCCTCTTGTACCAGAGTAAACTCTTCCAGGAGACAGTGGAGGCGTTCGAAGCGATGCGCACGTGCGCTAAACTCTTACCTGAACAGTGGCACCAACATCAAGCGCTGAGAAACAACATTTGCAACTTAATCTTCGTCACGTCCTCGTCACTTGGACCGATCATAATATTATTGATCGCTGCAATGTTGCCAGCCTTGATTCCAACAAAATCCCTCTTTATGTGGTAAACATACCGACAGCTTTCATATCTTTCTTGCACTTATTTAAACATAGTTTGGAATTAATTTAAGTTTGCTACTTTCTGGGCTGCTAATACCAACCTAGAAAATATGATACCACGATGCTACTGTTAGCTATCCGATTTAAAAGCAACAAAATAATGTTTTTCTTGAACACCTGGGCCCGGATTCACAAAGAGACATAACTTTATTAACATATTAGAGATAATACTGTAGTACTATTACTGTGCTAATATCGTATTAACGTATTACCATATTAGTGCTATTCCGCATTCACAAACAAAATATTAGCGCGGTCTTAGCAGTATTAGGTTTCGTCACT
The DNA here is from genome assembly GCA_947568835.1 of Protonemura montana. Taxonomy (NCBI): domain Eukaryota; kingdom Metazoa; phylum Arthropoda; class Insecta; order Plecoptera; family Nemouridae; genus Protonemura; species Protonemura montana. The sequence goes on from OX387609.1 coordinate 653,608, forward strand.
AATTCAAACGTGACGTTATCGCACGTGAAATTTCGACCAATCAGTGCAGGGTGCGCGTGTATTCAAATAACGTTCGTCTGTTGTTATATTCAAGCGAACGTGAACCACTGATCTCAAATAACATGGATAAGCATAAAACAGCAATGCCGTGAGTACTTGGGTGGGAACAGGGATTCCCCTTGATCTGAACGAATCTCTCTGTAGAGTGTCACCGATTTCTTGACAGAGCTCTACTATGGCATTCCTGGGAAGGCGATACCATCGTAGCAAAAAGTTGTCGGGCACATTTAAAGGATCTATTCTTCATTTAAAATAAACTGAACAGCGGCAGGTAACATTTCATTAAACTTACACTTGAATTCAATGAATGACACTGACACTTACGAAGAACAAGCAATCAAACACGCCCACCTTAGGAGACGTCAAAGCGAAGTCTCAAAGAGGTTAAGTCTGACATTTCTTCGTAATTCGCGGGAATATAATGAAATGATCGTTGTGCTCCACCGAAATATACATTATTTCAAATATTATTTGTGAACTAACAAAAATCTCGCAGAAAATAAGACATTAAAATTTAAATGGGATAGTCTTAACTTCCCTAATACCAGTCAGGACTGGTATTAGGCTTAAGATCGAATAGCGACTCTAATATTCTTTGTGAATTGGGACTAGTGGCCATTCTTTCATTACCTTGATATTCGTAATTAAGTTAATACGACATTGTGAATCTTTGTGAATCCGGGCCCTGGAAACAATACTAAATGTTTTGCTTTTTTGTGCGCTTTTGTTTTGCTGCTTAACTGTCAAACATTTGGATCAAGCTTTGACAAAGTTTTTACGTCACGTTTGAAATATTTCAACTCAGTGCGGCGTTGCTTTTGAAAATCATCGGCAATGTTTTAAAGTGGCATTTACCCTTCAAAATTATTTTTTACCATAGATTTGTACCTTGAGTATGAATTGAAATTGACCTATTTAAAAGAATTTTCTCAAAAAATGGCCCTGCAATTAATTACCTAAGATTTGTGGCTTTTCGCGCGGCGCGATCTGCGAGCTGAGTACGATTCTCTTGTAGCATGCTGTCTTTCCCTGCGGCCGCTCCGTTGGCCAAAGTCGCCAAAAATGTATCCCCTTCCTGCCCTATCCCTGCCCTATCCTTTCCCTGCCCTATCACCACCCTACCCTATCCCCTCCCAACTAATTCTCCCTTCCGAGCGCTATCGCTTCCACTACGGCTCGGCCGCGGCGCGCTCAGAGCGGCACTACACTATAATATGCAACATGCTAATTACATACCTGCGGTAATTCGCTTACCGTAGCTAAACGAATAATTGTATCATAAAGCCAAAATAAATCAATACAGAGGAAGGATGGAGGACTATGATCAAATTATTTCAATACAGAGGAAGGATGGAGGACTATGATCAAATTATTTCAATACAGAGGAAGGATGGAGGACTATGATCAAATTATTTCAATACAGAGGAAGAATGGAGGACTATGATCAAATTATTTCAATACAGAGGAAGAATGGAGGACTATGATCAAATTATTTCAATACAGAGGAAGGATGGAGGACTATGATCAAATTATTTCAACACAGAGGAAGGATGGAGGACTATGATCAAATTATTTCAATACAGAGGAAGGATGGAGGACTATGATCAAATTATTTCAACACAGAGGAAGGATGGAGGACTATGATCAAATTATTTCAATACAGAGGAAGGATGGAGGACTATGATCAAATTATTTGAATTTTATCTGATCAGAGGTTTGTCTAGGTGCTAGGGGTCGAAAAAGCACTACGGGTTATTTCTTATGGGAATATTTTTTCTAAGCACCCAAGCCGAAAAACGCGAACTTTGACAATTTCTGCAAGGATGGCCGTGGACAAAAGAGTTTTTTTTTAGTCCATGTGCCATTATTAAATCTTGCAAATCCATGGTAAAAAATAATTTTGAAGGGTAAATAATGCCGCTTTAAGTTAATTTTAATTTGCATTAAACTTGTGATAAAAGAAATCAGGACGCATTCGCTGAGCACATTTTATAAATAATATCTGACGTGTAAACTTTCAGGAGTTGGTACCCGTACAACGAGAAGACCTCGCCGTATTACGAGATAACGCTGGCTGGTTGGTCAGTCTGGTTGCTGTCAGCTGTTTACTTGATTTCCCCGGCGACTTCAATGTTGCTTATCTTACTGGTACAAGCTTGGTCACAACTTGAACTTCTCTGTCACAATCTTGACTTGTTGCGTGAATCTGACCAACAGAGAGCGCCGATTACAGTTGTTTTAAACTGCGGTGTTTGGCGAAGAAGAGTCGAAGTTTATCACAAAGACATCAACAATGAAATGTCACGTGTGCTGCGAGTTTGTGTGCTCCACCACCAAGCTGTTGTCAGGTGAAAATATTGAAAAACAAGTTCCATAGCGCTAAAAATAACCGCCAAATTGGGGGATGTTTTAAATTTCAAAAATAGATGCCCAAACGGGGACTCGAACCCCGATCTCCACCTGTCACAGGTGTTGCTCTAACCAATTGGGCTACTTGGACCCCGATCTCCACCTGTCGCGGGTGTTGCTCTAACCCATTCAGCTACTCGAACCCCGATCTCCACCTGTCACGGGTGTTGCTCAAACCAATTGAGCTACTTGGACCCTAATCTCCACCTGTCGCGGGTGTTGCTCTAACCAATTGAGCTACTTGGACCCCGATCTCCACCTGTCACGGGTGTTGCTCTAAACAATTGAGCTACTTGGACCCCGATCTCCACCTGTCGCGGGTGTTGCTCTAACCAATTGAGCTACTTGGACCCCAATCTCCACCTGTCGCGGGTGTTGCTCTAACCAATTGAGCTACTTGGACCCCGATCTCCTGTCGCGGGTGTTGCTCTAACCAATTGAGCTACTTGGACCCCGATCTCCACCTATCGCGGGTGTTGCTCTAATCAATTGAGCTACTTGGACACTGGCTTTTTGAGATTATGTTAGTGTATTTGATGAGAATGACAGTTCTCCAAGGAGTAGAACCATGAGGCTGTGAATACTCACAGTCTCTCTAATTCTAGTGACGCTATATTACGTCACAACCTGTCAAACTCGAGTAACGCTAAATTGACGTTGGATGCGTAAAAAAAAACATAAATTGATATTTTAAGTGGTATTTTCTTTTTTTATTACGGCCGCAAGCGCCGTCTGGTGGCATTCACCGCAGCTGCTTGTTGTTTGCCAGAGCGTTTGCCAAGAAAGTATCACATGCCTCTCTGGCAATGCCTATAAACTCAATGGTGAGACAATAACATAAATAATATTTTCTAGATTCGTGTCAACTTTGGGACCCACGTTCGACCTGATGTTATCCCAGCTTCTAGTTACTTTCCTGATTCCACTGGGATTAATCATTTATTCGATTAAACACGTAAGTCAGGTCACATGACCATCATACACATGACCATCATACACATGCCCATCATACACATGACCATCATACACATGACCATCATACACATGACCATCATACACATGACCATCAAACACATGACCATCATACACATGACCATCATACACATGACCATCATACACATGACTATCATACACATGACCATCATACACATGACCATCATACACATGACCATCATACACATGACTATCATACACATGACCATCATACACATGACCATCATACACATGACCATCATACACATGACCATCACACACATGACCAGTTCTGTTCGGGAGAGAGGTAGGAGGGATGAAAGTTAAGCAACACTGTGCTGGGTCAGGTATTGGATGGGTGACCATCATACACATGGCCAGTTCTGTTCGGGAGAGAGGTTGGAAGGATGAAAGTTAGTACAGCAACTTCACTCGCCTTGCTTATCAACCTCTCGACAGCATGGATTTGTGGAGGAATCCTGTTGTTCGCGTTGTACCGTCCTTCGGAAGGGACGTTAAGCCGGTGGTCCCCTTGGTGCTCTTCGACAGGAGTAGGCTACGTGCCGGCACCGGGTTTTCCCTCCTACCTTCTAAGCTAGGTTAGGTTCATCATCATCCACTCATTCACCGACGCCATTAGACTAGTGCTGCATGGCCAGTTGTCAAATCAGTGCTAAGTTAAACACCACAAATAATAATAATAATAATAATTGTGTTTCTTATGCAGAGCGAACGTATAAACTTGGCAACAGTGTGGCAGGTGATTGCATTGATATGCATCGCATTTTCACTGCTTCTTGTGTTCTATTTCGCCGATAAAATCAGCGATCAGGTGAGCAATTAGAATTATTATAAATTAACCTTTAATACAAACATTCGATTAGTTTGTATCTGTCTGGGATGTATCATTGACAGTGTTAGTCTTTATAGAGACTGTGATATTTGGTTGAAAACGTGTGAAATTGCAGGTTAAATTGGTTGCACATTGCCAGCACAAGAGTTTTGTCTTTTAACACATTTCAGAGATTTCATTTTTGTTAATAACTTTATCTGGAAAGAATGTCTCAGAAGCCATGGCATGTCCCAAGTTCTCAAGTACGTGTACCAAGTACTCAAGTACTCAAGTACGCATCTTGTGCGTACGCTCACGCATCTTTTCTTGCAACAGTCCACGTCGATCACTAATTCCGGGCAAAGTTTGGTCTCCTCTACATTTAAATTCAAGAAACACGCGTTATTTTTACGTGTTCGTGAACATTTTATTTGGAAATGGCATTCAGCAGAACGTAGGTGCATTCACAGAATCTTATCATTCTGAAAAATAAATACTTAATATACCAGCTCATAATTATGACAACGCAAAGCGATAGCAAGACTAAGCTAAGCTGAGCTCAGGCAACGCTAGCCTTTGTCAGGCAACGCCAACAAAGAATAGCGAGAGCATAGAAATTGTTTCAATGTTTTTCACCTTTTGGCACAACAAGCCTCCAAGAAAACACACGATCTAGATCAGCTCCTGAATTTAATTGAGAGCGCACCCAACTGTTTCATTACCACTAGGACAAGGAACCCAAGAAGTACGTGAACCAAGAACTCAAGTATTGATATAATTGTTACTGTTCCATGCTGCAGAGTGAAATGGTGAGGGAATCAGTGTTCGCCTGCGACTGGCTCAACGTGTCTGAGAGTCTCAAGCGTTCGTTACGAATCATCATGTCGTTTAGCAACCAACCGTTAGTCATTACCGTCACCGGGGGGATAACTCTCTCATTGGCTACTTTCCGTCAGGTGAGTAATAATCTGCTATCTGTTTGATTCATTTGAAACCCAGGACAGTTGCATAGTAACCGAGAGTAACTTTACTGGTGCCAGTCGTCTTCTAGCCTCTACAAAAACAGTTTTATTTGCATAAGATGGCGATTAATATTGTTGATGATTTTTGTTGGGAAATGGGAGGATAGCTTTATAAACAGTGAATGTACTTCTATGTGGGATTGCTTGTGGAGGATCGGTATTTATCTCGGCAGTAGAACGAGTTATAAGAAAGTTATAAGGAAGCTGTAGTCGAAGATTGAACATCTCTATAGGCTGTTTAAATAACACTACAAAATCGCAACCATTCTGATGACATGTGCTTCTGCAAAACTTATTTAAACTCGGTGCTAATCAAACATTGCTCCGAATGAGAAATGGGTTTCGATATTTTGATATTTCGCTAAAATTTGTTTGAAATTGTTGCAGCTGTTTTTCCTAACCTACAAATACTACACGTTTGTGATTGACAGCACATCAAAGGCAACAGATGAATCTCAGAACAGCGTCATCTACCTGGCAATACCGAAGAATTAAGCTTACCAACAAAAAAAATCTTCATCGTAGGGTCAAGAAGCGTTCAGATCAGCTGAGATCAGCTGGCTGGATCCTATGCTCTATCCAGGTTATTTGAGATCAGCTGGATGGATCCTATGTTCTATCCAGGTTATTTGAGATCAGCTGGATGGATCCTATGTTCTATCCAGGTTATTTGAGATCAGCTGGCTGGATCCTATGCTCTATCCAGGTTATTTGAGATCAGCTGGCTGAATCCTATGCTCTATCCAGGTTATTTGAGATCAGCTGGATGGATCCTATGTTCTATCCAGGTTATTTGAGATCAGCTGGATGGATCCTATGCTCTATCCAGGTTATTTGAGATCAGATGGCTGGATCCTATGCTCTATCCAGGTTATTTGATATCAGCTGGCTGGATCCTATGCTCTGTCCAGGTTATTTCAGATCAGCTGGCTGGATCCTATGTTCTATCCAGGTTATTTCAGATCAGCTGGCTGGATCCTATGCCCTATCTAGGTTATTTGAGATCAGCTGGCTGGATCCTATGCTCTATCCAGGTTATTTGAGATCAGCTGGCTGGATCCTATGCTCTATCCAGGTTATTTGAGATCAACTGGCTGGATCCTATGCTCTATCCAGGTTTTTTTAGATCAGCTGGCTGGATCCTATGTTCTATCCAAGTTATTTGAGATCAGCTGGCTGGATCCTATGCTCTTTCCAGGTTATTTGAGATCAGCTGGCTGAATCCTATGCTCTATCCAGGTTATTTGAGATCAGCTGGCTGGATCCTATGCTCTATCCAGGTTATTTGAGATCAGCTGGCTGGATCCTATGCTCTATCCAGGTTATTTGAGAATCACTATATTTGCTATATATCACTATATATCACTATTTAAAATGTTACATTACGTAGTTCCACTTTATCATCTAGCTCGTGCAGTTGTAGTTGGTTGAAGTCGAGGTTGAAGCTACTGGGATATTGACTCTTGTGCAGGTTGCTGGCCAGCACCATCTGTGGATATGAAAACAAACCAGTGAATTAGTACACAAAGCAACTGATGTAAAGAGATGGTTTAATGAAGTACTTGAATAAATACATGTTACATAACATTCATGGCACAAAATGCCACTTGGTTCCCAACCATTTGTACCTCCATTCATCCTTTCAGCAATGTTTAGCATTTAATTCCACTTCTAGGTGAGAATCACACTTTCAGGGTCAACATTCTGTGATTGATTTCTCTTTGCAACTGATTTCTTTTGAACTTCCTCTAGCATGAGCTGGTAATTACTGCTAACAGATGAGTTTTATCAAAGAGTTTATACAAGAGTCTATGTCTTGTACCCTGCTTTAAGGACATATGTGGACTGATCTTATTGGCTAAAAATACTCAAAGCAACCAATAAAATTCTCTCAAGCGCCATTCTCAATCAGCACCAATTCAAAATAACTGAACATGAGTTAAAATTAAGTGCAAGTTCAGCACAACAATGTAAATGTATTCTAATCTCAAGCTCTTGAAATGAACTGGGCTGGATTGATGTTATGATCATGGACTTTTATATGACTTGCATAACTCTAGTGGACCTACAATTGAGTACCATACATATGTTGGATTAACATATAGTGAAGAACACAAAGTGCAAGTTCAGCACAACAATGTAAATGTATTCTAATCTCAAGCTCTTGAAATGAACTGGGCTAGATTGATGTTATGATCATGGACTTTTATATGACTTGCATAACTCTAGTGGACCTACAATTGAGTACCATACATATGTTGGATTAACATATAGTGAAGAACACAAAGTGCAAGTTCAGCACAACAATGTAAATGTATTCTAATCTCAAGCTCTTGAAATGAACTGGGCTAGATTGATGTTATGATCATGGACTTTTATATGACTTGCATAACTCTAGTTGACCTACGATTGAGTACCATACATATGTTGGATTAACATATAGTGAAGAACACAAAGTGCAAGTTCAGCACAACAATGTAAATGTATTCTAATCTCAAGCTCTTGAAATGAACTGGGCTGGATTGATGTTATGATCATGGACTTTTATATGACTTGCATAACTCTAGTGGACCTACAATTGAGTACCATACATATGTTGGATTAACATATAGTGAGGAACACAAAGTGCGTGATTGCAACACAAGGTGGGCGTGTCATATTACAAGACATTAACAAGAAGTTGTAATGGTGCCGAATGGGCATCCTCCGTGTTCAACATTTCATAGATTAAATGTTAATATAAGGAGTGTAAATGTGAATTAATTAAAAACAATGGACATGAATTGGGCGAAATAATTGAAATTTTAAGTTCCTCTTTTATTTGATGTGTATAAAATACTGGCTGAATAGCTAATAAATAAACATTAATATTATTATTAAATTGAGATCCGACTTAAGAGCTCGGCCAGTTGAACAGCTCGGCCAGCGTTCATTAAAGATCCGCTCATTCCAATTAATTACATCTGATATATTATATCCTCTGAGCCAGTGATGTTGCCATGACGACGCTACGAAACAAGTCTTGTCAGTGAAGTACTGACTGAACCGCGGCTACGTAAGAAATCTATGCAATGAATTAAACTTCATTAAAAAGAAATAAGTCTGTAACGAGTCGGAAATATCAGAAATCTTCTCATTTATAAGAAAGAATTATTACCTAGATGTTAACTAGGATTAGTTATACTTGAAATAAGTTATTAGATATATTAAATTAATTGTTAAACAATGTATTTTGTAATCAATCAATCAATCAATCAATCAATCAATCAATAAATCAATCAAGGGTTGGTGAAAAGAAACTAAGCATCCAATCGCAAGATTCAGTTCTTGTTCTCCGAATGTTTTACCACAGCTAGAAACCCGATTCTTTAACAATCGGGTCACTTTCTACAGCCCATATGACCTATCTGACCATTAACTATAAGAAACCCTCGCCTGGCAATCAATTTAATTCTAAACGAAAAAAAGAAGTACATGCACCGAGGTAGTAACTTTGACCATAACCCTACCAAATTTGATAAGGACTATTTTAGAAGACTTACCCCAACAAGGACAAAATTATCAATCTCATAGATTGATAAAACTTGCATAACCAGACTGGCAATATTTTAAATGACATAGTACCGTACTAAGAAAGAATATTTGACATATTAGATATAAAAACCTTCATCAAACATTTGACATCAACTAGCATCCCGAATCTGAACCACTGCTGCCATCTAGCAACAAGTCATGACACTTCTTTGAAATAAATTAAGTGTAATTATTAGCTACTAGATGGCAAAAGAGTTAAGAATTAGATACAAATGCCAATTGAGCCGAGATGATGAGCGATCCATATTCTCTCAAAGAATACTTTTATTCTTATTTTTATATTATTCTAAATATCACACGAGGAAATAGATTCAGGGCCACATTGCCAAGTAATACTCTCTCACCAACGACAACATTTGCACGTGGTAATCACAACCACCACGCTCCTCACCGGTTTGCAGTTAATGTGTTACCATGTGTTACGACGTGTTACCACGGGTTACCATGACAGTGTTACCATTGATTATTATTGTTTTATTATTGTTAGTGAAATATTATTTTTTTGTCCAGCCAAACAAGAATGTTTACCCAAGTTGCTGAGTTAATATGAGACTGGCATTCAAGTTTGTTCAGTTCACAAGACTTTCTTCTCGTGCGTTGTCTCGCTGCGCATGTGCAGGCGATAAACCCGACAGCACGGTGCTTCGATCGCTAGATACAAGATGGCGCCCAACAATACACTGACCACTACCACACCCAGAAACTCGACCATCTGGGAACAAATCACTTTATTAATAGGCATGTCTTGTGACGATGAGAACGATGATGAACCTAACCTAGCCTAGAAGAGAGGAGGGGAAACCCGGTGCCGGCACGTAGCCTACTTCTGTCGAAGACAAAGGGGACCACCAGCTTAACGTACCTTCCGAAGGACGGTACAACGCGAACAACAGGATTCCTTCACAAATCCATGCTGTCGAGAGGTTGATAAGCAAGGCGAGTGAAGTTGCTGTCGAGAGGTTGATAAGCAAGGCGAGTGAAGTTGCTGTCGAGAGGTTGATAAGCAAGGTGAGTGAAGTTGCTGTCGAGAGGTTGATAAGCAAGGTGAGTGAAGTTGCTGTCGAGAGGTTGATAAGCAAGGTGAGTGAAGTTGCTGTCTAGAGGTTGATAAGCAAGGCGAGTGAAGTTGCTGTCTAGAGGTTGATAAGCAAGGTGAGTGAAGTTGGTGTCGAGAGGTTGATAAGCAAGGCGAGTGAAGTTGGTGTCGAGAGGTTTATAAGCAAGGCTAGTGAAGTTGCTGTCTAGAGGTTGATAAGCAAGGTGAGTGAAGTTGGTGTCGAGAGGTTGATAAGCAAGGTGAGTGAAGTTGCTGTCTAGAGGTTGATAAGCAAGGCGAGTGAAGTTGCTGTCTAGAGGTTGATAAGCAAGGTGAGTGAAGTTGGTGTCGAGAGGTTGATAAGCAAGGCGAGTGAAGTTGGTGTCGAGAGGTTGATAAGCAAGGCTAGTGAAGTTGCTGTCTAGAGGTTGATAAGCAAGGCGAGTGAAGTTGCTGTTGAGAGGTTGATAAGCAAGGCGAGTGAAGTTGCTGTCAAGAGGTTGATGAGCAAGGCAAGTGAAGTTGCTGTCGAGAGGTTGATAAGCAAGGCGAGTGAAGTTGCTGTCGAGAGGTTGATAAGCAAGGCGAGTGAAGTTGCTGTCGAGAGGTTGATAAGCAAGGCAAGTGAAGTTGGTGTCGTGAGGTTGATAAGCAAGGCGAGTGAAGTTGCTGTCGAGAGGTTGATAAGCAAGGCGAGTGAAGTTGCTGTCGAGAGGTTGATAAGCAAGGTGAGTGAAGTTGCTGTCGAGAGGTTGATAAGCAAGGTGAGTGAAGTTGCTGTCGAGAGGTTGATAAGCAAGGTGAGTGAAGTTGCTGTCTAGAGGTTGATAAGCAAGGCGAGTGAAGTTGCTGTCTAGAGGTTGATAAGCAAGGTGAGTGAAGTTGGTGTCGAGAGGTTGATAAGCAAGGCGAGTGAAGTTGGTGTCGAGAGGTTGATAAGCAAGGCTAGTGAAGTTGCTGTCTAGAGGTTGATAAGCAAGGCGAGTGAAGTTGCTGTTGAGAGGTTGATAAGCAAGGCGAGTGAAGTTGCTGTCTAGAGGTTGATAAGCAAGGCGAGTGAAGTTGCTGTCTAGAGGTTGATAAGCAAGGCGAGTGAAGTTGGTGTCGAGAGGTTGATAAGCAAGGCGAGTGAAGTTACTGTCGAGAGGTTGATAAGCAAGGTGAGTGAAGTTGCTGTCGAGAGGTTGATAAGCAAGGCGAGTGAAGTTGCTGTCTAGAGGTTGATAAGCAAGGCGAGTGAAGTTGGTGTCGAGAGGTTGATAAGCAAGGTGAGTGAAGTTACTGTCGAGAGGTTGATAAGCAAGGCGAGTGAAGTTGCTGTGGTATTGTGTTTGATATCTTCCCATCCAATATACTTGACTCAGCGCAGTGTTGCTTAACAATTAAGCTTGGAAACCGGCTAGAGAACCGGTGTTTCCAACAGGCCAAACCGTTTGTTTAGAAAAAAAAAGTTTCTTGTTAAGAAAAGCTTAACAAGTTTACAAAAAACATATGAAACAATTGATAAAATAGTGCACCTGTCGTGCTTTTTAAAGGTTAATACACTCGTCCTTCAAAGCGAGACTACTTGTGTACTTACTGCTAAGTGATTACTAAAGTATTGCGGAGTCCTCTTGAGCAATGAGACAACACCGATCACGTTGAAGTTGATGAAGAAGATCGCATAGCAAAGCTTGCTGGGCACCTGCCATCCCGGCCACGCGAGGAATGCGTTCACAGCACCTGCAGGAACGTGACGTTTAGAAGAAGATACAGAAATTAACATTTACTCATTGAAAAAGTCACCTGCATTAAAGAGAAAATACTCTTTATACCAAAGTTGGCAAGTTTAGACAATTTCTGGGTCAGTTCCGGCGGGAATTGTTTAGCAGAGTAACATAAGAAGACATCTTCTGGTCAGTGCTTGTGCTTGAGATTAAAGTTGAGGGGTTGACGTACAAATGTTCAATTGAGTTGTTTTTTTTCAGCACTTTTCAATGTTTTCTTGGAGATTTTGATACGAAACTGAACTTAAAAAAAGCCCACCGCCAGCTTGTCAGCATCTTTAAAGCGCTCTCTAAAATTGACATGTTTCACTAGAAATTAGTATCTTACTCACCCCCGCGCCTGCGCTCACAAGCAAACAAAACCCAAGCCACGCCCACCGCCAGCTTATCAGCATCTTTTAAGCGCTCTCTAAAATTGACTTGTTTCACTAGAAATTAGTATCTTACTCACCCCCGCGCCTGCGCTCACAAGCAAACAAAACCCAAGCCACGCCCACCGCCCACGTGGGGCGCATCAAAGCCACGTAGAGCGCCGTACCGACTCCACCCATCTGTGTGTCAGGCTGATAATACGCGTGAGCAGACAGGAACGAGTATGAAGTCAGCAGCAGGCTCGTGGTCCACCCTAGCGCTGTCTGGTGGAAGATATTGCAAGCTATAGGCGGCTTTATACAAGAATATTTCAGATATTTGAGAACTCTTAGCGAGGTATGCCTTTTAACACTTTAACATGAGATTCAGGAAGGTAAGAGCTGTTCTCGCAACGAAGCCATCGCTGTTTTTAGTAATGCGATATCAAAGGCTAGACCTGCACGGAGCAGAACTGGAGCGAAGATACCCAGTAATGCGATATCAAAGGCTAGACCTGCACGGAGCAGAACTGGAGTGAAGATACCCAGTAATGCGATATCAAAGGCTAGACCTGCAGGGAGCAGAACTGGAGCGAAGATACCTAGTAATGCGATATCAAAGGCTAGACCTGCACGGAGCAGAACTGGAGCGAAGATACCCAGTAATGCGATATCAAAGGCTAGACCTGCACGGAGCAGAACTGGAGCGAAGATACCTAGTAATGCGATATCAAAGGCTAGACCTGCACGGAGTAGAACTGGAGCGAAGATACCCAGTAATGCCAAAAGGAAATACTTTTTGATGAGCGTTGCTTGCGAAATGACGTCTCCTCTTACCTCTCTAGCCTAGAACGTCTTGCAAGAGATGATCCTACCTGGACGCTGGAGAGAACGTCTTGCCGTCCCTTGGTCTTGTGCAGGAGGTAACCTAGAGCGACGCCGATCAGCCAGGGCGTCGCGCGAAGATGCGTCTTGTGATAAAGCGTCAGCCAATCGAAGCTGAACAAAATAGGACTGGCATAGGGTAATAGGGTAAGGTAGCCGATCCTTAGACAAGTTTGTTCAGTCTGAACTTTCCCCTAAAAGAGAATGCTGTTACAGACATATGTATGATGGTCTGGCATGAGTTACCTGGTGACGGAGGACCAATGTACGTTGAGAGGTGTGGCCTGAATGCGGTACGCCTCGCTGAAGACTGTCCCGGTGCTGACCACGCCCAAGAAGAGGAGCAACACGCCTCCTAGGCGGGGCGATCTAAAAGATAGCAAGCCATAGTTGATCTTGGTCTCGACAGATTCAAATAATAACGGCTTGTGGTTTCTAGAACTAAAACTTCATATAGCTAGGGTTTCTGGAACGTACTGGAACAGGAAAAATATATAATCTACAAGTTTGATTGCATTGCCTTGTATCAATCTGTTTTTTTTTAAGTATTACCATGTTCAGTCCCAGTTCCCATAAAATGCTTGTGGAATTGACAAAAAAAAAAAACCTTATCGGTTATTTTGTGTACGTCGAGGGTCAAGTGAATTATTCGACTAGCTTGATCAATATGCTCACATAAATTGGTTGAGCCCATAACAAGTTTTAAAGGTAAAATGCAGTTGTGGATGATGACGAAATGGTACGGACATGGGTGTGTCTCTTACCTCCAAAGTGGGAAGAGAAGGATTGGAGAGATCAAGAAAAGATGCATGTCCACGCTGTTCGACCACACCTGTCCTAAGCACTGAAATCAGAGTAAGTAGCCTCCAAAGTTTCCACAAGGAATTTTATACAGAACTTCAGTGTTCTTTTATGCAGCTATTCCGTTTAGTCGGAACTTTTCTTATTTGAAATGGCCAAAGCACACGCACATCAAAAACTTTTCAAGAAAACGTTAAGATTGAATAGATTTATATTCTCTTGTTAGTGGCATTCATTTTACTTCTTCAATCGTACTCAGGCCCAGTTTTCCCATTTTACTAACTCCTAGATCAAGTGAGAGTTAAGGTTATTGCCATAGCAATCACATTTAGTGAAAGTTAGCTGTTTCTGAGAGTTAAGAGCTTGACTCAAAGTTAAAAAATATTCTAAAACCGGTTCTGAAAGAATCTTCGGCACTGTCGCATGGCATTAGACCTGGTTTGATCACTTATTTAATTACTTTTGGTTAAAAATGGTTACTCACATCTTAACTTTAACTTTAATCTAGTACTTTGCTGCGGCGCCCAGATAGGTACCTACTACATACATACCGTGTGGTCAACGTCGAAGTAGTTAGTCAGGTACAACGGTCCCATCCATCCAAACTTCGAGCAGGACTCCACAATTTGATTGTTATTAAGTCTGAATTCTGGAGCAGTAACCAAGTCAAGATCTAGTCTGATAATTAGCAACATCATCAGATGGGTTGGAGTCATCCTGTCAACCAAACACAACTGTCAACCAAACGAAGCTCATTTGTTTTTAATGTTAAAATATCAAGCGCAAAGACACGAACTAAACGCTGAAATACAAACGAGAATTTAGCTATTGAATATAGCTACTTGGACATATAATCTGCGCTTGCCAAGGGCTGTCTGTTTTAGTCTCCTCCTCAGTTTTACCAACCTAACAGATCTGTTTAGATAATATCGCCACAGACAGAACTTGGCGTTACGTTCACGGTCTCTGAGAAAGTTGAAGGCGACCAACGCCCCGCTGATGACGAACAAAGAATCAACGCTCATGGTCCCATTGTTAATGAGCAAGTGTGTCCAGTCCCTGGCAAACGCCTCCAGGGTGCGGTAGTTGACTGATGGGGTGTTCATATGGATAACAAAGTGATGAACAAGGATCGTCCAGAGAACGCTGATGCAACGGAGGCCGTCGAAGCTGGCGAGCTTTTCAGGACTTGTTGTAATTTGCAACAGAGATTTCCCGTTTTCTTGGAGAGAAAACGCGACCAGTGTTTGATTCCGAGATGTAGATGCTGTTGGAAAATGAAAAAGTTAGGCTAATGAAACAATTTACTTATAAACGGTCGTAAGATTTAACTGTAAAAAATATTGCGAACTCTATGACAATTTTCCTAACCAAAATAAGAGTCTTAGGTGGCAAGGCTTGGCTATTTTGTGCCTAAAATGGTAGCTAGTTAAGACTGGCTGTTGCAAGTAATTGCATATTATGTAGGTGTGAATAATTCTTTAAATTTTACCCGGATGTACCTTTAGTGACAAGGTCATACGCTGTGCCCGCGGTGACCAGCGCGCTCACACAACCCAAAATAAACCTGCACAACAAACACAATTTGAAGAAAACTTGTTTAAACTCGGTTTTCAATGCTAAGTGAAGAACAAATTTATTTCCTATCGCGCTGCAACCCGTGGTACCTGTCATTTTATCAGGGGTGAAAGTAGTATGAATGATAATAACAGAAAAACTGCTCTAACCTTTGATAAAGTAACAGGTACAAGTTACAAAACGTTGGGACATTTAGTTGTTCTTAACTTAGCATTGAAAACCCAGTTGAAATAGTGATTGCCAAAACTAGTGCTAAGTTTAGATAAAGAAGATATGAGTCTAAAAACTATAATAGTGTTTCTGCTTATTTAAAAGCAGGGCGTTTGACGGGCAAAGAACGTACGGGTAAAAGACTCTGGTGAAAACTAATTTCCATGCATACAACTATTTCATCACAGGAAAGCAATCCAGACAAAAACTAAAAAACTTATTTTCTTTTGCAGCGCTAATCAACGATACATCCACATTAATTTTCCAACTCAAACTATAGAATTATTCCAGGTCAACGCACCACAAAAGCAGCCTCAAGTCGTTCCAGGACCGGCTTTCAGGATCCTGGTTCTTAACACATGCCATGTCTCCGACACGAACCTGTAGACCCCCTGGCAGGGCGGCCTTCAGATGAAGCTCCAGATCTCCAGGGCTGCATGATGCTGGTACACACATTGACCAGGTCGCTCCCAGGTACGCCAGGGAGTCACCCTGTGAGATCACCGAAGTTAAGTAACACTGCGCTGGGTCACCGTATTGGATGGGTGACCATCATACACATGACCAGTTCTGTTCGGGAGAGAGGTTGGAGGGATGAAAGTTAAGCAACACTGCGCTGGGTCAGGTATTGGATGAGTGACCATCATACACATGACCAGTTCTGTTTGGGAGAGAGGTTGGAGGGATGAAAGTTAAGCAACACTGCGCTGGGTCAGGTATTGGATGAGTGACCATCATACACATGCCCAGTTCTGTTCGGGAGAGAGGTTGGAGGGATGAAAGTTAGTACAGCAACTTCACTCGCCTTGCTTATCAACCTCTCGACAGCATGGATTTGTGGAGGAATCCTGTTGTTCGCGTTGTACCGTCCTTTGAAAAAAAAACCTTCAGCCTGCGGTTTATTGTCATGGCGACAGCCAATCAAAATGCTGTGAAATTTAGTTGTTTCTGTGAGCTAGAGATGAATTCATTTGATACCGGACCTAACGAAACTTCGCAATACAAGAGCCTGAGCAACTCATGAGCAACTCACAAATAGTCCCTGAGACAGAAGATGCTCGACTTGATCCAGGCCGGTTCCCCTGTGAGATCCTCTCGATATCCTCTCCGTTATTGTCATCGCTGACATAGCGTTCTCAACTCCCAGCGAGACCTGGCAATGCTGGCCTCTTATTGGTCCAAGCTCGGGATCCACGTGATTCACTGCCAGGCATTGGTCAACATTGCCCAGCTGAATCAAGTTTCCGGTTAGCAGACCGGAAGGAAGCTTGGAGCTAGCGTCAAGCACTGAAATATTGCGGGGTAGACATTGAGACATTGAGTGTGCTTTGCATCTGTAGATAAGGTTACCTTCATTTTGTTCCATTTTTTTGTTTGTTATTTTCGTGGTCTCGTTGCATGGTAAAGCAGAAATGAACCCTGCATAAAACCAATTATTATGATGACAATACTGTATATATGGGTATATGGGTATATAGTATAGTATCGTTGAGTGTGCAGGTTCTAGGTAGAGACAGAACGTCAATGTTACAGTCTCTGCGTGAAAGATGGCCGCCAAATGACTACCTTACCGACAAAAATGCAGAGTACCGGAACATCACGTTAAGTGGAGCCACTGTCGTATGCAATTTAATTTCGATATTTCTCGTAGGTTAACTCGCTTTTGAGACTTTTCATGCTCAAAAAATCTCCATCAATGTTTACCTCAACGATTGATAAACACGTAACGATATTAAAAAGCGATTTAACCTACGAGAAATATCGAAATTAAATTTCATACGACAGTGGCTCCACTTAACGTGATGTTCCGGTACTCAGCATTTTTGTCGGTAAGGTAGTCATTTGGCGGCCATCTTTCACGCAGAGACTGTAACATTAACGTTCTGTCTCTACCTAGAACCTGCACTCAACGGTTTAACATTAACGTTCTGTCTCTACCTAGAACCTGCACACTCAACGGTTTAACATTAACGTTCTGTCTCTACCTAGAACCTACGCACTCAACGGTTTAACATTAACGTTCTGTCTCTACCTAGAACCTGAACACTCAACGGTTTAACATTAACGTTCTGTCTCTACCTAGAACCTGAACACTCAACGGTTTAACATTAACGTTCTGTCTCCACCTAGAACCTGAACACTCAACGGTTTAACATTAACATTCTGTCTCTACCTAGAACCTGCACTCAACGGTTTAACATTAACGTTCTGTCTCTACCTAGAACCTGCACACTCAACGGTTTAACATTAACGTTCTGTCTCTACCTAGAACCTACGCACTCAACGGTTTAACATTAACGTTCTGTCTCTACCTAGAACCTGAACACTCAACGGTTTAACATTAACGTTCTGTCTCTACCTAGAACCTGAACACTCAACGGTTTAACATTAACGTTCTGTCTCCACCTAGAACCTGCACACTCAACGATACAATACTATAGGGTTATATTTAATTTTACAATTGGAAATCAACACTCAATAAATAAATGTATAAAACTGCATGAAAACGTTTGTGAATGGTTTTAATGTATACATAATTTAGGGGGAAAATGAAATGTGATAACTTCTCACTGTGCATTGCCCAGAGTTGTCCTTGTTTGACGCTCTTCTGTAGCTGGAGGCCGTGGGTTCGACACAAGGACTCGCCGAGCTCCGGTGAGACGGGAGCCAAGATGTCAAGACTAGCGTCGATTATCCAGTCGAGCGTCGATCCCAGGCTCTTAATGTCTGGACAAAGTTGGGGCGTTTTACAAGATTCACGATCTTACATCAAACAAATGCTAAAAAATTGACAGCCAATCACAGTCGCAGTTATCACCGTTTTATTAACTGTTGCTATGGTGATGTTAAAAGCTAATTCATTCTGAATCCTTATTCTGTATTTTGTTTTTCTGTGGATTGGAATGGAATTAAGTGTAAATGAGTAAATTTGTCAGCATCGAAAGATAAAAACAAAAACTATTTCAACTGGGTTTTCAATGCTAAGTAAAGAACAACTGAATTTCCCAACGTTTTGTAACTTGTACCTGTTACTTTATCAAGGGTAAGAGCAGTCCTGACAATTTTCCAATAACAAAAGAACCACATAAAATTATAACAATTACCAAGTTCAAGCTTCCTAAATGCATCTAAACAAAATAATCAGGGTCAATAACTTAAAAACTAATGTATTATGTATTTTCTGAAATAAAATCTCGAACAAATTGGCGTTTTTTCTCACTCCATTATACTCGAAAAAATAAATAAAAAAATGGCAGCCCACAGGATCCAACAAGTTGCGTTTAACAATAATTAATATTATAATTTAATAATAATTCTACTACAAACCTGTTGAACAATTAACTTACCATAGGTTTTAATGACTAACAGCCCAATGCAAAGTTCATGACTTACCATGGCCAGCGAGTTCGACGCTGGCACCGACGCCTTGGAAGACGACGCCTTGTGAGACGACGCCTTGCAAGACGACGCCCTGCAAGACGACGCCGACGCCGAATATCACTGAGCTAAGCATCTTTGTTTAGCGTCGGCGACACGAGTACAGTTCTGCAGATCTGGGATTTGTGTTTGTGTGTAAATGATTATATAGCTACAATTAAATCAATTAAAGAGGAATTTAATTACAGACATTATTAATTAACTTGTCATATCGCCCGTAACAATGTATGTTTTTAATAGCAATCGGATATCATTTTATAAATATTTTTGCAAATCAATTTTTTGTGTCAATTACCAAGGTTATTTTTAATGTTCAAAAGCGTACAAATGATTTGTTCTTATGAAGATCGCACAGTTTTATTCAAACAGCTGTAAATAATAAATAATATTGTTAGCATAAATATAAAGATGGGTTGAGAGTAAATCACTTTCAATTGCCAGTCTTATGTGAGAAATTACGCAATAAAATAGTTTAGCATTTAGAACGAGGATTATTATTTGGCGGTGGTTATTTTTGGCAAAGAAAGTTGAGTATCACCGCTAAGATTGTACGGCCGGCACAGGAAAGTTTATTTGGGGAAACATTAATTTAATTTATTAGGATGCAACCTGATTTAAATTGCAAATGCTTGCAATGCGCGGGGTATTTTATTATTAACAACACTATAACCGTCTCAAAAACTGATGCCCAAACGCGGACTCGAACGCCGATCTCCACCTGTCGCGGGTGTTGCTCTGAAACATTGAGCTACTTGGATCCCGATCTCCACCTGTCGCGGGTGTTGCTCTAACCAATTGAGCTACTTGGACCCCGATCTCCACCTGTCGCGGGTGTTGCTCTGAAACATTGAGCTACTTGGATCCCGATCTCCACCTGTCGCGGGTGTTGCTCTAACCAATTGAGCTACTTGGACCCCGATCTCCACCTGTCGCGGGTGTTGCTCTAACCAATTGAGCTACTTGGACCCCGATCTCAACCTGTCGCGGGTGTTGCTCTGAACCATTGAGCTACTTGGACCCCGATCTCCACCTGTCGCGGGTGTTGCTCTAACCAATTGAGCTACTTGGATCCCGATCTCCACCTGTCGCGGGTGTTGCTCTGAACCATTGAGCTACTTGGACCCCGATCTCCACCTGTCACGGGTGTTGCTCTAACCAATTGAGCTACTTGGACCCCGATCTCCACCTGTCGCGGGTGTTGCTCTGAACAATTGAGCTACTTGGACCCCGATCTCCACCTGTCGCGGGTGTTGCTCTAACCAATTGAGCTACTTGGACCCCGATCTCCACCTGTTGCGGTGTTGCTCTAACCAATTGAGCTACTTGGACCCCGATCTCCACCTGTCACGGGTGTTGCTCTAACCAATTGAGCTACTTGGACCCCGATCTCCACCTGTCACGAGTATTGCTCTAACCAATTGAGCTACTTGGACCCTGATCTCCACCTGTCGCGGGTGTTGCTCTAACCAATTGAGCTACTTGGACCCCGATCTCCACCTGTCACGGGTGTTGCTCTAACCAATTGAGCTACTTGGACCCCGATCTCCACCTGTCGCGGGTGTTGCTCTAACCAATTGAGCTACTTGGACCCCGATCTCCACCTGTCGCGGGTGTTGCTCTGAACCATTGAGCTACTTGAACCCCGATCTCCACCTGTCGCGGGTGTTGCTCTGAACCATTGAGCTACTTGGACCCCGATCTTCACCTGTCGCGGGTGTTGCTCTGAACCATTGAGCTACTTGAACCCCGATCTCCACCTGTCACGAGTAGTGCTCTAACCAATTGAGCTACTTGGACCCCGATCTCCACCTGTCGCGGGTGTTGCTCTGAACCATTGAGCTACTTGGACCCCGATCTTCACCTGTCGCGGGTGTTGCTCTGAACCATTGAGCTACTTGGACCCCGATCTTCACCTGTCGCGGGTGTTGCTCTGAACCATTGAGCTACTTGGACCCCGATCTTCACCTGTCGCGGGTGTTGCTCTAACCAATTGAGCTACTTGGACCCCGATCTCCACCTGTCGCGGGTGTTGCTCTGAACCATTGAGCTACTTGAACCCCGATCTCCACCTGTCACGAGTAGTGCTCTAACCAATTGAGCTACTTGGACCCCGATCTCCACCTGTCGCGGGTGTTGCTCTGAACCATTGAGCTACTTGGACCCCGATCTTCACCTGTCACGGGTGTTGCTTTGACCAATTGAGCTACTTGGACCCCGATCTCCACCTGTCGCAGGTGTTGCTCTAACCAATTGAGCTACTTGGACCCCGATCTCCACCTGTCGCGGGTGTTGCTCTGAACCATTGAGCTACTTGGACCCCGATCTCCACCTGTCACGGGTGTTGCTCTAACCAATTGAGCTACTTGGACCCCGATCTCCACCTGTCGCGGGTGTTGCTCTGAACCAGTGAGCTACTTGAACCCCGATCTCCACCTGTCGCGGGTGTTGCTCTAACCAATTGAGCTACTTGGACCCCGATCTCCACCTGTCGCGGGTGTTGCTCTGAACCATTGAGCTACTTGAACCCCGATCTCCAGCCTGTCGCGGGTGTTGCTCTGAACAATTGAGCTACTTGGACCCCGATCTCCACCTGTCACGGGTGTTGCTCTAACCAATTGAGCTACTTGGACCCCGATCTCCACCTGTCGCGGGTGTTGCTCTGAACCACTAAGCTACTTGGACCCCGATCTCCACCTGTCACGGGTGTTTCTCTGAACCACTGAGCTACTTGGACCCCGATCTCCACCTGTCACGGGTGTTTCTCTGAACCACTAAGCTACTTGAACCCCGATCTCCACCTGTCACGGGTGTTTCTCTGAACCACTGAGCTATCTGGACACATGCTTTTTGAGACGATTTAACTGTATTTGATGAGAATGACAGTTCTCCAAGTTCAATACCTTTGTTTACCTGAGAGCCGATTTGATCTCCATTCATCTCCAATGTACATGGAATGACCCCCATACAGCCTTGAAATTCCCTGTAGAACAAGTTTATAAAGTTACATAATCACAGTTGATCGTGTAAATATTTAAATGTCTACTTCCTGCTTTTATATCATGATCATGTTTTCTAATCAAAGGTTTGTACAGAGGTTTGTTATTGATCACATACACGATCATACTAAATATATGCAAACATGGCAAAGTTTAAATAGAGAATTTAATAACCAACGGTTTACAATTGTCGTTATAAAATATTCCTGTAGTGGTTGGGTCAAAGCTTGCCTTAGCTAAGTTTCAAACTGCACGCTTTTGTAGTGAAAATAGTTTTTTTGAGAAGTGTTTTAGCTAAGATATTATTAAAACATTGTATTACATTTCCATCTTTGTTTCGATGCATGTTCATTATGCCTATGGATTATTTAGTGGGATTGTGATTCGATGTCACTTGTTTTTGCTCGATCTTGTTCCGGTGCACGAGACCTAACTTGTTTTTCTTTGGGATTACTCACGATTTCACTAAATGATACCCGCAATTCTGGATGCGACTTTTTTTTCGCATATATATATTTATAAATATATATATGGCATATTTATATGCAATATTTCGCTGACATGACCTTCTCGTTTGTGCGGTCGCTAGTTTTTGAGTCAGCAGCGATTATAATTGAAAGACATTTTCTTGGTGGATCTAAGTTTAACAGTAAAATTCTTTTTTTATTTTTGCAAATGTTGTCGGATTTTTAATCGTAATGACATTCTTCCCTGTATTGAACAAGAAGATGATTGATGAAGAAGAACGATGACGATGGTAATATTTTGAACTTGATGTCAGAAAAGTTGATGCAGTTAAGATGACAAGAATTGAGTTCACTTTGCAACTAATTGATAATCCAGCGCTCGTACTTCTAAATAATATCTCAATTCCTTACCTTACCAGTGAATATGTCTAGAATAGGATTTGTTTATGTTTAATTGTGAGTTGTAAGGTGAGATTGGCATGGATTACCTTACCAGTGAATATGTCTAGAATAGGATTTGTTTATGTTTAATTGTGAGTTGTAAGGTGAGATTGGCATGGATTACCTTACCAGTGAATATGTCTAGAATAGGATTTGTTTATGTTTAATTGTGAGTTGTAAGGTGAGATTGACATGGATTACCTTACCAGTGAATATGTCTAGAATAGGATTTGTTTATGTTTAATTGTGAGTTGTAAGGTGAGATTGACATGGATTACCTTACCAGTGAATATGTCTAGAATAGGATTTGTTTATGTTTAATTGTGAGTTGTAAGGTGAGATTGGCATGGATACAATTATTGTCATAAAAGACAGAGAAGAACTATAAAATAAAATCTACTAATGAAGTTGCGTCCCATTTGTACGCGTTCACTGACCGTATTAAGTATCAGAAGTTTCGTTTTTCTTGCTAGAAAGATAAAATCCTTCTAATTTAAGCTATTTTTAAGTTTATTTTTATATTTTAAGTTTGATTTTGGTTGTTTGTTCTGATTTTATCCGTGAAGATTGAGTTGAAAAATGGGTTAATACGTGAATATGTGTGTAAGGCTTTTATGTTCAAACACATTTCAGTGACTTGGTAAACATTGTCCATTTATTGGAGAGAAATTGAAGTGCGAACCAGATGGAATGATATAAATAGTCAGATATTGCCGAGTGCAATTCAACTAATTGGCTGTTATCACAAGTGATAAATGATTAGTCGTTCTTTAATTGATTCTGAAAAACAAATCAGGTAAAGTGCTTCACGCGTTGATCATCACAATCACGTTCTAATTGTTAAAATAGTAGATTTGCCCTTTTGAAATCATCAGGAACTGAAGTACCTATCCTCCATCTAATAGCTTGTATTTGTGCAAAGACATTATTTAATACAGACGGATATAAAATTGTCAACAAACATAAATGTTAGGATTGTTTTGAAATTCATGTCTACTTTTATCCTACTTTACTTTGATATCTACTTTTATACGAATAACAATAAGATATCTGTCGGTTTTAGCAAATCATGATGGTCAAGTGGATGACAATATTTACCTTTCTTCAGATAAGTGCTACATATACCTGATACTGCACTGATACTGCACATTTATTGACTCTCAGGCAATCTCTGATTTAGTTCAAGTTCTATTTAAGAACATATCATTTCACCACGAACTGAAACGATGCAAGTTCTGCACGTACGTGTGTGGTGTTTATTAGCTGCGTTGTCGTACGCTCAAAGCACTTCTTCGAACGAAAGATTCTTCACACAAGTTATTTCAGAAAAGCTTGGGAAGTCAAGCGGAACCAAGAATATTATCACGGATGCTGTAGTCGATCAGATATTAAATATATACGCGCCTGTATCTGATGGGTTTGATAATGACTTATGTAGAAGTCATGGAAATCTTTATAAAGATAGCGTCAAGAAAGGTGAAATCTGGGCTTTGAAAAGTAAGTCAGACTATCATGTAATATGTAGGGCTTGGCATTGACTGTTGGTGGCTCTGGTAAAAACATCGAAGTCAAAGGAAACGTTTGAATCTTGTTGATGGTTCTTAGACTCATGTCTACTTGATTTATCCTTAGCACTTGTTTTAACAAAAACTATTTCAACTGGGTTTTGAATGCTAAGTAAAGGGCTACTTAATTTCCCAACGTTTCGTAACATATACTGGTTACTTCTTCAAGGGTAAAAGCAGTCCTGACAATTTTCCAATAAAAGAATTTGAATCTTGTTTATTTCTTAAGAAAATCTACGCACCTGAAGCCATGTTGGGATTTGGTACCGGACTTCTTTCTTCGAGTTCAGGTTGTGAAAGCTCTGATTTCTTGAAATGATTTCTTCCCAGTGTTTGACGCTAGCTCGAAGATCCCCGAAGGAATCCTGATCGGGAACATTGTCCAGCTGGGAAACTTTGACGAGTGTGTGCAGATAGAGAATGTAGCGTCAGGTTTCGGTGAATTCAGCGGACAACATTGTCTGGTATCAATATCACGATCTCCAGACAATAATAATCAACTGTCACCGCTTGAGAGAATAAGTGACTTGAAGAATATGGCAAATATGAATCCAATCTTGGACGCTTTAGATCCTCTTCAACAATTGGTGAGTTCTTTAACAGTTGGCTTTGATATTTGTCTCTTCATTTTAATACATGTTTGTCTTTCCGGAAGAGAATTGAGGGTTGATTTAAGAAATTTCCCCAAATAAAATGACAAAAATAATTGTGGAGAGGATTTAGATAATGGCCAGAGCTCAAAGTCTGTGTAAATAAGTTTCTGAAAGCAAACTGAAACATTGAAAAGGTTCTTAGAAAGTGCAAGTGTTGTAACAGTTATTGACTAACACCACTCATCTGTAAGAAAGAAATTCTTCTGTGCAGGAAAACAAGGCTGGTGGGATGAACTTACCTTACCAGTGGTCAATCTGCGTACCATCTTCATGTCGATCCCAGGACTTGCAACTCCATCTTCAGACCTCGCTGCCCGGCAGCCTGTCAGTCAAGGTTGGAGATAACAACTGCTACAGTAAAGCATATGACTACCCCTTCTCAGCAGCTGACTGGTTTGCTGTGTACGTTACATTTCAAACAAGACAGGACATCAAACATGAAAACATGCAACATTTAATATGGACAAAATTTAACATAGAATCATCTGTTCATTCCATAATCATCAATCATTCTAACAGGGCCTTAATCGTAATTCCATTCTGCTGATGTTTTTCAAAACAGTTCTCAGAAAACTTGTGTATCATTTCTTAAACCTTTTTATTTGGAAGCAAAAAATCTGATGAAAACTGTTTTAATTGCAGTGGTTTTATGACGTTCTTTGCAATACTGGTTGTTTTAAGCACTTCATACGATCTGATCAACTTGCATTCAGGTTAGTGCTTCAAGTATTATAACAAACATTAATTATAACAAAAATAATTCCTGTAAACGGAGATGATTTCTTCTAAAGAGGAATATACATGTTGCAGAATCTCGCAAGCCCGTGCTGGCTGCTTTCTCTGTGTATACTAACGGCGCTAAGATTTTGAGTTCTCCAACAAAATCAGCTGACAACATTCCTTGTCTGCATGGGGTGAGATTTCTCAGCATGGCTTGGGTTGTGATCGGTCACCGATATTCATTCTCCAGCCTAACACCGTCAGTCAATACACTTGTATTACTAGACGTAAGTAACAAGAATCATCAGAGACATTTTAAACCAACAGGAAAATTAAACATCATTTCAAATTGTGTTGAAAACTTTCCACAAGTCACCCCAAGACGTTGCGATTCTTTCTTTCCCGCAGTATTATCAAGACTGGAATCACATTTTTATTACAAATGCGACTGTATCTGTGGACTCGTTCTTCCTTTTGAGTGGCATCCTGGTTTGTTACATCTTCATGAAGGAAATGGAGAAAGGGGCTACTTTCAATATTTTCCTATACTACATTCACAGATATGTAAGGTGAGTGATGAATCCATCCAGTCGACTCCAGATCAAAGTATCTCAGTTCCTAATATTACAGGGAACAAAACATCCGGTTTCCAATCAGTTTCTGTATTTGCTATAACATCCCGAGCTGTCAGCTGGATAAATATGATGAATCAGTTTGATTGATTACCTGGAGCTGTATACTTTGTGTTTTAATTTCGGTCTAGATTGACACCTCCCTACGCAGTTGTAATCCTCTTGACGGCTACATTGTTTAAGTACATGGGCGAGGGTCCTCTATGGCTACAAACGGGAGAAGATAGCAGCTATCCTTGCCAGGATAAATGGTGGATTGGTCTACTTTATGTTAACAACTATGTCCGGCCACTTGAACAGGTTACTTATTTATAACTTCATTTTTTGAAATTTGCTTCTTTAAAAAAACTGTAATAAAGTCAATAAACAATTTGTCACGATCAATTATTTTTCGTTCTGTGGTTTAAAATCACATGATATTATTTTCTGTGGAGAATAACTTTATCTCAACTTTTCAGTGCGTTGGACCAGCTTGGTATATTGCTGCCGATATGCAACTGTTTTGGCTTTCACCGTTGATACTTCTACCTCTTTGGAAGTAAGTTAATAATGTTGACTTACTAATTTATTCTTATTATAGTTGATTTATATTAACAGAGCAAAGCAAAGCAAATATTTTGACATTTTAGGTGGCCAAAGATCGGGCAAGCTTGTCTCGGAGTGCTGATAGCAGTCGGTCTGTTGATTGCATTTCTTGTCGCATACATAAATGAGTTTCCTGCCATTTCTTCGGGTGATGGGTAAGTATTTTCCAATAATTACCCGCACCAAGTACAGACACGAGTGTAGTTTAATTAATTGTTTGATGGCAATTAAAATGATTTACAGAGACGCTGGTATCATGGAGTATTACCCAACCCACACTCGCTTTACTCCTTGGATAATCGGGATCGAACTTGGCTACATTCTTCACACAACCAAGAAGACCACAATAAAACTCTCAAGATCACAACTTGCTCTCGGATGGTTCCTCAGCTTTGGGCTGATGTTGACATCGTGGCTTCTTGCTCATCGATTCTTTCAATTGGATCATCAATATGAGAGAGCGTTTGAATCAATTTACACCTGTTTAATGAGACCTGCTTGGGCCCTGGGTCTTGCTTGGTTGGTATTTGCTTGTGTCAAAGGTTATGGAGGTACGAAAACGCATACATTTGATAGAATTTTCAACAGAATTTTACAGACAAGATTTTATTATTTTGTTTTTGTTTTTCAGGATTTATAAACAAGTTTCTTTCTTGGAGTGTTTTTCAAGTTCTGAGTCGTCTGACTTACTCTGTATATTTAATTCATTACGCAATCTTGACTTGGGACTACGCTTCGACAAAAGTACCCATTTATTTAAGTGATCGAACCATTGTAAGTGTTTTTATCTATCGTCTCATTGTGAATTCAGCGTTGGGAATTATTAGAGTATTTCATTAGTAATAAAGTCGATTTCTTGTTCCGCTGTTTTAGTTTTTGCAGTATTTTGGAGAATTGGTGATCGTTTTCACAGCAGCGTTCGTTTTGTCTGTTGTTTTCGAGTCCCCATCAATAATTCTCGAGCGACACTTTCTCGGGGGATGTAAGTTTGCATAAAATCTAGATTTTCTTTCAATTTCAATGTAATATTTTAGCTCTAAATGTGTACAAAAATCGGTTAATTTGTAGTTTTAGATTTCTCCTTTCTCTGATGATAATATTTTCCCCAGTGGGTAAGAAAGCCATTACTCGAGCCAAGAAGGAAGGAATAACAAAACTGCAAGAAGATCTCGAGGGAATCAATCAGAGGTCCGTCATTGAACACAAAGAACTAAACACTGCAAGCACCTCAAATCTTGTCTAGGCACTGAAAGCTTGTCTTAAGATGTCGCCACAATAACCAGAAGATCAGAGAAGATACCACGAACAGCTTTATGTGGATTCCCAGCTGGTGGGTGTGGGTCAGGCACTGGCAAAAAACAATATGAACAATTATGCTGGAGTTTTTTTTATTTTTTATTATTATCAACACTATAACCGTCTCAAAAATTGCTGCCCAAACGCGGACTCGAACCCCGATCTCCTCCTGTCACGGGTGTTGCTCTAAACAATTGAGCTACTTGGACCCCGATCTCCACCTGTCGCGGGTGTTGCTCTAAACAATTGAGCTACTTGAACCCCGATCTCCACCCGTCGCGGGTGTTGCTCTAACCAATTGAGCTACTTGGACCCCGATCTCCACCTGTCGCGGGTGTTGCTCTAACCAATTGAGCTACTTGGACCCCGATCTCCACCTGTCACGGGTGTTGCTCTAACCAATTGAGCTACTTGGACCCCGATCTCCACCTGTCACGGGTGTTGCTCTAACCAATTGAGCTACTTGGACCCCGATCTCCACCTGTCGCGGGTGTTGCTCTAACCAATTGAGCTACTTGGACCCCGATCTCAACCTGTCGCGGGTGTTGCTCTAACCAATTGAGCTACTTGGACCCCGATCTCCATCTGTCACGGGTGTTGCTCTAACCAATTGAGCTACTTGGACCCCGATCTCCATCTGTCGCGGGTGTTGCTCTAACCAATTGAGCTACTTGGACCCCGATCTCCACCTGTCGCGGGTGTTGCTCTAACCAATTGAGCTACTTGGACCCCGATCTCCACCTGTCACGGGTGTTGCTCTAACCAATTGAGCTACTTGGACCCCGATCTCCACCTGTCACGGGTGTTGCTCTAACCAATTGAGCTACTTGGACCCCGATCTCTACCTGTCGCGGGTGTTGCTCTAACCAATTGAGCTACTTGGACCCCGATCTCCACCTGTCACGGGTGTTGCTCTAACCAATTGAGCTACTTGGACCCCGATCTCCATCTGTCGCGGGTGTTGCTCTAACCAATTGAGCTACTTGGACCCCGATCTCCTCCTGTCTCGGGTGTTGCTCTAACCAATTGAGCTACTTGGACCCCGATCTCCATCTGTCGCGGGTGTTGCTCTAACCAATTGAGCTACTTGGACCCCGATCTCCACCTGTCGCGGGTGTTGCTCTAACCAATTGAGCTACTTGGACCCCGATCTCCATCTGTCGCGGGTGTTGCTCTAACCAATTGAGCTACTTGGACCCCGATCTCCACCTGTCGCGGGTGTTGCTCTAACCAATTGAGCTACTTGGACCCCGATCTCCACCTGTCACGGGTGTTGCTCTAACCAATTGAGCTACTTGGACCCCGATCTCCACCTGTCGCGGGTGTTGCTCTAACCAATTGAGCTACTTGGACCCCGATCTCCACCTGTCGCGGGTGTTGCTCTAACCAATTGAGCTACTTGGACCCCGATCTCCACCTGTCGCGGGTGTTGCTCTAACCCATTCAGCTATATTTTCTT
Source organism: Protonemura montana (assembly GCA_947568835.1). Classification (NCBI taxonomy): domain Eukaryota; kingdom Metazoa; phylum Arthropoda; class Insecta; order Plecoptera; family Nemouridae; genus Protonemura; species Protonemura montana. The sequence continues at coordinate 683,375 of OX387609.1, forward strand.
AATAATAAAATATCCCGCGCATTGCAAGCTTGCAATTAAAATAAGATTCATCCTAATATACTGGAGTTGTTTATTTGTCATTGTGAAACAATGGTCATTAAAATACGTGTCAAAACTCAGACAATTGAAAATTTAGACAACGGAAACGATATGGAAACAATTTCTTTGTTCCTTCAAATTTTTATGTCAGCGTAAATTGCATTTAAATCGACTTTTAAAATGTGACATTTGATTGATTCCTTGACTTTTGTTCAAATGTATATTTCATTAGAATTGTTAATCCTCATCAGGAAAATAAAGTATGTTTAGCTATGTTCAGCCCACCAGTTCCAGAACATACAACTTATATGACATAGGCAAATAGAGACGAATTAATTGAAATATTTTTCTCAACATATTCTCAAAACCAAATTACCAAATTGGTAACCAAATTGGTTCACGTCTCTACGTTTCCATGAAATGATATGGGAATATTATTTAATCTTATAAATCAAGTTTTAAAAACTCATCTAACTTTATTAACAAACACACGTCACTTTGCTGCCAACGTCCAGCAGACCTCACAAAGACAAAACAACGTATTTTGACCCGCGATGGTTGTAAATAGGGAAAGAATTTTAAGAGAAATTGAATGCAAATGATTGCATAAGCCTTCTTTATACATTGTACATCAACTAGCACCCAGTGTGGGTACTTGGTGGGCTACACATTATCGACTGCTGCTGCCATCTAGCAACTAATTGTAAGGTTTTAAATAATTGCCACTAGATGGCAGGAGCAGTCTTGAATTGAATACAAAGTCTCATGAAGCCGAGACGATGAGCGATCCATATTCTTTCAGAGGATTCTTCAAAACAATTAATTTGACCGGAAATAAAAGCGACGTGTTTTGCCCCGCACAGAAAGTCACTAGGGGTAGAGTTCTAATAGAAATCGAATGCACGTCACTGTTTTACTCTCAGGGTAAAACTGGGGGAGTTATTCAAGTTTTTATAAAAAACATTGTTGTAACTTCCTAAGTGACGAAGCAATCCACCATATAAGTAGCCCAAGATGTTCGGGGCAGCTAATTACTTACAAAAACAAGGGTGTTGATTCAACTTCCCTTAAAATTATTCCCCTGTTGACGCCCTTTGCGGGTTAAAATCCATCACTTGAATTTACACTAAAAAAATATTGAAAAATCAATGAACCCTTAGGTTTTTCCTTGATTTTTAAAGATTCACCCATACTCTGGTCCAAGTGGTAGTTTGCATCCCCGAACACGATGGGCTATTAGGATCTTGTGTTAACATCATACTTTAGCTGCTTTATTGGTTTTAAATATTACAACTAGAATAACTCCATTATCTGAGAAAACAACGGGTGAGTGCATTTAACTCCCCTTGAAATTCTACCCCTGTTAACACCCGGGGTCATGAATCATCTATTAATATCATATTTATGATTGTTTTTAGACTCATGTCTACTTGATGTAAACTTAGCACTAGTTTTAACAAAAATTATTTCAACTGGGGTTTGAATGCTAAGTGAAGAACAACTGAATTTCCCAACGTTTCGTAACTTGTACCTGTTACTTTATCAAGGGTAAAGCAGTCCTGACAATTTTCCAATAACAAAAGAACCACATAAAATTATAACAATTACCAAGTTCAAGCTTCCTAAATACATCTAAATAAAATAATCAGGGTCAATAACTTAAAAACTAATAAATTATGTATTTTCTGAAATAAGATCACTAACACATTGGTGTTTTTTAACTAACTAATTATGTGTTTGGAAAAAACGCCAATTTTTCGAGGTTGTCCTAACGTTATGTAATACAATCAAAATTTCCTTATTCATTACGTTTAGTTCTTAATCTACTCGTCCAAATATTTTCTTCTGGATTCTTTGTGCTGATTTCTTCTGTCTCCTCACTGATATTCTCTATTCTATTATTCTGTTGTAAAATTGTTCCCCAAGCTCTATCTAGTTGAAAACTATCATCTCTATTGAAGTTATTGGGTTGTTTTTTAATTTCTATTGCTTCTCTGACTTTTCTAGTGAATTTCCTATCATCTCGACATAAAATCCTTACCGTGTCTATTTTAATGTGATGTTGAAACTCATTCCCGTGTTCTGCACAAGCTGATTGATTCAACTGGCTTTGTTTTTCCCCAACACTGCTAGATTGTTTTGCTAATCTTATGTGTCTTTCATGTTCCTTGACTCTTGTGCTAATTTTCCTACCTGTTTCTCTTATGTAAACTTTTCCACAATCACAACTTGCCTCATAGACGCCTTTGCATTCTAATGGAATCTGATCCTTCACTGGTCTTACCATTGTACTTATTTTTCTATCTGCCCTAAATGCTGTAAAAATCTGGTTTTTCAATAGTACTTTTTTAATTTTCTCTCCTATCTTAGGTACATTTGGTAAAACTGTGATGGATTTGATTTCATCTAAACTGTTTTCACTAATTCCCTTTTCAACTGTCTCAGAGTTTACTTTCCTAGTTTCTTTATTTTATAATCGGTTCATTTTTTCAAGTACTCTTCTTATTTCTTTGGTTTTATAATTATTTTGTTGAAAAATTGTCCTAAATGTTTCTTTTTCTGCCTCGAAGTGTTCCTCATCTGTTAATCTCGCTGATCTTGTCGCTAATGTGTTAAGTACCCCGTGTTCTTGCCGAGGATGATGACATGAATCTGCGTGTAAAACCTTGGTTGTGTTTGTTTTATTTTTGTAGACTTTGTGCCCTAATGAGCCATCTTCTTCTTCTTCCCATCTTGGTAACCAAAACATCAAGAAAAGCTAAACATCTATTCTCTTCAACCTTCTGTAGTGAATTTTTAAACCCGTGGATAAAACAACTGAAATTTCGTTGTGAAAATCTGGCAAAGAGAAGAAGCTTCAAACATAAACTCGGTCAAAATTGGAAACAGAAAAAAGAAATTGTAAAATCCCGCGCAAAAGTAGTAAAAATATATATGTTTGAAATTCTTACTTTTTCCGCCAGAGTTTGACTTAAAAGTTAAGTTTCCCAATCCACCATCTTGGATTGAAATAATCGGCGAGGTTTTCAGAGAAGTCATGTGTGGAGTAAAACACCGCCTTCTTTAATGGCTACAAATCCAAGCATAAATTTACCACAACAATAAGATTATCTTCTGCTGTTTCATTTCCCCAAATATCGGCAATTAACTCAATTCTAATTCTACCTGAAAGCCGACCTTAGCCCGGATCTCGCGAGATCAATACCACGCTTGTGCAATTAAATCCTTCTTTCATTTAAAATAAGTCCCTTATGTGACGTCATCAAATGCATTTTTATACTTTGTTTCTTCTCAACAGTCTTTGCATGAATTCGTATCACATTCACTGACCGGAAAGCAAAACATAACAGAAACAATTCACTGAATTACAATCCTATCTGCGCACAAGCACAAAGTAACTTCACCCAATCCTCAGTTTTTATTATTATTATTTGTGGTGTTTAACGACGCACTGTTTTGACATCTGGCCATGCGGCACTGGTCTAATGGCGTCGGTGAATGAGTGGATGATGATGAGGATGATGATGAACCTAACCTAGCTTAGAAGGGAGGAGGGGAAACCCGGTGCCGGCACGTAGCCTACTCCTGTCGAAAAGCACCAAGGGGACCACCGGCTTAACGTCCCTTCCGAAGGACGGTACAACTCGAACAACAGGATTCCTCCACAAATCCATGCTGTCGAGAGGTTGATAAGCAAGGCGAATGAAGTTGCTGTACTAACTTTCATTCCTCCAACCTCTCTCATGAACAGAACTGGTCATGTGTATGATGGTCACCCATCCAATACCTGACCCAGCGCAGTGTTACTTAACTTCGGTGATCTAACGAGAACCGGTGTTTCCAACACGACAAACCGTTCGGTCCCAATCCTCAGCCTCACATCCCAGCCTCACATGTTCCAGCATCCCATGTCCCAGCCTCCCATGTTCCAGCCTCCCATGTCCCAGCCTCTCATGTCCCAGCCTCCCAGCCTCCCATGTCCCAGCCTCCCATGTCCCAGCCTCCCATGTCCCAGCCTCCCATGTCCCAGCCTACCATGTCCCAGCCTCCCATGTCCCAGCCTCTCATGTCCCAGCCTCCCAGCCTCCCATGTCCCAGCCTCACATGTCCCAGCCTCCCATGTCCCAGCCTCCCATGTCCCAGCCTCACATGTCCCAGCCTCCCATGTCCCAGCCTCCCATGTCCCAGCCTCCCATGTCCCAGCCTCCCATGTCCCAGCCTCCCATATCCCAGCCTCCCAGCCTCCCATGTCCCAGCCTCACATGTCCCAGCCTCCCATGTCCCAGCCTCCCATGTCCCAGCCTACCATGTCCCAGCCTCCCATGTCCCAGCCTCCCATGTCCCAGCCTCCCATGTCCCAGCCTCTCATGTCCCAGCCTCCCATGTCCCAGCCTCCCATGTCCCAGCCTCCCATGTCCCAGCCTCACATGTCCCAGCCTCCCATGTCCCAGCCTCACATGTCCCAGCCTCCCATGTCCCAGCCTCCCATGTCCCAGCCTCCCATGTCCCAGCCTCCCATGTCCCAGCCTCCCATGTCCCAGCCTCCCATGTCCCAGCCTCACATGTCCCAGCCTCCCATGTCCCAGCCTCCCATGTCCCAGCCTCCCATGTCCCAGCCTCCCATGTCCCAGCCTCCCATGTCCCAGCCTCCCATGTCCCAGCCTCCCATGTCCCAGCCTCCCATGTCCCAGCCTCCCATGTCCCAGCCTCACATGTCCCAGCCTCCCATGTCCCAGCCTCACATGTCCCAGCCTCCCAGCCTCCCATGTCCCAGCCTCCCATGTCCCAGCCTCCCATGTCCCAGCCTCACATGTCCCAGCCTCCCAGCCTCCCATGTCCCAGCCTCCCATGTCCCAGCCTCCCATGTCCCAGCCTCTCATGTCCCAGCCTGCCATGTCCCAGCCTCTCATGTCCCAGCCTCCCATGTCCCAGCCTCCCATGTCCCAGCCTCCCATGTCCCAGCCTCCCATGTCCCAGCCTCTCATGTCCCAGCCTCCCATGTCCCAGCCTCACATGTCCCAGCCTCCCATGTCCCAGCCTCCCATGTCCCAGCCTCCCATGTCCCAGCCTCCCATGTCCCAGCCTCTCAGCACCTCTCATCGGCGTCGTGAGAAGCGCCGACTTCCGCCCGTCGCGGTTCGACGCCCTCCTCTTCGAGCGTCCTTGGTTCGATCCAGCACACGCTAGTCGACGCTCGACGCCGCAAGGCCGACGCCTTACAATACAATGCGTCGTGATCAACATCTGCAAAGCGCTGCACATCTTCGATTGTTCTCAATCTTCTCAATCTGATTGCCCAAATGACGAGCCAGCCGTGAACGATTGCCATTTCTTAGCGGGACCATTTATTTTTTTCATTTTAAGGTGAATTCATTGAAATTAAAGCTGTTTCTGTTTTAATTCTTTGCTAGATGTGTTTTTGGAGGTAATTGGGAAATGTAATTAACAAGAATTACATTGAAATGCCGGGTGTTTCAAGACGGAAACAAAAGACAGTTGTGTGTAAGAGTTTTAATTGTTGAGACTTCGACTGGGCGCGTCACTCTGGCCGAGAGATTCTAGAAGATATGGAACATTGGGAGCTCATTTTATGGGGGAAATAATCAAAACATGTTGTTGAATTTTTAAAGTACCACACGTGGATAGAACCAGAGACCAGCGAGTAAACTCGAACAATAATAACGTTTTCCAATCTCTCCCATCCGAGTATAGGAATATTTTCACTACCTATATTTGAACTGCTCAAATGAATTCATACAAAGCAAGCAATATTTTAAATTAGATTTTATTATCTAATACAAGATCACTGGAGTATTTTACACACTGCTCCTTGTGAGATCACCGAATCTGAAGGGTGTTTCCAACACGCCAAACCGTTCAGTGGTCACCCATCCAATACCTAACCCAGCGCAGTGTTGCTTAACTTTCATCACTCCAACCTCTCTCCCGAACAGAACTGGTCATGTGTATGATGGTCACTCATCCAATACCTGACCCAGCACAGTGTTACTTAACTTTCATCCCTCCAACCTCTCTCCCGAACAGAACTGGTCATGTGTATGATGGTCACCCATCCAATACCTGACTCAGCGCAGTGTTGCTTAACTTGCATCCCTCCAACCTCACTCCCGAACAGAACTGGTCATGTGTATGATGGTCACCCATCCAATACCTGACTCAGCGCAGTGTTGCTTAACTTTCATCCCTCCAACCTCTCTCCCGAACAGAAATGGTCATGTGTATGATGGTCACACATCCAATATCTGACCCAGCGAAGTGTTGCTTAACTTTCATCCCTCCAACCTCTCTCCCGAACAGAACTGGTCATGTGTATGGTGGTCACCCATCCAATACCTGACTCAGCACAGTGTTGCTTAACTTTCATCCCTCCAACCTCTCTCCCAAACAGAACTGGTCATGTGTATGATGGTCACCCATCCAAAACCTGACCCAGCACAGTGTTGCTTAACTTTCATCCCTTCAACCTCTCTCCCGAACAGAACTGGTCATGTGTATGATGGTCACTCATCCAATACCTGACCCAGTGCAGTGTTGCTTAACTTTCATCCCTCCAACCTCTCTCCCGAACAGAACTGGTCATGTGTATGATGGTCACACATCCCTAGCTTCTGAGAAAAAGCAAATGAATCGCCGTTCAATTGGAGCAACGACGGACCTTACATCTGTGGTCTCCCGTACAAAATCATCGCCCATTCAACTTCATGCAAGTGAGTGCTTCCTGAATAGATTTTCCTGACCCAGCTTCCTTCCCGAGCTCTGAGACGGCTGTGTTCACGCGGATATGCGTCTTGTCTTATCCTCTAGTAAGATCTTCACGGCTACTTAAACGCAACCTCCAGAGCCCCCCCTAGGTCGGTCAGGCGCTTATAAAAGCTCTACAACGAGACGGGACCAACATTACCAGCTGCACCTTGCAGAATCTCAGAACCAACAACTTGAAGTTCTGTTGTAGAAAGTGTGTTTACAAGTCTAAGTGCTGATAGACGTGGTGTGTGATTTAGTTTGTTGTGCTGATAGCGTTTAACATGGTGAGTTATTGATTTAGTCTATATGCACGCTCTATATGCACGCTCTATATGCACGCTCTATATGCACGCTATTTGCTGGTTTGGGTAATCGAAGAAGAGCAACTCATTTTACCCTGGAAAAAAAGTATTTTGACGTGACTACGTGTTAAAGCGCATTATATAGGGAGGCTTGTACGGATTTGCTCTACAAAATGTCGCATTATATAGGGAGGCATGTACGGATTTGCTCTACAAAATGTCGCATTATATAGGGAGGCATGTACGGATTTGCTCTACAAAATGTCGCATTATATAGGGAGGCATGTACGGATTTGCTCTACAAAATGGCGCATTATATAGGGAGGCATGTACGGATTTGCTCTACAAAATGTCGCATTATATAGGGAGGCATGTACGGATTTGCTCTACAAAATGTCGCATTATATAGGGAGGCATGTACGGATTTACTCTACAAAATGGCAAATGTGTAACAATCCCTACGGCCTACAGGAAACAAAGGACAGAATGCGATTTATTATCATTCAATAGTTCAGATAATTCTCTAGAAGTACTTTTTATTTATTTTTGATAAACTAAATATTGGAGGCGTGAGAGGAGGCGGCGTTTTTAGTACTCGTCATTAGACTAATGCAAAATAAAATATATATATCGCAAGATGACACTTCCATCCCAATCTGTAAAGTCCTCAGCTTGTAATTAGATATGAAAACACAACCCAAATAAAGAGAGATGTAAAACCTGCATGTGAAGTTTGGTCAGTACTGTAGTTGACCTACGTGGCTACGCGGTAGTTGAACGTAGTCAAGCTTTAATATCGGCCGTATCAATAAGATACAGCTACACCCGGTTTTTTTTCTAAGTATTTGTTTAAGTTATTTATTTGCGATGCTTACTGATTAAATTGATAAATTAATTCCCCTATTTTTTTTCACAATGCCCTTAAAGTTCTTGAGACTCATCTATAGGTTCACTTTGTAAACAGATTAGCAAATAGTTTTAAAATTGAAGAAACGTCAATTGAAAAAACAACAGATTCATATTTACTTTATGAACCTTGATAACAGTAATATTATTTATAAGGCGCAAGCTAAAGGTGGATGCACTTTAAATACGTTTATAGAACATTTATGACAGGTGGTTGACTTTTCAACACTTGTTTTTCTTAAATGCATCTACAAACCTGAGCGATTTCCCAACATCAACGAGACTAGTGATATAGTTTCGCCTCATTTGCAAGTTTACAAAACTCAAAAAGTATCCACCATTTTGATGTAGTCGAGAAGAGAAATGCCAAGAGAGGTCAATTTTGTTGTGAAGATGATGATCCACATGACGGATATATGCCCCATGGAGCTGCAGTGGGTGCCATGTCTCCCCCCCCCCCCCCCCCCTCCTTCCCCCCCCCCCCACCCCCTTGTACGCTCAGGTTCTGCCGTCACAGAGAATCAAACCCAGATCTCGCCGGTCGGGAGATTATATTTGTTTTCTAAAACTTACTTTCAGCATTTCAAGCATTTGCAATTGAAATGAGATTTCACGACGACATTGAACTTGTTCACTTGCCTGTAGACCCGGAATCCAGCAAGCGTGAATATCATCATAATTATATGATAAACTTGAATGCGGTGCAGAAATATTCTCCGTCACAAATCCTCTCCGCCATTTTGTTTCAACCTCTACACGATCGGGGAATTCCAACCCACGACACGCCCTTCAAAACCTTGTACCCACTGTCAACAGCTGGCGCCGGCGCAATCCGTCGCCATCTTGGTGCTGTTCGCCGTGCTCAGCGGCGTTCGGTCACAGCGTGCAAAGCAGCCAGTGCCCGAGACCAGTGGCGCTGGTGGCTACCTGGACATCCGACGAGATGGAAGCTACCGATATGCATACGCCACTGGTCAGTTGACGGGGTTTATGTTTACATTCGAATGTCATTATGCCCTTTGCAAAGAGACTCAATACCTGCACTATAGTCAATACTTCTTCCTATATTTAAAACAATATTCAGATGACAGCGCTTTACCAAACCTTCTTTCCACATTACTAACAATTTCACTCAAGTAGCCGCTTAACAAGTCAAGACTTTTCATATTTTATATTTTGTGTACTGCGTAATGTAACTACAAACAGAAATACGTTATAATGCGTAAAAGCTACGCACTCATTCACCCGCGTTTTTCATCTCCGGCCTTCAAATAATTTCAAAGAAAAACCCACATTTTTAGCACGAAATGTGAAACCTGCGCAAGGGAATACCAAATTCCATGATAGAAGGTAGACATAAGATAAAAAAGTAAGATTATATAAAGACGGTTTAGACAAATGTTAGGCCTGGGTGATACATCTTCAAACTGTAAACCACTGTAATCTTTGTGCCACTACACGAGTCCCACTACACGAGTCCCACTGCACGAGTCCCACTACACGAGTCCCACTACACGAGTCCCACTGCACGAGTCCCACTGCACGAGTCCCACTACACGAGTCCCACTGCACGAGTCCCACTGCACGAGTCCCACTGCACGAGTCCCACTCCACGAGTCCCACTACACGAGTCCCACTGCACGAGTCCCACTACACGAGTCCCACTGCACGAGTCCCACTGCACGAGTCCCACTGCACGAGTCCCACTACACGAGTCCCACTGCACGAGTCCCACTGCACGAGTCCCACTACACGAGTCCCACTACACGAGTCCCACTGCACGAGTCCCACTGCACGAGTCCCACTGCACGAGTCCCACTACACGAGTCCCACTACACGAGTCCCACTGCACGAGTCCCACTACACGAGTCCCACTGCACGAGTCCCACTGCACGAGTCCCACTGCACGAGTCCCACTGCACGAGTCCCACTACACGAGTCCCACTACACGAGTCCCACTACACGAGTCCCACTGCACGAGTCCCACTGCACGAGTCCCACTGCACGAGTCCCACTACACGAGTCCCACTGCACGAGTCCCACTGCACGAGTCCCACTGCACGAGTCCCACTACACGAGTCCCACTACACGAGTCCCACTGCACGAGTCCCACTGCACGAGTCCCACTACACGAGTCCCACTGCACGAGTCCCACTGCACGAGTCCCACTGCACGAGTCCCACTACACGAGTCCCACTACACGAGTCCCACTACACGAGTCCCACTGCACGAGTCCCACTACACGAGTCCCACTGCACGAGTCCCACTACACGAGTCCCACTGCACGAGTCCCACTACACGAGTCCCACTGCACGAGTCCCACTACACGAGTCCCACTGCACGAGTCCCACTGCACGAGTCCCACTACACGAGTCCCACTACACGAGTCCCACTACACGAGTCCCACTGCACGAGTCCCACTACACGAGTCCCACTGCACGAGTCCCACTGCACGAGTCCCACTGCACGAGTCCCACTGCACGAGTCCCACTGCACGAGTCCCACTGCACGAGTCCCACTGCACGAGTCCCACTGCACGAGTCCCACTGCACGAGTCCCACTGCACGAGTCCCACTGCACGAGTCCCACTGCACGAGTCCCACTACACGAGTCCCACTGCACGAGTCCCACTACACGAGTCCCACTACACGAGTCCCACTCCACGAGTCCCACTACACGAGTCCCACTGCACGAGTCCCACTGCACGAGTCCCACTGCACGAGTCCCACTGCACGAGTCCCACTACACGAGTCCCACTACACGAGGTAAATACACTTAACAGTGTTGTTTATCCTTCGTGCATTCTACAATTAAATTACATCAAATATAAAGGTATTAACGTGATAAAACTGTGCCTCGCGTTCCACTTTCAACACAATCACAGAGCGCTTTTTTCTTACAAACAATTTTTTTTAGATAATTGGTTGACATCGGTAATAGAATGCAAATTTTACTACCGATTATACCAACATTGCAAAAGTTGCTGACAGCCGCGCATAGGTAGCTATTAAATGTCCGTATCACCATGGCACCCAAGTTGTTACCATGGTAACCAGTAACTATGGGAGATTATAATTGGCACTTTTTTTAATATAACGACCACGCTATTAAATAGCTGTACAAGTGATTGTAAGTGAAAAATATAAACAGGTGGCACTATGGGTCTTGTAAATGTGCTAATAATACAATGTAATTCAATTTATTACACGGAGAATATTTACTTACATTTTAGGGAGACATTAAGTTATGGTGGTAACACTTTCCCAGTTTAATTGAATGGATCGTGATTTTGTGTAAATAATTATTTGAGTTATGAAGCGATCAAAGCCAGCCAGCTGATGAAAATTGAAGTCGGGCAATCCATTGTTGGCAACAGGTATGAATCCCTAAATCCGAAATGTCTATGTGATATTTATTCTAATTGTAGAGTTTTTTTTTTACCTATATTGACCATAAAATAAGTGAAAACTAACAAAGAAACCAAAAAACTACTGACGTAAACACCTAAAATAGCACTGTAATAAAACTGTAACTGAGAGAATTTCAAGATGGCGGCGTTGGCTTCAAAGTGTGTTTATGGCAGGTGACGCCGGTCGACATTATCACACTGCATCTGCTTCTCCTGAGAACACTGTAGTCGGTCGCTTCGGAGACCGAGATCCCAAGACAGGACGCGTGCGCGAGACAAGTTATACGGCAGGACGCAACGGATTCCGTGCACGAGGTCCACACATCGCCCGCAAGATGTCTCTGTCGCAGACAAGGTAACAACTTTCATGACACTTGCGTGCGTTCTCAGATGGATAAATGGGGTTCAAATTGACAACATTAAAGTGGTCTTGGCGGGATTCGAGACAGATCTTGGCGGGATTCGAGGCAGATCTTGGTGCTGGCAAACTAACAATCAATTTGATTGATCTTAAGGGCTACTGCTGGATAAAAGGACGATGCACGTGGCTGTATTAAGTATTTAGAATCTCAGACCGAACGGTTTGGCGTGTTGGATAACACCGGTTCTCATGAGATCACCGAAGTTAAGCTACACTGCGCTGGGTCAGGTATTGAATGGGTGACCATCAAACGCATTACCAGTTCTGTTCGGGAGAGAGGTTGGAGGGATGAAAGTTAAGCATCACTGCGCTGGGTCAGGTATTGGATTGGTGACAATCATACACATGACCAGTACTGTTTGAGAGAGAGGTTGGAGGTATGAAAGTTAAGCAACACTGCGCTGGGTCAGGTATTGGATGGGTGACCATCATACACATGACCAGTTCTGTTCGGGAGAGAGGTTGGAGGGATGAAAGTTAGTACAGAAACTTCACTCGCCTTGCTTATCAACCTCTCGACAGCATAGATTTGTGGAGGAATCCTGTTGTTCACGTTGTACCGTCCTTCGGAAGGGACGTTAAGCCGGTGGTCCCCTTGGTGCTCTTCGACAGGAGTAGGCTACGTGCCGGCACCGGGTTTACCCTCCTCCCTTCTAGGCTAGGTTAGGTTCATCATTATCCTCATCCTCATCCACCGACGCCATTAGATCAGTGCCGCATGGCCAGATGTCAAAACATTGCGTCGTTAAACACCAAAAATAAATAAATAATTATAATCTAATAATTAGATTACTTATGAAGTCCCGTTTTTTTGCTGCAGGATTCCCTACAACCCGCCCGTATCCCCAAACTCCCCGAACTACAACCCGAGCTACTCGACTTACCGAGACCCAAACAACGACCCAACATACGACTTCGGGTTCCGCTCTCCGACTCACACCCGACAGGAGTCAGGAGACAACAAGGGAGACGTCACGGGTAAGTCCAGTGAAAGATTGGGGATGTGGGCAGTGGGGGCGATGCACTAGCTACTGTAATGGAACAAGCCAATTCTGATTCCATTCAAACTAGTTTCATCAATGTTCAGGACGGAAGCGAATTACAGGGAAATTAATGGAATTTAAAATTAAACGACAACGAAATCGGACAAAAAATTCATAAAAAAAACGCAAAAACCGTAAAGCGATTACCGAAATCGACATAAGGATATGAAAATCCCACAAAATTAATAAAAAGCATATCGAGATCCACAAAACACTAGCAAAAAACAGTTGTAAAAAGTGACATTTTCACTGCTTAAGTTGTTTTTAGTTTAATTTTCTTGTCAAACTCTGCAATTTTTTCTAGCGTAAGCTTTCTTGATCAAGAAGATTTGTCCCCACGATTACTCCAACGCCACTCGTATACATCCTACTCTGTACTTCGTCAAAATGATCCATCCGAGCCTTCTAAACGCCCCCCCCCCCCCATCTCTTGCAGGCAGCTACACCTACATAGACGACGTCGGAGTGCGCCACGATGTGTCTTACGAGGCCGGCGCTAAAACTGGGTTCCACGTGAAGACCCCGTACCCCGACTCTGACAATATTGGCGGCGCTCTCTTTTACCGCAAGCCAAACAAGGTACGGCTCAAGTTCGGTCGGCGAGGCTAAGCAACACCTCGCTCAGGCCATGGACTGGATGGGTGACCGTCATCGCTATTAGCTCAGAAACTTATCAAGAATAACTCAATGTCACGCAGGTTGATCCACCCGGGCTCGAACTGGACAAATATTTTCAACATACTACTAACTTTTTCTAGATATTTTCCTTTTCAGAGTCCTAATATTGCCCGAGGTCTATTTTTACATAAAACTGTATTATATAGACAGGCAGAGTAACCAAACACAAAAACATTAGATTCAATCAACCCCTGTTGTCATGGGAGAGGTAAAGCTATATACTTGATGTTATACGTCCTGGATCCCAATATTGCTCGAGGTCTATTTTTACATAAAACAGTATTATATAGACAGGCAGAGTAACTAAACACAAAAACATTGACCCTTAGGGTGGCGTGGGATTCCGCGGCCACTCGGCGATTCAACGCGGCAAGGACGGCAGCTTCCGGTTTACAGCGACTGGTCCAGATCAGAAACATACTGAGACCGCGGATAAAAATGGTAACCGTCGAGGAACTTACACCTACCTTGACCCCAAGGGGGTGCAGAGGACCACAGAATACATCGCTGGTCCCAACATCGGGTATAAGGTGCGTGCTGTGATTTATCAGATCTAAATATCAACCCAATCTTACTTTGTCCAGAATAAGAAATATTCTCAGCTAGAACTGGCTCGGGTGGTCGAGATCAGTCAACAAGAAGTTACCGTATTAACTTGACATTTTTAAACTTGTTCTTAGTTTTGCTTGTCAGCCAGTTTCCTTCTTGTTTGAACATTTTTGATAGTGAACATTGTTCCTAGATTCAAAATTAAAAAATGTAAAATTCCTCAAAACGAGGAGGTTAATTTACATTGAACGAAATTTACTAAAGAAAAACTAGGAGTCATGTTCATAAATATGATGAGTTAAAAAATGGCAGTCATAGCTCCTGACTCTCCAGCCCTTCACTGACATCACACTGACGCCCTCCCCTCCTCCCACACACAGGTGATCAACACGAAGCTGAGCACCCAGTTCTCGGCCGCATACCCCTTCCTGCCACCCTCCTTCCTGATCCCACCCGGCGAGCTCGATCCAGAGAGTCTAAACACTGCGGCGACATCGACCGGTCTCAAACCGACGCCCACCGACGACTACGAGGACGCTGACGGTGGGGACAGCGCTGGCGAGGAATCCAGCGTCGGCGACTTTGACGGCGACGGCGACTTCGACGGCAACGGCAACGGCAACGGTGACAACGACGGAAAACCCTTCCAGCAAAACGGAAACAAGCCGAGCGTCTCCGGCTTCAAGCCCAAACCGACACCCGGGTTCGGTTTCAATCAGAAGCCGACGAGCGGGTTCGGATCCGGTTCTAAACCTGGCGGGTTCGGATCCGGTTCTAAACCGGTAGGAGCCGGGTTCCAGCCCAACGGAAACCGGCCGAGCGTGGCGGGCGTCTCGGAGGAGGGCGACAAAGACGATTTCGGCGACGGTGACTTTGGCAACAAGCGGCCGACGCCGCGACCGACGGTCAGTTCACCAGGAGGAGGCGGCGTCGACGGCGACGGCTTCGACGTAAACACACCGACCTCGCTCTTCGTTGGTGATGTCGACGTTAACTCTCCCGAGCGTCCGGAACGTCCGGTACGTCCGGTACGACCGGTACGTCCGGGGCGTCCGGGCTCGAACGGAAACTACGGACCGACTTCGACGAAGGCACCAAGCTTCGCTGTCTTCCCAACAGATATCTTCGGGCCATCAGGTAGTCAAGAACGACCCCGTCCTAGCGCTGAAAGTGAGGAGAACTTTTCATTCAGACCTCCGAGTCGTCCATCCGGCGTCCGTCCACCTTCCTCCACATCATCGCCACCACCTTTATATAGACCACCTCGACCACGACCCTCTCGCCCGTCAACTGACATCGACCCGCCGTACCCAGCCAGCTTCCGGCCAGGTGGAGGTGACAACGAGGACGCCGTGTTCGGGCCGACGTCACCAAAACCGTCTCGACGTCCCCCGACGCGCAGGCCCAAGCCTAGTGGAGGTGGCGGGGGCGGCGGGGGCGGCGGGGGCGGCGGGGGCGGCGAGGGGTCGGACACTTTCGATGACGTGTTTGGACCGCAGAGTTCGGGCATCGACTTCTCGCGGCCGATCGTCAACGAGGACCTCGCGGGTGACGACGGGTGAGTCGAAAACTTGGAGCGTGGGCTCGTTGCGGGGCCTCGTAAGCTTCACGTCATACCGCCCGGCCCTCTTGAATGCATGGATAGCTTACAGTGACCGTTTCACCGAACGCAACGTTCCTTGGGACCAGACAGCCAGCAGCTATTAGTTGATGAATTGAGCATATGTCCCCACATATCTAGCTAAACGCCTTCCCTACAACAGCTTCATATGTCCCCACATATCTAACTAAACGCCCTCCCTACAACAGCTTCATATGTCCCCACATATCTAACTAAACGCCCTCCCTACAACAGCTTCATATGTCACCACATATCAAACTAAACGCCTTCCCTTCAACAGCTTCCGTCCTGGCAGCCGACCCAGCGCAGGTTCCCTGGGACCAGACAGCCAGCAGCTCGGCTCAGACCGACGTGAATCAAACTGCTGTGGTGGCGCCGTCAATCGCCGTCCAGGGGGGGCGTTCTCCTACGACCAGAGTACGGCGCAGAACGCATTTTCAGAAAGATTCTTCAGTTTCCCGCCAGGAGTCAGCATTAAAGCTCACGTTCAAAGTCTCGACATCGTCCCCTACAGTTCACGTCAATCTCTAGACGACGACGAGGACTATCGTAGGACAAGGGAGGTCGCCGATGAAAAGCCCGGGAAGAGGCTGGAAGAAGATGCGAGGAAAGGAGATGAAGAAAGGAGAGTGTCACGAGAGGATGGCGACGAAGACTATCGCGGGACGAGGGGGATTAGCGATGGGGAGTCAGGGAAGATATTGGATGAAGGGGCAAGAGAAGAAGCTGAAGCAAGGAGGGCTTCACGCGAAGAGGACGCCGTCAGGAGGGCGAGAAAAACACCGGAAGTTGAAAAAAAGCCTGCCGAAGTTTCGGCAAAGATTGTATCGAATTAGGAAGTAATTCAACACGTCGTGACCTTCACTATAGTGATTTGTTCGGGGAAAAACAGACTTTAATGCGGTGATTTAGCGTGTTTTAGTGAACATTAGCTCTGTGTTTCATTCATGATGGAATCTACGCGCGTTGTTGATTGCGTTAATTGTGTACAGAGAGAGGTTAATTGTGAATGAATTGCGCCGAGATGTGATCAGACCTTGAGCTGGCACGGCCTCTTGGGAAGCTGTGAACCCGCGAAGATCAAGAGATTTCTGAGATGCGTAAGATTCTTGTTTTTCTGCCAAGATGTCAGAGTCGAATACCGAGCATTTGTTGGATAGGCTTCCCGCAGCACAACCACATGATTGAATAATCTTTGATGCTGGTAAACAAGATTTTGTTTTGACAGCTTTTCAAGATGAATATCTGCGCGTCCAACACAATGACATTTCATGCGTAACATTCACGTGTACGCATAATTAAATGTGTACCTAGTTATACGCGCTCATAAGACCAACCAAACTTGTATTTCTATACAATTAAACTTTCAAATGAGAACCGATCTGAATATCCCTTGAAAAGCTTCTACATCTCATTAACGATTCAGTAATCAGTCCCAGGAATCATCAGCCCTTTTGTATCAAACTGGTCAAAACATATCTCAAATAATTTCAGTGACTCTGCTCGAATCACACTGACTTGTAAATACTTGCCCACTTTATTGACTCTGCCTTCATTAGCATTGCATTTCACAGCCTTCTAAATCTCGAGCCATCGCCGAACAATCGCTTTTGTTCGTAGACAAGAAGTTGCGTGCAAACCGGAACCTGACCAATTCAATCTGAAGTAATCATCATCACTTCCGTCCTGCCCAGCTCTTCGGCTCCTCGGCTCCTCGGCTCCTCGGCTCCTCGGACATCGACCTTGACCCAGCCGCTAGCATTGTCTTAGCTTCTCACCTCTCACGTGACTATAATTACCAGACGTTTTACTTACAACTAGCCTCGAACAAGGCATCAGACAAGGCATCGTCAGACAATAGCATCGTCTGCATTTCCGCTCACCACTTCCGATATTAGCGAGGCTATGCAAGACTTTTTAAGTAACTTATTATTCGCGAGTTATTATTTTTAGTATTCGTGTTTTTTTATGCGCTTTGTGTGATTGTGGAATGAATGAAAATTATGAATAAAGAAAGCTTTGACGTATATATTCTGCGATCCTCGTGTTTTATTGTCGTCCTTGTAATAAATCCGGTACTGCAGATCAAATCATATAATGCCGTCATGTCAAACTTACCAGACGAAGCGGATACATTAGCACTGAACTGCATTCAGATTTTCAAACGGACAGTTTTTTAAACTTCGCTCCATTTAGCTTGTCTATTTTTTCTAATGAGAAGCAAATATAATTATGCAATACTTTGCAACAATAAGCAGATGTAGTTGAGTTTGCACGAGTTTGAATTACATAGAGATATTTATCTTCAATGGCAATTTATAAATCAACCAAGATGTAGGTTAGTTCTACATATCTTTAACATATCATAGACTTTTGTCCGAACTTCAAACCCATCACCAGTTTGGTCCACATTTTGATAATTTGAACTGCAATAATTAGTACCGCGCCGTCTTCGAACTGGATTCAAACAGAACTGGTTGTAAACTCTGGCATCTGACCTGTCAGAGTTTAGAACAAAACAAAGTGTGCACGGGTTGAAACATTTGAGTCGCGTAACCGACCTAGAGAAGGCGCAATAACAACAGCAACGTGTCACCATGGCAACCGACGTTGTTTACTCGAATATTAACGGTTACCTGCGTTTGCATTATGATTCAAAATAATACACTCATATATTAAACGGTCGTACGGTGCTAATTATCAAATGAGAGTTTATAGCGAAATAGACATAATATGTGTCAAGCGTAAGGAATTAAAATAAAGAGATGTTCAATTAACAAAAGAATATTAGATTAATTGTATACTTTACGTCCCTGGTTTCAGAGAAGCTAGCAATTGTTTCAAGGAAGGAAGTACTTGTCATACATAAGTGTATAATTACTAATAGCGAATTAAAGAAGCATATTTTGAGCTATTTTTTGAAGCGGTTTTATAACTTTTTGGTTTTAAGTTTTTCACAGCGTTCTACACGTTCAGTAAATCACATGCAGTGAAATTCAGGTTTTTCTGTGAGCTTCTCAACTAGAAAGAGTTAGAAAATGTGGCATACCAATTGGTCTAAGAAAGACATGAAGTGTATTATGATGTTATTATTTGAGTTGAAGAAAATCCCTCAAAACATTTGGGATAAAGTGTAATGTAATATCATGTGACTTCGACATTAATATGAGATTGATATCCAATATTAGTACAATTAAAAGCAAGCTTATGAGATTAACTCATACCATATGTGACCTGCTAAATCCTTGTCACTTAATATACATAAACAAAGAAACATAAACAAAGATCACAAATCTGTTTCTCCTAATATTTAAGTTTAATGTTTAGAAATGTGTCCACGATATTTTGACAGCTAATGTATTTTGTTTTCAAATGAATTATCTTGTTCGCCGTGGAGCCAGAGTTGACAGAGTTTCCACAATACACTGACCTACATTAAAGTTTAACCTGAACAGTGAACATAACTAAAAGTCGACAGTTTTAAATCCTTTTTAGAAATAAAAACCCATACAATAATCCCAAAAACATCATACATTAGAAAAACTATAATGTATTAAATCGATTCTATTTTTCACCCATTAATTACAGCAGCTAGAAAATGTTTAATTTCAATAATTTAACTTGATTATTCTAAGTAATTGTTCGTCTTCTTCATGCTCTTTTATTATTATTTGTGGTGTTTAACGACGCACTGTTTTGACATCTGGTCATGCGGCACTGGTCTAATGGCGTTGGTGGATGAGTGGATGATGATGAACCTAACCTAGCTTAGAAAGGAGGAGGGGAAACCCGGTGCCGGCACGTAGCCTACTCCTGTCGAAGAGCACCAAGGGTAGGTACCACCGGCTTAACATCCCTTCCGAAGGACGGTACAACGCGAACAACAGGATTCCTCCACAAATCCATGCTGTTGAGAGGTTGATTAGCAAGGTGAGTGAAGTTGCTGTCGAGAGGTTGATAAGCAAGGCGAGTGAAGTTGCTGTCGAGAGGTTGATAAGCAAGGCGAGTGAAGTTGGTGTCGAGAGGTTTATAAGCAAGGCGAGTGAAGTTGCTGTCGAGAGGTTTATAAGCAAGGCGAGTGAAGTTGGTGTCGAGAGGTTGATAAGCAAGGCGAGTGAAGTTGGTGTCGAGAGGTTGATAAGCAAGGCGAGTAAGTTGCTGTACTAACTTTCATCCCTCCAACCTCTCTCCCAAACAAAACTGGTCATGTGTATGATGGTCACCCATCCAATACCTGACCCAGCGCAGTGTTGCTTAACTTTCATCCCTCCAACCTCTCTCCCGAACAGAACTGGTCATGTGTATGATGGCCACCCATTCAATACCTGACCCAGCGCAGTGTTGCTTAACTTTCATCCCTTCAACCTCTCTCCCGAACAGAACTGGTCATGTGTATGATGGTCACTCATCCAATACCTGACCCAGCGCAGTGTTGCTTAACTTTCATCCCTCCAACCTCTCTCCCTAACAGAACTGATCATGTGTATGAAAGTCACCCATCCAATACCTGACCCAGCGCAGTGTTGCTTAACTTTCATCCCTCCAACCTCTCTCCCGGATAGAACTGGTCATGTGTATGATGGTCACCCATCCAATACCTGACCCAGAGCAGTGTTGCTTAACTTTCATCCCTCCAACCTCTCTCCCGAACAGAACTGGTCATGTGTATGATGGTCACCCATCCAATATCTGACCCAGCGCAATGTTGCTTAACTTCCATCCCTCCAACCTCTCTCCTGAACCGAACTGGTCATGTGTATGATGGTCACCCATTCAATACCTGACCCAGCGCAGTGTTGCTTAACTTTCATCCCTCCAACCTCTCTCCCGAACAGAACTGTTCATGTGTATGATGGTCATGTGTATGATGGTCATGTGTATGATGGTCATGTGTATGATGGTCATGTGTGTGATGGTCATGTGTATGATGGTCATGTGTATGATGGTCATGTGTATGATGGTCATGTGTATGATGGTCATGTGTATGATGGTCATGTGTATGATGGTCATGTGTATGATGGTCATGTGTATGATGGTCATGTGTATGATGGTCATGTGTATGATGGTCGTGTGTATGATAGTCATGTGTATGATGGTCATGTGTATGATGGTCATGTGTATGATGGTCATGTGTATGATGGTCATGTGTATGATGGTCATGTGTATGATGATCTACTTCATTCTATTTCCCATCTCTGTCCTGTAGACCATGTCTTGTATTTTGTATCCATCTTTCTCTTGGTCTTCTAATGAATGGCAAAACTGAAAGAACTTGCCAGAGTAGCCGGCGACTCTTTCAAGATACGAAGCATCAGATGGCTTCTAGTCTTATGTTTAAAACAAGCACAAAACTCACACAAACAAAGTTTGTAGGAAGATAAACACAAATAACAAATTCCAATCACAAGTTTTTACCTCAATCTTGTAGCAAGTCGTGTCGGCTGTTTTCAAGCATTCGCATCTGCAAACGTCATCGTCATTACACTTCTAATCGGGAAACATCGGCGACAGCGTTGACGACGAGTGTTGATGACGAGGTTGGGGGGGGGGGGGGGGGGGGAGGGCGTTGAGTCTGTGACAGAGACCGGCAAGAGATGAAAGCGGACAACAACGACGTCAACACCTCACGACGGGAACCCGAGAGTTAAGTCGGTGGGAACAGGTTCGTCCTCTGCATTGATCTTCATTTAAATACATTGTATATCTTTACTGGTTCAATTATTTCTCTCTTTTCATTATTCTTATGCTATTGTAAAAATGGTTCAATATAATAATTGCATTAATATACCGCTGAATTTTAAGTAAACTATACCCGTGGTAACATAAGATAGCAGAATTAAGAAGCTCTGTCAGGCGATCTCGGCATCTCCATGGCTACCAAACGTTGAATCTACCATTGAACCTCCTATGCTAGGCCATGATATACCCGTGGTAACATAAGATAGCAGAATTGAGAAGCTCTGTCATGCGATCTCAGCATCTCCATAGCTACCAAACGTTGAATCTATCATTGAACCTCCTATGCTAGGCCATGATATACCCGTGGTAACATAAGATAGCAGAATTGAGAAGCTCTGTCAGGCGATCTCAGCATCTCCATGGCTACCAAACGTTGAATCTACCATTGAACCTCCTATGCTAGACCATGATTTACCCGTGTTAACAAAAGATAGCAGAATTAAGAAGCTCTGTCAGGCGATCTCAGCATCTCCATGGCTACCAAACGTTGAATCTACCATTGAACCTCCTATGCTAGGCCATGATATACCCGTGGTAACATAAGATAGCAGAATTGAGAAGCTCTGTCAGGCGATCTCAGCATCTCCATGGCTACCAAACGTTGAATCTACCATTGAACCTCCTATGCTAGGCCATGATATACCCGTGGTAACATAAGATAGCAGAATTGAGAAGCTCTGTCAGGCGATCTCAGCATCTCCATGGCTACCAAACGTTGAATCTACCATTGAGCCTCCTATGCTAGGCCATGATATACCCGTGGTAACATAAGATAGCAGAATTGAGAAGCTCTGTTAGGCGATCTTAGCATCTCCATGGCTACCAAACGTTGAATCTACCATTGAACCTCCTATGCTAGGCCATGATATACCCGTGGTAACATAAGATAGCAGAATTGAGAAGCTCTGTTAGGCGATCTTAGCATCTCCATGGCTACCAAACGTTGAATCTTCCATTGAACCTCCTATGCTAGGTCATGATATACCCGTGGTAACATAAGATAGCAGAATTGAGAAGCTCTGTCAGGTGATCTCAGCATCTCCATGGCTACCAAACGTTGAATCTACCATTGAACCGCCTATGCTATGCCATGATATACCCGTGGTAACATAAGATAGCAGAATTGAGAAGCTCTGTCAGGTGATCTCAGCATCTCCATGGCTACCAAACGTTGAATCTACCATTGAACCTCCTATGCTAGGCCATGATATACCCGTGGTAACATAAGATAGCAGAATTGAGAAGCTCTGTCAGGCGATCTCAGCATCTCCATGGCTACCAAACGTTGAATCTACCATTGAACCTCCTATGCTAGACCATGATATACCCGTGGTAACATAAGATAGCAGAATTGAGAAGCTCTGTCAGGCGATCTCAGCATCTCCATGGCTACCAAACGTTGAATCTTCCATTGAACCTCCTATGCTAGGTCATGATATACCCGTGGTAACATAAGATAGCAGAATTGAGAAGCTCTGTCAGGTGATCTCTGCATCTCCATGGCTACCAAACGTTGAATCTTCCATTGAACCTCCTATGCTAGGTCATGATATACCCGTGGTAACATAAGATAGCAGAATTGAGAAGCTCTGTTAGGCGATCTTAGCATCTCCATGGCTACCAAACGTTGAATCTACCATTGAACCTCCTATGCTAGGCCATGATATACCCGTGGTAACATAAGATAGCAGAATTGAGAAGCTCTGTCAGGCGATCTCAGCATCTCCATGGCTACCAAACGTTGAATCTACCATTGAACCTCCTATGCTAGGCCATGAGATACCTGTGGTAAGAGAAAGTTTGGTTGCATGGAAATAAGAACTCAGCGTTGAAAATTACTTATCACAGCTGGGGCTTTTTAAATGCTAATTTAAAACAATGTATTTTCCTGACGTTTAATAATTAATTAATGCCTGATAACATATTAAGAGTGATATACGATGTGACATTTCACCGATAAAAAGAAATGTTACAATTATCTAATCGAAGAAATGCCACAATTACTATCACCCTTGATGAATTAGCAGACGCTAATTCAATTAATAGCGAAAGCTGAGAATTATTACTTTGTAATTTCAGTAAGTATTTAGAAACTCAGTTGTTAGTTGTTGTTCTTTTTGAATGAAATCTAGTGCTAAGGTTAGAAAATATAGACATGAGTTTAAAAACACTGAATATGCCTTAAACTTGACCACATTAAGACGGTTTATAAGTTGAGGTTCGCACATTAAACGAGTTGAACAGCGAGAAATGAACCCTTTGTATAACAAACCAAACCAAAGCCTAGACAAATCACTTTCAAATGTATGTTTACATTTCTTTGATATCTTTAATTATACCAGTTTTGCCTCGAAACTTACCTTAAAACAAATCTTGCCATCAAATAATGACATCTTAATCTTGAGAAACCCTTCAAACAAGGCATCTAACTTGTGGGCCAAGTTTCAGTGGCGTTCTTCCAAACATTGTTGTACAAAGACGATTAAAAACCACACATACGCTGACCGACATCGACGCAGTCTAAATGTGGTCGCACGCTTGCATTCTATTTAAAATCACCCACCGTTATCAGTTATCAGCTAAACTTGCCTCGTCATGTTTACTTGAACATTCATCTTTCTAATTACCTTACAAACTTCAACAAAACAAACCCTTTAACATAAAAGAATACAACATTCCATCTGTCATTACAATTTGGCTGAGCAACCTCCCATTAATCACAGTCCCATTAAAAGCAGGCAAAACAGAATGATATTTAAAAGTCCAGATCAGAGCCGATGTATTCTTCCTGGCTGTTGATAACCCTTCGACCCTGACTCATCTAACAGCTAGCATTCTGCGAACAGAATCATACGAGGCAGTGCCGTTGCCTAGACGACATGTCAGTGACGTCAGTCTCCCAGGATGGAACGACGCCGGTTTTTATCGTTTCATTGGGCGACGCCAAGAAGCTGGAACATGACGTCGAGGCGTTTAAAGCCACGAAGCCTGGTGAGTGGAATCAGTCAAGTCTATGTTGTGTTTGAATCCTGACTTCTAGATGAATAAAGTGGTCCCACACACAGTAAATGTATGCTATGTTTACTGTAGCTTGCTTGATGAAGAGCCCGTATTTTGGGCTGGAGTTTGGCAAGGAAAGTTGGGCAAGGATGTTGGTTCGGTGCTAAAGTATTACCAATCTGGTCATCTGGTTCTAAACGTACGTCAAGCTCTGGTTCAGTTTGACAGGAGCTTGATTCTAATATAGCTCATTATTTGTGTATTACACTTACAACTGACCAGAGCGTCAGAGCTGAGATAATGTTCACGTTGCTTTTTAACTTGGGAAAGTAAAAATATTCTGAGATAAGAACAGAAAATATAGATTTGTTTGTTGATAAAGAAAATCTGAACCTAAATCTTTTTTCATCGTCAAGGCAACAGTGTGACCACCTTAAATATTTCATGGTTACATAATGGTACATATATACTTCCCACTGATGCTCTGTAGTTGAACATATATACTTCCCACTGATGCTCTGTAGTTGAACATATATACTTCCCACTGATGCTCTGTAGTTGAACATATATACTTCCCACTGATGCTCTGTAGTTGAACATATATACTTCCCACTGATGCTCTGTAGTTGAACATATATACTTCCCACTGATGCTCTGTAGTTGAACATATATACTTCCCACTGACGCTCTGTAGTTGAACATATATACTTCCCACTGATGCTCTGTAGTTGAACATATATACTTCCCACTGATGCTCTGTAGTCGAACATATATACTTCCCACTGACGCTCTGTAGTTGAACATATATACTTCCCACTGATGCTCTGTAGTTGAACATATATACTTCCCACTGATGCTCTGTAGTTGAACATATATACTTCCCACTGATGCTCTGTAGTCGAACATATATACTTCCCACTGATGCTCTGTAGTTGAACATATATACTTCCCACTGATGCTCTGTAGTCGAACATATATACTTCCCACTGATACTCTGTAGTTGAACATATATACTTCCCACTGATGCTCTGTAGTTGAACATATATACTTCCCACTGATGCTCTGTAGTCGAACATATATATACCAGTAAATATTGCGCAGCCATTTGAAAAGTGGGACCAGGAAAGGGAGTAAACCACTTTGAAACGCACATGGTAATGCACGAAGCCGCAACTGAAAGGTTCGAGGGTCCAGACCGCCAGTTTATTATCATCTATATTATCGATCAGTTCTATGACCGACCTTGTCATATTTCTCTAGCCCTAGAACCCAATCAAGTGACCCAGAGAATAATGATCTCCCTCACGTGCTTGTCCTAGCCTGCTAAACGCCCCTCTTGTTTGCTTGTAGCGGCGTTGCTCGGGGTCCGACACCTGCAAGTCGGTCTCATGTTCCTCGGCATCCTCGTGGCCTACACATTGCGTATCAACCTGTCCGTTGCCATCGTTGCAATGGTGGATCGGCAGAAGGCGAATCCAGACTTCCCGGTGAGTGAAGAAAACCCATCAACCTTTTACTAACTACCTTCTGAAGGACTAACTACCTTCTGAAGGACCAGCTACCTTATGAAGGACCAGCTACTATCTGAAAGAACGGCAACCTCGTGAGATCACCAAAGTTAAGCAACACTTTGCTGAGTCAGGTATTGGATGGGTGACCATCATACACATAACCAGTTCTGTTCGGGAGAGAGCTTGGAGGGATGAAAGTTAAGCAACACTGCGCTGGGTCAGGTATTGGATGGGTGACCATCATACACATAACCAGTTCTGTTCGGGAGAGAGCTTGGAGGGATGAAAGTTAAGCAACACTGCGCTGGGTCAGGTATTGGATGGGTGACCATCATACACATGACCAGTTATGTTCGGGAGAGAGGTTGGAGGGATGAAAGTTAAGCAACACTGCGCTGGGTCAGGTATTGGATGGGTGACCATCATACACATGAGCAGTTCTGTTCGGGAGAGAGGTTGGAAGGATGAAAGTTAGTACAGCAACTTCACTCGCCTTGCTTATCAACCTCTCGACAGCATGGATTTGTAGAGGAATCCTGTTGTTCGAGTTGTACCGTCCTTCGGAAGGGACGTTAAGCCGGTGGTCCCCTTGGTGCTCTTCGACAGGAGTAGGCTACGTGCCGGCACCGGGTTTCCCCTCCTCCCTTCTAGGCTAGGTTAGGTTCATCATCATTCTCATAATCATCCACTCATTCACCAACGCCATTAGACCAGTGCCACATGGCCAGATGCCAATATAGTACGACGTTAAACCCCAATAACTAATCATCAAACAATGTTTCCTAAATTCTTGCATCTGAGAAACGTCAAATTAACGTCAAGTAATCACTAAAGTTATCCTTCAAGAAGAATACAACCACAACGTAACTAAGTCAGGTTTACTTGACCGCTAAACCCTTGCCCTCCATGTAGTTCCCTGGAGGACCGCTGGCTGATCACTAAACCCTTGCCCTCCATGGAGTTCCCTGGAGGACCGCTGGCTGATCACTAAACCCTTGCCCTCCATGTAGTTCCCTGGAGGACCGCTGGCTGATCACTAAACCCTTGCCTTCCATGTAGTTCCCTGCAGGACCGCTGGCTGATCACTAAACCCTTGCCTTCCATGTAGTTCCCTGGAGGACCGCTGGCTGATCACTAAACCCTTGCCCTCCATGGAGTTCCCTGCAGGACCGCTGGCTGATCACTAAACCCTTGCCCTCCATGGAGTTCCCTGGAGGACCGCTGGCTGATCACTAAACCCTTGCCTTCCATGTAGTTCCCTGCAGGACCGCTGGCTGATCACTAAACCCTTGCCTTCCATGTAGTTCCCTGGAGGACCGCTGGCTGATCACTAAACCCTTGCCTTCCATGTAGTTCCCTGGAGGACCGCTGGCTGATCACTAAACCCTTGCCTTGCCACCGTCCCATGTAGGAGTACGACTGGGACGTGGCAACCCAATCAGTGTTGTTGTCGTCGTTCTTCTGGGGGTACTTCATCATGCAGTTCCCTGGAGGACCGCTGGCTGATCGCTTCGGTCCCAAGTCGTTGCTGGTAATAGCACTGACTGTCGCCTCCATCGCCACGATTGCTACACCGTTCGCCGCCGAGGCTGGCGGGTGGGCGTTGGTATGCGTAGCACGTGTCTGCATTGGTCTCAGCCAGGTAAGTGGGGATTCAGACAGCAAAAACATCCCCCCTCCCTTGAGGGGATCCCTTGTCATACCCCGGTAGATTACCAGGCAAAAACAATAATCCTGGTGAAGCTCTTGCGGACTTTGCTTTGATTTAATGATTTAATGATTTAATGATTTTGTGATTCGGGCAAAGGCAAACGATCGCAGATGGAACTGTGGGCTCAGAATTGTATTTTTGAATTCCTTAAAATAAACCGTTGTAGTCTGAACATGAGGATCGTTCCATATCGCAGAACTTTGGGTACTGATGTACTTTTTTATCTAAGATAACTTAAGAAACAATAACTCTAACCCTTGAAACAGTTCCACTTCTCGAAAATGTTCTTATTCTATGAACTCTTGATTCATCGCATAACAGTTCTTTCCAAGCCAGCTAAACGCCTCTCCCCAACAGGGCTTCATGTTCCCGTCGTTCCACAACCTGCTGGCGCACTGGACGCCTGCGCAGGAGCGAGGGCGTCTCGTCACCTTCACTTACGCTGGTGAGTTGGAAGAAAATATAGAACTACAACCCAATTGGTGGCCGGTCCTTGATACTGTTGAACAGGAGCAGCCAACACAGTGTGTAAAAGTGACAAGGCTAAGCGGTGGCCGGTCCTTGGTGCTGTTGGACAAGAGCAGCCAACACAGTGTGTCAAAGTGACAAGGCTAAGCGGTGGCTGGTCCTTGGTGCTGTTGGACAGGAGCAGCCAACACAGTGTGTCAAAGTGACAAGGCTAAGTGGTGGCCGGTCCTTGGTGCTGTTGGACAGGAGCAGCCAACACAGTGTGTAAAAGTGACAAGGCTAAGCGGTGGCCGGTCCTTGGTGCTGTTGGACAGGAGCAGCCAACACAGTGTGTCAAAGTGACAAGGCTAAGCGGTGGCCGGTCCTTGGTGCTGTTGGACAGAAGCAGCCAACACAGTGTGTCAAAGTGACAAGGCTAAGCGGTGGCCGGTCCTTGGTGCTGTTGGACAGGAGCAGCCAGCACAGTGTGTCAAAGTGACAAGGCTAAGCGGTGACCGGTCCTTGGTGCTGTTGGACAGGAGCAGCCAACACAGTGTGTCAAAGTGACAAGGCTAAGCGGTGACCGGTCCTTGGTGCTGTTGGACAGGAGCAGCCAACACAGTGTGTCAAAGTGACAAGGCTAAGCGGTGACCGGTCCTTGGTGCTGTTGGACAGGAGCAGCCAACACAGTGTGTCAAAGTGACAAGGCTAAGCGGTGGCCGGTCCTTGGTGCTGTTGGACAGGAGCAGCCAACACAGTGTGTCAAAGTGACAAGGCTAAGCGGTGACCGGTCCTTGGTGCTGTTGGACAGTATCATGCCAGCACCGGGGTCACTCTCTTCTATTTTCTCCCTCTAGGTGGCCCACTTGGTACTATTATCTCTCTGCCTGTGTGCGGCCTGTTAACCACAAGTCCTCTCGGTTGGCCCTCGGCCTTCTACATCTTTGGAGGTATGGGCCTCGTCTGGTCCGTCCTCTGGTTCTTCTTGGGCGCCAACTGTCCCGCCGAACACCCGACTATCAGCGTCGAGGAGCGACGGTTCATCGAGGATTCGCTGGACACTTCTCGCAAGGAAGACATCGTAAGTGAAAGCACTTTCTTCTCAATCGTTTATGTTCACTAACAAAACGCAATGATTTTAAATTTGAAGAAACAGTATATTTGTGGCTGAGTTTTGTCAAATATCCAGCACAGCGTTTATTAATGTGGTTTTTTAAAGCGTCCCTAAATGCAACTTGTATGCTACTATTTTTTAAGTTTTGATTTCTAGTATATTTATGGCATTTTCGTATGACAAGGACTGGTTTTTTCATACAAATGAGGTATGATTTTTAAATTTTTACGCCAGCTTAACAAACAGATGAAAGCAAACCTTGCATCCTAATATAGGATGTACCATCATAAGCTTTGTATCTGTGACTTTGGAGTCAAGAGTTGAACCAGCTGCAATCAGAGGAAACCTGTGTAAGCTTATGTAATTGTTTTAGCACGCTACGCCCTGGAAAGAGATTGCTACCTCCTTGCCAATGTGGGCGGTTATAGCAGCTAACTGCGGACATTCTTGGGGCTTCTGGACGCTGATGACCGAGATGCCGACCTTCATGAAAACTGTGCTTGGCTTCGATCTTAAGAAGGTAAGTCTGACTTGCACAGAGCTTCAGTGAATTGTCATTATTTTCTCGCGTTGAACGATGCCGGTCCGTGTTGACGAGATTATCACATTTGGTTGGCAAGTTATTGCAAAATAAACACGAAAACATTGATAAAAGTTAATATTTTCCGAGCATTTTGCGGTTGAAAGGACAAAAAAGTAGATTTATTTATCTTGGATGGGATCGACCTTTGGGCGCAAAGATGCGTCGTATCGTAGTTCAGCCATCGAATGTGACAATTTGGTTTGCGACGCTTGAGATATGAACCGTTAAAATTGATCAACTCGAGAAAGGAAATAAGTAAAGAAACTGTTCTAAAACTGTTGTTAGAATAATTAGATATAGTTTAAGAGATCCTTGTGTTTTTTACCCAGAATGGGATGCTGTCCGCACTGCCCTATCTGGCAATGTTCCTGCTCAGCTTCGCCATGAGTTCAGCTTCAGACTTCATCAACCAGAAGAAGATTATCTCACTGACCTCCTCAAGGAAGATCTTCAACAGTATTGGTAAGCAAGAACCACCCGATAAAAGTCATAATATAGCCGCCATCTTGGATCGAGTGGCTAATAACGTGTTGACGTGAGATCACTGAAGTTAAACAACACTGCGCTGAGTCAAGCATTGGATGGGTGACTACCGAACCATTTGGCCTGTTGGAAACACCGGTCCTTATGTGATCACTGAAGTTAAACAACACTGCGCTGAGTCAGGTATTAGATGGGTGACCAAGTCCTAATTAAGGCCACTAACCCCTCACCCCTTCCAGGTCAATGGGGCCCAGCTTGTGCCCTCGTGCTCTTGTCCTTCTCGCACGACTCAACGACTGCGATCGTGCTGCTCACGGTGGCGGTGGGACTCAACTCGGCGCACTTTGTCGGCTTTAATATGACCCATATCGACATGGCACCGAACTACGCCGGAACTTTGGTTGGACTCAGCAACGGCGCGGGAAACATCATGGCTCTCATCGGACCCTTACTAGTCGGCGTTGTAGTCACCGAACCGGTCAGTGTTTCGTCATCACCTACACCTCATTTCAGTCATTTCAGTCATATCAGTCATATTCATTAGCAGGTCCTTGGTGTTGTTGGACAGGAGCAGCCAACACAGTGTGTCAAAGTGACAAGGCTAAGCGGTGGCCGGTCCTTGACGCTGTTGGACAGGAGCAGCCAACACAGTGTGTCAAAGTGACAAGGCTAAGCGGTGGCCGGTCCTTGACGCTGTTGGACAGGAGCAGCCAACACAGTGTGTCAAAGTGACAAGGCTAAGCGGTGGCCGGTCCTTGGTGCTGTTGGACAGGAGCAGCTAATACAGTGTGTCAAAGTGACAAGGCTAAGCGGTGGCCGGTCCTTGGTGCTGTTGGACAGGAGCAGCCAACACAGTGTGTCAAAGTGACAAGGCTAAGCGGTGGCCGGTCCTTGGTGCTGTTGTACATGAGCAGACAACACAGTGTGTCAAAGTGACAAGGCTAAGCGGTGGTCGGTACTTGGTGCTGTTGGACAGGAGCAGCCAACACAGTGTGTCAAAGTGACAAGGCTAAGCGGTGGCCGGTCCTTGGTGCTGTTGTACAGGAGCAGCCAACACAGTGTGTCAAAGTGACAAGGCTAAGCGGTGGCCGGTCCTTGGTGCTGTTGTACATGAGCAGACAACACAGTGTGTCAAAGTGACAAGGCTAAGCGGTGGTCGGTACTTGGTGCTGTTGGACAGGAGCAGCCAACACAGTGTGTCAAAGTGACAAGGCTAAGCGGTGGCCGGTCCTTGGTGCTGTTGGACAGGTGCAGCCAACACAGTGTGTCAAAGGGACAAGGCTAAGCGGTGGCCGGTCCTTGGTGCTGTTGTACATGAGCAGACAACACAGTGTGTCAAAGTGACAAGGCTAAGCGGTGGTCGGTCCTTGGTGCTGTTGGACAGGAGCAGCCAACACAGTGTGTCAAAGTGACAAGGCTAAGCGGTGGCCGGTCCTTGGTGCTGTTGGACAGGAGCAGCCAACACAGTGTGTCAAAGTGACAAGGCTAAGCGGTGGCCGGTCCTTGGTGGTGTTGGACAGGAGCAGCCAACACAGTGTGTCAAAGTGACAAGGCTAAGCGGTGGCCGGTCCTTGGTGGTGTTGGACAGGAGCAGCCAACACAGTGTGTCAAAGTGACAAGGCTAAGCGGTGACCGGTCCTTGGTGCTGTTGGACAGGAGCAGCCAACACAGTGTGTCAAAGTGACAAGGCTAAGTGGTGGCCGGTCCTTGGTGGTGTTGGACAGGAGCAGCCAACACAGTGTGTCAAAGTGACAAGGCTAAGCGGTGGCCGGTCCTTGGTGGTGTTGGACAGGAGCAGCCAACACAGTGTGTCAAAGTGACAAGGCTAAGCGGTGGCCGGTCCTTGGTGCTGTTGGACAGGAGCAGCCAACACAGTGTGTCAAAGTGACAAGGCTAAGCGGTGGCTGGTCCTTGGTGCTGTTGGACAGGAGTGGCCTACACAGTGTGTCAAAGTGACAAGGCTAAGCGGTGGCCGGTCCTTGGTGCTGTAGGACAGGAGCAGCCAACACAGTGTGTCAAAGTGACAAGGCTAAGCGGTGGCCGGTCCTTGGTGGTGTAGGACAGGAGCAGCCAACACAGTGTGTCAAAGTGACGAGGCTAAGCGGTGGCCGGTCCTTGGTGCTGTTGGACAGGAGCAGCCAACACAGTGTGTCAAAGTGACAAGGCTAAGCGGTGGCCGGTCCTTGGTGCTGTTGGACAGGAGCAGCCAACACAGTGTGTCAAAGTGACAAGGCTAATCGGTGGCCGGTCCTTGGTGCTGTTGGACAGGAGCAGTCAACACAGTGTGTCAAAGTGACAAGGCTAAGTGGTGGCCGGTCCTTGGTGCTGTTGGACAGGAGCAGCCAACACAGTGTGTCAAAGTGACAAGGCTAAGCGGTGGCTGGTCCTTGGTGCTGTTGGACAGGAGCAGCCAACACAGTGTGTCAAAGTGACAAGGCTAAGCGGTGGCCGGTCCTTGGTGGTGTTGGACAGGAGCAGCCAACACAGTGTGTCAAAGTGACAAGGCTAAGCGGTGACCGGTCCTTGGTGCTGTTGGACAGGAGCAGCCAACACAGTGTGTCAAAGTGACAAGGCTAAGTGGTGGCCGGTCCTTGGTGGTGTTGGACAGGAGCAGCCAACACAGTGTGTCAAAGTGACAAGGCTAAGCGGTGGCCGGTCCTTGGTGGTGTTGGACAGGAGCAGCCAACACAGTGTGTCAAAGTGACAAGGCTAAGCGGTGGCCGGTCCTTGGTGCTGTTGGACAGGAGCAGCCAACACAGTGTGTCAAAGTGACAAGGCTAAGCGGTGGCTGGTCCTTGGTGCTGTTGGACAGGAGTGGCCTACACAGTGTGTCAAAGTGACAAGGCTAAGCGGTGGCCGGTCCTTGGTGGTGTTGGACAGGAGCAGCCAACACAGTGTGTCAAAGTGACAAGGCTAAGCGGTGACCGGTCCCTGGTGCTGTTGGACAGGAGCAGCCAACACAGTGTGTCAAAGTGACAAGGCTAAGCGGTGGCCGGTCCTTGGTGCTGTTGGACAGGAGCAGCCAACACAGTGTGTCAAAGTGACAAGGCTAAGCGGTGGCCGGTCCTTGGTGCTGTTGGACAGGAGCAGCCAACACAGTGTGTCAAAGTGACAAGGCTAAGCGGTGGCCGGTCCTTGGTGCTGTTGGACAGGAGCAGCCAACACAGTGTGTCAAAGTGACAAGGCTAAGCGGTGGCCGGTCCTTGGTGCTGTTGGACAGGAGCAGCCAACACAGTGTGTCAAAGTGACAAGGCTAAGCGGTGGCCGGTCCTTGGTGCTGTTGGACAGGAGCAGCCAACACAGTGTGTCAAAGTGACAAGGCTAAGCAGTGGCCGGTCCTTGGTGCTGTTGGACAGAAGTAGGCTACTTGCCGGCACCGGCTTTACCCATGGCTCTCTGCTAGGCCAGGCTAGTTTAATAATCAGTGAGTTGGTCTGTTGCAGGGCTCAGAATCCCAGTGGCGGATCGTGTTCCTCACAGCGGCGGGTATCTACTTCCTGTCCAACCTGATTTTCGTCCTGTTCGCCACTGCTGAGCTGCAGTCCTGGAACAGTCCGACGAACAATGCGACCAACAACAATGAGCCGGAGCCAAAGTCGCTCAAAGGAAGATCCCAGGAGGGTGACGTCACTATGACGGGTTACAGACACAACTCAATCTCGTGTTGATATACAATATGATACACATCCTGATACACGTCCTGATACACGTCCTGATACTAACCAGATACACCGAGATACACCAGATATACCGAGATACGATCTGAACAAAATACTGTTGCTGAATCTTTCAGATTGACTCAATGCAGAACTTGGATCTAGTGAAATTTGGCACAAATTTAAGTCATCTCAAAGACAGTTAACTAAATTTAGATATGAAGATCCATTGAAGTCCCCAATTATGAATTTTGACCAGCAAAGGCCATCATTGAAAAAAACTGTATTTTCTGTTCATATTTGTGAAAGTACCTTTGGCTGTTTTAAAAGATATACCCGTGATATTTTGTGTTCAGTCATTGGGTTTAGTTGGGTTTCATTGGATCTGGTTCATGGTCTTGTTCCCTATTCACGTGGTTTTTATATCTCCCCCCTATTTCTTCCATCTTTCAACATTTGTAGACGTCTTCCTTGTGTCAGTAAGTGTTTTAGGATTTCCTAGGCCTAGTCTTGGAAAACAACGTCGCACTTTTTGCAGCGTATGTGATACAAAATGCATCTTGCATCCAATGCAATAAGTGCATCGGATGCAGCTGAATTGATTTTAGTTATTTATATTGTTTCTCTGTTAAGTAGTTTTAATCACGTGCGTTAATTGTTCACGATTGAGATGTTCTTAAAATGTAATTGTTAAGTTAATCTAATTATATTTGATATTTTTAAGTTTCTCAAAATGATATCCATTCATTTGTAAATGTATGCAAATCATAATTAAATAGTATTTGTTGTTAAGAAGCTAAAATTTCTTCTCATTTTGTGTGAATTTTAATCTGCATCTTGCCCAACAATTGCATGTCAGGCGTCATGCATATTTCAAACATGATATTTCAGAGAACGAGTTGCATAAATCAAGTGACATACGGGAAATGCATTCTTTGCTTGAATGCATTTCTGCATTCGCTTGCACTTTTATGCAAGCAGCCTTTCAAACCTTAAACACGTAGCAAAATACCGTTAATCACGTGATCAGACGGTATTTGCGACTCGCGCCGAGTCGAATACGCTCAACAACAAGATTTGAAGAAAGTGAATTTATGCGTTTATATTTAGAATAGCAGAGAAATGACAGAGAATTGACAGAGAAATGACAGAGAATTGTCACCAAGAATTTTACCATCTTATTTGTCAACCGCTAGGAGTTTCATGGCTTAGCACGGAGACAAGAATCTTGATAAAGTCGCTTATAAATGATCAAAGATTTACTGATTGACTTCGCTATTGTTTCTTCTCGAGCAAGTTTTGATGACAATCATTTGATGACGCACACGGGATTGTGAATTCAACTGTTAATAATGTGGGATTAAATGCATGTTGTGGCTCTAATTGGTCAGTTATTTATCACCTGGCTCTGCCATGACTTGCCATGACTTGCCATGACTTGCCATGACTTGCCATGACTTGCCATGACTTGCCATGACTTGCCATGACTTGCCATGACTTGCCATGACTTGCCATGACTTGCTATGACTTGCCATGACTTGCCATGACTTGCCATGACTTGCCATGACTTGCCATGACTTGCCATGACTTGCCATGACTTGCTATGACTTGCCATGACTTGCCATGACTTGCCATGACTTGCCATGACTTGCCATGACTTGCCATGACTTGCCATGACTTGCCATGACTTGCCATGACTTGCCATGACTTGCCATGACTTGCCATGACTTGCCATGACTTGCCATGACTTGCCATGACTTGCCATGACTTGCCATGACTTGCCATAACTTGCCATGACTTGCCATGACTTGCCATGACTTGCCATGACTTGCCATGACTTGCCATGACTTGCCATGACTTGCCATGACTTGCCATGACTTGCTATGACTTGCCATGACTTTCCATGACTTGCCATGACTTGCCATGACTTGCCATGACTTGCCATGACACGCCTTGGATCAAACAAAGTGTGTTTTAGATGAAACAAAAACTATTAGAAATGGGTTTTAAATGCGAAATAAAGGACAACTAAATTTTTATGTTTTTTTTTTAATTATTTTTTAATTTCCATGAAGGAAATTTAGTAGCCCTGTACTTAGCATTCAAAACCCAGTTGAAACAGTTTTTGTTAAAACTAGTGCTAAGGATAAATCAAGTAGACATGGGTCTAAACACCATCGTGTTAAATTTATTAGAAGTAATATTTAGTGAAGTAAAAACACATAGCAAATAACGGGTCATTTTATTCATCTATGATCACTTGACAATAGCAGAAATGTGATCATTCACTGGTATGAGTGTAAAGTAACATCGTCTTAACGAACCGTTAACCGTTAACACCGTCGTTAAATGTGTAACAAAGCAAAACAGAAGCTGCCACATTTTCAACTAAAACTTCCCTTCCTTCGTGTGACGCTGCTCAATCCAGTGATGCCAAGATACCCGTGTGCCAAGATATTTTATAAGGACTCATGTAGACCTCATTTTAAAAAACTGAACCTTCTGACATTACCTTGTATGTATATTTTCTCAACCATTATGTATCTAAGACAGAATCGTAGTGAATTATGGAATGGACAACCGCATCAGTATAACACGAGGAATGTTAACCTAATAATTGGTGGCGATTTAGAAATAAAAAACCATACTAATTCGAAGGGACCAATTGATATGGGAGTAAAAATGAACAATACCCTTCCTTCCTACATAAAAGAAGTCACAGGTGGGAGTTTTAAAACAAAACTAAGGTCCTTTTTAGTATAGCAATGTTTCTATTCAATTGACGAGTTTCTGCGTTTTAAAGTATAAATCCTGATTTGTATAGTATATGATGTGATATTTGTATACTATGATGACTGTCTACATAACATTTTATGTTGAACTGGACAATAAACAATAAACAATAAACAATAAACAATTCAAAAATACTTTTCATTTTGCTAAAAACTTTTAGATGAATTCCAAGACTAAGCATCGAGGATTTTCTGTTCCGGATTTCAGATGTTATTTAATTTCAATAATTCTGAATCGAAATCGTATTTCAATCGTTGAGGTAAACATCGATGGAGATTTTTTGAGCATGAAAAGTCATAAAAGCAAGTTAATCTACGAAAAATATCGACATTAAATTTCATACGACAGTGGCTCCACTTAACGTGACGTTCCGGTACTCTGCATTTTTGTCGGTAAGGTAGTCATTTGGCGGCCATCTTTTATGCAGAGACTGTAACATTGACGTTCTGTCTCTACCTAGAACCTGCACACTCAACGGTTTAACATTAACGTTCTGTCTCTACCTAGAACCTGCACACTCAACGGTTTAACATTAACGTTCTGTCTCTACCTAGAACCTGCACACTCAACGGTTTAACATTAACGTTCTGTCTCTACCTAGAACCTGCACACTCAACGGTTTAACATTAACGTTCTGTCTCTACCTAGAACCTGCACACTCAACGGTTTAACATAAACGTTCTGTCTCTACCTAGAACCTGCACACTCAACGGTTTAACATTAATGTTCTGTCTCTACCTAGAACCTGCACACTCAACGGTTTAACATCAACGTTCTGTCTCTACCTAGAACCTGCACACTCAACGGTTTAACATTAATGTTCTGTCTCTACCTAGAACTTGCACACTCAACGGTTTAACATTAACGTTCTGTCTCTACCTAGAACCTGCACACTCAACGGTTTAACATAAACGTTCTGTCTCTACCTAGAACCTGCACACTCAACGGTTTAACATTAATGTTCTGTCTCTACCTAGAACCTGCACACTCAACGGTTTAACATTAACGTTCTGTCTCTACCTAGAACCTGCACACTCAACGGTTTAACATTAACGTTCTGTCTCTACCTAGAACCTGCACACTCAACGGTTTAACATAAACGTTCTGTCTCTACCTAGAACCTGCACACTCAACGGTTTAACATTAATGTTCTGTCTCTACCTAGAACCTGCACACTCAACGGTTTAACATTAACGTTCTGTCTCTACCTAGAACCTGCACACTCAACGGTTTAACATTAACGTTCTGTCTCTACCTAGAACCTGAACACTCAACGGTTTAACATTAACGTTCTGTCTCTACCTAGAACCTGCACACTCAACGGTTTAACATTAACGTTCTGTCTCTACCTAGAACCTGCACACTCAACGGTTTAACATAAACGTTCTGTCTCTACCTAGAATCTACACACTCAACGGTTTAACATAAACGTTCTGCCTCTACCTAGAACCTGCACACTCAACGGTTTAACATTAACGTTCTGTCTCTACCTAGAACCTGCACACTCAACGGTTTAACATAAACGTTCTGTCTCTACCTAGAACCTGCACACTCAACGGTTTAACATAAACGTTCTGTCTCTACCTAGAACCTGCACACTCAACGGTTTAACATTAACGTTCTGTCTCTAACTAGAACCTGCACACTCAACGGTTTAACATTAACGTTCTGTCTCTACCTAGAACCTGCACACTCAACGGGTTAACATTAACGTTCTGTCTCTACCTAGAACCTGCACACTCAACGGTTTAACATTGACGTTCTGTCTCTAACTAGAACCTGCACACTCAACGGTTTAACATTAACGTTCTGTCTCTACCTAGAACCTGCACACTCAACGGTTTAACATCAACGTTCTGTCTCTACCTAGAACCTGCACACTCAACGGTTTAACATTAACGTTCTGTCTCTACCTAGAACCTGCACACTCAACGGTTTAACATTAACGTTCTGTCTCTACCTAGAACCTGCACACTCAACGGTTTAACATTAACGTTCTGCCTTTAACTATAACCTGCACACTCAACGGTTTAACATTAACGTTCTGCCTCTACCTAGAACCTGCACACTCAACGGTTTAACATTAACGTTCTGTCTCTACCTAGAACCTGCACACTCAACGGTTTAACATTAACGTTCTGTCTCTACCTAGAACCTGCACACTCAACGGTTTAACATTAACGTTCTGTCTCTACCTAGAACCTGCACACTCAACGGTTTAACATTAACGTTCTGCCTCTACCTAGAACCTGCACACTCAACGGTTTAACATTAACGTTCTGCCTCTACCTAGAACCTGCACACTCAACGGTTTAACATTAACGTTCTGTCTCTACCTAGAACCTGCACACTCAACGGTTTAACATTAATGTTCTGTCTCTACCTAGAACCTGCACACTCAACGGTTTAACATTAAAGTTCTGTCTCTACCTAGAACCTGCACACTCAACGGTTTAACATTAACGTTCTGCCTCTACCTAGAACCTGCACACTCAACGGTTTAACATTAACGTTCTGTCTCTACCTAGAACCTGCACACTCAACGGTTTAACATTAACGTTCTGTCTCTACCTAGAACCTGCACACTCAACGGTTTAACATTAACGTTCTGTCTCTACCTAGAACCTGCACACTCAACGGTTTAACATTAACGTTCTGTCTCTACCTAGAACCTGCACACTCAACAGTTTAACAATTCCAGGCTCCTTTAGCCAGATCCAGCTGCTTGGATCCTATGCTCTTTCCAGGTTATTTGAGATCAGCTGGCTGGATCCTATGCTCTATCCAGGTTATTTGAGATCAGCTGGCTGGATCCTAGGTTCTATTCAGGTTATTTGAGACCAGCTGGCTGGGTGTTCTGCCCTATCTAAGTTATTTCAGATCAGCTGACGTCACCCCAGCTCGACCCCACTAACCAACCGGCTACCGCCCCCTTTCAAGCCACGCCCCTTCAAGCCCCACCCTGGATCCAAACGATCACCTGAGCTCCTCGCTAGTACCACTTATGACCGCCAGTTTTGTCGGCTTCTCTTTCGGCGAATTCCAGTCTTGCAGCTCGGCCTTGCCGAAGAGCACGTAGAACGAGTTGCAGAACAGGTAAACGCCGGACGCGATGAAGAAAACCGTGCGCCACTGGGTGGCGTTGGTCTGGGAACAAACACGTGGGGGTCACTCGAGTTATCTTTAACAAGCATCGGCCAAATATGTCAAGTCAGAGCTGGGCAACAAACCTCGTTAGTACGTTTTTGAATCTCAATTCTGCTGCAAGTTCCATTTATAACATCGACGTCTCACTTTAAGACGCTATTTCACCCTGCACATGTGTTCTGATCTTAACGGGACCACTTTAGCCAAAAAATGGGTACGCTTATCCACAATTCAATTGTCAGCTGTCAAAAGTACTTTCAGCATTGCAATGAAAATCAGATTTTACACGGGACGTGATGGTCATTATGTTAGTTACTCACCACGTCTGGAACAACAGCACCGACAACAATAGGGGTGATGATGCTCATGATGTAAGGGATGATGATGGTCATGATGTTAGGGATGATGATGGCTCATGATATTAGGGGTGATGATGCTCATGATGGTCTACTCACCACGTCTGGCACAACAGCACCGACAACAATAGGGGTGATGATGCTCATGATGTAAGGGATGATGATGGTCATGATGTTAGGGATGATGATGGCTCATGATATTAGGGGTGATGATGCTCATGATGGTCTACTCACCACGTCTGGCACAACAGCACCGACAACAATAGGGGAGATGATGCTCATTATGTTAGGGATGATGATGCTTATGATGATCTACTCACCACGTCTGGCACAACAGCACCGACAACAATAGGGGAGATGATGCTCATTATGTTAGGGATGATGCAGCTTATGATGATCTACTCACCACGTCTGGCACAACAGCACCGACAACAATAGGGGAGATGATGCTCATTATGTTTGCCGCCCCGTTTGACATTCCCATCATGGTTCCAGCAAAGTTGGGCGCCAGGTCGATGTGATTCACGTTGTACCCGACGTAGATTGACGAGCTGATGCCGACGGTGATTGTCAAGAGAACGACGGAGAGCGTCGGGTCGTTCGAGTAGGCCAGACCCAGCAAGGTGATCATGGGGACCCATTCACCTGTCAGGGGCAAAGATTGGAAGACGTTTAGTCGGGTTGTTAGAGTAAGTCAGACCCAGCAAGGTGATCATGCGGACCCATTCACCTGTCAGGGGCAAAGATTGGAAGACGTTTAGTCGGGTTGTTAGAGTAAGTCAGACCCAGCAAGGTGATCATGGGGACCCATTCACCTGTCAGGGGCAAAGATTGGAAGACGTTCAGTCGGGTTGTTAGAGTAAGTCAGACCCAGCAAGGTGATCATGGGGACCCATTCACCTGTCAGGGGCAAAGATTGGAAGACGTTTAGTCGGGTTGTTAGAGTAAGTCAGACCCAGCAAGGTGATCATGGGGACCCATTCACCTGTCAGGGGCAAAGATTGGAAGACGTTTAGTCGGGTTGTTAGAGTAAGTCAGACCCAGCAAGGTGATCATGGGGACCCATTCACCTGTCAGGGGCAAAGATTGGAAGACGTTTAGTCGGGTTGTTAGAGTAAGTCAGACCCAGCAAGGTGATCATGGGGACCCATTCACCTGTCAGGGGCAAAGATTGGAAGACGTTTAGTCGGGTTGTTAGAGTAAGTCAGACCCAGCAAGGTGATCATGGGGACCCATTCACCTGTCAGGGGCAAAGATTGGAAGACGTTTAGTCGGGTTGTTAGAGTAAGTCAGACCCAGCAAGGTGATCATGGGGACCCATTCACCTGTCAGGGGCAAAGATTGGAAGACGTTTAGTCGGGTTGTTAGAGTAAGTCAGACCCAGCAAGGTGATCATGGGGACCCATTCACCTGTCAGGGGCAAAGGTTGGAAGACGTTAAGAGGGGAATGAGATTGCAGGAGGGCGTGGCAGGGAGGCGGTTGCCACTCACCAATGCTGTTAAACAGCTTTCTGTTGTTGGTCAGCGACAGCCACTGTTTCTTAGCTACCAGCGCTGACAGTGACGAAAAGACGAAGCTCATGGCGAACATGGCGAAGTACGGTACGGCAGAGAGGAGGCCGTTCTGCAAGAATTTTATTCAATTGTTTGGTTTGACTGACATTTAAGTGTTGTGGCATCAGGGCTGGAACCACCAGATAAAATGTCCGACCACTCAGCCACCGTCCAACATCCACCTTCAATCCACCATACCACAAAGTACCAATAAACGTTACCTTTGTAAACATTTAATTTTTGTTTTGTATTTGAAAACAGATCTTGCAGTGGCCAATTTTAAAAAACGGCAAGATAGTAACAGTAGCCATGATTGAAAAAACCCGGCGCCGGCACCTAGCCTAGAAGGGAGGAGGGGAAACCCGGTGCCGGCACGTAGCCTACTCCTGTCGAAGAGCACCAAGGGGACCACCGGCTTAACGTCCCTTCCGAAGGACAGTACAACGCGAACAACAGGATTCCTCCACAAATCCATGATGTCGAGACCGAAGTCAAAACGGTTATTCTAACCTATCGCCTGACAGAACTAATCAAAACCAATTGTAATGAAGTGCTTTACTTCGGTGATCTCACAAGAACCAATGTTTCTAACACGGCAAGCCGTTCAATGATATAGCAAGCTCATCGAAGTTAAGCAACACTGCGCTGGGTCAGGTATTGCATGGGTGACCATCATACACATGACCAGTTCTGTTCGGGAGAGAGGTTGGAGGGATGAAAGTTAAGCGACACTGCGCTGGGTCAGGTATTGGATGGGTGACCATCATACACATGACCAGTTCTGTTCGGGAGAGAGGTTGGAGGGATGAAAGTTAAGCAACACTGTGCTCGGTCAGGTATTGGATGGGTGACCATCATACACATGACCAGTTCTGTTCGGGAGAGAGGTTGGAGGGATGAAAGTTAGTACAGCAACTTCACTCGCCTTGCTTATCAACCTCTCGACAGCATGGATTTGTGGAGGAATCCTGTTGTTCGCGTTGTACCGTCCTTCGGAAGGGACGTTAAGTCGGTTCCCATGCCTTGTGGAGTTAGAAAAGATTACTTTACATTACAGAATCGGTTTCCTTCCTAACTTTTAGGCTAGGCAAGGTTCATGACCTCATAATCACTCACTATTTACTGACGACATAAGAACAGTATCACAGGCTCTTTGTCAAAACAGTGCGTCGTTAAACACCAGAAACAACACAAGATGTCGTCGCGACTTACGGCAGCCAAGTTGAAGCCGAGCACCGAGTTCATGAAGCTCGGCATCTCCGTGAGCAACGTTGTAAAGCCCCAGCCATGTCCGCAGTTGGCCACCAGGAGCGCCCATAGCGGCAGTGACGTCAGCAGCGACTTCCACGGAGTGGGCGGAGTCTGCGCACAACAAGCAAGCGGCCATTTTGTCGACTGTCATGAATGCATTGTGACATTTTATAGGCACAGAATGTCATTGCCTCTACGACGATGAAGGCGCTGTCATGGATCGTGTATACTTTCAGCTGAGACTTGGGCATTCATATTTGCACTTATTTAAAAAGATTGATGAACTACAGCGTTTTCAGGGAGCATTATCAAAAAGAGGGCAGAAAGAAATACCGTGGTACCGATTGAATTTGTTGTTTTCTAGTGAGAAAACACACGGCGATCTGGATGTTCCGCAAAGTCCCACAATTTGCACATTGGCAGTGCTTGCCAAAAAAAATTCGGTAGAATCAAAATTCTAAAAATGAAAAGCGATGTTAAGATTCAAGATAATAAATGTCTGATCTTTTCAAAGATGGTGGTTGTTAAATGCAGATTAAGACATCCAAGCTCCATAAGCTGCATTAAATGTTTCCTGTCCCCCACTTAACGCCTTGTTATCACGCCGTTACCTTAGCGACATCCTTGCCGACCCCCAGCGAGTCATGGATGTAGTTGCGTTCCTCGACGCTGATGTAAGGATGCTCTGCAGGTGAGTTGGATCCCACGAAGAACCAGAACACGGCCCAGGCGAACCCAAGGGCTCCGAACAAGTAGAAGTTAGACGGCCAACCGATAGGCGAGGTGGATAGCACACCACACACGGGCAAAGCTACCACAGTACCCAGCTGGGCGCCTGCGTGGGACAATAACTCATCTTAAATAACCTGGATAGAGCATAGCATCCAGCCAGCTGATCTCAAATAACCTGGATAGAACATAGCATCCAGCCAGCTGATCTCAAATAACCTGGATAGAGCATAGCATCCAGCCAGCTGATCTCAAATAACCTGGATAGAACATAGCATCCAGCCAGCTGATCTCAAATAACCTGAGTAGAGCATAGGATCCAGCCAGCTGATCTCAAATAACCTGGATAGAGCATAGGATCCAGCCTGCTGATCTCAAATAACCTGGATAGAACATAGCATCCAGCCAGCTGATCTCAAATAACCTGGATAGAACATAGCATCCAGCCAGCTGATCTCAAATAACCTGGATAGAACACAGGATCCAGCCAGTTGATCTCAAATAACCTGGATAGAACATAGGATCCAGCCAGCTGATCTCAAATCACATGGATAGAACATAGCATCCAGCCA
Organism: Protonemura montana; assembly: GCA_947568835.1. NCBI lineage: Eukaryota > Metazoa > Arthropoda > Insecta > Plecoptera > Nemouridae > Protonemura > Protonemura montana. Next base: position 727,754 of record OX387609.1, read on the forward strand.
GCTGATCTCAAATAACCTGAGTAGAGCATAGGATCCAGCCAGCTGATCTCAAATAACCTGGATAGAGCATAGGATCCAGTCAGCTGATCTCAAATAACCTGGATAGAGCAAAGCATCCAGCCAGCTGATCTCAAATAACCTGAGTAGAGCATAGGATCCAGCCAGCTGATCTCAAATAACCTGGATAGAGCATAGGATCCAGCCAGCTGATCTCAAATAACCTGGATAGAGCATAGGATCCAGTCAGCTGATCTCAAATAACCTGGATAGAACAAAGCATCCAGCCAGCTGATCTCAAGTAACCTGGATAGAGCATAGGATCCAGCCAGCTGATCTCAAATAACCTGGATAGAGCATAGAATCCAGCCAGCTGATCTCAAATAACCTGGATATAGCATAGGATCCAGCCAGCTGATCTCAAATAACCTGGATAGAGCATAGGATCCAGCCAGCTGATCTCAAATAACCTGGATAGAGCATAGGATCCAGCCAGCTGATCTCAAATAACCTGGATAGAACATAGGATCCAGCCAGCTGATCTCAAATAACCTGGATAGAGCATAGGATCCAGCCAGCTGATCTCAAATAACCTGGATAGAGCATAGGATCCAGTCAGATGATCTCAAATAACCTAGATAGTGCATAGGATCCAGCCAGCTGATCTCAAATAACCTGGATAGAGCATAGGATCCAGTCAGATGATCTCAAATAACCTAGATAGTGCATAGGATCCAGCCAGCTGATCTCAAATAACCTGGATAGAACATAGGATCCAGCCAGCTGATCTCAAATAACCTGGATAGAGCATAGGATCCAGCCAGTTGATCTCAAATAACCTGGATAGAACATAGGATCCAGCCAGCTGATCTCAAATAACCTGGATAGAACATAGGATCCAGCCAGCTGATCTCAAATAACCTGGATAGAGCATAGGATCCAGCCAGTTGATCTCAAATAACCTGGATAGAACATAGGATCCAGCCAGCTGATCTCAAATAACCTGGATAGAGCATAGGATCCAGCCAGTTGATCTCAAATAACCTGGATAGAACATAGGATCCAGCCAGCTGATCTCAAATAACATGGACAGAGCATAGGATCCAGCCAGCTGATCTCAAATAACCTGGATAGAGCATAGGATCCAGCCAGTTGATCTCAAATAACCTGGATAGAACATAGGATCCAGCCAGCTGATCTCAAATAACCTGGATAGAGCATAGGATCCAGCCAGCTGATCTCAAATAACCTGGATAGAGCACAGGATCCAGCCAGCTGATCTCAAATAACCTGGATAGAGCATAGGATCCAGCCAGCTGATCTCAAATAACCTGGATAGAGCACAGGATCCAGCCAGCTGATCTCAAATAACCTGGATAGAACACAGGATCCAGCCAGTTGATCTCAAATAACCTGGATAGAACATAGGATCCAGCCAGCTTAATGTCTTTCCATGACAACAGTGGCACTTACCTGCGTAGACGAAGGTCGCGAGGACTCCCCGCTCCTCGACGGGTAACCACTTTGCCAGGATGGTGTGGGTCGACGGGAACATGAGACCCTGGCTCAGCCCCTGGCACACCTACATGCGTAACATACAACGCACGTTAGGCACAACGCACATTTTTTCCACACTCCTTTTCACTCTTCAAGTCCTCGATAACTTTTCATAAATCAATTTATTTACATTCAAAGATATTTTTTAGCCTCATTGAACTCCTTTTCGATGCTCGTGAACTTTATGATAATTCCTCGGTAATTTTTTTGTCGGCTGCAGCGGTACAGTAAAATACTATCTCGGTTTGTAAACCTATCTTGCCATCAACACAAGCAGCTTTATCAGACTACATTATGGCTACACAAGGCTATATTGGATTGGGTTACTTTAAGTCGGAAGGCTAGCATGAGCAACGGCAGGCTTTATTACACTTCAGATCTGCTCACAATTGACAAAGCAATTCACAAGCACAAGCATAGCACACAAGGATCTTAAAACTTGGTTATCATATGGGACTGCACACAATTGACATAGCAATAAGCACAAGCATAGCACACAAGGATCTTAAAATTTGGTTATCATATGGGACTGCACACAATTGACATAGCAATAAGCACAAGCATAGCACACAAGGATCTTAAAACTTGGTTATCATATGGGACTGCACACAATTGACATAGCAATAAGCACAAGCATAGCACACAAGTATCTTAAAACTTGGTTATCATATGGGACTGCACACAATTAACATAGCAATAAGCACAAGCATAGCACACAAGGATCTTAAAACTTGGTTTTCATATGGGACTGCACACAATTGACATAGCAATAAGCATAAGCATAGCACACAAGGATCTTAAAAGCTTTGCTTAGCTCCATTAGCTTAGGTTAGGTTAGGTTAGGTTAGGTTAGGTTAGGATAGGTTAGGTTAGGTTAGGTTAGGTAAGGTTAGGTTAGGTAAGGTTAGGTTAGGTTAGGTTAGGTTAGGTTAGGTTAGGTTAGGTTAGGTTAGGTTAGGTTGGGTTAGGTTAGGTTAGGTTAGGTTAGGTTAGGTTAGGTTAGGTTAGGTTAGGTAAGGTTAGGTTAGGTTGGATTAGGTTAGGTTAGGTTAAGCTAGGGAAGTATCTGGAACTGACTACCTGGATTACTCTGAACGCATGTGTCATGAGTATCTTCACCTACCCTAAAAGCGCAGACCAGCCCCCATCCCCCCCACGCCGCGGCGCCGGGGGTTAGGATGGCAAAGAGAGATGTTCCGATGAAGGAGATGATCAACAACGGCTTGGGCCCGAAGACGAGTGCGAGTTGTCCGGCGGGAATCTGCATCAGCACGTAGCCCCAGAAGAACGAGGACAGCACCAGCGACTTTTCACTTTCCGTCCAGTCGTACTCCTGCATCGGGCACGATTCATTGGGGTTTAGTTGCTTCGAGGCTAGAGGCTTCAGGCTAGAGGCTACAGGCTAGAGGCTACAGGCTAGAGGCTACAGGCTAGAGCCTAGATGTTTCCTTTCAAGATTCGAGTTCTTTGGTACTAGTCTACTGCTGTCGTTGAATGAGTGGGTGATGATGACGATGATCATGCCTTTTAAATGGTATATGTTTATTTAAATATTCCAGTAACCCTTCATGCTTTCCTTTCCTCCATGTAGATCTCCTGGAAACTAGAATCCTATCTGCAACTTTATCGATTTTAAAACCACTGGTTAGGTCTGACTTGGACTTACGGGGTCTGGACTTGGACTTACGGGGTCTGGACTTGAACTTACTGGAAAGTCTGGATTCGCTGCGTTGCTGTCCATCATGGCGACGATGGAGACCGAGAGGTTGACGCGCATGGTGTAGGCGATTAACACGCACAAGAAGAGGCTGAACGTAATCAGGTGCCGGTACCCGAGCAGCGAAGCTGGGAATAATCAAACACTAGGTCAGGCGGGTCACGAACTAGGACTGTTATAGAGGCTGTTCTGGGTGCTGTTCTGGGTGCTGTTCTGGGTGCTGTTCTGCAGCGGTGCTGGGGTTGGGTTGATATTAACTTGAGCAGGTCCTACGCTCAGTGCTACTGTATTTTAACATGCATGTATTGCACAAAGTGCATGCTATTATTACTCGAGATAGACTTTCATTCAAACTAGATTTGTTGCAGTTCTACTTAAGCTTCGTGTTCTATTTGAATTTGTCAGTACGTAACTTAACTCAGCTAAATTTCAAGAAATGTTTTTAATGATCGAAACTTACCACTTTTGATCTTGCATTACAGTTTATTTGCATTTTAAGTGTTTGTATTATTATTTGCTCTTCTTACCTCATGTCTTGAATAGCATTTCTGTCTCAAGTTAGAATATAGCAAGTCATAGAAAGGAAGCCAGACTAAAGTAATGTGAAGCCGAACCAGGATACAAACCCGGGACCTCCCAATTGCCGGTCAGGTGCCTACATTCTTCCAGTCGAGATTCCTTCCTATCCTTCACATGCTGGTTTCAGCTTCCTTCCCATCCTTCACTTGCTGGTTTCAGCTTCCTTCCCATCCTTCACTTGCTGGTTTCAGCTCCCTTCCCATCCTTCGCTTGCTGGTTTCAGCTCCCTTCCTATCCTTCACTTGCTGGTTTCAGCTTCCTTCCTATCCTTCACTTGCTGGTTTCAGCTCCCTTCCCATCCTTCACTTGCTGGTTTCAGCTTCCTTCCCATCCTTCACTTGCTGGTTTCAGCTCCCTTCCCATCCTTCGCTTGCTGGTTTCAGCTCCCTTCCTATCCTTCACTTGCTGGTTTCAGCTTCCTTCCTATCCTTCACTTGCTGGTTTCAGCTTCCTTCCTATCCTTCACTTGCTGGTTTCAGCTCCCTTCCCATCCTTCACTTGCTGGTTTCAGCTCCCTTCCCATCCTTCGCTTGCTGGTTTCAGCTCCCTTCCCATCCTTCGCTTGCTGGTTTCAGCTTCCTTCCCATCCTTCACTTGCTGGTTTCAGCTTCCTTCCCATCCTTCACTTGCTGGTTTCAGCTCCCTTCCCATCCTTCGCTTGCTGGTTTCAGCTTCCTTCCTATCCTTCACTTGCTGGTTTCAGCTCCCTTCCCATCCTTCGCTTGCTGGTTTCAGCTCCCTTCCTATCCTTCACTTGCTGGTTTCAGCTCCCTTCCTATCCTTCACTTGCTGGTTTCAGCTTCCTTCCTATCCTTCACTTGCTGGTTTCAGCTTCCTTCCTATCCTTCACTTGCTGGTTTCAGCTCCCTTCCCATCCTTCACTTGCTGGTTTCAGCTTCCTTCCTATCCTTCACTTGCTGGTTTCAGCTCCCTTCCTATCCTTCACTTGCTGGTTTCAGCTCCCTTCCCATCCTTCACTTGCTGGTTTCAGCTTCCTTCCCATCCTTCACTTGCTGGTTTCAGCTCCCTTCCTATCCTTCACTTGCTGGTTTCAGCTTCCTTCCTATCCTTCACTTGCTGGTTTCAGCTCCCTTCCCATCCTTCACTTGCTGGTTTCAGCTTCCTTCCTATCCTTCACTTGCTGGTTTCAGCTCCCTTCCTATCCTTCACTTGCTGGTTTCAGCTCCCTTCCCATCCTTCACTTGCTGGTTTCAGCTCCCTTCCCATCCTTCACTTGCTGGTTTCAGCTTCCTTCCCATCCTTCACTTGCTGGTTTCAGCTCCCTTCCCATCCTTCGCTTGCTGGTTTCAGCTTCCTTCCCATCCTTCACTTGCTGGTTTCAGCTTCCTTCCTATCCTTCGCTTGCTGGTTTCAGCTTCCTTCCTATCCTTCACTTGCTGGTTTCAGCTTCCTTCCTATCCTTCACTTGCTGGTTTCAGCTCCCTTCCCATCCTTCACTTGCTGGTTTCAGCTTCCTTCCTATCCTTCACTTGCTGGTTTCAGCTCCCTTCCCATCCTTCGCTTGCTGGTTTCAGCTTCCTTCCCATCCTTCACTTGCTGGTTTCAGCTCCCTTCCCATCCTTCGCTTGCTGGTTTCAGCTTCCTTCCCATCCTTCACTTGCTGGTTTCAGCTTCCTTCCTATCCTTCACTTGCTGGTTTCAGCTTCCTTCCTATCCTTCACTTGCTGGTTTCAGCTTCCTTCCTATCCTTCACTTGCTGGTTTCAGCTCCCTTCCTATCCTTCACTTGCTGGTTTCAGCTCCCTTCCTATCCTTCACTTGCTGGTTTCAGCTTCCTTCCCATCCTTCACTTGCTGGTTTCAGCTCCCTTCCCATCCTTCGCTTGCTGGTTTCAGCTTCCTTCCCATCCTTCGCTTGCTGGTTTCAGCTTCCTTCCCATCCTTCACTTGCTGGTTTCAGCTTCCTTCCTATCCTTCACTTGCTGGTTTCAGCTTCCTTCCTATCCTTCACTTGCTGGTTTCAGCTCCCTTCCCATCCTTCGCTTGCTGGTTTCAGCTCCCTTCCCATCCTTCGCTTGCTGGTTTCAGCTTCCTTCCTATCCTTCACTTGCTGGTTTCAGCTCCCTTCCCATCCTTCGCTTGCTGGTTTCAGCTCCCTTCCCATCCTTCGCTTGCTGGTTTCAGCTTCCTTCCCATCCTTCGCTTGCTGGTTTCAGCTTCCTTCCCATCCTTCACTTGCTGGTTTCAGCTTCCTTCCTATCCTTCACTTGCTGGTTTCAGCAAGAAAAACCAGAAAAACAAAAAACCCTGCAGAGCTAGCAATGTGTACGCAGTCATACTCTTTTCAAATGGGAAGTGAAACGTCTTTAAAAACGCTCATCCTCGAACGCTACTCTAAATTGCCCAATAAATTCCAACAGTATTCACTTGTCATTCTGAACATGAGACAATCACAACAATATCTCCCCACCAACAATGTGCCTCATTTGTTAAAACAATAACTTAGATAAAAACATTGATGTCAAGTCATGTTGACCAGATTAGCAAACTGTTGCCAATTAAAAGTCATTAGCTTGGTTTAATTCAAGAGCAATTCAAGTCAATCAATCAATCAATCAATCAATTTAGTTAATACAGCGTCGATTTGTATCATTAATATCACACAACATTAAATCGATTCAATTGTTTGCCAGCTTCTGAAAGATAAATCTTGTAAATCACACTTGGGCTAATGATGTCAATATCAAATCATCTTCTTATCTGCAGCAGCAGCAGCAGCAGCAGAATTCCAAATCAGAGACGCAACCGACGTTAGGTTGATGAGGTTCTCGAGTGGCCTTCATTGAGCCAACTCAACTAAAGAATTTACCGGTATTGACAGTATTATGTCATGTTTGTATTATTATAGTTATTATTATTATATAGTATTATTATGTCTTATATCGCACATTAATCTCTTGTAGTGGTTGATGCCACCAAAGCAATCTCCACTCACAAGAGTTTCTAATTTACCAATCAAATACAAGGTTCGATTACAATTTGTTACATGAGGTGCCGATTCTAGTTCAGTTCGACTAGAAGTTGAATAGTTTAATTAGGTATCAGTAGTCAGTTTCAGCAAAACATCAGCAGCCATTGACTTCATGGTTTTATATGCCAGGAAAAGTACGTTTTCATATAAGAATAATCCAGGCCTGAAATCAAACGAACCTGGTCTTGGCGCTTTAGCTATCGCCTCCATATTCTTCGTTGACGTCGTCCCCACCCTCGCCTCCATTTCCATCATCGACGGCGTCCCAACCCTTGCCTCCAACTCCATCTCTGACGGCGTCCCAACCCTTGCCTCCAACTCCATCTCTGACGGCGTCCCAACCCTTGCCTCCAACTCCATCTCTGACGGCGTCCCAGCTGCTTGAGTAGCCATGGCTAGCCAGACAATGACCAGAGTCAGTATATTATCGTGATCCCTCCCGACAAGGGACTCCCGGCCGACGACGGCGTCCTCCCGGGAACGAGCGACCGTCTCGCGGTCGATCCTCTTTTATCTTTCAATGTAAACAATGTCATCACGTCGATTACAATCGGATTTAATCGGACAATCGAATTTTTATTGAGAGCTTTATTTTCAACCCACATGGCCAAGTTGCACACTCGACTTTTCCAGCAATAGATTGACGTACGGTCTGGCGTCTTGGAAACACCGAAGTTGAGTAACACTGCGCTGGGTCAGGTATTGGATGGGTGACCATCATACACATGACCAGTTTTGTTCGGGAGAGAGGTTGGAGGGATGAAAGTTCAGCAACACTGCGCTGAGTCAGGTATTGGATGGGTGACCATCAGACACATGACCAGTTTTGTTCGGGAGAGAGGTTGGAGGGATGAAAGTTCAGCAACACTGCGCTGAGTCAGGTATTGGATGGGTGACCATCATGCACATGACCAGTTTTGTTCGGGAGAGAGGTTGGAGGGATGAAAGTTCAGCAACACTGCGCTGGGTCAGGTATTGGATGAGTGACCATCATACACATGACCAGTTTTGTTCGGGAGAGAGGTTGGAGGGATGAAAGTTCAGCAACACTGCGCTGAGTCAGGTATTGGATGGGTGACCATCATACACAAGACCAGTTCTGTTCGGGAGAGAGGTTGGAGGGATGAAAGTTAAGCAGCACTGCGCTGGGTCAGGTATTGGATGGGTGACCATCATACACATGACCAGTTCTGTTTGGGAGAGAGTTTGGAGAGATGAAATTTAAGCAACACTGAGCTGAGTCAGGTATTGGATGGGCGATATTACTGCTAAGACTTGAATATGATTTGAAGATGGTATGCTTTGTGTCAACTGTGTCTTTCATCTCTGCTACATTGCGTTGGTGGATCAACAGCAAGCGTAAATTACTTTTCAGAACCTTAATACCAAATTCTACACTAAATAGCACCTTGTAGCAAACCGAGCAAACGCCTCTCAATCTCTAGATAGAACTAAGATATCGTCATCCCCGATATCTTAACGTGGAGCTTCTACTTTGTCTCAGAAGGCGAACTGGAATCCCTTGGGCATAACGGGGACCCTACACCCTGTCTTTTCAGCAAAATCTTTCCAATAATAGCATGCGTCGTTCGAAGTCAACACCTTTCTCCCTTTGCTCAGACGCTCAGACCCCCCGAGGGCGTTTGACAAGCAATGTCGCGGAAAGAAAGGTGTTGTCGTGCCAACCCGTCGGAGTGTTTTGACATTTTGTAACCAGAAGTCGACTTACCTATATAAGATCGACCGACAGAACGAAGAAGTATTCAGTTGTGTACAGCACATCTAGCAATATGGTGAGTACAACGCATTCTCATTGCATCCAGACTGTGATATTCATGCATCTACCTACTTGCTTTCAATAACTAGTTTAACAACGCATTCTCATTGCATCCAGACTGTGATATTCATGCATCTTCCTACTTGCTTTCAATAACTAGTTTAACAACGCATTCTCATTGCATCCAGACTGTGATATTCATGCATCTTCCTATTTGCTACAAATTTGCTTTTGGTTTCTTAAGCATAAGACACTAAAACTAAGGGAAAAAGGAAAAAAATATCATAGAAATTCCTTATTTTGTTAAGTTGTTAAGTCGTTAAGTTGTTAAGTTGTTATTTTGTTAAGTCATGAGTGCATTTATTGTTTTAAAAAGCAAATTAAGTCGAATGCCAAATGTTCGATCAAAGTTGTTTATAAAAGTCAGTCTGAGGACATACAACTGACCACCAAGATTCAAACTGATTTCAATTTATAAAAGTCAGTCTGAGGACATACAACTGACCACCAAGATTCAAACTGATTTCAATTTATAAAAGTCAGTCTGAGGACATACAACTGACCACCAAGATTCAAACTGATTTCAATTACAGATACTGATATTGGGTAAAAATAACCTGTCACGAGGTGAAGATCGGGGTTCGAGTCCCCGATTGGGCATCAAATTGTGACAGAATTAATGTTCCGTATCTCTCAGTCACAAATATTACCTTAACATTTATTCCCTTTGTTTCCTAATTAGTCAGTCGATTGCTTCCCTAACTTTTCTTTTCTTGAACTTTGTCTTTAAAGATGGCGGCAAGAAATCATTCCCTGTCCCGACCACGTGACTCGTGAGGTTCTGTTGGCTCGTGTTCCCTTATCACGCGCCGGTCACAATCTCTAGCTGTGATTTTATCACGACCACCTTGTCACCTGTCACAGCCACTTGAACTCAGCATGCGAGGCAATGTTTTCACTTCACTTGTTTCATCTGTTAGCATAGGATTCCATATTTCAAATCATTCAAGTCGTGACGTCAGATTTACACCGAAATGTTTCAACTGAGAGTTGATTTGTCATGTATGTCTGTCTTTGTCTGTCGTACAGAGATTCCTCATCGCGTTCGTCGCTTGTTTGGCGGTCGCCGCCGCGTCGACAGGGTTCCGAGCTCCGGTCGCGGAGTACGCCCTGCCCATCGAAGTCACGTACGCCCCGCCTACCGAGGTCTACGGCCCACCCCCTCCCGTATATGCCCCGCCTCCACCTCCCCCTCCACCACCACCACCATCCCCACCCAAGGAGATCTACGCACCCCCTCCCCCAGTATACGCACCACCTCCCCCTCCCAAGGAGATCTACGCACCACCTCCCCCAGTCTACGCACCCCCTCCCCCTCCCCCAGCATATGCCCCACCTACCCCCGTTTACGCACCTCCCCCACCTCCTCCCCCAGCATATGCCCCACCTACCCCCATCTACGCACCTCCCCCACCTCCTCCCCCAGCATATGCCCCACCTACCCCCGTTTACGCACCTCCCCCACCTCCTCCCCCAGCATATGCCCCACCTACCCCCGTTTACGCACCTCCCCCACCTCCTCCAAAAGAGATCTACGCACCCCCGCCCCCAGTCTACGCTCCCCCTCCCCCACCCCCACCACCACCCCCACCAACGGCGTACGGACCCCCTGCCCCGGTATACGGAGCCCCGGCTTACTAAGCACTACCAGAAGACAGAAAACTAAACAAAGCAAGCCAGAGCATTGTTGAGTTGGTGAAATTCTGCAGCAAAAAGCCAGCATTGGTTGTATTATAAACTTGATGATTGTTTCAACTTCTTCATTGCTACACGATGTTGTTATTTCAGAAGTTGCTTGTGTAATTTGGTAGCTCATGTTTAGTTTGAATGACGTTGAGATCCTCTCCGCTGAGTTTCTTATCTTATCTCTGGTCTAATGTCTTAAGACCAATGTTTTGTCAAATTCTGTTGCCGGGTTTCAGGAAGTTGCCGATGTTTATTCGGATCCCGTGAGATCGTGTTTCGCCCGCTCGAGTTAGTTGTTTTTGTTGTCAATAAAAACCGTTGGAAATTTATACAAAGTGTTTTTATTCATCTTTTGCTGATTTGGCATCGCATTGAAAACTTGTAATATGTAAGCCCTGTTGTACGGTTACAAATCTCAAGATGACCAATTCGTGACAGTTTAGCTACTTACTAAATCTAACAGTAAAGATGTCGATGATTCTATCAGGTCATTCCATATCAAGTGCCCATCACTCAAAACCTTCACTATCAGGTCATTCCATATCAAGTGCCCATCACTCAAAACCTTCACTATCAGGTCATTCCATATCAAGTGCCCGTCACTCAAAACCTTCACTATCAGGTCATTCCATATCAAGTGCCTGTCACTCAAAACCTTCACTATCAGGTCATTCCATATCAAGTGCCCGTCACTCAAAACCTTCACTATCAGGTCATTCCATATCAAGTGCCCGTCACTCAAAACCTTCACTATCAGGTCATTCCATATCAAGTGCCTGTCACTCAAAACCTTCACTGTCAGGTCATTCCATATCAAGTGCCCATCACTCAAAACCTTCACTGTCAGGTCATTCCATATCAAGTGCCCATCACTCAAAACCTTCACTATCAGGTCATTCCATATCAAGTGCCCGTCACTCAAAACCTTCACTATCAGGTCATTCCATATCAAGTGCCCGTCACTCAAAACCTTCACTACCAGGTCATTCCATATCAAGTGCCCGTCACTCAAAACCTTCACTATCAGGTCATTCCATATCAAGTGCCCATCACTCAAAACCTTCACTATCAGGTCATTCCATATCAAGTGCCCGTCACTCAAAACCTTCACTATCAGGTCATTCCATATCAAGTGCCCGTCACTCAAAACCTTCACTACCAGGTCATTCCATATCAAGTGCCCGTCACTCAAAACCTTCACTATCAGGTCATTCCATATCAAGTGCCCGTCACTCAAAACCTTCACTATCAGGTCATTCCATATCAAGTGCCCGTCACTCAAAACCTTCACTATCAGGTCATTCCATATCAAGTGCCCGTCACTCAAAACCTTCACTATCAGGTCATTCCATATCAAGTGCCCGTAACTCAAAACCTTCACTATCAGGTCATTCCATATCAAGTGCCTGTCACTCAAAACCTTCACTATCAGGTCATTCCATATCAAGTGCCCGTCACTCAAAACCTTCACTATCAGGTCATTCCATATCAAGTGCCTGTCACTCAAAACCTTCACTATCAGGTCATTCCATTTCAAGTGCCCGTAACTCAAAACCTTCACTATCTCAGAATTTGACGAAATGTGAGGAGGTTTATAGCACCGGAAATAAAAATGCAATTTTAAATGTTTTTGCCCTACGCCTAGCGGTTTGCCGGCGGCAGGGGATAGAAAAACAGAATATTTTACTTTCTGCCCCGCACGGCCATTCACTATCTTCACTCTAGCGTTTGAACAAATAAACTTAAAATAATGGGACTTGTTCTAAAATGATGATCGTGCTTTAATTAACAAAAACAATACATTAATTGCCTACTTGTCAAGTTTAGGGGTGAGAAAAGTGGCCCGAGACATGTCTGCAACATTCCATTCAAGTGTACAGAGATTTCTGTTTTAAGTACAGATTTATTCCAAGTTTGCTCACAAGACTCGCTCAAGACCAAGCAGTTAATTAAAAGGAACGCTTTGGGACTTGGTCAAGATTCTTGCATATGATTTACTTACAAGTTTAGATCGTAGGTTGATTCATCAAATGAACATAACTCACTGGTGACGAAATAAGTGTTAAAGTAAAAGACCTTCCTTTACGGAAAGTGCAAGTGTTGTGGAGGAACGTCGTCGAGAAATCTGTAACTTGTTCTATTCTCAGTTGCTGCTATTTGACTGTAAAGTCAATGTGTTTTATTTCAGAGCAACAATGACTGTCAATTTATTGGGGTACTTGTTTTGGATTATATATGTAGTAAGTAATTGCTTGTCAACGTCTTGAACAACTAGATTAGGTATTCAACTATTTGTTATTATTTTGTCCCGAGTTCAGGGTGATCTTGGTTCTATATTAGCTTGTTGAGCGGTAAGAAGCATTACTGGAAGTTGGATTAGACATTTAACAATACTGGACTGACCTGAAGGCGGGCTTTTCAGTGGTCCGTTAAGTTACTAACAGACCGTTAACATACAAAACATCTTCTGATTGCCTGTTGCTAAGTAAACAACAAATTAACGGACTGTTAAGTTCTGACGGATGACTGAACAACAGGAACTAAGATGGAAAGGTTTTTACAAAGATGTCACTGCCAAGCGTGAAGAAATCGAGAAAGACCTCGAAAAATTGGCGTTTTTTCCAAACACATAATTAGTTATTTAGTAAAAAAACGCCAATTTGTTCGGGATTTTATTTCAGAAAATACAAAATACGTTAGTTTTTTAGTAATTGACCTTTATTAAGATGCATTTAGGAAGCTTGAACTTGGTAATTGTTATAATTTTATGTGGTTTTTTTTTTTTTTTTGGAAAATTGTCAGGAAGTAACAGGTACAAGTTACGAAACGTTGGGAAATTCAGTTGTTCTTCACTTAGCATTGAAAACCCAGTTGAAATAGTTTTTGTTAAAACAAGTGCTAAGTTTACATCAAGTAGACATGAGTCTAAAAACAATCGTCAAGAAATCAGTGTAAAATCTTTCTGTGACCGCAGCATTTGCTTTTATATTCGTTTCTGGTTCTGAATTCAGTTCGACTTTTAAACTGCAATCTGCATTCATAACGACAGTTTAATTAAAGGTCGATATTTCACACTGGTTGACAAACTAACTCAAGTTAAATCATGACATGCGTTAGATTAATTTATAAGTACAATCGTGTTATTATAAAACTTGACAACATACATAAAAATACCGAGTTACGGATCTGAATGTGTGCAATAAATAACGCGATGTCCAGCGTTACTCTCGCGAGGAATAACAAGGAAGCGACGAAGATGTATCTCAAGGACAACAAGATGATACACTTCTTAATAACCGGTCGTCCTTCTCTAGCAACGGTTGTCATGGCTACCAAGTGGTCGCCATATTATAGACGCATTCTTGCCTGGTTAGCCGACATCGGAATACCATTCAGTTGATTGACGGCATCGCGTAATTGGCAATAGAGCGATTGGATTACCGAGTGGTTTTCACTGCTCTTTTATCCTCGTATGGGTTTCTCTTCAGACAGCTTTGTCCATGGCAAGGATGGGTTGGCCTTTTAATTGATTTAATTAGAGTATACTTTCAGTTGGCTCATTTTTTTGCTGTATAATTCTACATCGATTTTTGATGAGTGATGTCTTCGAGTTGTTTTAGCTAAGCTAAGCTAAGAGAATGTTACAAATGTATCTTTAGTGAATTAGTTGTTCAAAGGATCGGTTATTTCGTGGCTTGCCCTTCGTTCTTACCGTTGATTTATGTTTCTATATGGTGTTCACTTAGTTCCAGGATGTACCTAGCTCTGTAATGGCTGGTGTTGAATCAATCACCACGTCAAGAATCGAATTTCATGCTCATTTCCATTACTTTTCTTTTAGTTTAATCATCTGTTTTGAAAACGCAGTAAATAACCAGTAAACATCAATTTGGACCAAGTTTCAACTGAGTTAAGCATCTCGTTAGCCTCTTCTTTGTGTGGGCGTAGAATGGAGAAAGACAAGAATCTAAGAAAGGCGAAAACAAACACAGAGATAAGTTACAAATGCGCATTGCAACGTCCCACACAACACAGTGATGTTGTCACGATTGGACAGTGATACCATTTAATGTTTTTAATGACATCCTCAGGAACTTGCCCACGTCACATTATTATACCATTGTGATGTTGTCACAAAGATCATTTGTCTCAGAATTCTTTACACATTCATATGCTTTTTGATACCATTAATGGTATCCTCAGGATGTGTTTTGGGAATCGGAAAGGAACAAAGGAATTGAAAACAAAATACTTTTTCGATTTTCCATACCATTGCATATTAATTCGTAGGCAAACATATGATAAAGAAACACAAATTATATATATCCAATATAAATTAGTTAATGTGGCAATAGCGATATCCTCAGAAGCTTGCAGACATAGCATTATTACATCATTGTGATGTTGCTTAAATATTCGCTCCACTTTTTGTTACATATTTGTATACATTTTGGTACCATTAATGGTATGCTAATGATGTGTTCTAGGGGCTGGAAAGAACCAGGCAAATTAAAAATAAAATTATATGCATAAAAAGCTATTTTAATATCAAGGATAATATCAAGAAAATTTACTCGACTAAATTTGTTTCTGGAACTCGATAGTTTTAATATCGAATTTTGAAGTTATTCTAGAAACAAAACCTGAGCTTTACATTTGGTCTTGTTACAAAAGCTAATTAGATGCAAAGCAAGAAGGTAAATGTTCATTTACACGGGGATGCCACTAATGGAATAAGGCTAATACATTTTGCAACCCTGTGCGGCTGCTTTGGTTTGGTTTGAAAAACTCATTTCTGTTAGTCGACAGTCCAGTGGACTAGCGACTAATAATTTGTAGTCCTTGTTCCACTCAATTAAAATAATAACGTTAGGCCAGTGGAAAAACGTCTTACTATTTGTAGACCCTCTTTCAATTTATAAGACGGGGCTGACTTTTTTTGGTGAATGAAACGTAAATTGAAATAGGTACACACTGAACCCTGGAAATTAGTGGGCAATTTCATTTTAATTTGCTTGCATTCACCAAAATATTACTGACCATCTTTTATTAATTTCAAATGCGTCTAAAAACTGTCGACGTTTGTCCACTGGACTAGCGCGAATTACATTTTAATTTTAACCGAGTGGAACATGGACTAAAAACTGTTAGTAGCTAATCCACTTGACTAATGACTGACATAAATTAGTTGTCATTCCACTGGAATACTGACTAAAATAGTTAAACTCTCGTCCAGACGAGCACAGCGGTGTACCGAACATTTTTCTGATTCTTCAGAAGTGAGATGAAACAACAATGTTTTTAAATATCTTTCAACATTTTTTAAAAGAAAAATTTCGCAATTGTCAGGGAAAGTTGTATCAAAAGAGTTTTGAAGATAGATTTTCCTAATTACTGATTACTCTACTGCAGAATCCTCGCTGCTGGACGCGGCTATTTGATTCTTTTTTGCTTTGGCAAACTACTTGATCCTTGTACCAGCGTGCAGGATCCAGTTTTTTGCTTTTGCTTCAATAGCTGCATTGGTTGCATCAGGTAGATTTGGCATCTTTTTAACAGCAGCTGTAACAAATTCAATTTAAGTAGAGGTTTTGGTCACTGGGGTACCGTGCAAAAATATGTGAAATAAAAAGGGAATTCCACAAAAACCTTGATTAGAGAATTTCGATTGGAATGTCAAAAGGCATACTCAAGATTGTCAGTAAGCCATAGGGAATAGTGGGGTAAAAATGAGATACACAAAAAGAGACGGGTGAAAAATAAAAGGACCGGCTTGTTGCCCTGGCTTAAAAATAAATTAATGGATATGTGAACTTTGATCAACATTCATGCATAAAAATAAGGCACATAGTTGTAACAAATTCTTGGTGTGAAAAAATTCTAAAAATTCCAAAACATGTTGGAAATTATTTCCCCTTTTTCCATTGGAAATGGGTGTAGTTTTTAGTGTTTTTGCTCAAACCCAGGGTCGCCAGAAAGTTTCCCTGTCGATTTTGAAACTATTGCTGTCCAAAATACAACATCACCACAAAAATGTTTTAAAAGCACTCGTTCTACAAACTTACCAATTATTGATGCCGTTAGAAGCAGATTTGAAAATTTCTTCTTCCCTGTCGCCCCATCCCAAGTGAACTTTACGGCGACTTCGTTTGCGCAAACCATCACCAGCAATCGGCGCACAGCGGAGCCGATGTCCACCCCACCAACTTCAGCCATGTGTTTGATCTAGTAGGGCATAAGTAAACATTATCAAAGAGGCTACATTACTAAATTAATGCTATTTCACTTTTGCACAATTGCACTTACCAAAGCTTTTCTTAAGCCCGACTCATTTCCTAGCTTTGCCTCTAGGCTCTCGAGTTCCGACAGGGTTCTCAGGGGGAAAACAGCTGAGAAATAGTTGGAGTATTCGTCCTCTACCTCTCCTGTACCGGCACCCGACATGAGTTTTTTCAAAATGGTAGCAAGTGTGTCGTACATTTCTTTCAAGCCGCATCTTAGCAAGTATAGTTTTCGGTCCACTGAACGTTGCCATTCTGAAAGCAATTATGTTAATATTCCACAATTACATTTAAAATACAATAGGTAATAGCTTAGTAAAGCATGAACAATTCACCTCTATCAGAAGATGACTGATCTACATGGACACTCTTCCTATGTTTTGATGCAGGCTGAGCAATACTGGGTGTGTCTAGAATGATAACAAATAAATACATCATAATTCTGGCCTAAAATATATACTTGAAACATAACATAATAAGTCGACACAACAGCATCCACATTTGGAAAGACGTTTTGATTAATAACAGGCATCAGCAAGAATAGCTCTAATGTGTTCAGCGGAAAACTTGTCTGTATCCAGAGTGCACAATAACAAGCCTTTGCCTAGATAGGTAGATAGGTCCGACCACACTGGTTATCACAGCACTACCATGCTGCCTTATGTTCTGTGCACAACTTCAATGTGTTATAAAGGGGGTAAACAGATAAGGACTTACAATCCTAGCAAAATAGTACAGCCCCCAGCCACCATACCTTATAATATTATCTTCTCAGGAATTGCTCAATGCTAGCCTAAAAGGCAGGATTTCCACTGATTCCACCAGTCTAGGTAGTGATGATTATAGAGGTTAGAATGGCACGTTGTCGCAGTGTGGACACCTTTATCTAGATAAGGCAAAAAGAAACAACAGTCACTTAAGCATGATAACATAAAAACCAATTTCATGTGATATATAATTTATAACGATTCGAGTACCTATAAGCTTTGCAGTAAAACCAAATGTTCTAACGCCGGCTAGTAGGCACGGCCAGAGGCACGGCAACTGATGCCGGATGCGCCCTAACCTGTATTTCACGGCGCTCTGTGTGGATGGCGTGCCGGGCGCGAGCTGTTGGCGCGAGACATTGCGCATACATTCAAACCATGTTCAAACCACTTCAGCTCATCATAATTGTCTCAATTCACTCAAATAAATGAACAAAATAAATATCAGAAGGTAAAATTTTGTTCTAATGCAATGTCAATACTTACTTCTTTCTTTACTTCACACTTTCAGACTGATCTTCTAATGATTGCCGGCTGCCGAGTGCCGAGACATGTTGCCAGTCTGTTTCAGTTTGACCAGCTGTGTGTAGGAAGCGTGTCGCAAGTTTCATGGTGGCGGCTGCCATTCAAACCGCACTTTTTATTATTAAATTGTCACAATTCTGGTAAAAATGTAATCTTTGACATAATCAACAACATGCGGTAGAATTTGGTTATAATTGAAAGTATATACTTCCATCTTCCTCTTTTGGCAGTTTCAAGCTGGTCGTCTAGCGATTAGTATAAATGTTCGTGTTTGAACACAGAAGGCGACCCAAGAGGTTATGCTCAGCAGCCGCCTCGATCTCAATCATGACCGCGCAAACAAAGTGTGGACGCGTAACATTTAATGGTATTTTTAAAATACCATCACAATACAAGTAAAATGTATAAAGTTCGTCAAATCAAAAAGCATTAATTCGTATTTTTGTGATATCCTTAAAATTTATATTATAAATAGGGTAACAAAATAGCAAACACTTTATTATGGAATGATATTGTAATCGAATTGTGAAGATAACATTTAGTGTTCTAAAACACTAGTGTTTCGTTTGCAACCTCCTCACAACATCAGTGTGTTGTCTGGGGTTGGTAACCCTGCTACCTCGATAAAGCAAAGTCTGGAGTAAAATCTAGAAATAAATATGTAAAATCTGGTTTCAATTGCAAACGCTTTTAATGTGCGGTGTTATTTTAATGCAAGGAAAGACTCTAATAACTAAGAAATGTTGTGTCTAATTGAACCCTACCGATTGGTCCTAGCGGTTGAAAAGCAGGGATACATTTTAAATGGGTGACGATCATAGAAACATGAGATTATTGCAGGGCCTAAAATGATTTTATCTCGAAAAATGTCGAACTAGTTTTTAAAACTACTTTAAACGTTGAGCACAGAGTTTTTAAAAGTGTATTAACTGTTCCATTAATACGAGCCCCGTCAAGCCCTATGCTAAACATAACACATTCATTGCCAGACACGGGCTGGCCTCCGACCCGCATCCCGCCCCTTTGATCTTCCAAAGTCAGGCTGTCATGGCCGACACCCGTCGGCAAGATGAACGCGATGTTCACAATAAATCATACACCGCGGCGATCTTCAGTCGACAGCCTTGAAGGCGACGCAACGTCGTGACCCTGCTCGCGATCCACGCACAGGGCTGGATAAACGCCTCTCCCAAGAAGATGGCAATGTAGAGGAGCAGCTCTGTGACTGGCAGAGAGGCGGGGTAACGGACCCTGCTAGTGATCCACGCACAGGGCTGGACAAACGCCTCTCCCAAGAAGATGTCAATGTAGTGGAGCAGCTCTGTGATTGACAGAGAGGCGGGGTAACGGACCCTGCTAGTGATCCACGCACAGGGCTGGACAAACGCCTCTCCCAAGAAGATGTCAATGTAGTGGAGCAGCTCTGTGACTGGCAGAGAGGCGGGGTGGAGATTATATATTATGAACATTACACTTCACCGCTCAGCTTTACTTGTGTTTCAGACGAAGTTAAGATCCATGTTTGATTTTATCCTGGTTTCCTTAAAGTAAGTCTCCATCTACGACAGTATTTGGCTGAAGCCATCCCAATTTAGTCCCAAAGAATGTATAGTTTTTGTCATTACCTAAAATTGTGTTACCTTTGGAGACAGCGAACAAATCCACTGTCCACCTTTCAGTATGGGACGACGCAAAGATCATCTAGAACTCGCTGGACCTTAGATCACCGAAGTTAAGCAACACTGCACTGGGTCAGGTATTGGATGCGTGACCATCATACACATGACCAGTTCTGTTCGGGAGAGAGGTTGGAGGGATGAAAGTTAAGCAACACTGCGCTGAGTCAGGTATTGGATGGGTGATCACCGAACGGTTTGGCGTGTTGAAAACATCGGTCCTCGTGAGATCACCGAAGTTAAGCAACACTGGACTGGGTCAGGCATTGGATGGGTCACACACGTGTGTCTCAATGATATTAAATTACATTACTTCGAAGGTTTGTTCTTTTCAAACTCTCGATAGCTCGGTTCAGTGTGGAAGGACTGATTGTTGAATTGAATCGTCAATTCTTGAGCTGAAATACTATGAATCCCAAGTAAATTCTAAACTCACATTCTACTTTTGCTAGCGGGTTTCCATTGAAAGATGATGTCTTAGCTTCGTGCCTTCAAATAGGAAGGAAACACGTTCATTCAAACTTGAAATTATAGTTTTGTTTGGGTTTGTTTCTTAAAGCACGTCGTACAGAAATATAATTTGTTAAGTTATTTTTGATGTTTTAATTTCGCAGCACAGTTGATTGTTAATGGGCAATTATTCGGGATTTCTTCTAAAACCCCTTCCCTACCAAACAATAAATAAAATCTGTTAAATAAAAAGATTACCTCATCTTAATAAACCCACTTGTTCAACGCCTTTTTTCTTTTCTTAAAGACGAGTTGACCAAGAATTTAGCGAGAACCCAAGGATTTGTCTCAGGATGTAAATATGCTAATAAGAAGATTACAAGGAAACCAGATCGTATTCATAAGTTACCTACCAACCCAAACCCTGCACCAAGCCAACCAAACGCCCCGGGCCTGACGTAACAACGTTGACCGCTGCACCATACGTCCTTGAGAAGGACGCACTGTCACTCAAGGATGCGTCGAGATAAACGCCTCGCAGGTAATTGCAGGTCTGACTCGGTGGGACTAATTACAGCTGGCAGAAGAGCGGCAGACCCTGGGGGCGTTTGCCAGGCTTGGGTCTAAACATGGGTCGTTGGCAATGGGATATCTGTATAAGGCGGGCCGAACATGTCTTGGGTTTATGGCTTCTCACCGATCAAAAAGAAGCTAAGACGAGTTTTCTCATCAAATTCTGAATCGTAAAGATGTTATATTTTTAGCTGCAGGTCCGGGATTAAAACCACTTCAAGATTCGCACCGAACAGTTTGTAGTGTTGAAAATACCGGTTCTTGTGAGATTACCGAAGTTAAGTAACACTGCGCAGAGTCAGGTATTGGATGGGATACCATCATACACATGACCAGTTCTGTTCGGGAGAGAGGTTGGAGGGATGAAAGTTAAGCAACACTGCGCTGAGTCAGGTATTGGATGGGATACCATCATACACATGACCAGTTCTGTTCGGGAGAGAGGTTGGAGGGATGAAAGTTAAGCAACACTGCGCTGAGTCAAGTATTGGATGGGTGACCATCATACACATGACCAGTTCTGTTCGGGAGAGAGGTTGGAGGGATGAAAGTTAAGCAACACTGCGCTGAGTCAAGTATTGGATGAGTGACCATCATAAACATAACCAGTTTTGTTCGGGAGAGAGATTGGAGGGATGAAAGTTAGTACAGCAACTTCACTCGCCTTGCTTATCAACCTCTCGACAGCATGGATTTGTGGAGGAATCCTGTTGTTCGCGTTGTACCGTCCTTCGGAAGGGATGTTAAGCCGGGGGTCCCCTTGGTGCTCTTCGACAGGAGTAGGCTACGTGCCGGCACCGGGTTTCCCCTCCTCCCTTCTAGGCTAGGTTATGTTCATCATCAACCATTCATTCACCGACGCCATTAGACCAGTGCCGCATGGCCAGATGTCAAAACAGTGCGTCGTTAAATATCACAAATAAATAAATATAAAATTTTCAGGATTCAAGTTACGAAAACCAATTTTACACAATATTGCTACTGTTTTTTTCAAAACTACATTCAAATATGAGAACTTTCTGTTCCCTTCATCCAAGACATGGTTCCCTTGTTTCCTTACCTGCGAATAGCGATGACATCTCACTCATTGTTTAAAATTCGTTTCATTTAAAAGATGTTAATCGTGTTACTGAGATTCTATTGTTGAAATTGCTGACAAATTGTTTAATAGCCATCAATTACTCGTCCCACACGGCACACAGGTAGCAGCAGTAGGTGTAAGATTACACTCTAGAGCCAAAGGTGAACCGTCACAAATCAATTGCATCTCATTATCAAGATCAAACTAAATGTAATAACAGATCGTATAACATTTTTTATGAACTTGCGAACATTAAATGAACACCATTAAGTCGTAGAAGATACCTGATTTTTTACATCCTTTTCAAGGATTAACGAGGTTCGTGACTCATCCACTACCTAATAATAGCCGTGAGATGGCGACGCTCATCTTTCAATGCGAGGCATTCCAATCAAGTCTAGACCGAAGTAGATTTATTGTGTTTAAATCAAAGCAAAACTCTGCAAATTCTTTCTAATCATTTCTTGGATTGTCTTTCATCAAACTTTCATCCCTGTTGCTGAATACAATACAATACGATTTATTACACGATTACCTATACTTATTTACTTCACAAAATTGAAAATACAAGACTTTTCTGAGAGAAAAAGTTGGGCCAAGAAGTTGCAAACCTTACTTCAAATTTAAGGGCCAAGAGCAAGACATCCGCTTTGTAGATCCAGTCGCTGACGTTTCTTTGAATTAGAGATCCAACTTATAGTGTTGGTCAAACCCCGAGCCACGTGGTCATATCTTGCTGCTGACTTTATGAGATTTACTTTAAAACTAATTACACATCATTTGTTACTCAGGTTTGACTCAAAGTTCGAGCTAGAAATTGATTTCCTAACTCAGTGCCATGACATTTCCTTGACTCCCAAGTTAACTTTGCAACAAAGTGAAGTCCAAGAAGCCTCGCGCTGCCCGGCACCAGAAGGCGGGGACTTCAATTCACGGGACAGCGGGGACTTCAATGTACGGGACAGGGGGGGACTACAATGCACGGGACAGGGGGGACTACAATGCACGGGACAGGGGGGACTACAATTCACGGGACAGGGGGGGACTTCAATGTACGGGACAGGGGGGGACTTCAATGTACGGGACAGGGGGGGACTACAATGCACGGGACAGGGGGGACTACAATGCACGGGACAGGGGGGACTACAATTCACGGGACAGGGGGGACTACAATTCACGGGACAGGGGGGGACTTCAATTCACGGGACAGGGGGGACTACAATGCACGGGACAGGGGGGGACTACAATGCACGGGACAGGGGGGGACTACAATTCACGGGACAGGGGGGACTACAATTCACGGGACAGGGGGGGACTTCAATGTACGGGACAGGGGGGGACTACAATGCACGGGACAGGGGGGACTACAATGCACGGGACAGGGGGGACTACAATTCACGGGACAGGGGGGGACTACAATGCACGGGACAGGGGGGACTACAATGCACGGGACAGGGGGGACTACAATTCACGGGACAGGGGGGACTACAATTCACGGGACAGGGGGGGACTTCAATGTACGGGACAGGGGGGGACTACAATGCACGGGACAGGGGGGACTACAATGCACGGGACAGGGGGGACTACAATTCACGGGACAGGGGGGGACTTCAATGTACGGGACAGGGGGGGACTACAATTCACGGGACAGGGGGGGACTACAATGCACGGGACAGGGGGGGACTACAATGCACGGGACAGGGGGGGACTACAATGTACGGGACAGGGGGGGACTACAATGCACGGGACAGGGGGGGACTTCAATGCACGGGACAGGGGGGACTACAATGCACGGGACAGGGGGGGACTACAATGCACGGGACAGGGGGGACTGCATGCGCTATGATACACTATGTCACGCTTTGCCGTTATTTATTAAAATGTTGAAAGTAAGAAGATCTATATTTATCTGTGTTATTAATTTCATATGAGATGTGAGATAATCTAAAGGACATCGGAGGGAGAAGATTTATTATAAACAGTACCTTGACAAAATAAGTAGATGAGATCGTGACAAATTCTCTCCTCTCTTCAGCGAGAGCTTCTTTCTCAAGCTCCTATGAGGGATAAGAGTGGTGGGGGGTAGCAAGCTTTCAATGGAAGCTAATTACGGAAGCAATTTTAAAAGTTTTTCATGAGACAAAAAAACAGACAAAACTAAGGTCGGTTTCCTCGTCTCCTATTTGAAGTGATAGTTAAAACTAGAGCCATGTTTTACCAAGAAATTGCACGATATTAACTAAAATTGTTGATTACAAAACAAAACTGCAGCTCAGCTTCAGTACAAGAAGACAAAACAAAAGATATCTTTGTTTTCTGTAACACTTTATTCTTTTGTCTCTTTTCATCTTCATGAAAAGTTACCGTAAAACGTAAACCCAGAAATAATCGAACATATGCTACTTTTTCCATAAGAAGCAACAAAAAACTCACAAAAATCGGTGCCAAAAATTTGGGCAACACCCGTGACAGGCAGACATCGAGGTACGATTGCCCGTTTGGGCAACACCCGTGACAGGCAGATATCGGGGTACGATTGCCCGTTTGGGCAACACCCGTGACAGGCAGATATCGGGGTACGATTGCCCGTTTGGGCAACACCCGTGACAGGCAGATATCGGGGTACGATTGCCCGTTTGGGCAACACCCGTGACAGGCAGATATCGGGGTACGATTGCCCGTTTGGGCAACACCCGTGACAGGCAGATATCGGGGTACGATTGCCCGTTTGGGCAACACCCGTGACAGGCAGATATCGGGGTACGATTGCCCGTTTAGGCGCAAATTTTTGACAGGTTTTTGGTATTCCGAAAATACGTATCGAATGAAATAATATTTCACATAGGCTACTGGCAACGCACTTAGACCCAGCTTCTGTTATTTCCTATAAGAACCGTTGCTTTTCTTTGTCAGATACAAGAAAGAAAAGTGAAAATCTGACTTTCTTTGTCACTATCTTTGAATAAATGTCAGTGAAATCTGATCAAGATTAGCTTTACGGGTGGAAACATTGCCGATGTGGCCACTAGAAGATACAGACCTCATTTCGATAAAACTACACCCTGTATTTGAACCCTGAGCGGACCGCTCACCGCTCACCGCTCACCGCTTACCGCTTACCTGACACTCTATCGACAGTAGAGGACGGTGACCATGTACCTCCCGTCAGGTATAAAGGAGGCTGTAGTCAACAACTAGAGCAGTCAGTTTGACGGAGCGCCCTGAACAGGATGGCCGTCTCACGTACAGTGGTAAGTCCATCTTACAAGGAGTTCTGTAGGATAATACCTGGACTCGGGTTCTGCTAGTTAGCTGAGATCAGAGCCAGTATTTGTACAGTGGTAAGTTCATCTTACAAGGAGTTCTGTAGGATAATACCTGGACTCGGGTTCTGCTACTTAGCTGAGATCAGAGCCAGTATTTTTGCAGCTAAATATCACAAGTTTAATCTCATTTCACTGGGACAATATTTAAACCAAGGCTCGTGGTGTTGACTGTAATCCCCTCGGTGCTGTTATTTCTTTGGTTGGACTCAATAACCAACCCCTCAGTGAGTTCTTAACTCTACGGGGTAAAGTCTTAACGGACTGTTAAGCCAATTAAACACCACTGTACCGTGAAAACTGAGCGGTCCTTGTTTTCCAGCAATTGAAAACTTGGCTATTATTTTCATCATAGATTCAAATCCGATTCGGCTGCAGCTTATCTTGTTAAGTAACACGTGATCGAGATCAGCCGAATTTAATTGATTCTAATGTTTTTACAAATAAGTGATGCAAGTACAATTTATTCTCGTTGAAATTATTGTTTCCTCCCATAAGACGAATACAGAAATCCTTATGTATGTAAATCTGATATCGGTTACTTACTCAATCTCCCCGTTATTAAATGCTTGGTTGAGAAATTAACGCTTCGTTAACACTGGTAACCATAGCAACCAGGAGGATATTTTCACTGGTACAAAGAATTTGTAACAAATTATCAAAACACTTTCTTAGATCGCAGGCTTGACAAAGAAACTGTTAGACTCCAGACATTTCAAATGAAGAAACTTCATCTAAACCAATATTTTTCTTTATTGTATTGCACTTAGCGCTGGCTTTTCATTGGTCCGTTAACAACCTAACAGTCCGTTAATTTTAATTTTTTGGTCAATTAATAACTAAACGGGCTTCTGAAAAAACCGGTTCTTAGCTGTTATTAAGTATATTAAAAATAACAGGGACATTTATTTGATTTGATTTCGTCAATAGCATGGCGATAGCAAAATGTCAACTAACTCATATTGAGTTGAACTCTATTTTTTATATTTTATTCCTAACATAAAATCACATAGAATTGAGAATAACTACAAATAGACAAATAGGAATGTACACAAAGCCAGTTTGTGAGCGACATGATATCGATATATATATATTCTAATGTTTTGCTAGTTCTTAATCAAGTGAAAATAATTGGTTCAACGGAATAAGTTCAAATTTAATTTCACTCAATTCTGGCTGGAGACACTAATTAATGATCAAAGAAGATCAAGGATGAAATCTTAATTAAATTGCAAACGCTTGCAATGCGCAATCCGTTTGGGCATCAATTTTTGAGACGGTTATAGTGTTGATAATAATAAAACAATAATAATAATTTTATTTCCACAATAACAAAGTGTATTTACAGTAAAGTAAAGTACAGTAAAGGTTTGATTACCCGTACTAGTCCATGGTAAGCCCAACCCTCTATCCGTGGTGAGCCTCCATCTCTAGCCCAATATCATCAACCAGTATAATAATGAAATGGTGAACTTTACCAAATGTAACCACTTTAATTGCTGTCTTCGAACCGTCCAATCAGCCCGTCCGTGCCGAGACGCTACTTTAAAGATGACGCCAAACAAGTACGCAAATAATGAAAGCATAGCCTTGGCAGGGAGCGCACAGGGAAAACTACTTGAACTAAATTAGAGTAATTTACTCAGATTGATGGTAATTTATTCTTCTGCCTGCAAACTTTGCCAACAAATCATAGCATGTTTTACTCCGTTTACTTGTTGCCACCTTGATAGCTATCATCTCACCTTTGCCCTGTAGTTGAGTCATCTCTTGGTTGCTTCCAGATATCTTTTATCTAACCGTAGCACTAGTTGTTCTAATATTCCTTGAATTATCCTGTCACAGCGCCCAACATCTTCTTTTGGGGGAAAGATATCAGACTTTGCTTGCAGATATCTTTTATCTAACCGTAGCACTAGTTGTTCTAATATTCCTTGAATTATCCTGTCACAGCGCCCAACATCTTCTTTTGGGGGAAAGATATCAGACTTTGCTTGCAGATATCTTTTATCTAACCGTAGCACTAGTTGTTCTAATATTCCTTGAATTATCCTGTCACAGCGCCCAACATCTTCTTTTGGGGGAAAGATATCAGACTTTGCTTGCAGATATCTTTTATCTAACCGTAGCACTAGTTGTTCTAATATTCCTTGAATTATCCTGTCACAGCGCCCAACATCTTCTTTTGGGGGAAAGATATCAGACTTTGCTTGCAGATATCTTTTATCTAACCGTAGCACTAGTTGTTCTAATATTCCTTGAATTATCCTGTCACAGCGCCCAACATCTTCTTTTGGGGGAAAGATATCAGACTTTGCTTCCAGATATCTTTTATCTAACCGTAGCACTAGTTGTTCTAATATTCCTTGAATTATCCTGTCACAGCGCCCAACATCTTCTTTTGGGGGAAAGATATCAGACTTTGCTTGCAGATATCTTTTATCCAACCGTAGCACTAGTTGTTCTAATATTCCTTGAATTATCCTGTCACAGCGCCCGACATCTTCTTTTGGGGGAAAGATATCAGACTTTGCTTGCAGATATCTTTTATCTAACCGTAGCACTAGTTGTTCTAATATTCCTTGAATTATCCTGTCACAGCGCCCAACATCTTCTTTTGGGGGAAAGATATCCGACTTCTTAAATATTGGTATTAGATTCCAAAGACTTACAAACATTTTGTTTTCAGCAGCAGTATCTGGTTGTTATTTCTGTTATTTTAAGTTTTATGTTGAAGCAATCAGTTTTTATGGGATAAAATCAAGAAAAAAAAATCTAAGCAACACAGTGACAGGAGCAGCCAACACAGTGTGTCAAAGTGACAAGGCTAAGCGGTGGCCAGTCGTTAGTGCTGTTGGACAGGAGCAGCCAACACAGTGTGTCAAAGTGACAAGGCTAAGCGGTGGCCGGTCCTTGGTGCTGTTGGACAGGAGCAGCCAACACAGTGTGTCAAAGTGACAAGGCTAAGCGGTGGCCAGTCGTTAGTGCTGTTGGACAGGAGCAGCCAACACAGTGTGTCAAAGTGACAAGGCTAAGCGGTGGCCGGTCCTTGGTGCTGTTGGACAGGAGCAGCCAACACAGTGTGTCAAAGTGACAAGGCTAAGCGGTGGCCGGTCCTTGGTGCTGTTGGACAGGAGCAGCCAACACAGTGTGTCAAAGTGACAAGGCTAAGCGGTGGCCGGTCCTTGGTGCTGTTGGACAGGAGCAGCCAACACAGTGTGTCAAAGTGACAAGGCTAAGCGGTGGCCGGTCCTTGGTGCTGTTGGACAGGAGCAGCCAACACAGTGTGTCAAAGTGACAAGGCTAAGCGGTGGCCGGTCCTTGGTGCTGTTGGACAGGAGCAGCCAACACAGTGTGTCAAAGTGACAAGGCTAAGCGGTGGCCGGTCCTTGGTGCTGTTGGACAGGAGCAGCCAACACAGCGTGTCACAGGGACTGCGTTCCTCTGGTTCGTGCTAAGTTTTTTCTCTTAATGTGCAGCTGCTTCTGGCAGCGGCAATGTCCTCGTGCTGCGCATGGCACTTGCCCGCGCTGCCCGCGCAGCATCGGGCGCAGTACTACGTGCTACATGACGACGGTGCGTACAAGCACGGGTTCGACACCGGGGCAGGGCAGTGGGCGTCTGCGCGCGCCGACTCCAGTAACCAGGTATGTGGTCGGTGGTCAACACTTGGGCGAAATCATATGACAGGCGCGTTCAACTTGTTACTCTTCTTTTTGTGAAAGTCTTATTGTTTTTACTTAGCATCCAATATGTCAGGCTATTCTTGCCTGCAATTACTTCTTACTTATGTATCATGATTATACAAATGGAAATTAACTGCAAAATTTATATTTTGTCACAATTAAGAGCAAATAATATAAAAGATTATGTTTTACCGTTTGAATGCTTTGGTAAAACATTGCCCATTTTGACCCGTAGGTTCAAGTTTATTTGACTTCTTAGAAAAATGCGCTTTCATTGATCATCCGCGGAAATTTGATTAAATCAGAAGTTTCGTTCAGAAAGCGTCACTCGTTAACCAAAGCAATCTGTTAAATTCCTGTGCTATTTTTGTGACGATAAAAACACACTGTACGCGGGTTTAGTCTTTATTTGTTATCCCTATGTCAAACTAACAGATTGTTTTAAAAGTAACGGTACCATAAAGCTGCCCTTAAAATAAAAAAAATATACATATTTTGTCTTAACCCAGCGTCTCTGATGTTGAAGCGGCGTCCAAGCGACATGCCTCGCCTTTCGAGGTCTACTTTTTTGGGATTTTTCTAGCAAAATATAGACAGAGTCACCGAGACCCGACAAAAACATCGACGTTTACACTTCGACCTTGCTATTGTGGTGGCATGTGACCAAAATGATTCAGTTAAGCCGTGCTTCGTGCTTTACTTTTGAGGTCTACTTTTTTCATATCTTGCAAGCAAAATATAGACAGAACCACTAAGACCAGACAAAAACATCGACTTTAAAGCTACGACCATGCTTCAGTTGCGGCCTGCGACCAAAGTGAGACCGTTAAGTTCCGTGCTTTGTGTCTTTTAGTACGAGGTCTACTTTTTTCATATCTTGCAAGCAAAATATAGACAGAATCACGTCGTAAAAACATCGACCCAGTGCATGATTGTTCCATGTTGCTACAGGTGACTGGCGAATGGCAGGCAGTGGATGATGCCGGTCAGGCCGTGCACTGGGCTTACACTGCCGGTATCCAGGGCTACGTTCCGGTCCTGGGAAACACCCCTGGCAAAGCACCTGTCCACGTGGTGCCGATCGTAGCCACGACCAAGCACGGTAAGAACAAGTCGCAGGTCAACAGGTTATATGCCATCGAACAGGACAACATTCTTGTTACTTTTGCAAATTGCACTGTAATACATCAATCCACCCTTGAGCCAGTGTGCAGTAATTACATTTATAGCTGAAATAATCATGGAATCATGGAATCATCGGAATCATTCGAATCATAGAAACATTAGAATAATGGTAAAATTGTAATCATGGAATAATTGAAATAATGGAATAATCAGAATTATGGAATAATCATGGAATCATTGGAATCATCAAAATCACGGAATTATCAAAATCATGGAATCATCATAATCATGGAATCATTGAAATCATGGAATCATTGAAATCATGGAATAATCAAAATCATGGAATTATCAGAATCATGAAATCATCAAAATCATGGAATCATCAGAATCATGGAATCATCAAAATCATGGAATCATGGATTCATAAAATAGTTTGAATCATGGAATCATTGGAATCATTTGACCTTTCATTTTGTAAGGACGATATTTTGTTAAGACCGTTGAAATCTAGAATTTACTAATATTGACTCAATAGCTGATTGGTAGAAATTATGCCCTAAACACGGGGTCTGATATTTAAAAATATTCTGGTCAAATAATAGTAGAACCTGTGCAGTAACGTCCACTAAACAAACTTAACCTGTATTTGCAAGAGTTTACTTTTGAATGTCAGATTCAATATTAGTTTCGAGGGCTGTATCGTCTCCATCATTTTATCCCATCATTTTATACAGGGAACGAAATCACATTTTTATTTTTGCATTGGGTTTGTTATAAACTGTTTTATCAACTAAGAAAACATTATTAAGTGCAAATTTTCTTGAAATTCCATTTGACACATATAGACATGCAGTTTTCTAGAGCTTACTTTCTATTCTAGAGTGCGCTTTAGTTCCTTATCGTTCATGACACGAGATCTTTTATTTTGCAGTTCCTGTCGCTCCTCCAGCGTGGCAAGCACCTCCCGCCCAATCAAAGCTCGCCGTTGACGACCAGGCAGGGACAGGCGACGCATCCTACTCGTTCCAGTACAGCGCAGAAGACCACTCGAGACAGGAGTCAGCGAATAAGGAGGGAAATGTCGTTGGAAGCTACCAGTTCAAGGCTGACGATGGCGTCCAAAGAAGAGTCGACTACGTTGCTGGTAAAGACACTGGCTTCGTTGCCAGGGGAGACCACCTCCCTGTAGCCCCCGAGGTACCTGCCGTACCCGTTCAGCAACAAGCACCTCAAACCAAGTCATGGTCACAGCAAACCACTTGGACCTCTTCTGCCAACGCCCCTGTCTCGACCGGATCCTCGTCTCACAGCAAAGCAGCTGCCTCGAGTCAAGAGTCCATCAACAACGCTGACGGCAGCTACCAGTTCCAGTACGTCGCCGAAGACCACTCGAGGCAGGAGTCAGCGAATAAGGAGGGAAATGTCGTTGGAAGCTACCAGTTCAAGGCCGACGATGGCGTTCAAAGAAGAGTCGACTACGTTGCTGGTAAAGACACTGGCTTCGTTGCCAGGGGAGACCACCTCCCTGTAGCCCCCGAAGTACCTGTCGTACCCTCTGCACCAGCGACAAACTCGTGGTCGAGTCAGACGAAGCAGTCGAGTTGGTCGTCAACGCCAACTGTCGGCCACGTGCCCGTCGTCTCCCCGAACCTCCAGGCTCCCACGTGGACGGCGTCCTCAGGAAGGGGAGACACCCACGGTGATAGCGAAGGTGCCAAGTCGTTCTCGTATAGCTACGACGCGGTCCTCAGTTCCAAGCAGGAAACCGCCGACGAGCAAGGAAACGTCGCGGGAAGCTTTCAGTTCGTCGACGGCGCCGGTCAGCAACGCAGTCTTACGTACACAGTTAACGGCGACGAAGGTTTTATTGCCAAGGGAGACCACCTACCTGTAGCCCCCGAGGTACCTGCCGTACCCGTTCAGCAACAAGCGCCTGTAGTGCCACAAACCAAGTCATGGTCACAGCAAACCACTTGGACCTCTTCTGCCAACGCCCCTGTCTCGACGGGATCCTCGTCTCACAGCAAAGCAGCTGCCTCCAGTCAAGAGTCCATCAACAACGCTGACGGCAGCTACCAGTTCCAGTACGTCGCCGAAGACCACTCGAGGCAGGAGTCAGCGAATAAGGAGGGAAATGTCGTTGGAAGCTACCAGTTCAAGGCTGACGATGGCGTTCAGAGAAGAGTCGACTACGTTGCTGGTAAAGACACTGGCTTTGTTGCCAGGGGTGACCACCTACCTGTAGCTCCCGAGGTACCTGCCGTACCCGTTCAGCAACAAGCACCTCAAGCCAAGACATGGTCACAGCAAACCACTTGGACCTCTTCTGCCAACGCCCCTGTCTTGACCGGATCCTCGTCTCACAGCAAAGCAGCTGCCTCCAGTCAAGAGTCCATCAACAACGCTGACGGCAGCTACCAGTTCCAGTACGTCGCCGAAGACCACTCGAGGCAGGAGTCATCCGACGCGCACGGAAGCGTTGTTGGAAGCTACCAGTTCAAGGCTGACGATGGCGTCCAAAGAAGAGTCGACTACGTTGCTGGTAAAGACACTGGCTTTGTTGCCAGGGGAGACCATCTCCCTGTAGCCCCCGAGGTACCTGCCGTACCCGTTCAGCAACAAGCACCTCAAGCCAAGTCTTGGTCTCAGCAAGCCAGTTGGACGTCTTCGGGTACCAATGCAGTGAAGACTAGCGGTGGAGGATGGAGTCGTCAGGACGAACAGGTTCAAGGAGGAGTCGAGGAGGATACCAGCTCGGTGGAGGACCAGCAGCAGGTGGTTGAAGACGAGAAGGTGAGAAGATGTTCACAGTTATTTGATATTTAGTATTTCCCGTCTTGAAGGGGTTGGAGTTATTAAAAGAGTTATTAAAGGAAATGGAATAAAATGCTGATTTTTAGAGAGAGCTCGATACAAAACTCGATTTGAGATGTGAATATCCAGAGATAGGACAAAAAATATTGCTTAACTTTTTGACTGACTCTTGATGATTTGGCTAAAATTTGAAATTTGGAAAACTTTATTGAAGAACCGAAAAGTACTGACATGAACTTGCCTAAGGCGTGACGTTTATCTACCACGTGTTTAACGGAAAGTTCTATAAAGAATTGTTTTTCTTGACAAGATTTAAAAAAGACGAAAATTAGAAAGAATACAACTCTGAATTAGTTTAGTTCTTTGAGCATGTCAATGCGATTCAGAGGAAGGTCCACATCTCTGCTGGGCCAAACATCATACAAACATATTTACTGCCTTGTATTTCTTACGATGCTCATTGCTCCCACAAGGTGCTTGAAGAAGACCAAGCACAGCGCGCAAAGGACGACGCCATCTTGCAAGCCGACGCGCAGGCGCTAGAGATCGAGCAGCAAACCAATCAGCAACAGCTGCTGCAGCAGGAGGCGGAGCTTAATGCGCAGGCCGCGCTCGCGCAGTCTGACGCCGATCTGGCGCAGCAACAGGTTGACGTCCAGAAGACCAAGGACCAAACCGCGGAGATCCAAGAAGAGGAGGACCGCAACAGACAGTTGGTGGCCGTGCAACAGGTGCAGCAACAGTGGCAGCAACAGGAGCAAGTTCAACAGGTGCAGCAGAAGAGGCAAGTTGGTATATTGTCTACGACATGAACCTAGTTACAGGCAAAAGAGTTTGGTAACACAATGATTTTAGTTATTCCAGAAAAATTATTTACAAGTTGCTTTTTTTCTCCCGGATGTATATAAAGAGCAATTACACTCTTGGTGCACCAAAACCCCAACTAAGCGTGTAACTGCTAGGCAAACGCAAGGTTTTAAATGCTAAATACGTTGGGTGCCCCTCCTCCACCCGTCTCCTCCGTCACCCAGCCCAACACTTTTGAAATCACCCTAACTTTATTGGCTCATCCTCTATGCTTACCTTAATAGGGTAAAAAAGTAGACCTGCAAACCTCTTGCCAGTAAAGCCAGCCGGCACTTGCCATCCTACAACTTTTTGGATCACTGTTACAGCGCCACCCACTCGTCCAACGTTGCCGGTTCTGACTCCTACTCTTTCGGTTACGAAACCGACACTCAGTCAGTTCAGCAGCAAAGTGGAGCTGGCAACACCGCGCGAGGCAGCTACTCGTTCGTCGCACCCGACGACCGCCAGTGGCGTACTGTAGACTGGACGGCCGCCGCTGGTACTGGCTTCGTTGCCAAGGGCAACCATCTGCCTGTAGCGCCACTGCCTCAGGAACCGGTACGAGTGCTAGGGAGGGAGCACAGAGAGCTCTGGCGAGAGAAGTTGATACCGATGTGAAAGCATTGACAGTGACGTTGCAAGATTATATTTTGTGATTTGCCACTTCATATCACTTGTTGCATTTCGTGGTACAGTATCCTACTGAATATTGTCGATTTAAACTTTAGTAAAGAGCCACATCGGCCATTGGACTGAATAGGCAAATATTGCAAGAATACTGTGTGGTCGGCTATTTTGATTGGTGGTTTGATTGGTTGATGGTGAATTACACTAGAACATAGGATACCCTTACGTTTACTAAAGGAAATTACACGTACAATTTGAACGTCGATAATTTCAATAAGAATTTTTTCAGTCTACTATAAAGACACTAAATAATACGTCCTAATAATTGAAGGATAAAACTAATCTTTCAATTCTGGTTCATGTCCCACAATTTCAGGTTGCTCCCGTCTCTTGGGCTTCGTCTGCCGTCTCCAAATCTTCGACCGGAGGCGTCAAGACCTCATCGCACTCCGTGCAAGCCTCTCACGACGACCAGGACAACGGCGACGGCTCCTACTCGTACTCGTACAAGACAGACACCGCCGACAAGCAGGAGGTTGCCGACAAAGACGGCAGCGTTACAGGAAGCTTCTCTTACCACGGTCCTGACGGCATCCTCCGTCGCCTAGACTACACTGCCAACGACAAGGACGGCTTCGTGGCGACCGGCGACCACCTTCCCGGCTCCTCGTCATCCTCTGGAGGTCACGTGTCAACGTGGACCACCGACGCAAAGACAGGAGCAGCGGGACGCCACGGAGCTAACGCTGCCAAGACTTGGACGGCGTCGTCGGGTTCTGGAGGTGCTTGGGGAACTAAGAGCACTCATGTTGCTCCTGGGACCTCAGGGAGCCAATCTTCGCTCGGTGGTTGGGGTTCAAAGACGGCTTCAGAAGGAGTTAAAAGCTCTCATGTCTCTGCGACGAATTCTGGAGGATGGGGTACTAAGAGCTCTTCGCACGCGACGACGGTAACAACTGGAAGTCACGGGCCCAGACCGTACGCCCCGTTGCCCGTGGTGAAGACGCCAGTAGCCAAGCACTTCCCGGAGGTGGAGGTCACGAGGTATTTGCCCCCAGAAAGTCCGAAGAAGTTCGGCTACGTCTTCGAAGCAAAGGCGTAAATAAAAGACCGGTGACGACCAATGCTGAGAGAGAGAAAAACCGCGACGAAGCTTTTAATTTTGTAAATTTGTGCAAATAAAATAACAGCAGGTGTTTGTTAATTCAAAACATTTGCTGTTGAACAAAAAAATCAAGACTCATAAGAACCGCGTGAAATCTGACAGTCACTGCCATTTGAACGCAAAATATTGTTAGTGTTAGTGCTACAAGCACTTGTTTAGTAAGTAGTGCAATGAAAAAAACTACAAAAAAAAGAGTGTGTCGATTCGATGAGTTGACGGCTTGGGCTTGCGCATTGAAGGAGAGTAATTCAACCAATCACAGTGCTGCTCTTTGATTCGGGTGAGGAAGGGACAAAGAGCATCTAGAAATTATTCCAAAACCTGGCGCTGAGTTTTTTTTAAACAATTACCTCCAGGCTTAGATTCGAGAAGAGGTCGCTCTCCATGAAGCCGTGGTAATCTAGGAGTTACCATGGCGATTATATGACCATGTTATTACAAGAAATCTAGCGAGTTATGACACCGATTTTGTAGATCTGGACCCAAAGTTATTTCTCATGAATAAATACGAGCTGTGTTTTTTTTTAATCTGCGTGTTTTCTATCAATCGTTCCTCTCCTGTCAGTTTCCATAGTTTCATTTTTAAATATGACGTCTACCTTCTAAACTTTGACCGTGGATTACAGATGACAGTGATAAAAATTCAGCCCAAACCAACCTACGAGTAAACAAACGATAAATGAAATTGTTATTTTGCTTGCAAATGTTTAGTAAATTCAACAAAAACAAAGCTTGGTTGAGACAAACAAATCTGAAATGTCACGCGCATCAAAACTAAACAAATGAATTTCGAAACAATAACAACAGCAATCTGTCAAACTGTTGTCATGGGCAACCACGTTTATTGTGAACAAAGAAGTCAGGATTTTACTTATAAAGACGAGGCGAGACCCGTTGATTATCCGTTCATTTCAGTCTTCAAGTCCAAGTCATTCACAATGGCTCGTCTTTCTTTGCTGATCTTCGGTGAGTTCCATCACAATAACAGTTGCTAACTCAGGTCTATTGGAGTGGGAGCTTACTCAGGTCTATTGGAGTGGGAGCTTACTCAGATCTATTGGAGTGGGAGCTTACTCAGGTCTATTGGAGTGGGAGCTTACTCAGGTCTATTGGAGTGGGAGCTTACTCAGGTCTATTGAAGTGGGAGCTTACTCAGGTCTATTGGAGTGGGAGCTTACTCAGGTCTATTGGAGTGGGAGCTTACTCAGGTCTATTGGAGTGGGAGCTTACTCAGGTCTATTGGAGTGGGAGCTTACTCAGGTCTATTGGAGTGGGAGCTTACTCAGGTCTATTGAAGTGGGAGCTTACTCAGGTCTATTGGAGTGGGAGCTTACTCAGGTCTATTGGAGTGGGAGCTTACTCAGGTCTATTGGAGTGGGAGCTTACTCAGGTCTATTGGAGTGGGAGCTTACTCAGGTCTATTGGAGTGGGAGCTTACTCAGGTCTATTGGAGTGGGAGCTTACTCAGGTCTATTGGAGTGGGAGCTTACTCAGGTCTATTGGAGTGGGAGCTTACTCAGGTCTATTGGAGTGGGAGCTTACTCAGGTCTATTGGAGCGGAAGCTTACTCAGGTCTATTGGAGTGGGAGCTTACTCAGGTCTATTGGAGCGGAAGCTTACTCAGGTCTATTGGAGTGGGAGCTTACTCAGGTCTATTGAAGTGGGAGCTTACTCAGGTCTATTGGAGTGGGAGCTTACTCAGGTCTATTGAAGTGGGAGCTTACTCAGGTCTATTGGAGTGGGAGCTTACTCAGGTCTATTGGAGTGGGAGCTTACTCAGGAGCTTACATGTGCACGTACGGAGATTTTGTTTGTTGCTGAAACAGTTCTTACCAATCTCAATTAAAAATAAAAATAAAAAATATTTTTTTGTTTTTCTGGAAAAATGTTCTTGAGCTAAGGAGGAAATATTTGTTTCTTAGCTGCCGTGCTAGTCGCACTTTCCTTGGCCGACCTCTCGGGCAGCAGCGTCTGCTTCGAGGCACAGACAGCAAAACCGACGCCAACAACGACGCCCACGATGCCCACGACGCCGACCACGACGTCAGTAAGTTGAAACTTCCAGCGTGAAAGTTGTCATCAGAGAAAGTAAAGTTGACCGGTGGCACTAGAAAATTGGGTGTCAAGTTCCCGAACTTAGATCGTCTTTATACAAAGTTTCCTTTCCTTTTCCAACAAACTTTTTATAAAATCCAAATCCAAGAAACTTTTACAATCCAGGAAGTTTGTGATGTAAAACGGTTCAACGCAAGTTTGATGAACGACCACTTGCACTTTTCTTTTCTTGTCAGATATCAAACGCAAGGAACTTGGGACAAACCCTGACATCAGACGAATCATCATCATCATCATCATCATCATCGTCTTCATCGTCATCGTCATCATCATCGGAATCGGAGTCATCATCATCATCATCATCATCAGAGTCATGCGAAGAGCAGGCGGCCATTGTCGAGGAATTTCTTCACTCAGTTTTGCCAGAAGCCGCCACTGCTCAGGACGATCAAGACACCGATCTTTTTACCTTCGCTGACACCGACGCCGACGCTGATATCCCAGCCAACGACGGATTGCAGGGGTGACCAAGAATAGGCAACAAGTTGGCCAATGGTGAAAACGTAGAATTGTTTTTTTTTATTAACTTGCCATCAACATTTTGTGTTGGCAAAGATTACCGCAATGAAAAATAAACTCAACCCAACGATGTTTTGCTGGGATTCAATCGCTCATTTCAAAGCAGAAAATGTAAATCAAATGTGAATTGTATAAGAAATAAATCGAGAAAAGAACTTATCTTTGTAAAAACATTGAAATACACAATTAACGTTGACTTTGATGCACCGCGGCTTATCTTAGCGTTGTTGCCGTAGTTTAGGTCATCAAAGCACTTCATCTGAAACATATTTCTGTTGGAGGGATGGTGCCCAAGTACAATAAGCCCAAGTACAATAAGCCCAAGTACAATAAGCCCAAGTACAATAAGCCCAAGTACAATAAGCCCAAGTAGAGTTTTGAAATTATTATTTTTTTACAAAGTTATTTATGGAATATATTTACGATATTTTCCTCTCCGCCTCAAAGATGATTGCTTGGCTCATTGGTAGCAAGCTAACTTCGAGTCTTGTCATGGGATATTAGTCCCGGGTTCTAATCTTGGTAGGTATAATTTTTTTTAGACAGTATTGTAGTAAAGAGTTTCTGATATTTAGAGTAAAACAATGTCGGGGGTTTGTGTCAGGGTTGCCGTGCTCAGGTCGAGCTGTGAGGCCGGCTGGTCGATGTAGTGAAGGGTTCACGATCGAATCCCGGTCAAGAAATGATAGAATTATATTTTAGTTAACATCACGCGTATCAACATCCGGGTTACCGACCGAAGTCCAGCTTTAATTGATCGAGTACATTTGATATCCAACAGAATGCGCTGGGGGTCACATTGCGTCTTAACACGACTGCGTGTTCGGTGAAACTTTACAAATAAAAGTCACTGGGTGCGCTGTGATCGTGCATCGGGCTTTGACTGGTGTTCCTCTAGTCAGCCACTAAAGCTTGCATTCTCGCGTCAGATTGTTGCAAATGGTGAAAGCCCTTAATTTTTAAATGTCGAGTACATGTGCACTGCTAGGTGTGATTGCCAAGCCTAGCTCTTGCTTGCGAGGACAAATTATAATTGTCCGTGATTATTTAATTATATGATAAGAATAATTCCCGGAGATACAGTGCTAGCGAAGATGCAGTTCTAAACCGAACGTAACACAAGGTGTGGTTGATATTTTGAAACGATACAGTGGACCTGGTTTTCAAACATGAAATTCAAATAGGTTCATCTTTCAACGCATTCGAATGTGGCAAACGGAAATATTTTCCATAGTTTTCAATTTCCTTCAAAGACTTGAAAGCGTTTCCAGGATTCCAAATACCTAGTTATTAGTTTTATTGATGCGTGCAAATGCTGCCTAGTATGTCCGCCGTGCTGTCCATGACCACAGCTTTTATCAAATTAAGTCATCGAGATTCGAGGCCCACTTTCTGTTCTGTTCCACTGTCCACTGTCCGTTGTAGACAAAATGCAAGACATTCTTGTTCCTGTTAAGTGTTAACAGTCTGTTAATTTTCTTCTTGTATTCTTGACTTATAAGT
Organism: Protonemura montana; assembly: GCA_947568835.1. Classification (NCBI taxonomy): domain Eukaryota; kingdom Metazoa; phylum Arthropoda; class Insecta; order Plecoptera; family Nemouridae; genus Protonemura; species Protonemura montana. The sequence goes on from OX387609.1 coordinate 767,196, forward strand.
CATAGTCCTCGTCGCATTGTGTTCCTACTATTTATATATTAATATTGCATTTCCCAGCGTGAAAAAGTACGTTTTTTCCAGAGAGCTCATGATTTTTTCTTTCGAAAACGATATTTTTAATCAACTTTCAACTTTAACAGAAGTCTTTTCTTGAAACAAATTTGAATTTTAACTTAAAAAAAACAATCGCGAACTTCGATCTTTTTAAAATATCGTTTTTTGTCGACGATCTTGATCTTTTTAAAAGATCGATTTCAAAACGATCTTGCCGAACTATGCACAGGGACTGCGGGGTTTAACGACGCAATGTTTTGACATCTGGCCATGCGGCACTGGTCTAACGAAGTCGGTGAATGAGTGGATGATGATGATGATGATGATGAACCTAACCTAGCCTAGAAGAGAGAAGGGTGAATCCGGTGCCGGCACGTAGCCTACTCCTGCAGTGGATTGCATCGCTAGTTAAAATTTTCAATAGCAACAAATTTTGAGATAGAAACAACGAAAAAAACAGTCCACTCGTCTATAAAAGATAAATGTTGGTGTATTCATTACGCAATCAATCACCTAAACTCATTGCACAAAGAGTAATTGCTGTTATCAGATAAAGCTATGTTTAGAATTATTATCAAATGCTGGAGCTAGCAAAGTGACCTTGCATTGTTGCCACGTTATCTTGGGATATCAACTTATCATGATTCTGACAGAACAGTTGCTGCCAGCAAACTCTGCAGTGAGTCTATTATTTCAACCGTATTGTTGTAAACTGCATACTTGCACTTGTTTCCTAGGGTGCATTGTTGCCTGTCTCAATATAAAACACATTGGTTTAACTTTAGTGGTTCAGAGCAGCAGTCGGATGAGGCTTTTTTTGAAGTCCTTAAAAACTGCTTTTCTTGGATAAAATTAAGTTTGTATTCTCAGCCGCCGTCCGTCATGTCTGAAGGGTTTTGCAAGCAGGAGTCGGGGTTCGCGACCCGTGCAGTCCACGTCGGATGCTCGCCCGACAAGTGGAACTCGGGGGCTCTAGTTCCTCCTATCGTCATGTCTACCAACTTCAAACAAGAGTCGCCAGGTGTTAACAAGGTAAGTCAATCCTTCATAAAGATGGCACCGGTTCTATCCGTCTCTATATATATAAGTTGGTACGCGTGGCATAATGGACTAAAACATTTCATAGATACTTATTGTCTGCATGTTTGCAAGGAAAATTTTAATTTTGTAACCAGGACAAGTATTTTTTACTGGGATAATTGCCGAATTAGAACTCCGAGTTGGTACGTTACTTCAAAATTCTGACCGCTCTAACATTTCCCGAGGTATCTCATGATGTGAAAGCTGCACAATTTCCCGTCACAAAGGAGCTTTTCTGTTTCTATAGACGTGCGATGTAAGTTTTCAACTAAAATACTGTTCGAAATAACTTTAAAATAATGCCAAGTACACGAATGCAGTTACTTTATATTCACCAACACTTCAATATACAAACTGCGTACTACAAGATTATTTCTTTGACTTCAATTTCAAGTCTGAAGCGTAGATAGCCGAATGCAGTAAAGTGCATCAGCATGCAATTTCTGTCACGGGTTTACTTCTAAATCTTTAAGTCTTCTTATAGTCCTCTGAATTATAAACTTTATACACAATTGCAGTACTGACTTGTTCGTACTTGCACCTACTAAGTGAAGGTATTCCGCAGGGTTATTTCTACGGACGAGTTGCGAACCCCACGCGTTCAGTGCTAGAGGAATGTCTTGCTTCGCTGGACGAGGGTCGCTTTGCGTTGACTTTCAGCACAGGGATGGCTGCCACCACGGTGATCGCCCATCTGCTCAAGTCTGGGGAACATATCCTTGCTGGGGACGATTTGTATGGTGGGAATTACCGGCACATTTATCAGGTGAGCCGTCTCAAAGATTTGCTGCCACAGCCAATGAACGAAAGCCATTTTATATTGCGTTTAATCGATTGTTTGGCCGGTGGAAATTAGCAATGAAGGTTTGGGAAAAGTAGTGTCTGTTCGATATTTTGCAAGAATATTGTTTATTAGTGAGTAGACAGTTAAAAAATATGTTTTAAATTAAAATTCAAATAATAGTAAATTAAGGTTTTGCACACAGTCAGTAAAGGATGTTAATAAGCCTGTCAAGAGCAGTCCTTGAAAATCCTTGAGTCGAAACTGACCCTAAGCCCTTGAACCGCAGTCTAACCCTTGAAGAATTAACAGGTTCAAGTTACGAAACTTTGGGAAATTCAGTTGTTCTTCACTTAGCATTCAAAACCCAGTTGAAATAGTTTTTGTTAAAACTAGTGCCAAGGATTTCATCATTTTACAGATTTGCGCTGACATGGGCCTATCCCACACCTTCGTGGACACGACCGATCTCGCCCGAGTGCGGGCGGAAATCCGCGACAATACCCGACTGGTGTGGCTCGAGACTCCGACCAACCCAACGTTGAGCGTTACAGACATCCGAGCATTGTCCGACCTCGTTCACTCTGTCAACAGGAACATTGTTGTAGTGGTGGACAACACCTTTCTTACCTCCTACTTCCAGGTATATACATGACAACACCTTGCTCACCTGCTACTTCCAGGTATATACATGACAACACTTTGCTCACCTGCTACTGCCAGGTATATACATGACAACACCTTGCTCACCTCCTACTTCCAGGTATATACATGACAACACCTTGCTCACCTGCTACTGCCAGGTATATACATGACAACACCTTGCTCACCTGCTACTGCCAGGTATATACATGACAACACCTTGCTCACCTCCTACTTCCAGGTATATACATGACAACACCTTGCTCACCTGCTACTGCCAGGTATATACATGACAACACCTTGCTCACCTGCTACTGCCAGGTATATACATGACAACACCTTGCTCACCTGCTACTGCCAGGTATATACATGACAACACCTTGCTCACCTGCTACTACCAGGTATATACATGACAACACCTTGCTCACCTGCTACTGCCAGGTATATACATGACAACACCTTGCTCACCTGCTACTGCCAGGTATATACATGACAACACCTTGCTCACCTGCTACTACCAGGTATATACATGACAACACCTTGCTTACCTGCTACTGCCAGGTATATACATGACAACACCTTGCTCACCTGCTACTGCCAGGTATATACATGACAACACCTTGCTTACCTGCTACTGCCAGGTATATACATGACAACACCTTGCTCACCTGCTACTGCCAGGTATATACATGACAACACCTTGCTCACCTGCTACTACCAGGTATATACATGACAACACCTTGCTCACCTGCTACTGCCAGGTATATACATGACAACACCTTGCTCACCTGCTACTGCCAGGTATATACCTGACAACACCTTGCTCACCTCCTACTTCCAGGTATATACATGACAACACCTTGCTCACCTCCTACTGCCAGGTATATACATGACAACACCTTGCTCACCTGCTACTGCCAGGTATATACATGACAACACCTTGCTCACCTGCTACTGCCAGGTATATACATGACAACACCTTGCTCACCTGCTACTGCCAGGTATATACATGACAACACCTTGCTCACCTGCTACTGCCAGGTATATACATGACAACACCTTGCTCACCTGCTACTGCCAGGTATATACATGACAACACCTTGCTCACCTGCTACTGCCAGGTATATACATGACAACACCTTGCTCACCTCCTACTGCCAGGTATATACATGACAACACCTTGCTCACCTGCTACTGCCAGGTATATACATGACAACACCTTGCTCACCTGCTACTGCCAGGTATATACATGACAACACCTTGCTCACCTGCTACTGCCAGGTATATACATGACAACACCTTGCTCACCTCCTACTTCCAGGTATATACATGACAACACCTTGCTCACCTGCTACTGCCAGGTATATACCTGACAACACCTTGCTCACCTCCTACTTCCAGGTATATACATGACAACACCTTGCTCACCTGCTACTGCCAGGTATATACATGACAACACCTTGCTCACCTGCTACTGCCAGGTATATACATGACAACACCTTGCTCACCTGCTACTGCCAGGTATATACATGACAACACCTTGCTCACCTGCTACTGCCAGGTATATACATGACAACACCTTGCTCACCTGCTACTGCCAGGTATATACATGACAACACCTTGCTCACCTCCTACTGCCAGGTATATACATGACAACACCTTGCTCACCTGCTACTGCCAGGTATATACATGACAACACCTTGCTCACCTGCTACTGCCAGGTATATACATGACAACACCTTGCTCACCTGCTACTGCCAGGTATATACATGACAACACCTTGCTCACCTCCTACTTCCAGGTATATACATGACAACACCTTGCTCACCTGCTACTGCCAGGTATATACCTGACAACACCTTGCTCACCTCCTACTTCCAGGTATATACATGACAACACCTTGCTCACCTGCTACTGCCAGGTATATACATGACAACACCTTGCTCACCTGCTACTACCAGGTATATACATGACAACACCTTGCTCACCTGCTACTGCCAGGTATATACATGACAACACCTTGCTCACCTGCTACTGCCAGGTATATACCTGACAACACCTTGCTCACCTCCTACTTCCAGGTATATACATGACAACACCTTGCTCACCTGCTACTGCCAGGTATATACATGACAACACCTTGCTCACCTGCTACTGCCAGGTATATACATGACAACACCTTGCTCACCTGCTACTGCCAGGTATATACATGACAACACCTTGCTCACCTGCTACTGCCAGGTATATACATGACAACACCTTGCTCACCTGCTACTGCCAGGTATATACATGACAACACCTTGCTCACCTCCTACTTCCAGGTATATACATGACAACACCTTGCTCACCTGCTACTGCCAGGTATATATATGACAACACCTTGCTCACCTGCTACTACCAGGTATATACATGACAACACCTTGCTCACCTGCTACTGCCAGGTATATACCTGACAACACCTTGCTCACCTGCTACTGCCAGGTATATACATGACAACACCTTGCTCACCTGCTACTGCCAGGTATATACATGACAACACCTTGCTCACCTGCTACTGCCAGGTATATACATGACAACACCTTGCTCACCTGCTACTGCCAGGTATATACATGACAACACCTTGCTCACCTCCTACTTCCAGGTATATACATGACAACACCTTGCTCACCTGCTACTACCAGGTATATACATGACAACACCTTGCTCACCTGCTACTGCCAGGTATATACATGACAACACCTTGCTCACCTGCTACTGCCAGGTATATACATGACAACACCTTGCTCACCTGCTACTGCCAGGTATATACATGACAACACCTTGCTCACCTCCTACTTCCAGGTATATACATGACAACACCTTGCTCACCTGCTACTGCCAGGTATATACATGACAACACCTTGCTCACCTGCTACTGCCAGGTATATACATGACAACACCTTGCTCACCTGCTACTGCCAGGTATATACATGACAACACCTTGCTCACCTGCTACTGCCAGGTATATACATGACAACACCTTGCTCACCTGCTACTGCCAGGTATATACATGACAACACCTTGCTCACCTCCTACTTCCAGGTATATACATGACAACACCTTGCTCACCTGCTACTGCCAGGTATATATATGACAACACCTTGCTCACCTGCTACTACCAGGTATATACATGACAACACCTTGCTCACCTGCTACTGCCAGGTATATACCTGACAACACCTTGCTCACCTGCTACTGCCAGGTATATACATGACAACACCTTGCTCACCTGCTACTGCCAGGTATATACATGACAACACCTTGCTCACCTGCTACTGCCAGGTATATACATGACAACACCTTGCTCACCTGCTACTGCCAGGTATATACATGACAACACCTTGCTCACCTCCTACTTCCAGGTATATACATGACAACACCTTGCTCACCTGCTACTACCAGGTATATACATGACAACACCTTGCTCACCTGCTACTGCCAGGTATATACATGACAACACCTTGCTCACCTGCTACTGCCAGGTATATACATGACAACACCTTGCTCACCTGCTACTGCCAGGTATATACATGACAACACCTTGCTCACCTGCTACTGCCAGGTATATACCTGACAACACCTTGCTCACCTGCTACTGCCAGGTATATACATGACAACACCTTGCTCACCTCCTACTTCCAGGTATATACATGACAACACCTTGCTCACCTGCTACTGCCAGGTATATACATGACAACACCTTGCTCACCTGCTACTGCCAGGTATATACATGACAACACCTTGCTCACCTCCTACTTCCAGGTATATACATGACAACACCTTGCTCACCTGCTACTGCCAGGTATATACATGACAACACCTTGCTCACCTGCTACTGCCAGGTATATACATGACAACACCTTGCTCACCTGCTACTTCCAGGTATATACATGACAACACCTTGCTCACCTCCTACTTCCAGGTATATACATGACAACACCTTGCTCACCTGCTACTGCCAGGTATATACATGACAACACCTTGCTCACCTGCTACTGCCAGGTATATACCTGACAACACCTTGCTCACCTCCTACTTCCAGGTATATACATGACAACACCTTGCTTACCTGCTACTGCCAGGTATATACATGACAACACCTTGCTCACCTGCTACTACCAGGTATATACATGACAACACCTTGCTCACCTCCTACTTCCAGGTATATACATGACAACACCTTGCTCACCTGCTACTACCAGGTATATACATGACAACACCTTGCTCACCTGCTACTACCAGGTATATACATGACAACACCTTGCTCACCTGCTACTGCCAGGTATATACATGACAACACCTTGCTCACCTGCTACTGCCAGGTATATACATGACAACACCTTGCTCACCTCCTACTTCCAGGTATATACATGACAACACCTTGCTCACCTGCTACTGCCAGGTATATACATGACAACACCTTGCTCACCTGCTACTGCCAGGTATATACATGACAACACCTTGCTCACCTGCTACTGCCAGGTATATACCTGACAACACCTTGCTCACCTCCTACTTCCAGGTATATACATGACACCACCTTGCTCACCTGCTACTGCCAGGTATATACCTGACAAGTCTGAACTGTAATAGACATCTCGACGGACACAAATCAATTGTTTGGTTTCGCCTGAGAAAGATTATGAAAACTTTAAGTGCATCGAACTGTTTGGCATGTTGTAAACACCGGTCCTTGTGAGATCACCGAAGTTAAGCAACACTGCGCTGGGTCAGGTATTGGATGGGTGACCATTATACACATGACCAGTTCTGTTCGGGAGAGAGGTTGGAGGGATGAAAGTTAAGCCACACTGCGCTGAGTCAGGTATTGGATGGGTGAACATCATACACATGACCAGTTCTGTTCGGAAGAGAGGTTGGAGGGATGAAAGTTAGTACAGCAACTTCACTCGCCTTGCTTATCAACCTCTCGACAGCATGGATTTGTGGAGGAATCCTGTTGTTCGCGTTGTACCGTCCTTCGGAAGGGACGTTAAGCCGGTGGTCCCCTTGGTGCTCTGTGACGCCACAATACTTGTGTTGCAAAGCACTTTATCAAAATAGTGCGTCGTTAAACACCAAACACTAGTGATAGCTGAATTAATTACTTGTCTGCAGCGACCTCTGACCTTGGGAGCCGACATCTCGATGTACTCGATGACCAAGTACATGAATGGTCACGGTGACGTCATCATGGGGGCTGCGGTGGTCAACTGTGAGAAGCTGCACGAGCGACTTCGGTTCCTTCTCAAGAGTAAGTAGAAGTTCTTTATCTTAAGTCGTGCTTCATCCAAAGTCAGTGAGAGTCAGTACTTTATAATTATTAAAATGCTGACAAGCCTAGGTTCGATCCCCGGGTGAAAATGGTAAAATAAAATGCACTCACTTTCATTACTATTATTATTATTATTATTTGTGGTGTTTAACGACGCACTGTTTTGACATCTGGCCATGTGACACTGGTCTAATGGCGTCGGTGAATGAGTGGATGATGATGAACATAACCTAGCCTAGAAAGGAGGAGGGGAAACCCGGTGCCGGCACGTAGCCTACTCCTGTCGAAGACCAAGAAGACCACCGGCTTAACGTCTCTTCCAAAGGACGGTACAACGCGAACAACAGGATTCCTCCACAAATCCATGCTGTCAAGAGGTTGATAAGCAAGGCGAGTGAAGTTGCTGTACTAACTTTCATCCCTCCAACCTCTCTCCCGAACAGAACTGGTCATGTGTATGATGGTCACCCATCCAATACCTGACTCAGCGCAGTGTTGCTTAACTTTCATCCCTCCAACCTCTCTCCCAAACAGAACTGGTCATGTGTATGACGGTCACCCATCCAATACCTGACCCAGCGCAGTGTTGCTTAACTTTCATCCCTCCAACCTCTCTCCCGAACAGAACTGGTAATGTGTATGATGGTCACTTATCCAATACCTGACCCAGCGCAGTGTTGCTTAACTTTCATCCCTCCAACCTCTCTCCCGAACAGAACTGGTAATGTGTATGATGGTCACCCATCCAATACCTGACCCAGCGCAGTGTTGCTTAACTTTCATCCCTCCAACCTCTCTCCCGAACACAACTGGTCATGTGTATGATGGTCACCTATCCAATACCTGACCCAGCGCAGTGTTGCTTAACTTTCATCCCTCCAACCTCTCTCCCGAACAGAACTGGTAATGTGTATGATGGTCACCCATCCAATACGGTGACCCAGCGCAGTGTTGCTTAACTTTCATCCCTCCAACCTCTCTCCCGAACAGAACTGGTAATGTGTATGATGGTCACCCATCCAATACCTGACCCAGCGCAGTGTTGCTTAACTTTCATCCCTCCAACCTCTCTCCAGAACAGAACTGGTCATGTGTATGATGGTCACCCATCCAATACCTGACTCAGCGCAGTGTTGCTTAACTTTCATCCCTCCAACCTCTCTCCCAAACAGAACTGGTAATGTGTATGATGGTCACCCATCCAATACCTGACTCAGCGCAGTGTTGCTTAACTTTGGTGATCTAACGGGGACCGATGTTACCAACTCGCCAAACTGTTTGGTAACTTACTTCCAGTGCTCGGCCCCGTACCTTCACCGTTCGACTGCTACTTGGCGCTGCGCGGACTCAAGACTCTGCCGCTGCGCATGGAGCAGCACATGCGCAGCGGGCTCATAGTCGCGCGTTACCTCGAGCAGCACCCACGCATAGCCAAGGTGCTGCACCCTGGTGAGTGGTCCAACGAAGACTGCGAACAAATCAAGTGCTATCTTGCAATGTTTCTGTTTGAACTTGCACAAGTATAAAGGCAGTCAACATTAAAATCACTAATTATACCACTAATTAGAAATGAAGGAATACCCGCGTGACGACTGTTGCACAAATGATGAAATTTTGTGAATTGGTATTTCATTACAGCTTACTTAAGTTTTAAGCATTATGACAATTTTCAACGCTTGTAAAAATGACTACGGTTTCTTTTTACGAAAGGGCATGAACCGGCATACGGGACAATGCAATGTACAAATATAAAAAAAAAAAAAATGCGTAGGTACTGATGTCACCCTTAGCCGTCCTTTGCAATATCTTGGGTATTCGAGGGTCTATGTAAACGTTTAAATATTAGCCTAGTAGAGCTAACCAGTTAAAAAAACCGACTTCACCGTTGCTCTAATGTGTCTCTGTATCTCTGAAACCCTCCACGATGTCCCTTAGCGCTAGCGTCGCATCCTCACAGAGCGCTTGCCCGGCGTCAGAGCTACGGGCACTCGGGGATGTTGTCCTTCTACCTGAAGGGCAACCTTGAAGACACCAAGGTGTTCATCAAGGCGTTGAAGATCTTCACGCTTGCTGGAAGCCTCGGAGGGTTCGACTCACTTGTAGCAATACCGTGAGATAAATCTGCAATCAAGCATCGATAAAATCCCACATAAGGCACCAAATGTAGGGAAAATATTTCATAAATCCCACATAAGGCACCAATTGTAGGGAGAATAATTTTTAAATCCCACATAAGGCACCAATTGTAGGGAAAATATTTGAAAATTCTCCCATAATGCACCAATTCTGGCCTCTTAACTCGTCAATTGTATAATCCAGCGAATACCCGTGTACTGGTGAGCTAACAAGCTCTGTTACCATTATTTGTTCAGGACGCTCATGACCCACGAGTCAGTTCCACCGGAAGAGCGCATGCGCCTTGGCATAACAGACAACATGGTACGCGTCTCGGTAGGTCTAGAAGATACCAACGACTTGATTGCCGACCTCGAGCAAGCTCTGCAAAGCACAGCGCCCCGCACGGCCAACATGTGAACTGTACCCGACCTAGAGCAAGCTCTGCAAAGCACAGCGCCCCGCACGACCAACATGTGAACTGTACCCGACCTAGAGCAAGCTCTGCAAAGCACAGCGCCCCGCACGGCCAACATGTGAACTGTACCCGACCTAGAGCAAGCTCTGCAAAGCACAGCGCCCTGCACGGCCAACATGTGAACTGTACCCGACCTAGAGCAAGCTCTGCAAAGCACAGCGCCCCGCACGGCCAACATGTGAACTGTACCCGACCTAGAGCAAGCTCTGCAAAGCACAGCGCCCCGCACGGCCAACATGTGAACTGTACCCGACCTAGAGCAAGCTCTGCAAAGCACAGCGCCCTGCACGACCAACATTTGAACTGTACCGGCAAGACACGTTGAGGACTCTTTCTGTATCTCTTCTAGCTGGCAGTAATTTCAATAGTAGAAACAAACAATTAATATCTTCTACTTCTATTTCTTTTCATTCAAACATAAATTGTATTCCTTCCTCTTGTAGTTCCTTCCTACTTTTTTTTTATCTAATGCTCAAGCACCTTTAAGTTGCACCTTCATATTTCCCATAACCTGCCTCAAACACGAGTTCAATCGACCACTTCCTTAAATGATTAAAATGTAGTTAAAACATTGACTTTAAATCGGCTCTTCTTTCATTTATTCTATTTCAATCGCAAATTACAAGTGATATCCCAGCAAATTTTATGATATTAAGGTGTTTTTTTTCCATTCCACTTCTTCAAAGTTAAGCAACACTGCGCTGGGTCAGGTATTGGATGGGTGACCATCATACACATGACCAGTTCTGTTCGGGAGAGAGGTGGGAGGGATGAAAGTTAAGCAACACTGCGCTGAGTCAAGTATTGGATGGGTGACCATCATACACATGACCAGTTCTGTTCGGGAGAGAGGTTGGAGGGATGAAAGTTAAGCAACACTGCGCTGAGTCAAGTATTGGATGGGTGACCATGATACACAGAACCAGATTCCTCTTATGTGGTTTTAAACCCACGGGAATAGTTGTACATTCCTCTTATGCAGTTTCAAGCCCGCATGGAATCTCTCTACAACTCCACCGGACAGAAAAGATCTGTCTTGTACGTCACGAATTTGTACTTATATGCAAGTACTTATTAATTGCATGCGAATCACGTGCAATTACCAACCAACCTGACCTCGTCAAGCGACATGCGCTATGTAAGAAGATAGAAAACACATGTTTGTTGCGACAGTGGCAAGCAGCTGAGAGAAGGAAAGTCGTTGAGTTGGTCAACTTTCATGTCAAACTGATGTCCGCAGTTTGCATGCGACAGCGAGCCCCTCACGATATTTAAACATGGTTCAAAACTTGTTCAGATTTGGTTTCAAAAGTTGCTTTCCTCGGTGACATGTTTTAGCAATTTTAGAAAGAATTTAAGTTTCCAGTCGTGGAATGTTATGGCAGGGATATTTTATGGAGGGGATATGTTATGGAGGGGATATGTTATGGAGGGATATGTTATGGAGGGGAATGTCATGGCAGGGATATGTCATGGCAGGGATATGCTATGGAGGGGATATGTCATGGAGGGGAATGTCATGGAAGGGATATGTCATGGCAGGGATATGTCATGGAGGGGAATGTCATGGCAGGGATATGTCATGGCAGGGATATGCTATGGAGGGGATATGTCATGGAGGGGAATGTCATGGCAGGGATATGCTATGGAGGGGATATGTCATGGAGGGGAATGTCATGGCAGGGATATGTCCTTCAATGGAGAAGTCTATCAAAGTAAAGCGAGTCTAGCTAAGCTAGTCTCGTTAATGAAATGCGCTAATTGAGTTGCTTCATTATCTCGGCGCAGCTGACATCAAAGTCACGTCTTATCGGTGATCGATCAACTTGGATTCTCTTTCTTAGCTAAGTGATAAGAACGCTGTAATCTTACAGGTGCTCTCGCAGAATCAACAGGTACATCGCCATGACCTCTTCGCTGCCAAAAAACAGAGTGAGTTTTTTTAAGAAAAATTAATATCAATATTAATTAAATGTCTTCTAATTATTTTCACGTTCAGTTGACAAATAAACATTTATTATGATAATGTTATTCTCGCTATTGTGCCTCGCTAAGCATGATTATAAAACAAAATGCGCTAGGAGTGAATCCTCAAAGCACCGTTTAAGATTAACCCCAACAAATATTGAGTTAAAATTGTTATCACCATGGTAACCATTGTAACACCTGAAAATAAGGAAGCACCACCTGTGATTAGTTCACCTTGAAAGCGTCTGCTTGTTGCTAAATTCAAGCTTAGAGCGTAGAGACTCGAAAGTTTAGAGCAACCAAGAAATGACCCGACATCAACAACCTGGTCTTATTGTTGCTAAATTCAAGCTTAGAGCGTAGAGACTCGAAAGTTTAGAGCAACCAAGAAATGACCCGACATCAACAACCTGGTCTTATTGTTGCTAAATTCAAGCTTAGAGCGTAGAGACTCGAAAGTTTAGAGCAACCAAGAAATGACCCGACATCAACAACCTGGTCTTATTGTTGCTAAATTCAAGCTTAGAGCGTAGAGACTCGAAAGTTTAGAGCAACCAAGAAATGACCCGACATCAAAACCAGGTCTTCTTGTAGCCAGCAAACCGAGGTCATCAGCTGCCAACTTTGATTGTGTTCACTTATGTACCAACGTGTTCACTTGTCTTCCAATGTGTTCACTTGTCTTCCAATGTGTTCACTTATGTACCAATGTGTTCACTTATGTACCAACGTGTTCACTTGTCTTCCAATGTGTTCACTTGTCTTCCAATGTGTTCACTTATGTACCAACGTGTTTACTTATGTACCAACGTGTTCACTTGTCTTCCAATGTGTTCACTTGTCTTCCAATGTGTTCACTTATGTACCAATGTGTTCACTTATGTACCAACGTGTTCACTTGTCTTCCAATGTGTTCACTTGTCTTCCAATGTGTTCACTTATGTACCAACGTGTTTACTTATGTACCAACGTGTTCACTTGTCTTCCAATGTGTTCACTTGTCTTCCAATGTGTTCACTTGTCTTCCAATGTGTTCACTTATGTACCAATGTGTTCACTTATGTACCAACGTGTTCACTTGTCTTCCAATGTGTTCACTTGTCTTCCAATGTGTTCACTTATGTACCAACGTGTTTACTTATGTACCAATGTGTTCACTTATGTACCAACGTGTTCACTTGTCTTCCAATGTGTTCACTTATGTACCAACGTGTTCACTTATGTACCAACGTGTTTACTTATGTACCAACGTGTTTACTCATGTACCAACGTGTTCACTTATGTACCAACTTGTTCCAGGTTGAGTTGCACGTGCACCTCGACGGTGCGTTGCGGCCTCAGACTATCTTTGAGCTGTCAAAGTGAGTTACAACGCCCCCCCCCCCCCCCCCTTCACACCCTCCACAAAGACGGGAAACATCCGAGGACGATGTTTTTCCTTATCGCTCTAAGAGTATGGTTCTTGTTAAACCAAACTTCTACTCTTGTCTTAACGTCCACCACGCCTACAACGGTCTACGATCCGCGAATTCATTAATATATTTAAAAAAAAAACTCTAGGAAAAAATATCTAATTTTGTTTATGAAATCTCATTTAAATTGCAAACGCTTGCAATGCGCGGGGTATTTTATTATTATCAACACATCTACTTTCTCTAAAATTGACGCCCAAACGGGGTTGACGGTCTATTTGGTCGTCATTTTTTGAGAGGGTAGAAGCTAGAAGCACTTCCCACCAACAGGAAGCTCTACCCACCAACAGGAAGCTCTAGCCAATTAGACAAGTTATATTTTTTCATCAAGGTACAAAATATTTGATCTCAAACAAGCAATCATCAGGTCCCAGTTGAAGTCACCGACTTCAATAGTTATTTCAAATGATTATCATGCTTTTCACGGAGTGTCACGGCCACAGAAGCATTCCATTGTTTCTTGATTTGTCTCTTCATTTGTTCTCTTGATTTGGAAATCTTAAGCTTCGATGCTCTACTGAAATAGTTGGCATCGGTGATCAATCAAATCAATATCCAGTCAAATTATCTTCAACAAGGCTGGGATTGAGACAAGGCCGTCAACAAGGCTAGGATTGAGACAAGGCCGTCAACAAGGCTGGAACTCGGCTCGAATTCACTAGAAAACAACGTGCGATAACAGAATGAATATTAGAAACCAATGTTATGGAATCATAATATGACCTGGAACGTGTCAGCTTCGTTTTCCCGCTTCACTATTATGTCAGGTTTCTATCTATCTTCGCTCTCTTCAATAACACACACAATTCGTCAATCCAACCAGATTTAATAAACACCACCCTCACCGACCACACAGGTCTCACACAACCTCTCTACAGCGCTGCTCTCAGCCGACTCCTCTGTTTTACAAACATGGCTCTCCTAGCCCTAGCGCAAGGTTCGCCCTAGCGTTCCGCTCCCTAGCTACAAAGATGGCAGACAGACCCGCTCAACATTGAAATACACAGTACTACACTAGCCAAAAATACAATGCTGACAAACGGTTTTACTAATTCAATCACTTTTAATTGCATTTTTTGCCAGTAAGATTGTTAAAATGTTCGTGGAACAAATTTGTAGAAACGTTAAAATACTACTGATCTTAAATAACCTGGACAGACCATAGGATCCAGCCAGCTGATCTCAAATAACCTGGATAGAGCATAGGATCCAGCCAGCTGATCTCAAATAACCTGGATGGAGCATAGGATCCAGCCAGCTGATCTCAAATAACCTGGATAGAGCATAGGATCCAGCCAGTTGGTCTCAAATAACCTTGATAGAACATAGGATCCAGCCAGCTGATCTCAAATAACCTGGATAGAGCATAGGATCCAGCCAGCTGATCTCAAATAACCTGGATAGAGCATAGGATCCAGCTAGCTGATCTCAAATAACCTGGATAGAGCATAGGATCCAGCCAGCTGGTCTCAAATAACCTGGATAGAGCATAGGATCCAGCCAGCTGATCTCAAATAACATGGATAGAACATAGGATCCCGCCAGCTGATCTCAAATAACCTTGATAGAACATAGGATCCCGCCAGCTGGTCTCAAATAACCTGGATAGAGCATAGGATCCAGCTAGCTGATCTCAAATAACCTGGATAGAGCATAGGATCCAGCCAGCTGGTCTCAAATAACCTGGATAGAGCATAGGATCCAGCCAGCTGATCTCAAATAACCTGGATAGAGCATAGGATCCAGCCAGCTGATCTCAAATAACATGGATAGAGCATAGGATCCAGCCAGCTGATCTCAAATAACCTGGATAGAGCATAGGATCCAGCCAGCTGATCTCAAATAACCTGGATAGAGCATAGGATCCAGCTAGCTGATCTCAAATAACCTGGATAGAACATAGGATCCAGCCAGCTGATCTCAAATAACCTGGATAGAGCATAGGATCCAGTCAGCTGATCTCAAATAACCTGGATAGAACATAGGATCCAGCCAGAGATCACTGATCTCTATCAGTGATTGCTACAATTGAGTCTTGCGTTTTGACTCCAGGCCAAGAATTTCAGACCAATATAAAATGTTCCCTGCAAGTTTGCAAGACTAGCACGCATTAAGCCAAACACTTGCTTCGCAGGAGCAAAGGTCTTCCGCTGCCAGGCGACGGTAGCCTCGAGGCGCTGAAGAAGGCGCTTGTAGTCACCCAGCCCAAGGACCTTCACCACTTCCTGAAGGGCTTCCAGTACATCATGCCATGTGTCATGTGAGTAGTCCAACCTTCACCACTTCCTGAAGAGCTTCCAGTACATCATGCCATGTGTCGTGTGAGTCGTCCAACCTTCACCACTTCCTGAAGAGCTTCCAGTACATCATGCCATGTGTCGTGTGAGTAGTCCAACCTTCACCACTTCCTGAAGGGCTTCCAGTACATCATGCCATGTGTCATGTGAGTAGTCCAACCTTCACCACTACCTGAAGGGCTTCCAGTACATAATGCCATGTGTCGTGTAAGTAGCCCAAGGACCTTCACCACTTCCTGAAGAGCTTCCAGTACATCATGCCATGTGTCGTGTGAGTAGTCCAACCTTCACCACTTCCTGAAGGGCTTCCAGTACATCATGCCATGTGTCGTGTAAGTAGCCCAAGGACCTTCACCACTTCCTGAAGAGCTTCCAGTACATCATGCCGTGTGTCGTGTGAGTAGTCCAACCTTCACCACTTCCTGAAGAGCTTCCAGTACATCATGCCATGTGTCGTGTGAGTAGTCCAACCTTCACCACTTCCTGAAGAGCTTCCAGTACATCATGCCATGTGTCTTGTGAGTAGCCCAACCTTCACGACTTCCTGAAGAGCTTCCAGTACATCATGCCATGTGTCGTGTGAGTAGTCCAACCTTCACCACTTCCTGAAGAGCTTCCAGTACATCATGCCATGTGTCGTGTGAGTAGTCCAACCTTCACCACTTCCTGAAGAGCTTCCAGTACATCATGCCATGTGTCGTGTGAGTAGTCCAACCTTCACCACTTCCTGAAGAGCTTCCAGTACATCATGCCATGTGTCGTGTGAGTAGTCCAACCTTCACCACTTCCTGAAGAGCTTCCAGTACATCATGCCATGTGTCGTGTGAGTAGTCCAACCTTCACCACTTCCTGAAGAGCTTCCAGTACATCATGCCGTGTGTCGTGTGAGTAGCTTGAGGTAAGTTGAGCCTAAGTACACCCAAGTTAATATTATATTATTTGTGGTGTTAAACGACTCACTGTTTTGACATCTGACCATGTGGCACTGTCCTAATAGCGTCCGTGAATGAGTGGATGATGACGAATATAACCTAGTCTAGAAGGGAGGAGGGGAAACCCGGTGCCGGCACGTAGCCTACTCCTGTCGAAGAGCACCAAGGGTAGGTACCACCGGCTTAGCGTCCCTTCCGAAGGACGGTACAACTCGAACAACAGGATTCCTCCACAAATCCTTGCTGTTGAGAGGTTGATAAGCATGGCGAGTGAAGTTGCTGTACTAACTTTCGTCCCTCCAACCTCTTTCCCAAACAGAACTGGTCAGGTGTATGATGGTCACCCATCCAATACCTGACCCAGCGCAGTGTAGCTTAATTTTCATCCCTCCATCCTCTCTCCCGAACTGAACTGGTCATGTGTATGATGGTCACCCATCCAGTACCTGACCCAGCGCTGTGTTGCTCAACTTTCATCCCTCCAACCTCTCTCCCGAACAGAACTGGTCATGTGTATGATGGTCACCCATACAATACCTGACTCAGCGTAGTGTTGCTTAACTTTCATCCCTCCAACCTCTCTCCCGAACAGAACTGGTCATGTGTATGGTGGTCACCCATCCAATACCTGACCCAGTGCAGTGTTGTTTAACTTTCATCCCACCAACCTCTCTCCCGAACAGAACTGGTCATGTGTATGATGGTCACCCATACAATACCTGACTCAGCGCAGTGTTGCTTAACTTTCATCCCTCCAACCTCTCTCCCAAACATAACTGGTCATGTGTATGATGGTCACCCATCCAATACCTGACCCAGCGCAGTGTTGCTTAACTTTCATCCCTCCAACCTCTCTCCCGAACAGAACTGGTCATGTGTATGATGGTCACCCATACAATACCTGACTCAGCGCAGTGTTGCTTAACTTTCATCCCTCTAACCTCTCTCCCGAACAGAACTAGTCATGTGTATGATGGTCACCCATCCAATACCTGACCCAGCGCAGTGTTGCTTAACTTTCATCCCTCCAACCTCTCTCCCGAACAGAACTGGTCATGTGTGTGATGGTCACCCATACAATACCTGACTCAGCGCAGTGTTGCTTAACTTTCATCCCTCCAACCTCTCTCCCGAACAGAACTGGTCATGTGTATGGTGGTCACCCATCCAATACCTGACCCAGCACAGTGATGCTTAACTTTCATCCCTCCAACCTCTCTCCCGAACAGAACTGGTCATGTGTATGGTGGTCACCCATCCAATACCTGACTCAGCGCAGTATAGCTTAACTTCGGTGATCTAAAGAGAATTAGTGTTTCTAACACGACAAACCGTTCGGTAAACCTATGTTAAGCTTTAACTCCAGCATCTGGTGGTTTTAACAAAATCGACGCGTTCTGAAAGCTAGTGTTGTTATTCCTTATGACATCCAGTCTATAGTGGCACATTTTATTTGTTATGTTGGTATGACTGCAGCGGTGACCTGATGGCCATCGAGCGCATCGCCTACGAGTTCTGCGAGGACAAGGCCGCCCAGGGCGTACTCTACGTCGAGGCGAGGTACAACCCTCACATCTTGCTCTCCAGTGGCGACGCTCGAGGACGCATTCATGGTACGCCACTGGGACACAGATTAAGTTCATTCCCAATTTAGAACGCAGAAAGTTACAATTTCATAAGATTATTCATCTAAGAGATGAATACGTGGAGATCGCTTGGAGGTACGCTTAGATACGCGCGTTGAGTGTTTAGTTGTGGTGAGAAGGCCAGCGATAATGTTAAACTTTCTGCTGAGCAAACGAGGCTGACAACACATAGTTATCGTAGTTGCCACCCGATCGCCCTTATTACTATTCTATTAAACAAACCTGTGCAATTAAATAATTACGACTGAAAATATCGAAACACGTTTACCAACTGTTCAATGAACAGTACGAATACGGATTTATTACGAGTACACCAGTCCGAATTCACGTAATTTGCGAGAAATAAATGCTAGAGCCCTTTGGCTGTAACTTAAAACGCAACGCTTATACAATGTTTCACCGCCATTTGGGATCCAGTTGTCATGGCAACAAGCTTTAACCACTCGGTTTGTAAGTGTTAAACGATCCAACATGTCTGCAACCCTGATTTATGAGTCCAAGAACTGTTATCATTGCTTCGTAGCACCTCGGTTCATTGTTTCTTGCCTGTACAGAGCTGAGCGAGGTGGTGCGTGCTGTAAGCCGTGGTTTCTCTACGGGGGAGGCTGAGTTCGGGTTGACAGTGCGCTCTATACTCTGCGGTCTGTCCGGTACCGACACCATCGACGACGTCCTGCGTCTCTGCGAGATTCACAGGGACGACGGCGTCGTGGCGCTCGACTCTGCAGCCATGTCGACGCAGGACCCGTCGCTCTACGGTACGTTCCCTCAAAGATATACTAGCACAACGTGGCTAGCAACGCACCTGTACGACCATTGCTCTCTCATGTGGACATTCTAACGGAAATGCTAGAGCTAGAGCTAGACATTTCTGCATCTATTTCAATTCCTACTCCCACGTAGATTAAATTGATAGCCCTATCGCAGATTTAGTAAACTAACTTCTAGTGGGGATGCAACCTGCTCTTCTCTATCTGCATGTCACGGCAGAGTTTTTGATCGTCACAATCTTACTTTCGTGCCGGTCTTTTTACTGCCTCTCTCTCTTCTCGATTCCATCTTGGAATGTCAAACCAAATAACAACCAAGCATGACAGCATTATACGAGCCGAAAAGCTGAACAATGCATTCTACCTCCACGACATTGTTGATCCTTGCATGAATCCTTGCATGTCCGCACATCAGAGATTCCTGTTGCTTGCAACGGGCTGCACAATCAAAGATATTGTTGTTGCAGTGGAAGTTCCACTCACAGGACCAGAGCCCCGAGTCTACGCCGAGGCGCGCAAACTCGGGATCCACCGGACAGTGCACGCTGGTGAAGCAGGGGGAGCCGAGATGGTGCAACGGGTGAGTTCATGAGGAACCGTCAATCACCGCTCTAGGTCGGGGTCACTGCTTGGTGCTATGCTGGTGCTAGTTAGCACGGTGCTACTGACAGTAATACCAGGGTTACGAATCACCGCTCTAGGTCAGGGTCACTGCTTAGTGCTATGGTGGTGTAAGTTAGCACGGTGCTACTGACAGTAATACCAGGGTCGCTGCTTGGTACTATAGTGGTGCTAGTTAGCACGGTGCTACTGACAGTAATACCAGGGTTACGAATCACCGCTCTAGGTCGGGGTCACTGCTTAGTGCTATGGTGGTGTAAGTTAGCACGGTGCTACTGACAGTAATACTAGGTTTACAAAAAGACCGCTCTAGGTCTGCCTCTTGTCTACTCACAGAAGCCTTACTTCGCAGCTCCTCAAAGAGGAAGTGTAGGGAAAGTTACCACATCACTGTTCCAGGCCGTCGAGGAGTTCCACTCTGAACGTGTCGGTCACGGATACCGAGTGCTCGAGGACACGAAAGTGTACGAAGCATGCCGAACGGCCGACGTTCACTTCGAGTGCTGCCCGTGGTCTAGCCTCCTGACAGGGGCCGTTTCAAAATCAGTCAAGAAACACCCTGTAGTCAGGTAAGTCTTGTCCCTTTGACACATCGTGTTGGCTGCTCCTGTTCAACAGCATCAAGGACCGGCCACCACTTAGCCTTGTCATTTTGACACACTGTGTTGGCTGCTCCTGTCAAACAGCACCAAGGACCGGCCACCGCTTGGCTATGTCCCTTTGACACACTGTGTTGGCTGCTCCTGTCCAACAGCACCAAGGACCGGCCACCGCTTAGCCTTGTCACTTTGACACACTGTGTTGGCTGCTCCTATCCAACAGCACCAAGGACCGGCCACCACTTAGCCTTGTCATTTTGACACACTGTGTTGGCTGCTCCTGTCAAACAGCACCAAGGACCGGCCACCGCTTGGCTATGTCCCTTTGACACACTGTGTTGGCTGCTCCTGTCCAACAGCACCAAGGACCGGCCACCGCTTAGCCTTGTCACTTTGACACACTGTGTTGGCTGCTCCTATCCAACAGCACCAAGGACCGGCCACCGCTTCGCCTTGTCACTTTGACACACTGTGTTGGCTGCTCCTGTCCAACAGCATCAAGGACCAGCCACCGCTTAGCCTTGTCACTTTGACACACTGTGTTGGCTGCTCCTGTCCAACAGCACCAAGGACCGGCCACCGCTTAGCCTTGTCACTTTGACACACTGTGTTGGCTGCTCCTGTCAAACAGCACCAAGGACCGGCCTCCGCTTAGCCTTGTCACTTTGACACACTGTGTTGGCTGCTCCTGTCCAACAGCACCAAGGACCGGCCACCGCTTAGCCTTGTCACTTTGACACACTGTGTTGGCTGCTCCTGTCCAACAGCACCAAGGATCGGCCACCGCTTAGCCTTGTCACTTTGACACACTGTGTTGGCTGCTCCTGTCTAACAGCACCAAGGACCGGCCACCGCTTAGCCTTGTCACTTTGACACACTGTGTTGGCTGCTCCTGTCCAACAGCACCAAGGACCGGCCACCGCTTAGCCTTGTCACTTTGACACACTGTGTTGGCTGCTCCTGTCCAACAGCACCAAGGACCGGCCACCGCTTAGCCTTGTCACTTTGACACACTGTGTTGGCTGCTCGTGTCCAACAGCACAAAGGACCGGCCACCGCTTAGCCTTGTCACTTTGACACACTGTGTTGGCTGCTCCTGTCCAACAGCACCAAGGACCGGCCACCACTTAGCCTTGTCACTTTGACACACTGTGTTGGCTGCTCCTGTCCAACAGCACCAAGGACCGGCCACCGCTTAGCCTTGTCACTTTGACACACTGTGTTGGCTGCTCCTGTCCAACAGCACCAAGGACCGGCCACCGCTTAGCCTTGTCACTTTGACACACTGTGTTGGCTGCTCCTGTCCAACAGCACCAAGGACCGGCCACCGCTTAGCCTTGTCACTTTGACACACTGTGTTGGCTGCTCCTGTCCAACAGCACCAAGGACCGGCCACCGCTTAGCCTTGTCACTTTGACACACTGTGTTGGCTGCTCCTGTCCAACAGCACCAAGGACCGGCCACCGCTTAGCCTTGTCACTTTGACACACTGTGTTGGCTTTTCTCTAAAGTTTAGATCGATCCACCGAGTTTGACAGCTTTTAAGCAAATAAATATGTTGGTAGCAGCCATCTTTGATTGCAATGCAAGTGTTTTATGGTTCACCTGATACGCAGATTCGCTGAAGATGACATCAACTTCTCGATCAGTACTGACGACCCGACGATCTCGGGCCGAGAGTTGAGCGACGACTACGCCCTCGTTGCTTCGTGGGGACTGACTGAAGCTCACCTTGCTAAGATGGTCAGTAGACACGTAATGGGCCGAGAAAGTCATGTGATTTCACGTCTGCACCATTGGTTTTATACGCTTCGTAAGATTAACTAACTTCGTGCAGGACAAACCAGCTACAGATGGCGCTGGCGGCCGCGGTCTTTGATAAACCTCTTCCCCTTGATTTATCCCCTTGATGGCGCTGGCGGCCACGGTCTTTGTTAAACCTCTTCCCCTTGATTCCCCTCTTTCCCTTGATTTATCCCCTTGATGGCGCTGGCGGCCACGGTCTTTGTTAAACCTCTTCCCCTTGATTCCCCTCTTTCCCTTGATTTATCCCCTTGATGGCGCTGGCGGCCGCGGTCTTTGATAAACCTCTTCCCCTTGATTCCCCTCTTTCCCTTGATTTATCCCCTTGATGGCGCTGGCGGCCGCGGTCTTTGATAAACCTCTTCCCCTTGATTCCCCTCTTCCCCTTGATTTATCCCCTTGATGGCGCTGGCGGCCGCGGTCTTTGATAAACCTCTTCCCCTTGATTCCCCTCTTCCCCTTGATTTATCCCCTTGATAAAATATGTTGAGGTTAACATTTATGAAGATCATTACATACTGTCTTAAAAAGACTAGCTGATCTTAATGAAATTAAAATATATAATTTATTAACTTTGTAACAACTTCAAGAACATGCTACTTCCTTCGGTTGGTTAGGTTAGGTTGGGTTAGAGTTTAATGTTATAGCACCAGTTCCTTGTAAAGAATCGATGAATTGAATGATTCAAGTCTCTCATAATTAGCTTACACTAATTAGAAGAAAAAACTCTCAGGGTAATTACAATAAAATATAGAGTTTTTGTATTATTATTTAATAATTTGCCGAATGTTGATTGCTCTTTGTGCCTGCCTTGTTGTGGGTTTATCTCTAGATAGCTTTTATTCCCTCCGAGACCTGTCAAACCTTTCCCCGTTCAATCATTATAAAATAGCTACGAATCGTTACAAAATGTCCGCTGATTTTTACAAAATGGTTTCCATCTTTGCAGAACTTCAATGCGGCTCGCAGTTGTTTCCTGCCTGAACACGAGAAGGCGCAGCTCATGAAGAAACTCAAGAAGGCGTACGGACTCCAAGATTCTTAGATGTTAGCGAAACTAATTGTTTATTTGTTCCTCAAAATGCAGATAGTAAAATGCAGAAAAGTGATGCAATAATGAAGATAAGCTTTGTTGTCGAAATGTTAAAATTCAAATGGTGCTGTCATCTTTTTATATATTGTATTGTATTGTACCTTTATTTGTCCATAATCACAGGTCTTACATTCAAATAGTTAAAGGATGTGGACTCGTCAAGATTTAAAATACATTATGATTACAAATTACAAATAAATTGCCAGAAAACAAAGACAACGCCTAATACTAAAATACTAAGATAGGCATGTGAAATACTGAAGTAACAGCAGTCAAACCTTTGTCCAATCATTCGTGACTAATTTATAAAAATTGTTAATATTATGAGTACCTTTGCATAATAACAAGTTTTAAATAGTTCTTCTAAACTTTAAAAAAATCAGCTATTGTAGCAACATTGTCAGGAAGGCTGTTAAAAAGTTTAATACCAAGATAAAAATATGCTTGGTCTGTAAAACAATTTAATCTAAGTTTTGTGCAATTTCTGGTTACATATGAGTGTTTGTCTGAATGTTTTTATGAAACGATGTTTTCCTTTAAAAATGCAGGACAGTGATTCTAAGATTAAACCGCTAGGTAAGGTCACAATACATTCTCGTAACGCTAGGTAAGGTCACAATACATTCTCGTAACGCTAGGTAAGGTCACAATGCATTCTCTTGTGAATAGTTTTCTGTAAGATTTTCTTTTTTTTTTTATTTGGTTATTATTCTAAAACAAACTGTACAAACCTTTAAACAGCGTTGTTGGATGAGTGTGGCGATATTTTGGAATGATACAATATGATGCCGAACCATTGTGTGGAACAAAGCATAACAGACATAATTCACAAAATTAACTCAAATTTGCAAATACATTTTTTGTTTTTACTTCATTTTGGTGTATTTTACATTCATGAAAAGTTTGGCGAAACAACGTACATTAATTTTCGAAGTTCAACTCTAAAACGTTTGAAAAAAATCTGAAAAATGTCGTACATTTTGAATTGATTCGACGTTTTATGAAAGTTTTTGGCTAAAAACAAGCACAGGGTCTTGGCTGAACACAAGCACAGGGTCTTGGCTGAACACAAGCACAGGGTCTTGGCTGAACACAAGCACAGGGTCTTGGCTGAACACAAGCACAGGGTCTTGGCTGAACACAAGCACAGGGTCTTGGCTGAACACAAGCACAGGGTCTTGGCTGAACACAAGCACAGGGTCTTGGCTGAACACAAGCACAGGGTCTTGGCTGAACACAAGCACAGGGTCTTGGCTGAACACAAGCACAGGGTCTTGGCTGAACACAAGCACAGGGTCTTGGCTGAACACAAGCACAGGGTCTTGGCTGAACACAAGCACAGGGTCTTGGCTGAACACAAGCACAGGTGTTCTACAAGTTTGGCCGCTAGAGCGCATAAAAGCACGGAACACACGCACGTGATTTGTTGTCTGGGGAAACTGAAATTGAAGATTTTCGTCAAAAAATAATGAAATACGAGATCAGGATAAATCGTTTGACTGTCGAAGGTTTCGCAGCGTGTTAAAGAATGTATCGATGAAATAATATCCAAGTAGTGGACGTGTTTTTACGATGCAAAGTCGACTTTGACTCTGGTTAACAAATTATACTACAATAAATTGTAAAGTAATCGAGGCTAGTTAAACAAAACTCATATTCATGCAAGAACCGTCAGGGTGATTTAAGTCAGAGTCATGTAAGAACTATCACTGACTAGCATCTTCATATGAACAATAAGAGAAGCTGTCACTTCCACTGACATCACTGCTGTCACCGCTGTCACTGCTGACACCACTGTCACTGTCCTCACTGTCCTCGCTGCTGTCACTGTCCTCACCGCTGTCACTCTTCTCTGTAGTTATTTCCGTTTCTTTCGATGATTCCTTTTCTGTAGTTATTTCCGTTTCTTTCGATGATTCCTTCTCTGTAGTTATTTCCGTTTCTTTCGATGATTCCTTCTCTGTAGTTATTTCCGTTTCTTTCGACGATTCCTTCTCTGTAGTTATTTCCGTTTCTTTCGATGATTCCTTCTCCGTAGTTATTTCCGTTTCTTTCGATGATTCCTTCTCTGTAGTTATTTCCGTTTCTTTCGATGATTCCTTCTCTGTAGTTATTTCCGTTTCTTTCGATGATTCCTTCTCCGTAGTTATTTCCGTTTCTTTCGATGATTCCTTCTCTGTAGTTATTTCCGTTTCTTTCGATGATTCCTTCTCTGTAGTTATTTCCGTTTCTTTCGATGATTCCTTCTCCGTAGTTATTTCCGTTTCTTTCGATGATTCCTTCTCTGTAGTTATTTCCGTTACTTTCGCTGCTTTCTCTTCGATTGCCCGCACGTTCTCTGCCGGATCTGACCCTTGTTGTACCGTGCCATCGAGAGGCTTGATTCTGGCCAGTTCTTCAAGAAGTTCGTAAACGAGGTTCGCCATTTGTCTGATTTTTTCAGCATCGCTGAGTTCTGAAGCCAGCAAACTGTCGAGGTTCGTTGAAGTTATCGAGTTTCGCTTCACGCGCAGAGGACGATTCCGTTCGTGTCCTTGCTCGGAAGCAGGTCCTGATTGTGTTGTGACCTCGCTGGCGTTCTGCGGTGCTTCCTGGATACCGTTGGCTCCAGCAGGTGGGACCTGCGTGGCATTCACCGTGAAGTTGCTGCTGTTGCCGTGGTCTTCGGTGGCGTTCAAGATTTCCAGAGGAGCTGCTGGTGAATCTATTGGCAATTAATACAAGTTTTTAGGGGCTGGCAAAATTTGAAGACATTGTTTGAATTGAAACTCTCGAAGGAATAGAAAGTGCCTTTCCCAACCAGTAATAAACCAACCAGAATCCACCAGAATGTTGGGATGTCCCAACCAGTAATAAATCAACTAGAATCCACCAGAATGTTGGGATGTCCCAACCAGTAATAAATCAACCAGAATCCACCAGAATGTTGGGATGTCCCAACCAGTAATAAATCAACCAGAATGTTGGGATGTTTTTAGATGAAATGTGTACAAAAATTGCAAACGCTTGCGATGCGCGGGGTATTTTATTATTATGAACACTAGAACCGTCTCAAATATTGATGCCCGAACGGGGACTCTTACCCCGATCTCCAGCTTTGATCTCCACCAAGACTGATTCTTAGATCTCCACGTTTAGGC
Organism: Protonemura montana; assembly: GCA_947568835.1. Classification (NCBI taxonomy): domain Eukaryota; kingdom Metazoa; phylum Arthropoda; class Insecta; order Plecoptera; family Nemouridae; genus Protonemura; species Protonemura montana. The sequence continues at coordinate 794,001 of OX387609.1, forward strand.
ATCAATTTTTGAGACGGTTTTAGTGTTTATAGTAATATTAGGAATAATAACAAACCATGCGTAGTTGTGAAAGATATTTTTAATATTAGGGATTCTTTCAGGTCCTGCATAAAAGTTTTCTTAACTGCTATGTAAAGTGGGAGTTAAATCAATTGCCATGGCAACAACAATCACATGCAGTAATAGTCGCATGTTACTGAGAGTTAGGAGCTTAACTCTGGGTTAAATCTAACCGGCCGTTAGTTAGCTAAGTACGTGTATTCCTGCTTGAAAAGTGTTTTTTTTTTCCCGAATTTTTCCCGGGTTCTGAGAACGTGATCAACGTGATTAAAAGTCGCTAGATACCAACCTGGGGATGAGATCGATTTCCTCGACTTGGGAGTCTTCACGTCCTTGCCTTCGGACAACAGCACCTTCAGCACTTCCTTGGCGGCTTCCTTGGCGGCTTCCTTGGCGGCTTCCTTGGAAGCGTTGTCATCAACGTCCACGGGAAGTTGCTTGCAGGCTGCTAGCCCGACTAACCAAGCAAAGAACATTTGCTTCATCATTTCTTCAACCACTCTTTAATGGCTCTTATATAATAATAATAATGAGGTATTTAATTCCACAATTAATCATTACAATTATATTAGGAAAGTAACAAAAATAATCCCTATCCCTATCCCTATCCCTATCCCTATCCCTATCCCTATCCCTATCCCTATCCCTATCCCTATCCCTATCCCTATCCAACCGATCAATTTGATTGTTGCAGATGAATCCAGTCTTTGCGAATTGACTTGCAATCCAGCAAGAAAATTAAACTAGTTCCAGCGATTGACACACAACCTTGTCTGTGTCGGTGTGAGGTCCAACTTTTACACGCAAGCGAGCGTGAAAAAGTTTCCTTCAAATTTACAATATTTTACACAATTTCTCAAAAGTTCTATTCACTTGGCAAGAGCATATAATAAATGACGACTTAGATGGATGCATCATGCTGAAGATGTTGTTGTTCTATAAGACACAATATCTGGACTGCATATCGGCAGCTCATGAGGATCAGGGTCCTCATGAGGAATCATCATTCAATCATCATTCAATCATCATTCAATCATCATTCAATCATCATTCAATCATCATTCAATCATCATTCAATCATCATTCAATCATCATTCAATCATCATTCAATCATCATTCAATCATCATTCAATCATCATTCAATCATCATTGGTTACTTATCAAAAAATATCAAGAAAACGGTTAACTTTTTTTGGGTTTCGACTGACGAAATTAGGTTGTTTTTGTGTTTTTCGAACAAAATAGCGTTTTGAAATGCATTTGTCTTTGCCATTATTGTATTTATTTTAAAATTATGACAATTTGGTGAACTGCAATGTGTTGGCTTACAATATATTAGTATATAGATTTTGAAACTTGTCTATTTTCCCATCTCTTGTTGCCAAATAATTAGCCTGGCTTTCAATCGAAGGAAGTTTGTTGGTACAAGGCGTTGACTTACCCAGCAGAATTAATACCACCGTAGCTCGCATTTCGGTCGCTGCCGAAGATTGTCTCTTCACTGTGAATCTCACGACCTCGCCGTCGCTTATTTATCCCTGAAAACACGTGCCATTAGCTACAAACAAAAGACAATGCGTGCTCTTCACACGCACGTAGGGATAGAAGATGGCTCTTTTAGGCCGTGACTTTTCAAGGACATAGAAGTTTGATTGTTGAAAACCATGTGTTGGTTATTGCGTCGTATTAACAACAAAAGAACAACAAAATGATGGGTCCTTTGTTTTCAGAGTTGTTTGTTAGTGGAGATAAACAATTGTTTGATCGTTGGTTCACTTTACTTCACGTTTCAACGTTCTTGATTCAATGCGATTTGAATTGTGATTCCAAAGTGACTTGAAGGCAAGTCTTCTTCTATCTTTTGTTCCAAAATCTACTAAATAGGCTGGCATAGTTTGATAACACAAAGCTGGAATAAAAACTTTTAAAAGCAATGAAAATGTTTTCCCTTTCTCTAAAACCTTCTCTGTCCAGAGCAGAACCGTAAAACAAGTGAAATCATAGCTCGGAGAACAATAACACCTGAACAACGAGGTGCTTGAAATATCAATGTGGTTTGAAGTTGAACACTTTGATCTTGTACCAATGTTTTTACTAAAATCACATAGGAATGGACTGACGAATAAAATAATTCAGCGCCATTTCATATTGTAAGGAAGCCAAGTGAATAGTCATCAAATAATTCAAATAACTTGTACACTTTGTACAGTGGATTTCAGGGTCAAGTACCTTCACGCTTACCGGGGGCATACAATTCAACATGTCATAAAACAGACCAATCTTTGCAGACTTATTCTGGCAGAACTATTGATCAAAGAATTCAAGAAATCACGGTTGTTATTGACAACATGTGATGCATTTCAAGGACAATTAGTTTATTTGTTCAGAAATTAGTTTATTTTGCTTTGCTTAAAAGAGTCGTTTTGGCAAGTGAAGAAAAACTAAACTTGTCCGCCACACGTTTTGGTGTCTTTCTCTAAGAGATGGTGAGATGGACGTAAATGAAAGGAACTAGTAGAAAAAATGGAGGCGATGGAAGAAGAGAAAGATAATGAAAAAAGAAATCAGAAACATAAAAAGTGGAAATTAATTTCATGGCACGCTATGTTTTTACGGAATGCTTATAATTTTGATGTTTTCCCGCATATCTGTAGTTGGATAAATTAATGGAAACAAAAAGCGATCGAATCGAGCCAAGCAAAGTGCCTTGTGGAACACCTGAGTCGACATTTTTTAACTTTACTCACGGCCTTGTTAATAATTCGGACTCTCTGAAATTAGCCTGAAATTACTGTTTATTTGGCAACAATGCATGAAAGATACAGATCAGTGTTTTCCCAACATTTTCACATCGAAGGATCCTTTCTTTGATTTTCAAAACACCGCGTAACCCTCGTCAAAAAGAATCGCAGATTTATTGTTTTCTGTCAAATTATCAGATAAAAAATTTAAACTTGACCAAATTTAGTTCTTAAATACTATGAGCAATAAAAATAGGAAACCAAGGACAGAAAACAATCCTGTCTCCGGCACTAAAGGCCGTCTGAACTAAAGCTACTGGAAAAGCTGGGAAAATTTGGTTGGTTTCAGCTTTTTAGGTGAGAACAATGCATGCAAATGTAGAAGGTTTGTCAGGAAAATTGATGTTACTTTTGTATATGCCGCCGAATACCTAGTAGGCACTTAACGAGTCGTTAAATGTCGTCTTATGCACTTAACTTCGCGACAAACCCACACCGGGACACGAATTAAGTTGTTTTCCTAGAAAAATCGAAGGTTTATTTTGAAACAGTTTCCTAGGAGTTGACTTGTCAAGAAAGCTGAAGGAAGTCAAGGAAGTTGGTCTGTTGTTCCATCGTTTATAGCTTTAATTTCAGTTGGAAAGTTACTGCGTATTTGACCAAGATTAACAACGAGCTCGGGTGGTTCGACGATTACAGGCTCGACCTTTTTTGACATATTCCATCGCCTAGAGAGAGTAGCTGATTCACCTTTCCGATTTGAGTTGGGACTCTTTGCATTCCCATAAGGTAAACACCATATATATAAACAAGCCATATTTTTCACTCAATTGATGAATTTATTTGCAGTTACATTTGCAGTTGCAGTCTAGCAACAGTTACATTATTTCTTTAAGTTCATTCTAAAGATTCTAAGAATCATATACACACAAAACAAATTGCAATACCAAATCGATTCTTCCATCTTGGTGAATATTGGTAGATCTTGGTAGATCTTGGTATCACCTCCTCATCTCATCACTACTCGTCGGCACTCTTGGTCGTCGCCTCCGTGCCAGTGCTCGGCGATGTCGAGGTCGCAGGTCCTTCAGTCACCGGACCAAACTGGCTCAGCCAATGGAGCTGCTGTTGGGCAAACGATCTCTGGATTGATGCTGGATGCCATTGAGGAACGCCTTGGGAAGACAGATCTCGAAGTTCAGCTTCTCTCGGATCGACACTTGGGTACTGCAATTGCTTTTGGATCGGACTCCCGAAGATATTCGGCGGAAATAGTGAACGTCCCTGAATTAACGGATTGAAGTTCTGAGATTGTTCCGCTGTGTTTTGAGGTCCAGGCCAAATGTTTTGTAAATCTGGAACATTAGATTTAGTGCCACTTGCTTGCGGGTCACCCTGCGGGATCGCGCTTTTGGGCGCGGATTCTAAACCAGTCCCGGATCTGTAATACGGGTATTGACAACCACAATACGATCCGTAGTATGGGTACCCGTAGTTGCAGTAACCATTGTAACCTTGGTTACCGTCGTTGCAGCACTTGGATTGTTGGACTAGCGAGTTCAGCAAGGCAATCAGCTGGGCGGTATCATCCTCTTTGCTCTCGCTCGAGTGCGAGCCGAACATGTGTGAGATGGCGTCGGTGGAGACGTAACTTGGGCCGCGTTTCACGCGCTTCAAACTTTCGCTGGGGAGTGGCTTCCGACTCAGGAGGCGTGTCGAGACGAGCGACGCAGCGTTTTCATTGGCTGGTTTCTTCGTTGAGGTACCGGCATCGGATGTTGCGTTCAATGCTTGCGTGGTGTTGAGTGATTGCTTGGTTCCATTGGCTGTCGCTAGGGGCGCGTCCAATGGAGTGCCATCGACCTTGGTTTTATTCACATTGGTTCCATTGGCTGTCGCTAGGGGCGCGTCCAATGGAGTGCCATCGACCTTGGTTTCATTCACATTGGTTCCATCGACCTTGGTTCCATTAACCTTGGTTCCAATAACCATAGTTCCAATAACCTTGGTTCCATTCACTTTGGTTCCATTGACTGTCGCTAGGGGCGCGTCCAATGGAGTGCCATCGGCCTTGGTTCCGTTCACTTTGGTTCCATTCACGTTAGTTTCATTCACTTTGGTTCCATTGGCTGTCGCTAGGGGCGCGTCCAATGGAGTGCCATCGACCTTGGTTCCATTCACATTGGTTCCATTCAATTGGATTGCGTTCAATTTGATTGCCTTTGTACCGTTGATATTTTCTGAGTTGGCATCGAGTTGGGAAACTTCTGCAGGCGTGTCTGGAGCATCTGTTGGTAAAAAAAAAATATATATATATAGTCTGGGCGCAATTGGAGCAAAATGAAATGTCACCCACCGCCAATATATTAACAGTTCTGAGCTGACATGGCACCTAGCCGACTATTATTGGCTGCCAGCGAATGACAGGATGACCTGGCAAGGTGCCGAGGGTCAACCCGCTCCGGGTTCAGACGCACAGCCTGTGATACGTATATATAAGCTGTCGGCGAATGTTAGGCTTAATTTGAAGCTTGCCGAACCTAAAAGCGTGCCATTGATAAGCCCGAAGCATACACATATATTTTTCTAAAGGCTGGATGAAGTGTCCACTCAATGTCTAAAACACCTTCATAAGAAGAAGACTGTCAGTCAAGTGGTAAGGTACTAACCTGTGAGGGTTTCAGACTTGTTGCTCTCTAGCGCCTTTGTGTCAACTTCCTCAGCCTCAGAAGTCTCTGCGTCCACCTCCTTGGCTTCCTTCTTCACGGCTTCCTTAACGGGAACATCGACCACCAACGCCTTGCTGTCCTCGAGGTCCACGGCTAGGTCACTGCAGGCCGCCAGGCCGACTGGAGATAACAATGACGTGGGCGTTTAGAGGGAACACTTTTCTGATTACAAAGATACTCTTGTGCTGGACACTGGACATTGGCTTGGAAGGGTTTCGAAGATCGTCCTTTGAAGAATGTCTCTTGAGAAACCAATTTGCAAAGGTGACATGTAACGAAGTTAACCGAACCATTTTCACAATGTGTGCTCCAGATAAATATTCCAACAGAACTGGCGAAGACATTAACATTCAAGTATTTTAAGAATAACTTGATGAAAAAACTGCCATCTTAATTGCATGAAAATGTATTCTATTAAGACACTCTTAGTCGCTCTGATTTCCAAACAATTTAAACAAATGTTCTGTTTGACATTTAATGTGTCAACGTCAAGTATCCAGGCAACGGTGACAACAACTTGTAGAATTGAAGTAAAAGTGTTGACTTACCCAAGACGAAGAAGATCAGAGAGCAGCGCATGTTGTTGTACTTCCTAGGGGAATGATTCACCTGTACTCACTTCTCGGCCTGGCACGGCTTATAAACCCCAAAGATACGTGCTCCACGCACCAAACAAACTGCGTGGCTCATCACGTGCGTGCCACTAGAAAACAACTCACGCACGTAGCGTGATAATGTTGAGACTTGTGGCGTTCGGCACGCACAAGACAGACGCGTGACTTTTTAACAAAATCTAGGACAGACTTCAAAGCTGGAAAGTCATGGCGCTTGCACCAGAACCAATTGGAAGCAAAACTCTCTATCAGAGTGTCGAGATGACTCTGGTTTAAATCGCGCTCGACTTGCCTAACGTGGACCCTGCCTTCACGTCGAACTGTTTGTCGCGTAGCAAAAACCGGTGCTCATGAGATCACCGAAGTTAAGCAACACTGCGCTGGGTCAGGTATTGGATGGGTGACCATCATACACATGACCAGTTCTGTTCGGGAGAGAGGTTGGAGGGATGAAAGTTAAGCAACACTGTGCTGGGTCAGGTATTGGATGGGTGACCATCATACACATGACCAGTTCTGTTCGGGAGAGAGGTTGGAGGGATGAAAGTTAAGCAACACTGAGCTGAGTCAGGTATTGGATGGGTGACCATCATACACATGACCAGTTCTGTTCGGGAGAGAGGTTGGAGGGATGAAAGTTAAGCAACACTGCGCTGGGTCAGGTATTGAATGGGTGACCATCATACACATGACCAGTTCTGTTCGGTAGAGAGGTTGGAGGGATGAAAGTTAAGCAACACTGCGCTGGGTCAGGTATTGAATGGGTGACCATCATACACATGACCAGTTCTGTTCGGGAGAGAGGTTGGAGGGATGAAAGTTAGTACAGCAACTTCACTCGCCTTGCTTATCAACCTCTCGACAGCAAGGATTTGTGGAGGAATCCTGTTGTTCGCGTTGTACCGTCCTTCGGAAGGGACGTTAAGCCGGTGGTCCCCTTGGTGCTCTTCGACAGGAGTAGGCTACGTGATGGCACCGGATTACCACACCTCCTCGCTAGGCTAGGATAGTCTAAGCGAGGATGGGTTACCCACTCACTCACCGACTTCCTTCTACAAGTACCACAAAAGCGTCGCTAAGCAGAAAAAAAATAAAAATAAACCCTATGTCCTATGTCTCGTGTCCCAGCACTGCCTGTAGGTCGTGGGGTATGAACCACACCATGGCTGTGCTTGCAGCGTGCCAAGAACCCACCCTGTCCCATCGCACCCTGCCGAACGTGGACCCTGCAACCATGTTACATGTCCCGTGTTCCAGCCTTGCAAGGACCCTGCCCCCATATCCCATGTCCCATGTCCCATGTCACAGCCTTGCCTGAACCCTGCCCCCATGTCCCATGTCCCATGTCCCGTGTCACAGCCTTGCCTGGACCCTGTCCCCATGTCCCATGTCCCAGCCTTGCCTGGACCCTGTCCCCATGTCCCATGTCCCATGTCCCGTGTCACAGCCTTGCCTGGACCCTGTCCCCATGTCCCATGTCCCATGTCCCGTGTCACAGACTTGCCTGGACCCTGCCCCCATGTCCCATGTCCCATGTCCCGTGTCACAGCCTTGCCTGGACCCTGTCCCCATGTCCCATGTCTCGTGTCCCAGCCATGCCTGGACCCTGTCCCCATGTCCCATGTCCCATGTCCCGTGTCACAGCCTTGCCTGGACCCTGTCCCCATGTCCCATGTCCCATGTCCCGTGTCACAGACTTGCCTGGACCCTGCCCCCATGTCCCATGTCCCATGTCCCATGTCCCAGCCTTGCCTGGACCCTGCCCCCATTTCTTATGTCCCAGCCTTGCCAGGACCCTGGCCCCATGTCCCAGCCTTGCCTGGATCCTGCCCCCATGTCCCATGTCCCAGCCTTGCCAGGACCCTGGCCCCATGTCCCATGTCTCGTGTCCCAGCCTTGCTCTACGTCATAGAATTATCAGGCAAATCTAGGAATTATTTCCTGCCGCGTGCCGTGCTAGAATCTAGACCGAGAATGAGCGCTAGCTTCTGTTTGTAAAGAAAAACAGATTGTTATTGGCCGCAGAGTTGCCGCCACAGCAAACATTCCAATTGTTAAAGAAAATACTGACATTGAATGTTGTTTTCTCGTGGCAAAATGTTTTGGGCCAACGCGTCGTGTCCGAGTTCATCAACATGGCTGTGAAGATGTCAAAAAACGTTGTCTTGCTATCAACTAGAAGGCAGGTAATGTTTTGTGAGAGCTAGCTTGATGCAAACAACGCGATATTGTTGTGACAAAATGACCGCTCACCGAGGGTTGATAAGTCTTTGTGTGCAAGGAGATCTTCTTCATTGCTTCTGCAGATACAATCATGGGTCGAGTGCCGCTGTCTTTGTTGGGTGAGTTTTAAATATCAAGCATTCAGCAGAATGACTCGAGCCACTGGCGCTTTAAGACCGCTGACCCCAGTGGGTTGATACGTTTAGTCGTAGTTATGAAGAATTATTGATTCTGTGCCCAATATTCAGGTCATAGTTTCAGAACTATTGTTAAGTGATTGCCATTAGAGACAGATATAATTATTGTTATATATAATTGTTGGAGTTGGAGTTTCTAGTTTAAAGTCGGTCACGGTTTAACCGTTCTGCTGAGCAATCGAGCAAGCTTTGCCTTGATTCTAGTCAACCAAAGTCAACCACTTAGCCTAAGCCAAACCATCATACACATGACCATCATACATGTGACCATCATACACATGACCATCATACACATGACCATCATACACATGACCATCATACACATGGCCATCATACACATGACCATCATACACATGACCATCATACACATGACCATCATACACATGACCATCATACACATGACCATCATACACAGGACCATCATACACATGACCATCATACACATGACCATCATACATGTGACCATCATACACATGACCATCATACACGTGACCATCATACACATGACCATCATACACATGACCATCATACATATGACCATCATACACATGACCATCATACACATGACCATCATACACATGACCATCATACACATGACCATCATACACATGACCATCATACACATGACCATCATACACGTGACCATCATACACATGACCATCATACACATGACCATCATACACATGACCATCATACACATGACCATCATACACATGACCATCATACACATGACCAGTTCTGTTAGGGAGAGAGGTTGGAGGTATGAAAGTTAGTACAGTAACTTCACTCGCCTTGCTTATCAACCTCTCGACAGCATGGACTTGTGGAGGAATCCTGTTGTTCGCGTTGTACCGTCCTTCGGAAGGGACGTTAAGCCGGTGGTCCCCTTGGTGCTCTTCGACAGGAGTAGGCTACGTGATGGCACCGGGTTTTCCGTTCCCCCTTCTTGGCTAGGTTATGTTCATCCTCATCCACTCATTCACCGACGCCATCTGAGACCATGGTGCCGCATGGCCAGTTGTCACATCAGTACAACTCTACAAACCCACCCTTCCATGAAACATGAGCCTAATTATTGCCTTTATGTTTTCAGTTGGCGTGCTCGCCATGTTTTCGTCGTCATTTCTTGACGTCACCATGGCCAAACCTGTCAACGAGCTCGCAAGCGTTCTTTGTTTCCAAATGCCAACCACGCCCACAACAACGCTTACGACCACGACCACGACAACGCCCACGACAACGCCCACGACAACGCCCACGACAACGCCCTTGACAACGCCACCGCCCGCAACAAAGGTTGAGGCAGGTGCCGAGAGGATTTTTGAGAGCATTCGGAAGCAAAAAAAAGTCTCTCAGGCAAGAACACAATCAAAAGTCCTTGCATATTTATTCTTCACCAACACCCAATAGGCTAATGCTTCGAAGACAGCGCCAACACAGTGTGTCAAAGTGACAAGGCTAAGCGGTGGCCGGTCCTTGGTGCTGTTGGACAGGAGCAGCCAACACAGTGTGTCAAAGTGACAAGGCTAAGCGGTGGCCGGTCCTTGGTGCTGTTGGACAGGAGCAGCCAACACAGTGTGTCAAAGTGACAAGGCTAAGCGGTGGCCGGTCCTTGGTGCTGTTGGACAGGAGCAGTCACCACAGTGTGTCAAAGTGACAAGGCTAAGTGGTGGCCGGTCCTTGGTGCTGTTGGACAGGAGCAGCCAACACAGTGTGTCAAAGTGACAAGGCTAAGCGGTGGCTGGTCCTTGGTGCTGTTGGACAGGAGCAGCCAACACAGTGTGTCAAAGTGACAAGGCTAAGCGGTGGCCGGTCCTTGGTGCTGTTGGACAGGAGCAGCCAACACAGTGTGTCAAAGTGACAAGGCTAAGCGGTGGCCGGTCCTTGGTGCTGTTGGACAGGAGCAGCCAACACAGTGTGTCAAAGTGACAAGGCTAAGCGGTGGCCGGTCCTTGGTGCTGTTGGACAGGAGCAGTCACCACAGTGTGTCAAAGTGACAAGGCTAAGTGGTGGCCGGTCCTTGGTGCTGTTGGACAGGAGCAGCCAACACAGTGTGTCAAAGTGACAAGGCTAAGCGGTGGCTGGTCCTTGGTGCTGTTGGACAGGAGCAGCCAACACAGTGTGTCAAAGTGACAAGGCTAAGCGGTGGCCGGTCCTTGGTGCTGTTGGACAGGAGCAGCCAACACAGTGTGTCAAAGTGACAAGGCTAAGCGGTGGCCGGTCCTTGGTGGTGTTGGACAGGAGCAGCCAACACAGTGTGTCAAAGTGACAAGGCTAAGCGGTGGCCGGTCCTTGGTGCTGTTGGACAGGAGCAGCCAACACAGTGTGTCAAAGTGACAAGGCTAAGCGGTGGCCGGTCCTTGGTGCTGTTGGACAGGAGCAGCCAACACAGTGTGTCAAAGTGACAAGGCTAAGCGGTGGCCGGTCCTTGGTGCTGTTGGACAGGAGCAGCCAACACAGTGTGTCAAAGTGACAAGGCTAAGCGGTGGCCGGTCCTTGGTGCTGTTGGACAGGAGCAGCCAACACAGTGTGTCAAAGTGACAAGGCTAAGCGGTGGCCGGTCCTTGGTGCTGTTGGACAGGAGCAGCCAACACAGTGTGTCAAAGTGACAAGGCTAAGCGGTGGCCGGTCCTTGGTGCTGTTGGACAGGAGCAGCCAACACAGTGTGTCAAAGTGACAAGGCTAAGCGGTGGCCGGTCCTTGGTGCTGTTGGACAGGAGCAGTCAACACAGTGTGTCAAAGTGACAAGGCTAAGTGGTGGCCGGTCCTTGGTGCTGTTGGACAGGAGCAGCCAACACAGTGTGTCAAAGTGACAAGGCTAAGCGGTGGCTGGTCCTTGGTGCTGTTGGACAGGAGCAGCTAACACAGTGTGTCAAAGTGACAAGGCTAAGCGGTGGCCGGTCCTTGGTGCTGTTGGACAGGAGCAGCCAACACAGTGTGTCAAAGTGACAAGGCTAAGCGGTGGCCGGTCCTTGGTGCTGTTGGACAGGAGCAGCTAACACAGTGTGTCAAAGTGACAAGGCTAAGCGGTGGCCGGTCCTTGGTGCTGTTGTACAGGAGCAGCCAACACAGTGTGTCAAAGTGACAAGGCTAAGCGGTGGCCGGTCCTTGGTGCTGTTGGACAGGAGCAGCCAACACAGTGTGTCAAAGTGACAAGGCTAAGCGGTGGCCGGTCCTTGGTGCCTTTGGACAGGAGCAGCCAACACAGTGTGTCAAAGTGACAAGGCTAAGCGGTGGCCGGTCCTTGGTGCTGTTGGACAGGAGCAGCCAACAAAGTGTGTCAAAGTGACAAGGCTAAGCGGTGGCCGGTCCTTGGTGCTGTTGGACAGGAGCAGCCAACACAGTGTGTCAAAGTGACAAGGCTAAGCGGTGGCCGGTCCTTGGTGCTGTTGGACAGGAGCAGCCAACACAGTGTGTCAAAGTGACAAGGCTAAGCGGTGGCCGGTCCTTGGTGCTGTTGGACAGGAGCAGCCAACACAGTGTGTCAAAGTGACAAGGCTAAGCGGTGGCCGGTCCTTGGTGCTGTTGGACAGGAGCAGCCAACACAGTGTGTCAAAGTGACAAGGCTAAGCGGTGGCCGGTCCTTGGTGGTGTTGGACAGGAGCAGCCAACACAGTGTGTCAAAGTGACAAGGCTAAGCGGTGGCCGGTCCTTGGTGCTGTTGGACAGGAGCAGCCAACACAGTGTGTCAAAGTGACAAGGCTAAGCGGTGGCCGGTCCTTGGTGCTGTTGGACAGGAGCAGCCAACACAGTGTGTCAAAGTGACAAGGCTAAGCGGTGGCCGGTCCTTGGTGCTGTTGGACAGGAGCAGCCAACACAGTGTGTCAAAGTGACAAGGCTAAGCGGTGGCCGGTCCTTGGTGCTGTTGGACAGGAGCAGCCAACACAGTGTGTCAAAGTGACAAGGCTAAGCGGTGGCCGGTCCTTGGTGCTGTTGGACAGGAGCAGCCAACACAGTGTGTCAAAGTGACAAGGCTAAGCGGTGGCCGGTCCTTGGTGCTGTTGGACAGGAGCAGCCAACACAGTGTGTCAAAGTGACAAGGCTAAGCGGTGGCCGGTCCTTGGTGCTGTTGGACAGGAGCAGCCAACACAGTGTGTCAAAGTGACAAGGCTAAGCGGTGGCCGGTCCTTGGTGCTGTTGGACAGGAGCAGCCAACACAGTGTGTCAAAGTGACAAGGCTAAGCGGTGGCCGGTCCTTGGTGCTGTTGGACAGGAGCAGTCAACACAGTGTGTCAAAGTGACAAGGCTAAGTGGTGGCCGGTCCTTGGTGCTGTTGGACAGGAGCAGCCAACACAGTGTGTCAAAGTGACAAGGCTAAGCGGTGGCTGGTCCTTGGTGCTGTTGGACAGGAGCAGCTAACACAGTGTGTCAAAGTGACAAGGCTAAGCGGTGGCCGGTCCTTGGTGCTGTTGGACAGGAGCAGCCAACACAGTGTGTCAAAGTGACAAGGCTAAGCGGTGGCCGGTCCTTGGTGCTGTTGGACAGGAGCAGCTAACACAGTGTGTCAAAGTGACAAGGCTAAGCGGTGGCCGGTCCTTGGTGCTGTTGTACAGGAGCAGCCAACACAGTGTGTCAAAGTGACAAGGCTAAGCGGTGGCCGGTCCTTGGTGCTGTTGGACAGGAGCAGCCAACACAGTGTGTCAAAGTGACAAGGCTAAGCGGTGGCCGGTCCTTAGTGCCTTTGGACAGGAGCAGCCAACAAAGTGTGCCACTAAAAGTTAGTACACCAACTTTATTAACCTCGCCATTGATTTATTTCCCGCAGGATCGCTTTGGCACCGCCAAGAATCAAGCTAGCAGTCTATCATTTCTATCCGACTTATTATCGTCGTCGTCGTCGTCGTCGTCGTCGTCGTCGTCGTCGTCGTCGTCGTCGTCCTCACCGTCGTCGTCCTCGTCGCTGGAAGACGACAGCTCCAATTCATATTCATCGTCTGAGGAGTTGAGTAAGCGGCTGACCAGACTGGTTGGCGGGTTGATCGTCGACAAGCTCTCCCAAAGCACGGGGGGCGTTTGCCAAACAGAGACGACGGTAGCCCAACAAGTTCGACAGCTCCCTGAACCATTGCTACCGGACTTAGATCGGGAATCGAAGCTGGGCCTTGAAAATGCTGAGGAAGAAGTTGTAGAGGAAGAAGTTGGAGAGGAAGAAGTTGGAGAGGAAGAAGTTGGAGAGGAAGAAGTTGGAGAGGAAGACGTTGGAGAGGAAGAAGTTGGAGAGGAAGAAGTTGGAGAGGAAGAAGTTGGAGAGGAAGAAGTTGGAGAGGAAGAAATCGAAGAGAAGGAAGCTGGAAGCAAGGAAAGTGATGTAGAGGAGAAAGATGGTAGCAAGGAAAATGATAAAGAAAAGAAAGTAGGGAGCAAGGAAAATGATAAAGAGGAGAAAGTTGGGAGCAAGGAAAATGATAAAGAGGAGAAAGTAGGAAGCAAGGAAAGTGATAAGGAAAAGAAAGTTGGGAGCAAGGAAAATGATAAAGAGGAGAAAGTTGGGAGCAAGGAAAATGATAAAGAGGAGAAAGTTGGGAGCAAGGAAATTGATAAAGAGGAGAAAGTTGGGAGCAAGGAAAATGATAAAGAAAAGAAAGTAGGGAGCAAGGAAAATGATAAAGAGGAGAAAGTTGGGAGCAAGGAAAATGATAAAGAGGAGAAAGTTGGGAGCAAGGAAAATGATAAAGAGGAGAAAGTTGGGAGCAAGGAAAATGATAAAGAAAAGAAAGTAGGGAGCAAGGAAAATGATAAAGAGGAGAAAGTTGGGAGCAAGGAAAATGATAAAGAGGAGAAAGTTGGGAGCAAGGAAAATGATAAAGAGGAGAAAGTTGGGAGCAAGGAAAAGGATGAAGATGGGAAAGATGAAGACAAGGACGTCACTGCCAGCGCTGAGGATTCTGATGCCGACTCAACGACTTCATCTGACAGACAAACTTTATCTGAATCTCCCAGTGAACCACCGCCTCGTCGATTCCTCGTGAGTGAGTACGAGGTTAACGAGGCGCAAGTGAAGATTGCCGAAGTCTTTGATTTGCTGAAGACAATGAACTTCAATGATCAAGAGGAAGTTATGATTACCCTGAACGAGGCTCTGACGTACATCAACGACGAGATCATTGAACAGTTTCTCGCCAACAATACTCCGAGATAAGACTCATGGTTGCCGAATCAGTGCGCATCCAGTTGGAGTCGAATGATCTCGGGTCAAGAACGCTTTATAGCTTTTGTAAGAAAAAGTGAACATTTGTTTAGAGTTTATAGTAGATTTTATCGGCTGTGGGGAGCAAAAAAAGAAGTTTCGAAGTTTTCATCTTTCCCCGTGTATTGCAAAGGAGTTTCCTGCTGCTTTGATGGTCTGTTATCGCTCAAATACTGTTGATCACTTTTGGTCATTTGCAAACATTTGCCAATCTTGATCCGTCTCCTCTCGGCATTTGATTTTCATCTTTTGTCCCATGTCTTATGGACATCTTGTTTTCACCAATGCCTGACAAAGTTCCCAACAACGCAGATCGCCAGCACAGAAATGGGTCACGTATGCAGAAAACATTAATTTGTTTACATAATAATAGTTAAGTATTTATATTTGTTCGTTGATTCTCGATTAGTGCAATTAAATGTTATGGAAATAAGTATCGAGTTGTTCTGACCACGAATGTTTGTTGACATTTGTTTCGATATTTTCTTGGTGACATGACGTTTTGCAATGTTTTATCAAAACATTCAAGCTGTGGCTTCAACCAATCAGAAACCTTCCTGACACCGCGTCACCGTGCGTCATGGAAACAAAGAAACATGGCCGCCGAACACAGAACGCGACTGAATTTTGAGGTTATGCATTTGGTGTTTTTCGTTGACGGTTTTTCATCAATTATGTTTTTTGCTTTAACGGTGCTAGTTCAAAAATCTCCGTTTGAATTTGATAACAACAATAATGTATTTTGGACGTCAACCTAACATCTATCCGTGAGAAATAACCACCCACACTGGCATGCCATTCAAGAGACTGATTCCGTGTGGACGGCCGGCCGGCCCTTTTCTTTCGGGAAATTTAGTTGTTCTTTACTTAGCATTCAAAACCCATTTGAAATAGTTTTTGTTAAAACTAGTGCTAAGTTTAGATCAAATAGACATGAGTCTAAAAACAATCAACAAGGGAAGTTCGACCACAACAAAAATTCAAATGTAAGAGACTTTTAAAGTGAATTAGCAACTCACCCAACTAATAAATCGATTCCTCCGAAGTCGCTTCGACCTCGCCACCGACCGGCGCATAAGGATCATAAACTTGAGTAATGAATTCCTTGAACATTACATGCACAAGATCACGATGATCGGGCAGCGACTTCTTCCACAAAGATTCACAGAAATATCCAAGGTAATGTGTCTCGCTACGACAATACAGAGGAGCGCTCGACTGAACTTTCCTCCATGAACGTTCAATGTTTGCGTATGTGTCCCGCTAACGGGGTCCACGAAGTTGACCAAATGGTTCACTGTTAAATGTAAAAAAAACCTCACAAGCGAGACAATTGTATGCCTTCCAGCAATCTGTTATGTAATAGTAGTTCCCAGCAATAATCCACTCTTTAATGACTTCCAAAAGAGTCTCAGCACTCCTGTGTTCCACGCCAACCAGAAACAATTTCTAACTATCCGCTCCAGAATTTCATTCCGCGGGGGCCGCAATATCGTCCAATACTTAGTGAAGAAACAAATGCACTTCGACGCTCAACTTCGACGCTTCGAACCACGTGCCGCGACGTGCAGAGACGCTGAAATTGTATCGCGCCTTCACGACCTTACAATACCCTTCTTTGTCGTCATTTTATTCCTACACACATAGACTGAAAGTCTTTCTTCAAAGAGCACATGGGCCCACACTTCCCGCAATCCATCTCCCTTCTGAGCACCTCATGCGTATTGAAAACCATTTAGCAAGAGACTGCTCATCAACGCACATTCTAATAAAGCCAACTATTCTCACTGAACACAATACGCAAGACATCTTGAATAAAACTGATACAATAATTTCCTTTCACAAATTGATAGAAGCAATCAGTAAACCAGTTCGTCTACCAATCAACGTCATTACTCCCCAATATATCGTGACCCAGCCTCCAAAGTGCCCGCTACATTCACTTATAGGTACCTCTAGGAATGAATTACCCCATAAAGTCACGTCATTAAAACACAGCACTTTGCAAAAGTACAACCGGCCTCCAACCATTAACCATACTTCCGGAGACAGAAACACTCAGAGAATTAATTCACCGAACAGTTGGCATCAATGATCAAGAAACCATAACAAATTACCACCTGTCAAATAGCCACCATTCCGCACAGTACAACCCGATCGAAAACTCAACAAACCATCGAATTCAAACAACAACCACATCCAATAAAGACGTTGTCGCACAAGTTTCCAGACCCATATCGACTTAAAATTGCATGAGAAATACAAATATACCAACAAAAAAGTAATCCGACAAGTATTAGCCGAGTATTAGCCGAGTATTAGCCGAGTATTAGCCGAGCGGCGGTATACCAAATAATTACCTGAAAAATAATAGAGGGAAAAAAAAGGGGGACGGTGGGATTTAAACTTTTTTTAATAAACGAAATTTATGTTTTATGAAACAAAATTTCAATGCCTTTCAACTAAATATTTTTTCATTAATCTATCTGAACTTCAGCCGACGCAATTTGAGAAATAAAAGCGGCGCGTGTACCCCAAAATTCAGTGTCGTCCCGCCGTTTCGGGGCCGTACCGGGCGAACCATTTGACTCAGAGGCAAACAAAAAAACACATATCAACAATGGAAATAATGTGGTCATCATCGTACCAAGTTTTATTGATTTCTGAGAGGTGACGGTTTGTTGGTCGGTTGATTTGACATGGAAAGCCAATATTGGTTTTTTAATTTCACCGCGGTGTTATTTGTATATTGTATTAGTTTGCATGTTCAAGTACAGAGGGCAGACTAAGGTGCGTGTTAGTCGCACGGCAGCCGGGTATCCGACATCCGTGCGAATAGTCATCTTGACGAGGAAATGTCCGCCATTGGTAGAAGCGTCTTAGCTTGATGCTTTTCCTTTCGTATATCTGAATATATTAAATAAAAATGAGTTTCTCCAGCGATGAAGTAAACTTTCTCGTTTACCGGTATTTACAAGAGTCAGGTAAGCTAATCCAACGTTTCTCTTCCACCACTTTCATGACAAGAACGGTGACAAATATAACCTGAAAATCCTTGTAAACAAATCAACACATTCCAACTTTAAATATATATTTTGTAAGTTGCTTCAATTCTCGTATGACCTTAGGATGTGTTAATATGTTTACTGGAACTTAGACTTATGTTGATATTCTTGTTTTTTTTCTTCCAGGATTTCAACATTCTGCTTACACGTTTGGTATTGAATCTCACATCTCGCAATCCAATATTAACGGTGCGCTGGTACCGCCCGCTGCTTTGTTAAGCATTCTTCAGAAAGGTTTGCAATACACAGAAGCTGAGATCAGCATCGGAGAGGTAAAATTATATAATACATTGTTAATTCACTTGAGGTTTTCACTGTAAATCAAGTCCATTGTTTCTTACACTGGATTCCCCCCACTGTAAGCCTGTCTCACGGTAGTTTTAATGATACTTTTGTATTCCTCTATTGATTTTGGAGCGGTTAGACTCTTCAAACATCAATTATTTCTCTTTATTATCTGTGGTTTTGGTATGAGTAGGGAAACTGTTGGAATTGCACTATTACTGACTTGCAGTTGAAGCCATCTGTCAAAATTTCAAAATGGCATTGCAAATTTTGGGAGGGAATCGGTGTGAGTCAAGTGTGAGTATCAAGTGTGGGTTTCCTGTGGGTTTTTTATCAACATTCGCTGCTAGTTACGTTGTACCTGACGTACTGAAGCTCATGATTTGTGTCAAAACTCTTTCCAATAATCCATCTAACTTCCCCAGTACCTACAGTAACTTCCCCAGAGGCACAGCAGAATCTGGTAAATGTACGACGTCCTACACCGCACTCCATGTTGGAAATATTGGAATGAAAACGTTGCTTTTTTTCCCAGGATGGCACTGAGCAACGATTGGTGGAAAGTCTGTCGTTGATTGATGCTGTGATGCCAGATGTTGTGGCTAGCCGGCAAAATCAGCAGAATCAGCAAAAGCAGCAGATTATCAAGAATGAATTACAAGACACGAATGGGGAAGAGAGTGAGTGTTTGATTAGCTTAGTCTGTCGTTTGTCTGGCGTCTTCAAGTGTTTATGTACCTAACAACATCGTCTTTCCAGCCACTGCGACCGCTACCGAGAGCATGGAAGTTGATGGCAGCATCGAAATACCACCAAGCAAAGCGACAGTGCTTCGAGGACATGAATCTGAAGTTTTCATCTGCGCTTGGAATCCGACAACCGACCTGCTTGCATCTGGGTAAGCGACTCATATCTTTAAAAATAATGCAAGACTTCTTTAAAGCTGGGTATTATTGCATATTTTTAGTAATTGACATTTGACTTGCTTTAAAAATGCATCTTCATTTAAAATAAGTAAGAAAGTATGACTTCTATTAATCAAAAACAGCAAAGTGCTGCATATACTTACCTAAATAAGGTTTAATTGGTTAATTCAAAGTCTTGATAGTTTTTAGACTCATGTCTACTTTATCTAAACTTAGCACTAGTTTTAACAAAAACTATTTAAACTTGGTTTTGAATGCTAAGTGAAGAACAAATAAATTTCTCAAAATGTATGCTACATCCTGTCTTATGGCAACTGCTAATTTGAAAGGTAATTGTTTAACTCCATTACCTGCCCCTGCTATTATTGTTTCTACTGGAATACTTTTTGAAGCTATTGCAAAATTGAATCACTTTTCTAAAACTCTATTACCTGCCTCCGACACACAGGTATTAGATAAATTGTAAACTGTCTTAGGTTTTATGAATGTCCCTCTTGATTCTACATAAGTTATTTAGCTTTCTACTAATTTTCTCACTAGTCATTTGGTGAGGCCAACAGTTGTGATTGGAAACGATATAATCAAATCTATCCCATAAATCCAAGGAAATAATATCACATACCTTGGATCTGCAGAAATAAATTTATTGGTTACAAACCTATATTTACTTTCTTGTCTCTTGATTGGTCTTCCATAAGAACGCTTTACTGGCCCAATAAAAAATTAACTCGGTGATTTTATCCCTTAAGTGATGCTTGATTTTAATCCACGACGGTATCACATCTAAATCCCTACATCGAATCAGAAAATCACCTCCAGTGATTCTCTTCTCTCGGCGTCTCGCTAATCTATCTTCTAACTTCCTATGTCTCTTTAGGAATAAATATTTCTATAGTAAAATAAATAATAATATAATACAAATTCAATAAACTTCCCCATAGAGATTCATTGTCATTGTTTTTAGACTCATGTCTACTTGATGTTTAGCACTAGTTTTAACAAAAACTATTTCAACTTTGAACAGGTACAAGTTACGAAACGTTGGGAGATTTAGTTCTTCTTCACTTAACATTCAAAACCCAGTTGAAATAGTTTTTGTCACTTCAAAGTCTCGTTGCTTCTGTCAAACACTGTTTTCAATGACTGGTCTCAAGTGTATAAAGAAGTCGCCATCGGGTGGCACCTACCGTTACCACCTGTTGTTGCCTCGTTTGCCTTTGAACTCAAAGCAGAACGTTTAACATTACCGTTGTGATTGACATAACCGTAGTTCTCTATGGTGAACGAAGGGTGATTGGTGTTTGAAACAAATGGCTGTGTGTTCAGATCGGGAGACAGCACGGCACGCATCTGGGACATGAGCGACAATTCATCTTCACCAAACCAACTGGTGCTACGCCACTGCATCCAGAAGGGCGGGACCGAGGTCCCTAGCAACAAGGATGTAACCTCCCTTGACTGGAATGTAAGCTCAGGAACAAACCAAAGTGCTTTCATGGTTCTATTATATTTCTGAGATATATATTTATATTATGTGTATAACGATAGTCTAATTCTAATGAAAAAATAGTTACATTTTACTTATTTTATTAATAAAGAGAAGAAATGTCTAATAAACTAGTGGTATGTATGTATATAGTTTTTAGTTGAACACAGAGCTAATGCAACCGTTAGCGTCTGCACTTGCCAAGGCTTTAAACGGCGTTGGCTGGGCAAACATAACCTAACTTTTGTCGACAGTGCGACGGGACTCTCCTGGCCACGGGCTCGTACGATGGCTACGCTCGGATCTGGACGACAGACGGCCGTCTGGCCAGCACGTTGGGCCAGCACAAGGGCCCCATCTTCGCTTTAAAGTGGAACAAACGTGGCAACTACATTCTCAGTGCAGGCGTCGACAAGGTTAGTGGGCACAAGACACGTTGGATGGACTTCAACCTAGGTTGGCTACAATGCCAAGCTGCAATCCTTATTCTCGTAATACAGTCATCTCGACTGTTGGCTGGATCAAGACCTGCCAAATTTTTTCATATAATTATTTGGGTTTATTTCCGCTTCCCCTTTAGCCTACGCAAGACATCACCAAATACAAAATCAGTATTTATTTATAATTATTATTATTTTCTCTTTATTGTAATTAGGAAAAACCACCAGTAAAATGCAATAAAGTTGCAGAAAAGTGACAAATGGCTGACATATCTTAGACATCCGACTAAATCACATGTGTCGTGTTTCATCAACGTTTTGTTTCCTTCCAGACGACGATCATTTGGGATGCGGCATCGGGGCAATGCACGCAGCAGTTCTCCTTCCACTCTGCCCCAGCGCTGGACGTAGACTGGCAGACCAACAACAGCTTCGCCTCTTGTAGCACGGACCAGTGCATTCACGTCTGCAAACTCAGCGTAGACAAACCCATCAAGTCTTTCCAGGGACATACGGTACGTAAGACCTAGGTCCTTGGTGCTGTTGGACAGGAGCAGCCAACACAGTGTGTCAAAGTGACAAGGCTAAGCGGTGGCCGGTGCTTGGTGCTATTGGACAGGAGCACCCAACACAGTGTGTCAAAGTGACAAGGCTAAGCAGTGGCCGGTCCTTGGTGCTGTTGGACAGGAGCAGCCAACACAGTGTGTCAAAGTGACAAGGCTAAGCGGTGGCCGGTCCTTGGTGCTGTTGTACAGGAGCAGCCAACACAGTGTGTCAAAGTGACAAGGCTAAGCGGTGGCCGGTCCTTGGTGCTGTTGGACAGGAGCAGCCAACACAGTGTGTCAAAGTGACAAGGCTAAGCGGTGGCCGGTCCTTGGTGCTGTTGGACAGGAGCAGCCAACACAGTGTGTCAAAGTGACAAGGCTAAGCAGTGGCCGGTCCTTGGTGCTGTTGGACAGGAGCAGCCAACACAGTGTGTCAAAGTGACAAGGCTAAGCGGTGGCCGGTCCTTGGTGCTGTGGGACAGGAGCAGCCAACACAGTGTGTCAAAGTGACAAGGCTAAGCGGTGGCCGGTCCTTGGTGCTGTGGGACAGGAGCAGCTAATACAGTGTGTCAAAGTGACAAGGCTAAGCGGTGACCGGTCCTTGGTGCTGTTGGACAGAAGCAGCCAACACAGTGTGTCAAAGTGACAAGGCTAAGCGGTGGCCGGTCCTTGGTGCTGTTGGACACGAGCAGCCAACACAGTGTGTCAAAGTGACAAGGCTAAGCGGTGGCCGGTCCTTGGTGCTGTTGGACAGGAGCAGCCAACACAGTGTGTCAAAGTGACAAGGCTAAGTGGTGGCCGATTCTTGGTGCTGTTGGACAGGAGCAGCCAACACAGTGTGTCAAAGTGACGAGGCTAAGTGGTGGCCGGTCCTTGGTGCTGTTGGACAGGAGCAGCCAACACAGTGTGTCAAAGTGACAAGGCTAAGCAGTGGCCGGTCCTTGGTGCTGTTGGACAGGAGCAGCCAACACAGTGTGTCAAAGTGACAAGGCTAAGCGGTGGCCGGTCCTTGGTGCTGTTGGACAGGAGCAGACAACACAGTGTGTCAAAGTGACAAGGCTAAGCGGTGGCCGGTCCTTGGTGCTGTTGGACAGGAGCAGCCAACACAGTGTGTCAAAGTGACAAGGCTAAGCGGTAGCCGGTCCTTGATGCTGTTGGACAGGAGCAGACAACACAGTGTGTCATAGTGACAAGGCTAAGCCGTGGCCGGTCCTTGGTGCTGTTGGACAGGAGCAGCCAACAAAGTGTGTCAAAGGGACAAGGCTAAAAGGCTTCTAACCTGTGGTTTCAGAACGAGGTAAACGCCATCAAGTGGGACCCGCAGGGCAACCTCCTGGCGTCGTGCTCTGACGACATGACGCTGAAGATCTGGTCGATGAAGCAGGACACTTGTGTGCACGACCTTCAGGCGCACAGCAAGGAGATCTACACAATCAAGTGGAGTCCCACGGGACCAGGAACACCCAACCCCAACATGAGCCTCATACTGGCCAGGTGGGTAATATAGTAGCTGTACACATCCATGCTTGCACCATGCCCTATACCTTGACACACATGTCCCTGGCTCTCATTGAAGATGCCAACCCAGCTGTACAAATCCATGCTTGCACCATGCCCTATACCTTGACACACATGTCCCTGGCTCCCATTGAAGATGCCAACCCAGCTGGACACATCCATGCTTGCACCATGCCCTATACCTTGACACACATGTCCCTGGCTCCCATTGAAGATGCCAACCCAGCTGTACACATCCATGCTTGCACCATGCCCTATACCTTGACACACATGTCCCTGGCTCCCATTGAAGATGCCAACCCAGCTGTACACATCCATGCTTGCACCATGCCCTATACCTTGACACACATGTCCCTGGCTCCCATTGAAGATGCCAACCCAGCTGTACACATCCATGCTTGCACCATGCCCTATACCTTGACACACATGTCCCTGGCTCCCATTGAAGATGCCAACCCAGCTGTACACATCCATGCTTGCACCATGCCCTATACCTTGACACACATGTCCCTGGCTCCCATTGAAGATGCCAACCCAGCTGTACACATCCATGCTAGCACCCTGCCCTATACCTTGACACACATGTCCCTGGCTCCCATTAAAGATGCCAACCCAGCTGTACACATCCATGCTTGCACCATGCCCTATACCTTGGCACACATGTCCCTGGCTCCCATTGAAGATGCCAACCCAGCTGTACACATCCATGCTTGCACCATGCCCTATACCTTGACACACATGTCCCTGGCTGCCATTGAAGATGCCAACCCAGCAGTACACATCCATGCTTGCACCCTGCCCTATACCTTGGCACACATGTCCCTGGCTCCCATTGAAGATGCCTACCCAGCTGTACACATCCATGCTTGCACCATGCCCTATACCTTGACACACATGTCCCTGGCTCCCATTGAAGATGCCAACCTAGCTGTACACATCCATGCTTGCACCATGCCCTATACCTTGACACACATGTCCCTGGCTCCCATTGAAGATGCCAACCCAGCTGTACACATCCATGCTTGCACCATGCCCTATACCTTGACACACATGTCCCTGGCTCCCATTGAAGATGCCAACCCAGCTGTACACATCCATGCTTGCACCATGCCCTATACCTTGACACACATGTCCCTGGCTCCTATTGAAGATGTCAACCCAGCTGTACACATCCATGCTTGCACCATGCCCTATACCTTGACACACATGTCCCTGGCTCCCATTGAAGATGCCAACCCAGCTGTACACATCCATGCTTTCACCATGCCCTATACCTTGACACACATGTCCCTGGCTCCCATTGAAGATGCCAACCCAGCTGTACACATCTATGCTTGCACCATGCCCTATACCTTGACACACATGTCCCTGGCTCCCATTGAAGATGCCAACCCAGCTGTACACATCTATGCTTGCACCATGCCCTATACCTTGACACACATGTCCCTGGCTCACATTGAAGATGCCAACCCAGCTGTACACATCCATGCTTGCACCCTGCCCTATACCTTGACACACATGTCCCTGGCTCCCATTGAAGATGCCAACCCAGCTGTACACATCTATGCTTGCACCATGCCCTAGACCTTGACACACATGTCCCATGCTCCCATTGTAGATGCCAACCCAGCTGTACACATCTATGCTTGCACCATGCCTATGCACACACACTAATCTCTGCCCCGTACCTACCTAGTGCTTCATTCGACTCAACCGTGCGTCTGTGGGATGTGGAGAGAGGTGCGTGCATCCACACGCTGACCAAGCACACTGAGCCGGTCTACAGCGTGGCTTTCTCCCCCGACGGCAAGTTCCTGGCAAGCGGCAGCTTCGACAAATGCGTTCACATTTGGTCGACGCAGTCCGGGCAGCTGGTTCACAGTTACAAGGGCACGGGCGGCATCTTCGAGGTCTGCTGGAACTCGCGAGGGGATAAAGTTGGGGCCAGCGCTTCTGATGGCAGCGTGAGTCAAGTTTTGTTGTCTGAATCAAAGTAGGGTTAGCGTGTCTGTAGTTTGGGTAGCCGAACTTTATCTATCAAGATGACGTTCGTTATCTCAAGCACAAAGTGTATGTGATAGCTGCCCTGTAATAAGATTCTGTCCTTAAAACGTGCCATTTGTGCCTTAATTTGTTCTATTGTTAACTTTGCAAAATTGTCATCCTAAATTGCATCGTATCGCATTTGAGCGGAATCGATTGCATATCTCTCGGTGTAATTCTCAAAGTCTTCAACGTTTGTGGCCGGCCTAGTCTGGAATCTTGGAAGACATTTACCATTGTTTTCATTTCAAATCACAATTGATTTGCTCGTGATTTGTTGCAGGTGTTTGTCTTGGATCTTCGCAAGCTTTAAGCTCTTGTCCAAGTTGCTGTGGTTCATCTCAACAATGCTATCCCAGTGCCAGGTCAACAATATGGCTGACAGCAGGCGACAGAAGTTTCATAGACATTCTTTCAACAAAAGCCAAGTCGTTAAGCTGGTATTCTTTACTCAACTTTGTTCCATCCGTTCTCTCTGTCAAAGTAAGAGATACACGGGGATTTCATCTTCTTTCTTGGAACGCTAAGGTTATATAACTTCTAAGTTATTATTCACTTTTATGTATGTAGATATTTTTTTGTATTAATTTGTTTTTGAAGCAAGCTTACGATTCTCTCCCTTGTTTAAGATATAGTTTCTATTTTACGAAGGTGTTAACGATGAGATTACGGTGATGGCAGTCGGCATGTAGACCGGTACGAAATGCAATTACACAAAGGGAAATAAAGGTTAGGCTTTTATAGTTTAAGACTTCATCTGCACTTCTTTTCAAAAAAAAAAACTTCAGAACTCGACTTTCAAATGCTGATTAAGAATCAACAACATTTTTCCAATCTATCTGCTGATTTTATCTGGGAATAATTTCTTAATGTTAACTTAGTTTTGTATGATAAGGTTGGCTAGATTTTAAGTGGGGATCCTTGGTGGTTTGGAAGACTTGAGCAACTTGCCAGCATTTGGATTTTCAAACCTATCTGCAGGAAAGCAATGACTGATAGGAGTATCAAAATATAATCCACATTCTAATTTTACCAGCATCTTTTGTTTTTCTCATAGAAAATTGTTGGATTCATTGCAATTAATTTATCTTTGTCACATTTCTTTCAGCCCGTCAGGTGAATTGTAATAGTTGTTTTACTGACGGTCTTCAATCTGGTATTAACGCTGTCTGCAAACTCTGACTTTTGTAATAAACATTTTAAAATACTTGACCCATTAAATTTGTATCCCAGGGCTTTGTTGCTTTTCAAATGCCAAGTAATTCCTGGAATTCATTTGCTTCTGTTCACTTTTTATCATCTAAACAGCCTTCTAAAAAAACTAAATGCAAGCCAACGAACTACAAAGTTATACCGTTTGTGTGGATCAAAACATGAGACAGCTCTTTGAGGTACGCAGGAAAAGTATGAACTTTCAAAAACTTGAATTACATTTACTTTTAATGATTGTTCTTGTCATTTATAAATTACAAAATGTCATATTTTCAAGCGGCAGCTCAACGCCTGCAAGTATGAAGTTAGGTTACCCGCGATGCATGCAAGACATGCAAGGTAGTCTAGCCTCCAGGCGGCGATTCTGCAAGGATTGTGACGATTTTCTGATGCACTTCTTGAATACGACTTGTGATCAGGTTTGCCAACGAACAAAGAAGAAAACATTGATTTTGTGCAACTTTTGAAGAAAAGCACGATCAGATGATTGACCTAATTAAAGAAGGTACCTACTCGAGGAGAAGCACATTGTGAGGAGATCACCAAGTTTTATCTGACCCCGGGCAATGATTGTACCTACCTTTACATAGTTGTTGTTACGTAGACAGCAGCGTCCCTGTATCTCCATGGCGTCAGACTGGGACACAGATGACGTCATTATTGCAACATGGAAATGTTTCAATACGAGGAGGAAAACAAGAAGTCAAAGCTCTAAGGTTTAAGTATCCAACATAAGGTAGGTACAGCAAGCGATAAAGTGATTCATTTGAGAGGAGGCTGCAGCCATCATGGGACCGTCAGGTGTCTTTGCGAAGCCCAACTTCGGGCTCAACTGCTTGGAGTTGGTGAGTTGCGTTGCGTAGCAGACACTATTTGCTTTCCGGAAAGTTCATTCGTTTTTTGTGTGGTCTTAATAAGTAATCAGGCGGTAGGAATTAGATAATTGGGTGAAGTGTGATTATAGTATTCAGAATAACATCGCCAACACGCCAAACCGATCGGTGGTCACCTATCCAATACCTGATCCAGCACTGTGTTGCTTAACTTTCAACCCTCCAACCTCTCTCCCGAACAGAACTGGTCATGTGTATGATGGTCACCCATCCAATACCTGACCCAGCGCAGTATTGCTTAACTTTCATCCCTCCAACCTCTCTCCCAACAGAACTGGTCATGTGTATGATGGTTACCCATCCAATACCTGACCCAGCGCAGTGTTGCTTAACTTTCATCCCTCCAACCTCTCTCCCGAACAGAACTGGTCATGTGTTTGATGGTCACCCATCCAATACCTGACTCAGCGCAGTGTTGCTTAACTTTCATCCCTCCAACCTCTCTCCCGAACAGAACTGGTCATGTGTATGATGGTCACCCATCCAATACCTGACCCAGCGCAGTATTGCTTAACTTTCATCCCTCCAACCTCTCTCCCAACAGAACTGGTCATGTGTATGATGGTTACCCATCCAATACCTGACCCAGCGCAGTGTTGCTTAACTTTCATCCCTCCAACCTCTCTCCCGAACAGAACTGGTCATGTGTTTGATGGTCACCCATCCAATACCTGACCCAGCGCAGTGTTGCTTAACTTTCATCCCTCCAACCTCTCTCCCGAACAGAACTGGTCATGTGTATGATGGTCACCCATCCAATACCTGACCCAGTGCAGTGTTGCTTAACTTTCATCCCTCCAACCTCTCTCCCGAACAGAACTGGTCATGTGTATGATGGTCACCCATCCAATACCTGACCCAGCGCAGTGTTGCTTAACTTTCATCCCTCCAACCTCTCTCCCGAACAGTACTGGTCATGTGTATGATGGTCACCCATCCAATACCTGACCCAGCGCAGTGTTGCTTTACTTTCATCCCTCCAATCTCTCTCCCGAACAGAACTTGTCATGTGTATGATGGTCACCCATCCAATACCTGACCCAGCGCAGTGTTGCTTAACTTTCATCCCTCCAACCTCTCTCCCGAACAGAACTAGTCATGTGTATGATGGTCACCCATCCAACACCTGACTCCGGGCGGTGTTGCTTAACTTCGGGTATTTGTTCCAGCTTCTTGGTGGCATCAGTGTGGGGGCTGTGATGAACTTCTTTTTAGTTGAGGATCTTGGTTCGACGCTCGGTGCGGTCTACAGCGTTCAGATCGGGTTCGTGATCGTCAGCTTCCTGATTGTAATCGGGCATCTTCTGGACTTCTCAATGAACAGGAAATTAGTAAGTTCCATCCAATATTTTTATCATTGATTGTACGTGTTGTTTTTTCTCTGTTTGTTGAAAGGAATGTGTTTGCCTCTTTTTCCTCTTCCTCGCACACCTAGGTGTAGAAGGAAACAAGTTCATGACCTTGCTCGTAGCAATTATTAATATGGGACATTCCACAGCAAAACGGCGAAATTGGAAAAATATTTTTACCTTCACATCTCAGATTCTTTTCAAAATTTCAGCGTTTGTTAACCAATTGTAACCAAATGAATAAAAGTATTTTTTTGCAAATTTTATGCCAACTAGTGTTGGAGATATAACCTTTCAATGTTGGGCTCTTTTAGCTGTCAAAGCTCGCACAGTTTTGTATTTTAGCCGATATCTTAAAAACTATTCAAGTTACAGACTTGCGGTTATCAGCGTTAGAAAGAAAATTAAAAACTTACTGGAAAACAGTTTCAACATTTGAATAAAACTCCCGATAGATTGTTGGATACAAAAGTTTCGCAGTTCACCAATGCGATAAAATGCAGTTTTAATAAACAGAGACTTTCAGCTAATTCTAGCTAATGTTTTTATACAAGAATTCCAGCTAATTTATTGTCCATATAATTTATAATGAGGCCCTTCTTTGCTATCCAAGTACCTGTTATTTCCCTCCACCTGTCGCATTGTCTCGATGGGTGGATCAACAGGTCGCTTCTCCATCATTAGCTCCCGGCAGCTCTGAATTCGAATCCCGACAAGTCCAGTTTTTGTTCTTCATACATCAACGATTGGACTTAATTTTTATCGACAATTTTCATCCAGTGTTTAGTAATAAATCCACGCTCAAACACCGGTCCACCTAGATTTGTTGTATTGTCGTGGTCTGCGATGCCAGGGGTCCGCCGTTCGAGTCCCGGCGCATTCAACTTTTTTAACTCAAAGCACTTTTTGTGAAACATACTTTTATTGGAGGGACGGTGATTAAAGGATACATAGTATTATTTTTTAAAAAATTATAAGTTATTTTGAATATATATATATATTTATAATCTATATCTCTTTCTTTACATCATCGATGCTTGGCTCATTGGTAGCAAGCTGGCTACGTGTCTAGAGAAGGAATTATGGTCCCGGGTTCAAAGCCCGGTAATCTTTTTTTTTTTTACAATATGGTAGTGAAGAGTTTTCTGATATTCCGAGTAAAACAATGGCGGGGGTTTGTGTCAGGGTTGCCGTGCTCAGGTCAAACCGAGCCAGTGTGATGACAAGCATCTGGTGGCGGCGGTTGTTTTCAACTACACGTGGTCATGTTGGTACAGGCCAAGATTCTCATGAGATCAATTTCGGAACACCAGCTTCGAATCCCGGCGCCGTCACTGGACCCCAGTTGTTCTGCGAGATGAAATATCTGTGAGCTTTGAGTAAACTAAAATATAACATCCCGGTCAAGAAATGATAGAATTATATTCTAGTTAACATCACGCGTATCAACATCCGGGTTACCGACCGAAGTCCAGCTTTAATTGATCGAGTACATTTGATATCCAACAGAATGCGCTGGGGGTCACATTGCGTCTTAACACGACTGCGTGTTCGGTGAAACTTTACAAATAAAAGTCACTGGGTGCGCTGTGATCGTGCATCGGACTTTGACTGGTGTTCCTCTAGTCAGCCTCTAAAGCTTGCATTCTCGCGACAGATTGTTGCAAATGGTGAAAGCCAATGTCCATGTAGTGGATTATCTCCACTGCTCGTCTTGGTGGGATTTGCAAGTGTGCAGAGGCAGGTCTCTTTCTCTCGGCGCTGTTACTGGAAGTTTCGAAATGATTAATGGCGCTTAGATATTTGGCGTATTATGAAGAACAAAATGTAAAGTCGGCTGGATTTGAACGCAGGCCTTGCGTCACTGCAAGTGGATACTTTAACCGCTCAACCACGAGAACAGATGAGCAATTGAATAGTTTTTATGTAAATATAAATCGTTAAACTATGAAGTAGAGAAACAAGTTGGTAACTAGGAGATATATTGGTTGCTTCGGGCGAGATTTACATCGTTAGCAGTTTAGTTTGTTTATTCCCTCAATATACAATACGACGAGCGTAGCTCTGTGGGAAGCACTATGCTTCGTGACGCGGGGGTCGAGCGTTCGAATCCCGGCGGAGCTACTTTTTGGTTTCTTACCATCGGAGAAAATAAAACTTGACCAAAATTTAAAAATTATTGCAAGTCCAGAGTGAAGTACCAGATTCTGCCAACAGGTGGCGCTATTTGACACTTAACACTAAGTACCTATCGTTCCTATATACTTGATGCTAGACGTAGGAGCTGCACACGGGGTATAGGTGGGGTTTGGGGTCGTGGGAACGTCCCGCAAAATTGGCGGGCGCGACTGGCGCGAAGCGCCAGGAGCGCACGGCAATTTTGCTACTGTCTTGAACATTCGCCAAAAAAAAAAGTGCAAAGTTAAACTGCTTTGTCTTGAAACGAACGTGATTCGAACCCGGTACTCCATCAATATTACGATCATTTGATCATTAAAGTTGATGCCTTGAACCGCACGACCACGCAGACACGTATTTTCATCTGCATTTTTGAGACTTATAAGTTTGCTGAATCCAGCTGACACGGGTTGAGATTGTATTTTATCATTCAAAATTCTCCTCCGTCAAGTGCGTTCAATCCAGGTAGCTTTGACATGTTACCTTTCAAGACTTGAGTTTATGTAACGACACAATCTTGCACTTATGCAATTCTTTTCGGGAGTATAATATTGACAAAAGCCAACCTGCCGTGTGCTCCTGGCGCTTCGCGCCAGTCGCGCCCGCCAATTTTGCGGGACGTTCCCACGACCCCAAACCCCACCTATACCCCGTGTGCAGCTCCTACGTCTAGCATCAAGTATATAGGAACGATAGGTACTTAGTGTTAAGTGTCAACTAGCGCCACCTGTTGGCAGAATCGTGAACTACAGCAAGTGTCTGAGGTATCAAAAATATCGACCGAGAGAACCAAGGACCAGAATAAAAAAATTCACTAATGTATTTTCAGAGTGTAGTACCAGAATCCGCCAACAGGTGGCGCCAGTTGACACTTAACACTAAGTACCTATCGTTCCTATATACTTGATGCTAGACGTAGGAGCTGCACACGGGGTATAGGTGGGGCTTGGGGTCGTGGGGTCCCACTGGCGCGAAGCGCCCGGAACGCATGGCAATTTTTCTTCTGTCAATATTATACTACGGGATATAAGTCCAAAAAACTTGCAGAAGTACGCAACTGCGTCGTAGCACTCACATGATTCGTAAAAGATATCATGTCAAAGCTACCTGGATCGAACGTACTTGACGGAGGATAATTTTGACTAATAGAAAAAAATTCCCACCCAACAAATTTATAAGTCTCAATAATGCAGAAGAAAATATATGTCCGCGTGGTCATGCGGTTCAAGGCATCAACATTAATGATCAAATGATCGTTATATTGATGGAGTACCGGGTTCGAATCACGTTCGTTTCAAGACAAAGCAGTTCAATTTTGCACTTTCTTTTTGGGCGAATGTTTAAGACAGTAGCAAAATTGCCGTGCGCTCCTGGCGCTTCGCGCCAGTCGCCCCCGCCAATTTTGCGGGACGTTCCCACGACCCCAAACCCCACCTATACCCCGTGTGCAGCTCCTACCTCTAGCATCAAGTATATAGGAACGATAGGTACTTAGTGTTAAGTGTCAACTAGCGCCACCTGTTGGCAGAATCTGGTACTATACTCTGGACTTGCAATAATTTTTCAATATTGGTCTTGTGTTATCTTGTTCGATGATAAGAAACCAAAAAGTAGCTCCGCCGGGATTCGAACGCTCGACCCCCGCGTCACGAAGCACATCGCTTACCACAGAGCTACGCTCGTCGTACTGTTTATTGAGGGAATAAATCAACTAAACTGCAAGCGATGTAAATCTCGCTTGAAGCAACCAATATCTCTCCTAGTTACCAACTTGTTTCTCTACTTCATAGTTTAGCGATTTATATTAACATAAAAACCCACACTTAATCATCTGTTCTCGTGGTCGAGTGGTTACAGTATCCACTTGCAGTGACGCAAGGCCTGCGTTCGATTCCAGCCGTCTTAGGGTTAATTTTTTCTTTCATTTTTCTTTCGTTTGACAATTCAATACCTCAAAGACTTGCTGTAGTTACCGATTCTGCTAACAAGTGGCAGAATCTATCTCCCAAAATTCAAAATATGGGCATACAATGTTTGCCAAGATCGATCTCGACCATCCAAGCTTTAGTGGCTGACTAGACGAACACCAGTCAAAGTCCGATGCACGATCACAGCGCACCCATTGACTTTTATTTGTAAAGTTTCACCGAACACGCAGTCGTGTTAAGACGCAATGTGACCCCCAGCGCATTCTGTTGGATATCAAATGTACTCGATCAATTAAAGCTGGACTTCGGTCGGTAACCCGGATGTTGATACGCGTGATGTTAACTAAAATATAATTCTATCATTTCTTGACCGGGATTCGATCGTGGACCCTCCATTACATCGACCAGCCGTCCTCACCGCCCGACCTGAGCACGGCAACCCTGACACAAACACCCGACATTGTTTTACTCTAAATATCAGAAAACTCTTTACTAGCAATACTGTTAAAAAAAAAAATATATATACCAGGATTTCAACCCGGGACCATCAATCAGTGGCAATGACACGGATTCAGCTCGCTACCAATGAGCCAAGCAGCCAACATGAATACGAGTGGGTATAGATCGTGCAAATATTCTATAAATAACTTAATAAATAAACCCTACTTCTGCTTTTAAAATCACCGTCTCTTCAATAAAAATATGAAACAGATGAAGTGCTGTGGGTTACAAAAGTAGGATAAACCGGGAATCGAACCGCGGACCCCTCACACTGCAGACCACGACAAAATAACAGATTTATTTATTTATTATTGTTTTTAACAAAAAAATATTGTTTTACAATTTGTACACAGAAATAAATACATACATTGCAATAATAATAATGATAATAATAATAATAATAATAATAATAATAATAATAATAATAATAATAATAATAAAACACTTTACTCCTTTACTCCCTTACCATGCCTAAACATGATTTAAATTCTTTGACGCTGTAAAAGGCATTCTTGATGAAAACATTTTTGATTTTAGTCTTGAAAATAAATGTTGTCTGGTTTTTTAAATCATTTGGCAGTGCATTGAACAAAGAGTAAAGAGTTTTTCACTTGTTGTAGTAAAATCTTCAATATGTAATTTAATAAAACAAGTAACTTATAGATGAAAAGGCATGACATTGTCAGAATCAATAACTCTTTAAATATCTCTTTACATGAGGTCCTCCTTGGACCTTGGTAAGTGTTAGGTAGATATACCTTGTGTTGTGGCTCTTTTCTGCAGTGGACGGTGCACGATCTGCGTGAACCGGTGCTCGGCGGTCAATTTTAGTCTTGGAGTTTTGTTGTCTT
Source organism: Protonemura montana (assembly GCA_947568835.1). Taxonomy (NCBI): domain Eukaryota; kingdom Metazoa; phylum Arthropoda; class Insecta; order Plecoptera; family Nemouridae; genus Protonemura; species Protonemura montana. The sequence continues at coordinate 827,972 of OX387609.1, forward strand.
GTTTATGAAAATTGTCACGTCAATTTTTACTCCAGTTAAATTAAAATTGACTCGCTATGAAACTAAATTGCATCAATCTGCTTTAAAATACGTGTTCAATTGTTTAATTTTTAGCAACACTATAACCGTCTCAAAAATTGATGCCCAAACGCATATTTGAGACGGTTATAGTGTTCTTAATAATAAAATACCCAGCGCATTGCAAGCGTTTGCAATTTAAATAAGATTTCATCCTAATACATGTTTAATTAGCTTCCAATTAATTCCAAGCTTGTGCTTAACTCTACTCCACTGGTCTTTCTTCAGCTACTGACAGTAAGCATCTTGAGCTGTCTTGTATGGTTTATTATCGGGGCCTTCACCTGTCTTCTGTTCCTCTTGACTACCAGCTTCGGTCCAGTAAACGCGTTCTTCCTGTCGGGCATCGCCGCGGTCAACAACGCAGGCATACACCTGATCGATGCCATCAGGCATTGTCAGTTCTGTTGCCAGAAGGAGGACGACGTACTCACAGAAGTACCAGCCAAACATTACCCGGAGTATTTGGTGCCAATAGACACATCGTTGCAATACGCACGACTATCGGGCGAATAGCGTGAAGCTGCCTAAAGAATATGGTTGTTTAAAGATGATTTTACTGTTTTTAAATTTAAATTTATGATTGGAATGTGCGTGTCTTGAGGGAAATAATTGCTAAAATAATCTCCCGTCGGTTACTTTTTTTTTTTAGTGTGAAAGTGAAAGAACATTTCCATGCTTATATACTATATAAAACTATAAAAATGTGTCTTCTTTTCATGAAAGCGTTCTACCACAAAAATAACAATTTTACGACTTTTGTTCACAATTTCCGCCCAATCAGAGGATTTCAATCTTTTAGAATAATGTTTGAAAATGTTTTGCTATTGGAAACCTACAACCTATTCGAGAGACATTTGCGCTTAGCCGCAAGTTGGAATAACTCGAGGCTCCAAAATTACAGCAATTCTCCAACTCCACGGCTAAACAGCAATCTTCCATTACATTACTGTTTGGAAAGGAAGCTTACAGACTAGGAGAATGTGGAAACGAACCGGGATACGAACCAGGGACCTCCCAATTGCCGGTCAGGTGCCTACATTCTTCCAGTCTAGATTACTTTCCATCCTTCACTTGCTGGTTTCAGCAAGAAAAACCAGAAAGAAAAGAAAATCCTGCACAATACTGTACCAATGTTCACCGTTTATTTCTTATCATTAATTACCCATATTTAATGTAAGGTGTTTTCTTATTAAATTTGTGTATTTAAACTGTGACCTAATCATGCTATTTATTTCCACGTAGGGCTTATCGAATATAAACATATTTTTTTAAAATAATTTTGTTGCAAAAAGCAAGAAATGGCACAATAGTGTGTAAACCTGAATTACGATCCGATGGAGCGCAAGCGCCGGCTTTCTAGACGAAACTTCACGATTTCTATAAAGATGTAGACGCAAAAACCAATTCACCCCTTGGCAACGGATTAAGGCTTTTATTTAAGGTCAATCAACAATCAATAACGTGAGGTGAAACTTTTATATCTCCTTTAAGTTTGCACAACTTGTTAGGTCTGCGCTAGAGTTAAGTACACGTTTTTAGGCTTATAAATCAATTAAACGCAGCACTTTTCTGTTTCAATAATTGGTTTGACCCATCCAAGCAATGAATTGGTTTATGGATTTAAAAAAAATTTGATGCATTTATTTGGCTGGCAATTTAAATAGCAGTATATAACCTACCCATCATGTGAGGCATGCAAAACAAATTGGCACACTTGACCAATAAGGCCCACAACCACTGCACCTAGAGTAGCACCTACCAAGAACTAACATACCTTCGAAGACTGGTTGGAACTCCTTGCTATTCAGGACTGTAGAAGTCCAGAATCTGCTTTTAGACGTCCTACTAATTTACAAGCAAAGGAATTGATTCGGGAGGAAAGGCAAAGGTGCAACTATGTTTAGCTTGAAAAGTGAATTATAGTGGAATTATGTTACCTTATAACATTTATTTTGGAACTAAAAATAACACCAAGCGGTTGTATCGGAGATTAAAATTAAAAACATAAGGTAAACTTATCGAACATCATAGCGAAATCACCATAAATTGCGACACAATCAAATCGCACGGTAAAAAAAATCCCAAATACAATTCACTTTCCATCAAACCAGTTCCAAAGCAAACGGCACTTACGTTTGCGACGTCCTTTATTCGCAGCACACGTCGCTTTAACGTACACTTATAGTCAACACTCGAGAGCGGTGCATTTCACTTGACGAGCACCGACCACTTCATCCCTCGACCACATTACCACACGCTGACCACTGCAGACAGCTCAACTGCACTTGCAATGAAACATACACGTGTCCAACCGTTCATTTACAACTGGAAATCATTCCGAATTTTGAATCTGGTATTGACACTCAATAATAGGTAGACAGAGGTTGCTAATGATCCTAGCTAGTCCTATTTCAGATGTCACATAAACTAGGTAGACTGGTTTTAAGAACTCTTCACATTCTACACCTAGATTGTAAGTACATTGATCTCAGGTGTTCAGTTAAAACACAGTTCATTTATCTAGAATGTTATTTTTGTAAATACCTCCTCCATTTCTTAAAAAGTAAACAAACAGCAGCGCATGTTCATACAAAGATGACGTGAGTCTCTGAAATTGATGTAGAAAGACGTTGAAAGAAATGAAAACTCGTGATCTTCATGCTGCCATTTTGTGCCTTCTGTTGCGTGAAATTGAGCAAGAAGTTGATGCAAACTTTGTGTCAATACCTGTCGAGAGCAGAAGTCACACAAAATGTGATGCTTCTAGTTTCCATTATATTCGAGATAGAACAAAAACTGATGAAGTGTGCACAAATAATAGAACGAAAGTCTTTTATTTCCAGGGTTTTCGCTTGAAAACTGCCCCCGAAAACACAGTTGTACCAAAAATTTAAATTCTAACGTAGCATGCAGTGACATGGTCAAGGGTAGGAATGAAATCAAACAAAATTACAATAATAACCTGTCTGAGATTTAGCGGGATTAAAACCACCGGGATTTCTCCTGATTTCAACGAATGAATCACACCCGCGATGCATTAAAGAAAACTCTTTGTTCGTCTTTGCACATTCGACTGTCGATGATTGTGGCAGCAGACGGCGACGGCAGCGGCCAGAGATTGGGTCACGGTTCAGAGCGCCACTGCGCGCAGGATGACCATCGACAGGGCCGAGAGTGCAGCTGCAATCGGCACGGTTACCACCCAGGCGTAGATGATGTTGCTGGCGTAGAGGAAACAAATTAGTTCACAGTCGACAGTCAAGTTCAACTAATTCCCACCATTGCTCTATTCTGGAATGTTAAATAACAGTCAAAGTATATTTTTTAAGAAAAATAACAGACGTGACAGTGGTCAATTGATAATGGCTGATAAATCAGCTGCAGGACGGTTATGTCCCAGATATACAGTAAAGTTTTAAGAAAGTTCAAACATGAGATCCTCAAGCAGACATAATTTACTGCTTTACATGCAGCAATCAATCAAAGAAAGTGCTGTGCCAGGCTCAGGTCTAGTATATTACAATTTTCTTAACTCCTAGATAAAGTGGGAGTTAAGTCAATTGGAAGTCAACCAATCACAGGCAAGGAAAGTCAACTGTTTCTGAGAGTTAAAAATATTGTTTTAAGGGGAACAGAAGGGACATGTTACTGATCCTGCCAGCAAAATACCATCATTCAGGCAGCCAAAGCAGTTTCTTTCCCCAACATAACTGCACGGTCTCAGGCATGTCCTGACCATCTCCTGGCTAGACCGGCTCTACAAGTCAATAATTAGGATCCACAATATTGATACAAGTATTTCAATAATTGAGGTAAACTGAGCAGAAACCAAAATCATATGGGTCATTCCATGTGTAATCACTCACCTCAAACTTTGACCGACCCAGATTTTGATGAAAATTGGTATACTTGTTAAGTTTGTTGACTTAGGGGCTATTTTTTAATTTTTTTTTTTTTGGTCCAACCGTTCGGATATTACAAGGGGGGGAAGTTGGGGTCATTTTGCCCCCCGCGCGTGTAGTGACCACCCTTTCTACGCAATATCTAGGGTTCTATGGGAGCTACAGAGCTGGGAAAAAAATCATCTGAAAGGTAATTTCATACCCTACCTGAATATGGAAACAAAAATGACGATATGTTAATACGAATTTAATTGTGATTTTACACATCTGCATTTTCCAAAATGACCATATCGCTGATGAGTCATTTTTGATTTGCCTGATTTTTTTTCTATATGTACAGAACATACATATGATCATGTGTTCCAAAAATCAAGATGGGTGTTCTACTACTTTCCAAGAAAAAAAAATGTTTTCTGCAAATTCATTCATAATATAAATTAATATGAACTGAATTTAAGACAACATTCAAGAAAATGATCATTACTTACAATCATAGCTACTATGAAGTAAAAATTTGCATATCTTAAGAGAGATGTAGTTTACCTTATTGAGGTACATATTTTATAAGCCCTGCTGTTGCCCTGTTGGTGTCTGTAGCCGACAAAAAGTATGTTCGACCAGTTGCCGTGTTGGGGTCGGCCAGTGTTAAAACATCAGCAAAAGCTACAATTAGTTTGTCTTGTACACTGGGATAAAAATATGATGGAGCTGGTCCATGAGGGTGTAGAAAGTTGACTTGAAGTTCAAGAGACTGTGATGATTTTTCAAGAACACACGCTAGCCACCAGTCTTCGTTGTATGCTACAGTGATGAAACTGCCCACGTCTTTGAACTCAAACTCGGGTATTTCTGCTGCTGTTGCTTCCTCCTCTTCTTCTTCTTCTTCTTCTTCTCCTTCTTCATTTTTCTCAACAATCTTCACAATGTTGATTTCTTCAGAAAGAGAAAAGTGTTTCACATGTAAGGAAGTTAGCGATTTTGGGTAGAACGCATGAAAGCTTCTTGTGCCTACGATAGTTTTTAATTCTTTGAATCGTTCTTTAAGTTTGATGCCATTTGCTGTAATCTCTTCATTGGCTACAAACACAAAATTTACAGTCCACACATTTTCTGTTGCCCACCGGTAAAAGTCTATCGGCGTCATTATTTGGTCGGCATATGGTTTCTGTAAACTTGCCCGTGCTGCATTTCGTTTTACAGTCCCACCAACTCCATCGCATGGTCCTTTACCGTGGGATGTGGCAAAAAAATGCCACTCAGCAGTTAGTTCGAAGTCAACTTCATGATGGCACAAGTTGGAAAAATTCTTCTTATTCTTATATTGGGCTGCCGCTCCATCAGAAAAGTAAATTAAATGGGATACATCCGAAATGTTTTGTTTCAGGTGTCTTATCAGGTGCTTTTGGAAAGTGTGCACAGTAACGGTGTCATGAGTTAGCGAGTCAGAAATGACAACGTAACTTAAATGTTGTATGTCTCGATCTTCAGGCTTAAAGTAACACACAAATGGGTGAAGGGTGCATTGGCTGTTATTCCAATGGTAACCTTGTGCAGCATCCTGGAGCACAAAAGAATAATTCTCAGCGAAGTCGCCCACTACTAAAACTTCCCCTGGTTTAAGGTTGGCTTTCTTCTCCTGCATGAATGCCGCTTGCTGCCGTGCAATAAAATCATGATTTCTTAATAAAATGCATTTTTCAATAAAACAGTCAACAAACTCATCTGTAGGTTTCGTAATTGTCTCTAGGGTACATCTGTCTGTTGACAGCCACTGTTTATAAGTCACAGAGTCTATGAAATTTTCACTGAATGAGATTTCTAGCCATTCACGAAGTTCATCGGTTCCCGGACAATTGCCACACTTTCCTACAAAGCAGTTGAGAAGCGGGGGGTTGCACATGAGGCTGGCAAGGCAGTGTTGGTATGATTTGATGGTACCGTCTGAAAGCAAAGGCAGCTTTGCTCCCAAAGCCATCAACTTAACGTTTTGGTGTATCGTACAGACACAGACAGAATGTGTCCCAGCTGCTCCTGCCAGAACACAATGTTTGGGTCTGAGCTCTGCAAACTTCGAGAATCCAACCTTGATGTCAGGATATTTATCTTTGAAGCTGCGATACACTTCACTTAAGTTGCTTAACACTAGTCTCTTCTGGCGGTGAACTCGATTGTCACCCACTTTAACCGAGACAAAATCTTTTTTACCCGGCATGACACGGCTTACATCATCATTTTCATAAAACTCTTCAATCAGTTGAATGCAATCAGGGGAAAGAGTTTTTCCTGCTTTTTGATTTGCAGATGGCAGTATCCCTTGGGCCTTTACTAGTTGTTTGGTTTTACGTACCAAATGGTTAGATGCATTGAACTCTTGCATTATTCTCTTAATGCTCCAACTTTTTGGAAGCACAGATAAAATTGTTATTTTCTCGCTTCTGGTACTCGTCTTAAACTTTTCTTTCAGTTGTGCTATTATCTCTGACCCATCACGGATGCTGTCCTTGCACTCCTCTGAAGATGTCAAATCTTCTTTGCTGATTTCTTCATTACTGGGAGATACTAGTTCCAATCTCTTCTTTACACCTTGTGTTATTTCGCTGAACTTTCTTTTCGAATAAAACATAGATTTACCCTTTAGTTTGGTGGTATTAATAGGTGACACACCAAATGCAGCTAAAGACTGATTCACGGCATCTGCTTCACAGGGTATGTCCACGAAAGGTAGGTCAAGTTCAGTGGATTTAGTTGGCGTTAGAACAGAAACGGTTGTTAGTTCCTTCAGCCTGAGCGAGAGCAGCTTACGGCAAGTTGAGCATAATTTCTTTCCAGGGATGAGGTCGGCAATCTCCAAGTATTTCGTCCTGGATGCTGCATTAATTTCTCTTAACCCATTAACTTTCACTATTCCACAGTGAGCCTGAAACGGATCGCAGCATAACTTGTGGTGACAGCTATACAGACGAAGGAATTTCTTTTCATGTAAATGACACACGGTCTTCACATTATCACACTTAGTACGCAGAGCTAATGATAACTGCTGGTCACTATTGAAACTTTCAATGCTTTTAATCGCTAGATCTTCGATGGGTCCACATTCTTCTTCAAAGAACAGTCCAATTGAGCACATTATGAATCTCTAAATAAAAGGTGCTTGAGAGCAAATTAGCTTCTATCCTCATCAACATGAGGCCAGAGACTGATTGCTTTAGTCCAGACAAGAAATTACCAAACTTTTTACTTGTAACCTGTTACAACTTGATCCATGATTCAGGAGCATGACAAACAATCTATAGTTGTATTCTAGGGAATACCATTTTAAGATTCTTGTAGATGCAAGTCCAGACAAGAAATGAACAAACTTTTGACTTCTATGAACTGTTTCAACTTGATCCATGATTTACAGGAATATGGCAAACAATCGATTTGTATTGTAGAGAATAACATTTCAAGAACATGCAACTGTGCAAACAAAAATCAACTTTAATATAAAATATATGCCAGTGCTCTGATCACAATAATTGTGATCAAAATGCTGTTCTACTGGCAAAAAGGCACTTTTTTATAGAAAAAATTTTTTTTCTTGGAAAGTGGTAAAACACCCATCTTGATTTTTGGAACACATGATCATATGTATGTTCTGTATATATAGAAAAAAAATCAGGCAAATCAAAAATGACTCATCAGCGATATGGTCATTTTGGAAAATGCAGATGTGTAAAATCACAATTAAATTCGTATTAACATATCGTCATTTTTGTTTCCATATTCAGGTAGGGTATGAAATTACCTTTCAGATGATTTTTTTCCCAGCTCTGTAGCTCCCATAGAACCCTAGATATTGCGTAGAAAGGGTGGTCACTACACGCCCGGGGGGCAAAATGACCCCAACTTCCCCCCCTTGTAATATCCGAACGGTTGGACCAAAAAAAAAAAAAAAAAAAAATAGCCCCTAAGTCAACAAACTTAACAAGTATACCAATTTTCATCAAAATCTGGGTCGGTCAAAGTGAAATTTAATTAAAAGTGAGTGATTACACATGGAATGACCCATATGCGAGAAATAACAGAATGAAATTTAGTACGACAGTGACTCTAGCTATGAGCAGCTTTTGTCGGTAAAATAGTCACTTGGCAGCTATCTTTCAAGTATTGGAGGTGTTTTAGTCTCCTACACAGTCGACCCAAAGCATCGCTCACCGAAACAGTTTCCAGTCGACGCCGCCGCCCGTCGTTGAGAACCAACCGACGAACACGACGCTGCCAACCTTGCAGTGAGTGGTCGAGATCGGGATGCCGATCTTGGAGGCAAGCAGCACCGTGAAGGCGGCACCGATCTCGATCGTGAAACCCGTCGATGCCGTTATCTTTGTCAGGTCCTCGCCGATCGTCTGCATGACACGCCGGCCCCAGACCCACAGCCCCACCGATATACCGAGACCCCCGTACAACAGAATGTACAGCGGAGTCTCGGATTCCTGCTTCACAGAGCCATCGGCGTAGATCAACCTGCAACCAGGAAGTAGTTCAATTTATTTGTTTACAACTTAGCAAAAGATACAAATTAGATTCTGGCATAGCATGTAAAATTCCAGTGGCTGCATATCATTCCAGAAAGCACCAGGTAAATTGACCAAAGCTACCAACTGATGGCGTCATCGATACACAAGCACTGGCTTGGCAGCGAGTAATGTCTTTATTTCTGCATCGTAGCAGGAAGTGCACTCTACCAGATTGCAATGAGCGGTCCAATCGCGTTGGAGACGTCGTTCCCTCCGTGAGCGAAGGAGCCAAACGTTGCCGTCAGCACTTGGAGGATGGAGAAAAGTCTGCCGACCTCTGGAGGGTCATCGGGTGCCACTGTCTTCCCACCTTCGTTCGGAGCCTCCACATCGAACCTCTGCACAGAAGGCACCAGCGTCAGGATACAGTAGTAGTTGGGGGTTAGCTCAAGATCTTGCTGCAACTTCAACAAACTTTCTAATTGTCATTTGACAGATATGATCTTTGCCAACGGGCAACGCTAGGTCGTTAAGAGTTGAAACTCACCGCTATGTTCCTTTCTTTGACAAGTGGCACTGCACTACTGTTGGGTGACAGTCCTGTGAACAAATGAAGGAGTTACAGAGCTGTTTAAACCAGTGCCATAGAGATCAAAGTTTTTCAAATAGAATAGTCGACCATCATTGCAAATAATGCAACAAAAAAACACGTATTAGACATTAGGAGACAAAGAAACACAGTTGGTATGGGAATACAATTGGAGTTCTAAACTATGCATTCAAGTTGAGCCACGGTCCTGTCAGGTACATAAGCTAAACAACTTGACAGACAGAGAGAAAGTAGTGACAGCTGTCAACCAAGGTTAGTTACCTGATGCAGGTGTGAGCTGCCCGGCGGCCATCAAGTTCGCCTCGTGTAGCTGCGCTTCCGTCTGCGTCTTCTCGAGCGGCGTGGACTCCTGAAACCATGGCAACCGGTCGTTAGTGTACTCTAAGTGGGAGGAGCTGCAACAACTGGCACGGTAATTGCTGACCTGACTGGACAAGTTAGTCATCAACAAGGCTGGGACTTGGGTTGAATCACTGCTTTGATTACCAGATCATAGAAGCCATTAATAGATAAAAAATTAAGCCAAGTTACGTTTACAAATTGTTTCTTTGATATTCCGAAAAAAGTATAGAAGTGTGTCCCATAATGAGAAAACACGGGAAGTATTTTGACGTTACCACGTGTTAAAGCGCATTATATAGGGAGGTATGTACGGATTTGCTCTACAAAATGGCACATGTGTAACAAGCCCTACAGCCTACAGGAAACAAAGGACAGAATGCGAGTTATTATCATTCAATAGTTCAGACAATTCTCTAGAAGTACTTTTTTTTAGTTTTCCGTGAATCTCCATAGCAACGTATCTAAGATCAGAGTACGCGCTGGAAATATCCAATTCGCTGAGCTACCAATTCAAACCTGGGTCGATTATAACAAGTTCCAAGCAAACTTAACTTCATGATCTGTCACGGGCTTGAATCAATCTGTTTACTTCAATGGCAACGCTGTAAACCAAGGCTGTTTGACAGTTAATTTCAATTGCAAGAAAATTAGACAGCCACTGGAGGATATATTCTAATTATATTACTGTATAAAACTGTAGTCAATTAAGTTTTAATTTCCAAATACAATCCAATCCATTAGAGACCTTGTGAGAATTTATCCAGCGAGACTAGCTGGCAATACGGTGACTTGATACCGTAATCTAACTCAACAATCTTTAGTACGACGTCAGGCAAAGCAAGATTGATTTGAAACAAATTGGCAGCCACCGCAACCAACTGCCAGAATCTTCGTTGAGATGCCAAGAAATATTTCCTGGCAGCAAAACACAAACGTTTAGTTGAGCACTGGACTGCGGTGCCAGATAAATTAATTGACATTATCTATTAAAATCAAAGCTCAAACATATAAACCCCAAGTTATGCATTCGCAAGACTGACATTGCATTCTTGAAGTGCATTGCGTCACGATTCGCAAGCTAAATCACGACCCAGCGGCTAAAAATACTCGCTTCAATGTGGTAACAACGTAACACTAACAATTGACCGATCTGTGCCAACGTAGGCTGCAAATAAACAGTGCACTTATTGGGATGAAATCTTATTTCAATTGCAAACGCTTGCAATGCGCGGGGTATTTTATTATTAACAACACTATAGCCGTCTCAAAAATTGATGCCCAAACGGGGACTCGAACCCCGATCTCCACCTGTCGCAGGTGTTGCTCTAACCAATTGAGCTACTTGGACCCCGATCTCCATCTGTCGCGGGTGTTGCTCTAACCAATTGAGCTACTTGGACCCCGATCTCCACCTGTCGCAGGTGTTGCTCTAACCAATTGAGCTACTTGGACCCCGATCTCCATCTGTCGCGGGTGTTGCTCTAACCAATTGAGCTACTTGGACCCCAATCTCCACCTGTCGCGGGTGTTGCTCTAACCAATTGAGCTACTTGGACCCCGATCTCCACCCGTCGCGGGTGTTGCTCTAACCAATTTAGCTACTTGGACCCCGATCTCCACCTGTCACGGGTGTTGCTTTAACCAATTGAGCTACTTGGACCCCGATCTCCACCTGTCGCGGGTGTTGCTCTAACCAATTGAGCTACTTGGACCCCGATCTCCACCTGTCGCGGGTGTTGCTCTAACCAATTGAGCTACTTGGACCCCGATCTCCACCTGTCGCGGGTGTTGCTCTAACCAATTGAGCTACTTGGACCCCGATCTCCACCTGTCGCGGGTGTTGCTCTAACCAATTGAGCTACTTGGACACTGACTTTTTGGGATGATTTTAGTGTATTTGATGAGAATGACAGATCTCCAAGGAGTAGAACCAAGAGGCTGTGAATACTCACAGTCACTCACTTCACGGGACAGAACGACAACGACAAACACCATTTCCTTTTCCTCTTGTTTTCTTGGATAATATTGTTCGAAATCAAACTCTTTATTCAACTTTTCATCAACACTGCAAGTGAGAGCCCATTTGCTCATCTCACTAGCATTCTCCAAGTCCTAGTGGTTACTTCCCTGTTTTTACACTTCTAAAAAGCCAGTGGCAGGATATAACTTAATTACAAAGCATATTTTAGTAAATCCCATTTATTGGGCTGCAGGTTCTGTAGCATCCTCTTTCTGGGAGATTTATTTGATTAATTTGTTTTTTTTGCTTCTTACAGTGCACAGTTTTGTACATTGGTAAGGTATTAATATAATATTATAAATACCACTAGAAATAGTACCGTGCGTTGGCAACTCCCATCCGATCTCCGCAGTCGCCTACCTTGTTGTTAGCTGCGTTGAGTGCAGTCTCTGCAAGCAGATATCCGTTCACCTTCCCGCCGTTGTTAGCTGCCGCTGGGAAGCGATATGTTTGCCCACCAGGTGGCAGCGCCGTTGCAACGATCGTCTTCTCGTTGGCTTCTGAAATCAACGGCATGCTCTTTGCTTCCAGCGTCACTGAACGCGGCGGCTTCGGGCTGCCTTCGCGAGAAGACTCTGCAAGAACCAGACAAAAACATTCAGTTGTAGGTCGAGATCACTTTAAATACTTGATATTTTCTTCATTTTAAGCTTTGTTCGTAAGTAAAACTGAACTGATTTAAAATGAATTTGTCGGATAAAACTATCGGAATGGCAAGTTTATCATTTCCACAACAATTACTACCAAACATTAAAACACTGAATGTGATTTTTATATCAAAACACAGATGAGAGATCTTTTTATGCAACTCTCAAGTTAATTGTGTAGAAGAGTTGAAATTCTGCAACTGACAATCCTTCTTTAAGATGTAACATAAAGGCTTTATGCTACTGGACTGTACCAGACTGGAACCAGCAACTGCACTTTGCAAAATAAGGCAAGTTGAAGGGCACAATTACAGGTCTAAATTGAAATTGGAAAGAAAGAGAATCAATTTGAAGAAATTGGGATGAAAGTGTAAAATGTTTGTGATGAAATGAATATGATCTATGGTCTAGGTTGACAACATGCATAAAGATTGTGATTTAACGAAGGAGTTCTTCAGAGGATTGCAAGTAGCTTCAGGCAAACATTGTTTCTAGACCTACACCATTGTTCTAGAACTTGCCACTGAAAGAATAATCTGGTCACCAAGTAAACAAGACAAAAACCACAGAACAAAGTAATCCAACATGCTTTGCTTTACAACCCAGTCACATGCTGCAAAGTTGGTAGTCAATTATTTATTATCGTTGTATTAATGTTTCGAGTTTACAGGTTTTATCACGTATTCAGTATTCAGTACATATTATATACGTATAGTACATATTCAGTATTCAGTACATGTACATGCACCAACCAAACAAAATACAAGCAAACAAACAAACAAGTCAAATTGAAATAGAAAATGTGGTTTTTATAATAATTAAAGATAAAAATAAACATGGCTGGAATTGACAAACGGTAGAAAGTGCATCGTGCATTACCGAACACCAACACTGAAGCAAGTGATTCTGAGAAGAATAGTCGTTGAGTATTAGATTCATCTTTGCATTTCCAATGGACTTGGTACCTTTCAAGAAAACACGCTCAGAAAATAAAGGAAGAAAGAAAAATATGTAAATAATTAAAAAGCAAAATGTGCAAAATAAGAGAAAGTGCGATATAATGTTTTAGCCAGAGAGAGAGAGAGAGAGAGAGAGAGTAAAGCGGAGCGGCGGCTGCCTCTCTGTTACCTGAGGAGTCTCCGAACGAGAAATTCACGGCACTCTTTCGACTATCTTTCGTCAGCTCTGCAACACGACCCAAACAAGCGGGAGTCAAGCACTGGACAATAACAACACAGAGCGGTAATACGACAGGTGAGGCAGGTGCGGAGGAAACGGCTGATAACGGCCTCCGCGTGCCACGCTGGCTCTCGAGAGTTTGACAAGAGCGTTCCTGAGAGCGCGGCGCTTCTTTTTTGTATTTGAAACTTTGTTACCAGACGCTTGGTTCTCGATTAAATTACACAAACGTTAAATGAGTTACAAGAAGCCGAAAAGTTCAAGCAGCCGTCTTTGTGGTACTAAATCACGGTAAGCCATTTTAGTTATAATCATTAATTTAGTAATAAATGATTTTATTCCTTAATATTATTATATCTTCATTTAAGAAATATGAAACCATGAGATCTAAGTCTTATTGACAAGGAAGTCGACATTTTTTGTGTTATCTGCAGTGATTTACAAGAGTTACATAGTTCTACAAAATCAAAATAATGTTTGCAACAAAGCCATAAGAGCTACGCCTTGCAATCAATACTTCAAGATGCTTACAGGAACCAGTGGCGGTCACCACATCTGCTCCAGTGGTAGTTACGCCACTGGCAGGAACTTTCCCACACTTGGTCAGATTAGGGAGCAAGTATCGGTTTGTAGCATAGAGTTGTTTTGTAGTTTAGTTGAGAGTCCAACTCGATGCATGGCCACAATGCGTTTACCAACGTAAAAAACAAGTTTGTTAGCAGGTGTTTCAATTTCAATTTCAAAGGTTCTTTATTTCGTTGTACATAAGTTTTTTTTTTAAATTACACACACGCTCCAATAAAAGTATAAAATAATACATAGATACACTTAGGAGCATTGAAATACGTCAATATAATAAAATTTATTTACAAGTAGAACAATTGCAATTCTGTCGTTTAGTGTACTCGTCGATGGTATAAAAGCAATGCTCTATTAAAAAAGTTTTGACCCTGCTCTTAAAAATGTTTCGGTCCGTTCTTGTTTCTTTCAGGGTCGTCGGTAAAGTATTAAAAAGGATAGCACCGGCAAATGAAGCGTCACGCCTGGAGATGTCTAATTTCACATTTTCTATTACACGAATTTCTTTTCTTCTCGTGTTTTTCCCGTGTACTTCTTGGGTTGATGTAAAAGCACCAGGATTGTCAATTACAAACAAAAGTACCTCTAGGATGTAAAGTGAGGCCACCGTTAAAATTTCTAGTTCTTTAAAGATGGGTCTACATGATTTTCGTTTTTTAGCTCTCTTTATTATTCGTAACGCCCTTTTTTGTAGAATGAATATATTTCTCGCAATTGGTCCCCCTCCCCAGACTATTATTCCGTAGCGTACCAGGGATTGGACATTTGCGTGGAAGGCCATCTTGAGGGTAGGTAAACTTACTTCCTTTGCTAGGATCTTAAGTCCAAAGCACGCTGCATTCAGTCTTTTTTTTAGTTTCTCAATGTGGCTTTTCCACTTGAGTCTATGGTCGATTTCTAGTCCCAGGAAAGTGCTGTTGTTCACTGTTTTAATCGTGCCTTCTTCTGTGGTTCTTGAGTTTCCTCTCACTGAGAATTTGATTATATTTGCTTTCTCACTGTTCAACTTTAGTTTGTTTATTTTGAACCACTCTTCGATTCTTGTCAGAGTCTGTTTGATGTTTAATGTCAGTTTCTCCTCATTTGCGCCTGTGACTATCAGGCTCGTGTCGTCCGCGAACAGTAAGGTGTCGGTGCACTCGCTTCTCATGTTGTCAGGAAGGTCATTGATATAGAGGGTAAAAAGTATTGGGGCAAGTAACGACCCCTGTGGCAGTCCGGTCTGGATGGGATTCCAATGTGATGATACGTTTTCGCCTTCTATGCATAGTTCCACCGCTTGCAGCCTGCCAGACAGGTATGATTCAACCCACTTCCCCGCCGCGCCCCTGATTCCATAGTGGCCTAGTTTCCCAATTAGTGCTCCATGATTGATAGTGTCAAATGCCTTGGTAAGATCGCACATGATTGCGCTTACCTTTGTTTTGTCTTCTAGCGCTCTTGTTATTCGATGGGTCATCGCATATATCGCTGTGCTCGTCGAATGCCCCTTACGAAAGCCGTGTTGGTTTTTGCACACTACGTTGTTATCGGCCAAGAACTTGTTTAGTCTGACTAGGAATACTTTTTCTATGATTTTAGCAAAGTACGTGAGGAGTGCGATCGGGCGGTAGTTATCCTTTTCGGTGGTCGGTCCTTTGTTTTTGTAGATTGGCTTCACTATTGTCCACTTGGCAGCCGCTGGGAACTCTCCAGTCGCGAGTGAATGGTTGCATATTTCCGCCAGGGGGCCGGCTATCTGGAAGCTAACTTTTTTTACAACTTTGCACGGCACCTCGTCCCATCCCCATGATTTCTTCTCCTTTAGGCCCTTGATGATATCGATAATCTCTCTGTAAGTTGTGGGCTCGAGCTGCATTAGGTTTGCAGGTGTCGGGAGGTTTTGAAGTTTGTTCATGCATTCTTGTCGAGTGTCTGTGGGATCATTGATTGTTCTTGCCGCCACTGAAGTAAAGTAGTCGTTGAATGCCGTTGTTATTTCCTTTCCGTTTGATGTTATCTTCTCATCCAGTAGTATCTTCCATCTTTTAGGCTGATTTTTGCCTGCCTCGCCCAATTTCTTCTTACTTAGGCATTCGTGAATGATATCCCATGAAGCACTGTTCTTGTTTTTTGCTTTCTTGATGGCTGCGTCATTCCAGCTTCTTTTACTTCTCCGGACTAGTCTTTGTACTTTTTTTTTCAATGCTTGTAGTTCCTTCTCGTGTTTTTCTCCAAATCTTTTCCTCGTGAGCAAGTATGTTCTCCTTTTGCGCATGCAGATTTCTTTTATCTCTTGTGTCATCCAGGGTTTACTCTTGTTCCGGTTGCTCCGTGCGGTGTACTTCTTTTTTGGGAACTTTATCTCGTACGCTGATAGAAAGATTTTGAGAAAGTGGTTGAATTTGTCGTCTGTTGTAGCTGCAGCAGTTATTTCTTGCCAGTTTTGATGCGCTAGCTCTTCTTTGAACTCTTCCAGCTTAATTTCTGATATTATTCTCTTGGTGGTTGTTTTGCTTCCCTGCTCTTTAGCTGTTATTTTTACTGACACTGCTTGACCATAGTGGTCTGAGAGCCCTGTCTCAACTGATTTTGGTTTTTTTCCTAGAGTAAAGTTGGATATCACGTTGTCTATGGCCGTGCTTGTTGTCCTGGTGACCCGTGTTGGGAAGTTGACGTTTGGGGTCATGTTGTGCAATGCGAGTATATTTTCAAGTTTGTTCCTATTTTTGTTTTGGGTCATGAAGTCGATGTTAAGGTCACAGAGGATAATGATCCTTTTACCCTCCCTTTCTAATCTGGTAATTAACCGAGTTAGCCTGTCCAGGAAGTTATTGAGTTTGTTTTCGTTTGGCGGGCGGTACAATGACATTATGATTAATGGCGATGGAGCTTCTATTTCGATCCCACATACTTCTATGACGTTTTCTTTACCTGATTCGCCTATGTCAGTTCGAGTCATGTAGTGCCATCTCCTGGTTGCGTTTACGTATATTGACGTGCCGCCTCCCATTTTTTTTGCACGCGCGAAGCTGGCTGCCAGCTCGTAGTCTTTGATTCTCACAAGGTTTTCTTGGTTTCTGTTTAGCCAGTGCTCTGATATGCATAGTACGTCAACTGCTCCCGTTGTGTCTAGAAAAACCTCGAGCTCCTCGACCTTGTTTTGGATACTGCAGATGTTTTGGTGCATTATTTCTAAGTCCAGTTTGCTGCTTTTTAGCTTCTCTCTCTGTACCCTGCCGGAATACTGTTTGGGGGTGCCTGTCTTTTGCTGTTCGGTGGGTATACTCTTTCTTCGTCCTTGGCACTTTTTCCTGTGGTCTGCATACTTGCTTTTTTTAATTACGTCTTCATGTTTATTTGCATATGGCTCCGCCTTGTTTTCTTCAGTCTTTCCTTCAGTCTTATCCTGTCGCTCTTGACTAGATTCGTTTTCTTTGGTCTTCTTCCTTAGTCCTTTGGCTCCGTTGTTCTTTGGTTGCTATTTGTCTTTGGCGGTTATCGTTTGGTGTAGTTGCAGGGCTTCTTCTATTTTTTCACTGATTAGGCTCCCTAGACGCTGTCCACCTCTCTTGTTCAGATGTAAGCCGTCTCGCGCCATGTCGTCCTGTGTTAGCCTGGTGTTCGGATCATAGAAGACAGCGTCCTTCTCGTCACATAACCATTTTATGCCCTCGTTAAGCTTATCTATGGTGGTATCGTACACATTGTTTCTATATACCAAGCCACCCACAACCCACTTGGCGTTTCCCCATTTTTCTTTCACCGTGTCTATCAATTCGTCTATCTCTGCTACCAGATGTACCTTCGAGCGTTTTTTCGTGACATTGTTAGTCCCTACATGGATTGCTATGACCTCCGGTTCAGCACTCTCTTCTTGTTGCCTGCATATTTGTTTGGCCAGCTCAGACACTTTAATACCCGGGTAGACTGTCACTTCGCATCCCTTCCGTCTGCAGTGTTCTCCAGCCACTCTTATCATAGAGTCTCCTTCAATCCTCACTCTCCTCTCCTGGAATCTTAGCTCCTGATCACTTTCTTCTCTCCCTTCGATTCCTTTTTTCGTCCTTGCTATCAAGTTTCTATATTTTTCGCTTCTTTTTTCCCTTTCATCCTTGTCTTCTGCATCGGTACTGTCCTGGTTTCCTTCTCTTCCCACCGTTCCTGGTCTTCCATGGGGGTTTCCTTGGTTCTTTGCCTCTATTTCTTGATTTTTATTTTGTTTCCCTCCCACAGCATTTCTCTTAGTTTCTTTAGCTCTTCCCTCCACCTGTAGCCTATTTCGTTCCTCTTTGTCCCGATTTGCTTGCATTATTTTCTGTGGCGATTCGATCATGTCTACCATCCTTTGAACAGCTGACTGTCGTTCATTGGTGTAGCTCATGGGTGGGGATCCTTGTGCGCATGCGCAGTCGTGTTGCCTCTGTTTTCCTAATCTTTCCTCTAATTCTTTGATTATGTCCCTTTGCATTGAAATAATTTCTTCTAAGTTTTCGTTGCGCTTATTTTTCTCAATTATTAACCTTTCTTTCTCTGTCAGATTTACTTGCAAGCCCATTATTATGTTAACTTGACAGGACAAATGACAGGTGACGTCACGCTTACCTTCTACGTTATCTGCGCCTGTCGATTCGTTTTTAGCTTTGTTTTCTTCGATGGCTGATTTTAATCGCCCAACCAAGTCATCTTTCTTGCCTGCCGCAGAAAGCCCCATCTTCTCACACTCTTTCCTAAGTTCGATGCACGTAAGATCTTCCAAAAATGCACACTTTACTGAGAGCGATTCTCTTGCCATACCCGTATCGTCAGCCATCTTCGTCAGTTCTTTGCAGTTCTTTGCAGTTGCATTTCTTTGGAGAAGAATGCTTTTAAGAATGGTTTCAAAATAATGCTGAATATTCTTGGCTATAATGGACAGCTAAAATGGTTGACTGCCTTTGTTAAAATGTTCAAACTTTTTTAACATCATGTTGTGGAGTTGGCCAATTTCAAGACATTGAACAAATAGAGACATTAAGACAATAATAAGTGAACCTTCCATCATAGCATTACAAAAAGTGAATCTAGATCCTTGCTGCTACTGAGTTTTATCAACAATAATGATATCCTACAAATTGGTGCCCAATTGGGGCAACATTTTTGACCAAATTTTTGACAGATCACATGATTATCAAATTCTCTGCCCATATTCCAATTGAAAAATTTCACAGCCTTGTTGGTAATTTTACGTTGGTGAAAAACATGGTGGCCATTTCTACAAGCCTTTCAGTGCTTATTCAGCGCACTACTTTTGCTCGTGTTGAGATTGTGAGAAATAAAATTTCCAATTTCTTTAGTCAAACATTGACAAGCAAATACAAAAAAGTATTTGCCATAACATTTATCAGAAGAACACAAATATCTTTAGCCGACCACTCAGCTCCTCCGATCATTATCCCAACCGTGCAATAGTGAAGTTGGCCATTTTAGCCGGTGGTTCTTATTGCAAATAAACAAGCAAACAAAGCTCGTTGTGTGAAAGTCTTGTGAGAATCATGATGGAGATTTGGCAGCGATGTTAGCGAGGTGATATCTTCAACTCACCCAGACATTGGCGACGTTGGTACGGAACCAGAACAAGCTGCACCCCGATCACGACCACGGCACCGATAGAGCTGCTGATTGCCAACGCACCCCACCAGGGCAGTGCGTCAAGGTGCAGCACTGGGTGCAAACAAACATCTCGGTTATAAACTCGGAATAGCAGACCATGCACTATATGACTGACAGAGCAGAGACAGAGTTTGCTTCTGTTTGGAGAGATTGTCACCAGTCTATTTGTTCATATTTATCATCTAACTCAGGTTCACTAAATCTTTCTGACACTTGGCATTGACAGTACGTTCTTTCAACCTCAAGTCCAAGATTTTGTCAAGTTGGCATTAAATAATTCCAGCTCCAATTATGTCAGGTTAGGTTATTCTCTGAGCCGGTAGCTTGCATGTATTTTGATTTTATTATTTATTGGACCATTTTAACATAAGACAACATGTGAACAATACAAGATTGCAGTTGATGAGCCACACTGAAACTTTGCAACTCTGCGCTAGTCTACGCAGTAGAAACATTGGTCTCCAGTCTATCAAACGTTGCCCATCTCTCTTAAAGCAGAGTAACTCACGCTTGGGCCCATCGTGCACAATAGAGAAGATGTTGATGAAGACGGTGACTCCGTAGAAGAGAGGTAAAGCACGCAGTCCCGGCTCTAGCGGCCGCGGGGCTTGAAGGATGAATCTCGAGATCAGCTTGTAAAGTGTCACTGACATCAGACCTGACAGCAGCGGCGAGATGAACCACGACGCCACTGTAAGCAGAGAGCAGACGCCACTGGTCAAGCGATTGGCAAGAAGCTAGACCTGAGTTTGCCAGATTGAAATCTGCTTGCGATAAGTGTTTTACTTTCAATCTGTTTCCCCAAAGATTGCCAACTTTTCTGACATTCTGTCAATCACATTTGTCGATCCCTGACCTACTTTTAGAAATGTGTCATAAATATAGTAGAAATAGCAGATGTTGGTTGCGATTCCATTTATTTTCATGGTTAAACCTGGGAAATTTGGGGTTGTTGATGGTTCACTAATAAAACATGCGGCCTGAAGTCAACGAAGATGACGCAGGTTGATTCCAAATCATTTTAACAAATTGGAAAATACTTAAATGTCCTCTTGAACAGCCCTTCAGTCTAAAGGAACTTTCTTGTCGTGGGAGAATAGCAAACCAGTGAGAAAATCTACCAGAGAGATGTTGATGGCAAAGAGGGAATGAGGAGAGAAGTTATGACGGAATGAATCAAGAATGATGACTTAATGCCGGACCATGGCGTTTAGTTTGTGACCGTATTTTATTAAGATATCTCCCCCCACCCCTTATTTCTGACACTGAGCTGTAGAAGATTTTTCATCCCTTGTTCCAGGCACACTCTCCAAGGATCATTGCCTCGCCTTTCAGCGCGTTTTACCGGCAAAGTTGCACCGTACATTGACAGGCAAAGTTTTTCATAGGAATTAAAAATGGCGACGTCATGTAAAACCAACAAGATAGTAAGGGAACCTACGTTATATTTGTGTTTCGAGTTATCGTGCTATTAGCAAGCTCGTCAGTCTAATTAGATTGGCTTACAGACAGTGAATCAAAGAGGCGCGTCTGTTCGCACGACTCAATAAGTCAGAGTCAATTAACGCATGCCAGAGTCGCTAACGAGTGACGCCTCTCAGTGGCCTTGATTTTAGGCGATATCTTTGATGCATCACCTTTATTTTTTAAGTTAATTCACTACAATTTGGTTTCTATCGAAAGATTAACGGCGACGGTTTCTTGAAATAATTTGCTCAGGCTTCTTAGTGAGCCTTCCCAATTAGCACCAAACAGACGCAATGCATTGAGGGTTTTTCAAACTAATTGACAGCAACCTCGCGATCCCATTGGATAACTCTGCGCCCCAAATTGTGCTCCCATTTTACCAATTTCTTCCTGTTCGACGACAGGGAACTCAGTTTCAGGACTGAAATCATACAATCAAAGAAGAAGAGTACAAATTGAACTGTTTGGCGTGTTGGAAACACCGGTTCTCATTAGCTCACCGAAGTTAAGCAACACTGCGCTGGGTCAGGTATCGGATGGATGACCATCATACACATGACCAGTTCTGTTCGGGAGAGAGGTTGGAGGGATGAAAGTTAAGCAACACTGCGCTGAGTCAGGTATTGGATGGGTGACCATCATACACATGACCAGTTCTGTTCTGGAGACAGGTTGGAGGGATGAAAGTTAAGCAACACTGCGCTGAGTCAGGTATTGGATGGATGACCATCATACACATGACGAGTTCTGTTCGGGAGAGGGGTTGGAGGGATGAAAGTTAAGCAACACTGCGCTGGGTCAGGTATTGGATGGGTGACCATCATACACATGACCAGTTCTGTTCGGGAGAGAGGTTGGAGGGATGAAAGTTGAGCAACACTACGCTGAGTCAGGTATTGGATGGATGACCATCATACACATGACGAGTTCTGTTCGGGAGAGAGGTTGGAGGGATGAAAGTTAAGCAACACTGCGCTGGGTCAGGTATTGGATGGGTGACCATCATACACATGACCAGTTCTGTTCAGGAGAGAGGTTGGAGGGATGAAAATTAAGCAACACTGCGCTGGGTCAGGTATTGGATGGGTGACCATCATACACATGACCAGTTCAGTTCGGGAGAGAGGTTGGAGGGATGATAGTTAAGCAACACTGCGCTGGGTCAGGTATTGGATGGGTGACCATCATACACATGACCAGTTCTGTTCAGGAGAGAGGTTGGAGTGATGAAAGTTAAGCAACACTGCGCTGGGTCAGGTATTGGATGGGTGACCATCATACACATGACCAGTTCAGTTCGGGAGAGAGGTTGGAGGGATGAAAGTTAAGCAACACTGTGCTGGGTCAGGTATTGGATGGGTGACCATCATACACATGACCAGTTCTGTTCGCGAGAGAGGTTGGAGGGTTGAAAGTTAGTACAGCAACTTCACTCGCCTTGCTTATCAACCTCTCGACAGCATGGATTTGTGGAGGAATCCTGTTGTTCGCGTTGTACCGTCCTTCGGAAGGGACGTTAAGCCGGTGGTCCCCTTGGTGCTCTTCGACAGGAGTAGGCTACGTGACGGCACCGGGTTTCCCCTCCTCCCTTCTAGGCTAGGTTAGGTTCATCATCATCCTCATCATCATCCACTCATTCACGGACGCTATTAGACCAGTGCCGCATGGCCAGATGTCAAAACAGTGCTAAGTTAAACACCACAAAATAAATAATGGAGAGTACAGAGATTGCCGAGGCCAACATTTTCAAGTGCAGCTCGAGTTGAAGATCAGATTATGAAACAATTTGAAATGAAATTTCTCTCCTTCAAGACATTGAGCGAAGACCCTTGAAATGTAAGCAACCTGGGACAGTGATTTAGTGCGACGAGATCGCGAGACAAAAGAATCAAGTAAACACGACGACAGCGCCGTGCGGTGAGCGATTTACGAGACATCGTGGCTGTGTTAACCTTGGGATGGCGCAACAGGCGGCATATGACGCGTCATTATAACAGCTGATTATCAGACAACGCTACGTCTTTTATTTTATAAACATTCGTTTCTAAAGAAATCTCGGAAAAGAGAAAATACTTCGATAGTTTCTAGTATTTCGTGGGGTTTGTGGCCGGTAATTTTGATTACGTCACTGGTGAAAGCATGTGTAGAGACTTCGCCGAAGTTAAGCAACACTGCGCTGGGTCAGGTATTGGATGGGTGACCATCATACACATGACCAGTTCTGTTCGGGAGAGAGGTTGGAGGGATGAAAGTTAAGCAACACTGCGCTGAGTCAGGTATTGGATGGGTGACCATCATACACATGACCAGTTCTGTTCGGGAGAGAGGTTGGAGGGATGAAAGTTAAGCAACACTGCGCTGAGTCAGGTATTGGATGGGTGACCATCATACACATGACCAGTTCTGTTCGGGAGAGAGGTTGGAGGGATGAAAGTTAAGCAACACTGCGCTGGGTCAGGTATTGGATGGCTGACCATTATACACATGACCAGTTCTGTTCGGGAGAGAGGTTGGAGGGATGAAAGTTAAGCAACACTGCGCTGAGTCAGGTATTGGATGGGTGACCATCATACACATGACCAGTTCTGTTCGGGAGAGAGGTTGGAGGGATGAAAGTTAAGCAACACTGCGCTGGGTCAGGTATTGGATGGGTGACTATCATACACATGACCAGTTCTGTTCGGGGGAGAGGTTGGAGGGATGAAAGTTAAGCAACACTGCGCTGGGTCAGGTATTGAATGGGTGATCATCATACACATGACCAGTTCTGTTCGGGAGAGAGGTTGGAGGGATGAAAGTTAGTACAGCAACTTCACTCGCCTTGCTTATCAACCTCTCGACAGCATGGATTTGTGGAGGAATCCTGTTGTTCACGTTGTACCGTCCTTCGGAAGAGACGTTAAGCCGGTGATCCCCTTGGTGCTCTTCGACAGGAGTAGGCTACGTGCCGGCACCGAGTTTCCCTTCATTCTAGACTATAATATGCTCGCTTCATTATCATTTTGATCATTGAATCCATGCACTGATGCCATTTCGGGTATAACATGGCAGTTTTCAAAACAGTGCGTCGCTAAACAGAATAAAGCAAACGATTCAGTTTCAGAACCAACATTTTCTCGAGTATGAATACTGTTAGCAAGCACGTGGTCGACCATTATCACTGCAAGTTCATTCTCTGCAGATATGATATAAAACACGGTGACTGAGCTTCTCTTGGAAGAAACTTCAAGGAGGCGGTGTGTCAATAAGATGCGCAGTTTCACTCACGGGTTTATTTCGGGGAGTTTTCTCACGGGTTTACTTTCTGTCGGTGATCAATTTTCCAGGAATAAATTCAGCGCGTCTTGTCACGCGAGATCATCCCACTCTGTTGTCGTGTTCCCAGAATGCAAAGCAAAGCAATTCGGTCGTTTGAATCATCGGTACAACTGCGCCCTGATTAGAAGATGTCCCATTTGATGGTCCAAATACTTAATCGAGAGTTAACGTTGGCAAGGGGAGTTGATTAGGTTTGAACAATTCCTTGTACAATTTGTTTTGATGATGCTATGTACGCAAGCTCTGGGAGATTAAATTGAATTAAAACATATAATTAAGAATTCTGTCTTCAATAAAACATCCGAGGTATTATTGCCGCACTCGCCGGGGCCAAGAATTTACCAGGCACTGGCAACCGAGCCGCGAAGAGATGTCAACTCTAGGGACCCGCGGGGTTACCATGGCAACCCACCGCATCGTATACCGTTACCACACCATGGCAACACATTTCCCAAGCGAGATCATCGAAGCCGGAGGCGATGCGCCCCAATTACCCGCGGGTTTTGAGAACGTGATCCCACTCGGGACCAAACTATCTCCGGCAGATGACACAATATTCGCTCGACAATTCCATGCTTTGGCACGCAAAACTCGTGCAATGACGTCACATTCCGCGCAGCTAGAGACACGAGCGATCGGCGCCGAGTTCCAATGAAAGGCTGCATTCATTCGCAAGCCGCTTCTACGAATTGTACCAAAGCTGGCGTCGAAACGGTGTCAAAAAGTAAAGTGAAAAGAGGGCCGAAGAAACAGGTCGAGCTCGCTAAACGCCTCTCCTTCAGGCACGGTCCCGATGAGCTTTGTTATGACGACCATCAGAAAGCGTTCATTTCAGGAATGATAATTATAACGGATTCATTTTGAAAAAACACATCTGAAAATATCGTCCAATGATACATAATCTGGCGCCAATGTTCACGTTTCAAGTAGCTAATTAACGATAGATTCTGATAATGGAATGCGGTTGTGGACCCTATTAGACCAAGACAGGAAGGACAGGTTTGGGAGGTGTCACCCCAGTTTATTATCGCACTCTATCCCGAGTCAGATGATTGACAATCAGCCCCCACCCCCCTTCCCGTAGCGATGCCACCCATAGAGACTCACCAATCTTGCCGAGCGTTTCCCAGTGCAGACCGGAAGTGCCCCTCGAGACGAGGGAGAAGCCGACGGTGGCGCCCACGATGCTATGCGTGCCCGAGATCGGAAGCTTGAAGAATGTAGCTACCATCAACCAGATGGCACTGCCCGCTGCAAAGGAGAACACGAGGTTAACACGGGACTCGACATCCCAGCGTGGCAGAGAGCCGAGAGTGCACCCGGTGTTGAACGCAGCCTGTTCCTGTCCAATGCTCCCAAGGTTTTGTTCAGAATACCAGAACAAACGCGGATTCATATTCATGGGTGAAGCAACACATGCTAGTCCTAGCAGTAGATGGGTGACCAGCGCCAAGGTCTTGTCGCGGTATGCCCAGCCTAGCCGTGGCTAGGGTGTGTCGCTACCTGACGCCTCTAAGCGGACCAAGGGGTGATCTTGGGGCGAACCGAGAACCATGATTCCAAGAATCCGCCGCCTCGGCCGCAGGGTGCACCGTCGACCGTTCAGTGGGAGCTAGGGGTCCCGTGTACCATGGCACGTACACCCGGCTAGAGGGTGTAAAGTCTTAGAGGGTAACGAGTCCAGTCGATCAAGAGGGCGTTGGAGCCGATTATTGGCTACCAGGATTGCATCATGAAACGCAAATGAAGTTGTCTTGGTAGATACCAGGGAGTGAAGCCCAAAAGATGTCAAAAGCCCTTCGTGGTAATTTTGCTACTAGTAGCCCCTGAATATGCTGAGTGATATGAGCTTCTTTATGCATCAACACTGGCCCAAATAACGCTTTAATGTTCGCGTTGTAAGATGAGCGACGCGCCATGATTTGTTTCAAACCGGCGGAAACGTTGAAGTACTCGGCAGGATTTGAACAAGCGGCAAACTGTGTCACTGCACGATAGACTGATAGCGCCAGGCGCTGTGAGAGCGATCTCGATCTCAGGCGAAACAAGTGCTTGCATCGACACCTAGAGTGCCTCGGCAACAAACTCCATCGACATTGTGCTAAAACTTCCAGATGAAGAGCAGCCAACACAGTGTGTCAAAGTGACAAGGCTAAGTGGTGGCCGGTCCTTGGTGCTGTTGGACAGGAGCAGCCAACACAGTGTGTCAAAGTGACAAGGCTAAGTGGTGGCCGGTCCTTGGTGCTGTTGGACAGGAGCAGCCAACACAGTGTGTCAAAGTGACAAGACTTAATGGTGGCCGGTCCTTGGTGCTGTTGGACAGGAGCAGCCAACACAGTGTGTCAAAGTGACGAGGCTAAGCGGTGGCCGATCCTTGGTGCTGTTGGACAGGAGCAGCCAACACAGTGTGTCAAAGTGACAAGGCTAAGCGGTGGCCGGTCCTTGGTGCTGTTGGACAGGAGCAGCCAACACAGTGTGTCAAAGTGACAAGGCTAAGCGGTGGCCGGTCCTTGGTGCTGTTGGACAGGAGCAGCCAACACAGTGTGTGAAAGTGACAAGACTTAATGGTGGCCGGTCCTTGGTGCTGTTGGACAGGAGCAGCCAACACAGTGTGTCAAAGTGACAAGGCTAAGCGGTGGCCGGTCCTTGGTGCTGTTGTACAGGAGCAGCCAACACAGTGTGTCAAAGTGACAAGGCTAAGCGGTGGCCGGTCCTTGGTGCTGTTGGACAGGAGCAGCCAACACAGTGTGTGAAAGTGACAAGACTTAATGGTGGCCGGTCCTTGGTGCTGTTGGACAGGAGCAGCCAACACAGTGTGTCAAAGTGACAAGGCTAAGCGGTGGCCGGTCCTTGGTGCTGTTGGACAGGAGCACCCAACACAGTGTTACAAAGTGACAAGGCTAAGCGGTGGCCGGTCCTTGGTGCTGTTGGACAGGAGCAGCCAACACAGTGTGTCAAAGTGACAAGGCTAAGCGGTGGCCGGTCCTTGGTGCTGTTGGACAGGAGCAGCCAACACAGTGTGTCAAAGTGACAAGGCTAAGCGGTGGCCGGTCCTTGGTGCTGTTGGACAGGAGCAGCCAACACAGTGTGTCAAAGTGACAAGGCTAAGCGGTTTTTTTCTTACTTAGCATCCAATATGTCAGGCTATTCTTTCCTGGAATTACTTTTTACTTATGTATCATGATTATAAAAATGGAAATTATCTGCGAAATTTCTATTTTGTCACAATTTAGAGCAAATAATATTAAAGATTATGTTTTACCGTTTAAATGCTTTGATAAAACATTGCCGATTAGAATAAAACCCGAGAATATTTCCACCTGTAGGTTCAAGTTTATTTGACTTCTTAGAAAAATGCGCTTTCATTGATCATCCGCGGAAATTTGATTAAATCAGAAGTTTCGTTCAGAAAGCGTCACTCGTTAATCAAAGCAATCTGTTAAATTCCTGTGCTATTTTTGTGACGATAAAAACACACTGTACGCGGGTCTAGTCTTTATTTTTTATCCCTATGTCAAACTAACGGATTGTTTTGAAAGCTTCCCACCAAAGTAACGGTACCATAAAGCTGTCCTTAAAATAAAAATTGTACATATTTTGTCTTAACCCAGCGTCTCTGATGTTGAAGCGGCGTCCAAGCGACATGCCTCGCCTTTCGAGGTCTACTTTTTTGGGATTTTTCTAGCAAAATATAGACAGAGTCACCGAGATCCGACAAAAACATCGACGTTTACACTTCGACCTTGCTATTGTGGTGGCATGTGACCAAAATGATTCAGTTAAGCCGTGCTTCGTGCTTTACTTTTGAGGTCTACTTTTTTCATATCTTGCAAGCAAAATATAGACAGAACCACTAAGACCAGACAAAAACATCGACTTTAAAGCTACGACCATGCTTCAGTTGCGGCCTGCGACCAAAGTGAGACCGTTAAGTTCTGTGCTTTGTGTCTTTTAGTACGAGGTCTACTTTTTTCATATCTTGCAAGCAAAATATAGACAGAATCACGTCGTAAAAACATTGACTTTAAAGCTACGACCATGCTTCATTTGCGGCCTGCGACCAAAGTGAGACCGTTAAGCTCCGTGCTTTGTGTCTTTTAGTACGAGGTCTACTTTTATAATATCTTGCAAGCAAAATATAGACAGAACCACTAAGACCAGACAAAAACATCGACTTTAAAGCTACGACCATGCTTCAGTTGCGGCCTGCGACCAAAGTGAGACCGTTAAGTTCCGTGCTTTGTGTTTTTTAGTACGAGGTCTACTTTTTTCATATCTTGCTAGCAAAATATAGACAGAATCACGTCGTAAAAACATTGACTTTAAAGCTACGACAATGACTGGCACCGGTCTTACCCTCAGCTCCATGCCACGCAAGAACCAGAGCCAAAGGGACAGTGGCCAACACAGTGTGTCAAAGTGACAAGGCTAAGCGGTGGCCGATCCTTGGTGCTGTTGGACAGGAGCAGCCAACACAGTGTGTCAGAGTTACAAGCCTAAGCGGTGGCCGGTCCTTGGTGCTGTTGAACAGGAGCAGCCAACACAGTGTGTCAAAGTGACAAGGCTAAGCGGTGGCCGGTCCTTGGTGCTGTTGGACAGGAGCAGCCAACACAGTGTGTCAAAGTGACAAGGCTAAGCGGTGGCCGGTCCTTGGTGCTGTTGGACAGGAGCAGCCAACACAGTGTGTCAAAGTGACAAGGCTAAGCGGTGACCGGTCCTTGGTGCTGTTGGACAGGAGCAGCCAACACAGTGTGTCAAAGTGACAAGGCTAAGCGGTGGCCGGTCCTTGGTGCTGTTGGACAGGAGCAGCCAACACAGTGTGTCAAAGTGACAAGGCTAAGCGGTGGCCGGTCCTTGGTGCTGTTGGACAGGAGCAGCCTACACAGTGTGTCAAAGTGACAAGGCTAAGCGGTGTCCGGTCCTTGGTGCTGTTGGACAGGAGCAGCCAACACAGTGTGTCAAAGTGACAAGGCTAAGCGGTGGCCGGTCCTTGGTGCTGTTGGACAGGAGCAGCCAACACAGTGTGTCAAAGTGACAAGGCTAAGCGGTGGCCGGTCCTTGGTGCTGTTGGACAGGAGCAGCCAACACAGTGTGTCAAAGTGACAAGGCTAAGCGGTGGCCGGTCCTTGGTGCTGTTGGACAGGAGCAGCCTACACAGTGTGTCAAAGTGACAAGGCTAAGCGGTGTCCGGTCCTTGGTGCTGTTGGACAGGAGCAGCCAACACAGTGTGTCAAAGTGACAAGGCTAAGCGGTGGCCGGTCCTTGGTGCTGTTGGACAGGAGCAGCCAACACAGTGTGTCAAAGTGACAAGGCTAAGCGGTGGCCGGTCCTTGGTGCTGTTGGACAGGAGCAGCCAACACAGTGTGTGAAAGTGACAAGGCTAAGCGGTGGCCGGTCCTTGGTGCTGTTGGACAGGAGCAGCCTACACAGTGTGTCAAAGTGACAAGGCTAAGCGGTGTCCGGTCCTTGGTGCTGTTGGACAGGAGCAGCCAACACAGTGTGTCAAAGTGACAAGGCTAAGCGGTGGCCGGTCCTTGGTGCTGTTGGACAGGAGCAGCCAACACAGTGTGTCAAAGTGACAAGGCTAAGCGGTGGCCGGTCCTTGGTGCTGTTGGACAGGAGCAGCCAACACAGTGTGTCAAAGTGACAAGGCTAAGCGGTGGCCGGTCCTTGGTGCTGTTGGACAGGGTGATATTATGGAGGTATTTTCTTCAGTTTGCACCTACCCAGGGAGGAAAGACAGCCGAGCATGAGTTCCTTCTCCGAGTCATGGTAGACGTCAAGCTGCAAAACTCCTTTGCGCATCGTGTCCGACACCTTGTACCCTGCAATGAGAGACAAAACTTTTGAAATATTTGGCAAATGTGATAACAAATTGAGAATCTGTATATCATATATCAACTTGAAATGTTTCGATCCCACATTTTTGCTCATTTTGGCTGCAGTTAATGATTGAACAAAGTTACTGAGCTGTAAGTTATTCTGGAAAGAGACAGGTCAGGTTGTTTTGTCCACTGGTTTTACTTACCTATAAGAACAGCTCCAGCGATCTCGAAGACAGTTGCCAAACAGCACGCCTGTCTTATTGTCAGCACCTTTGAGCCGACGGATGTGCCGAACGAGTTGGCCACGTCGTTGGCGCCGATACCGAACGCTAGCACGAAGGCGACAATGAAGCCCAACACTACCAGCCATAGCACTTCCGGAGCGAACAAGTCCAGCATTGCGATCGACAATTGGGGATTGGGGGGGGGGGGGGGGGGATGAGATCGGGATTATCCGTTGGAGGCCATTCTATGGTTATCACAGTTCATCTAGGGAATCATGGTAAACAGATTCGAGCTTTAGTTTGAAATGGGATTTATTTTTTAGGGTGTGGATTTATAGAAAGGATCGCGCACACGTAAAATGCGTAGTATATAAAAAATAAATAAATATTAAATTTCTCTCAACTTTCTTCGTGTTTGTTTTCTCTTTCTCTCTCTCTTTATCTGTTGCCTTCTTTTAAGTCTTCTCTCCTCCCTTATTTTGACTCAACTTTCTTCTGATTTCTTCAACGTGAGCTTGTGTAATTGAGCGTTTAGGCCTTGTGTGTGTGTTACGTGTGTGTTACGTGTGTTACGTGTGTTCTTGTTGATTTATTTGGTAGTCACTAGTTTACTTGCTAAGTCTCGCTTCGTCCACTAAACGAACTCGACGCGAGTTGTTTTAAAAAAATTACAAAATACAACCTATCTGAGTTGTTCGTTCGTTAGCTTCAATTACTAATATTATTTAGTACTTGTTCCCGCCTTCTTTCACTGGTAAAACTCAACCCCTTATTTCCAATATAGAGATGTATATACCTATAGATCCTAATTAACAGTAAATTCTTCACTAATTATTCTCGTTATAAACATCAAAGTACTGACCACTAAAAGTGTTATTTTTGTTGATATAATATATACTAGAAATGAAGTAACTTTGTCCGCTAATATAAATTATCTGTTCCCCTCTAAGTAGAAAACAACTGATCCCAAACACTGATAATTTAATTAATCCAAGTGACACATTCCTACAATTTCCTAACCTCTCTTTTTTTAAGTAGTTATATTATCACTTGTTGCCTAACTCCCCGCTTCCTAACTTTGTCTTTGAGTTCTGTATAAATTTGTGTCCGTATATCCAATGTCTAGTTTCTTACCTAGTTTTTCTGCTTTTCCCCTAGTTTTTCTGCTTTTCCCCTAGTGTTTCTGATTTTAACCTTTGTTCCTGTTTTCCCCTAGTGTTTCCGATTTTCCCCTATTGTTCCTGATTTTTCCCTAAAGTTCCTGATTTTCCCCTAGTGTTTCTGATTTTCCCCTAGTGTTTCTGATTTTCCCCTAGTGTTTCTGCCGCGAATTGGCACGCCTGGCTGCGTGCTAAGATATCAGATGGCAGACGATGAACACGTTGTACGTCCAGCTCCTGTTCACTGAAGCACTCATCTGCAACAAAAGCAAAAGGTTAGGTTAGGTTAGGTTAGGTTAGGTCAGGTTCGGTTAGGTTAGGTTAGGTTAGGTTAGGTTAGGTTGGTACCCAGCACGTGCAATCAACGTAAGTCACATGGGTTATGTCCAGGATAAGCCAAGGTTCAGCCAGGCCATTTGTCCGCTAACAATTTTACACAAAGTAGCACCTAATTTTAACAAAAACTATTTCAACTGGGTTTTGAATGCTAAGTGAAGAACAACTAAATTTCCCAACGTTTTGTAACTTGTACCTGTTACTTTATCAAGGGTAAGAGCAGTCCTGACAATTTTCCAATAACAAAAGAACCACATAAAATTATAACAATTACCAAGTTCAAGCTTCCTCATTCAGGATACTTGAACTTGGTAATTGTTATAATTTTGTGTGGTTCTTTTGTTATCAGATAATTGTCAGGACTGCTCTTACCCTTGATAAAGTAACAGGTACAAGTTACAAAACGTTGGGAAATTTAGTTGTTCTTCACTTAGCATTCAAAACCCAGTTGAAATAGTTTTTGTTAAAACTAGTGCTAAGTTTACATCAAGTAGCCATGAGTCTAAAAACAATCATAACACCTAATTTATCCAGCATTTAAACTGTTTAAAGTTGACTTAAGGCGGGGCCAGAGTCAACTGTATTCGTTTGTGATCGGGGAAATTTGCGTTTACATTAACAAAAAAAACCACCGTCCATTGACTGGCGCAGCTGGTTGGCACAACTTTCACAATCACTTTCCATTTAGGCTCGAGAACCTTCGGATCGCGGGCCAAGCGGTCTTTACCATGAAGCCTCACGACCGATACACGGCCCTACTTAGCCCAGGAGTAATAGCGATTTTTAGAGCCATACCTAGACATGAATAGTGTCAAGCTGAATTTTTCAGGATATGTTCCTTACACCTCCCTTAACTTTGGCCAGAAAGTTGATAAAAATCTAACCATGGCGTCATTGTTTTCCACCCCTATTTAGGGGCGGCGTTGCTGAAATACGCCATTATTGGCGAAGATAAGGGAGGTATCGAAAAAGTTTCAACGGCAATGTTGTAGCTTATAAAATTACAAATCGAACAGTATCAATTACATTGCAAATATATTCAAGGGTGACCAAGATATTACAGTTTAAAGATGACGTATTTTTTTGCATTTGCTTTTTCTGGGCTATCTCTTGGGTTTTGACTATAATATTTTTAGTTCTATCGACGAGGAAAGCTTATTCAGTGTAAATAATAAGTAAAAGTATATAGTTACGGCAGATTCCATTTTAGTAGCGTATAAAACATCCCAATAGAAACTCTAATAACGGTGTATCGAACTAAACTATATGATAAACTATATAATTGTGTTACAAAATCTATGGTTTTTATTTCCACTTTTGTGAGTAAAATCTCATGCAAATTGAATAGGAAGTGCTTTTATGTAGTCTCTTAGTTACAATGTTATGTGTAGATATATTTAAACAATTTTTTAGGGATGATTGGCATGTATCGCCTTTAAACGTAAAACTATTCATACACAGAGCTGGAGTTAATATTAGCTGCAGGTTGCCAGCACATCTCTTGTACTTTCGATATTGGTCTAACTTTACATTTCGGTTCATCTCTGGGTCATTTTGGTCCTCTTCGAGTGAAATGTCGTTGTTGCACGTTGCACCGTTGCACTGGCTGCACATATGGGAGCAGCGTAATCCAGCTCGCACACAGCTGCACTTTCCACTGCACGATGTCTTGCAATTGTAGCTCACTACATTAAATAACTGATCGGGAGCTGGCAGCTGCAGGGTTGGTACTGGATGAAGTTCTTCATTTTCCAGTTTCCATCCCCAGAGGGTGGCTGGAAGGTCATTCCCTCGCCACTGCTGCAGTGGGTGGTAGACACGGAAGGAATGTTGTCGCGCTGCAGCTGTTGTTGGCGGAAGGGTGGCCAAGTCGAAGTTGGAACTTAAAGTTTGCTTAGCCACCGTTCTCTTCTAGGATATTAACCTCAGCGCATCGAGGGATGTGGAGGTGGTGTCACCATTGAGAGCTATCGGGAACTCCTCCCCTACAGCAGCGATCATTTCTGCGTCAGCATCAGGAGAGTTAAACACTTTTAAGGTTTGGCGCAGGCTTTCCTTCCGTGAAAAGATCTTGAGCGTCTTTTTCTTGCCCCGAAGGAACAATGCGGAGGTGGTGTCACATTCTGAGACGGCATGCAAGAACAGAATGTGCTCGCGGTCGGCACCAAGTGCATCTTGCAGCAGTTGAGTGGTGTAGGCCTTCGGAGAGATTCTGGCGGTTCCAGGCTTGAAGACGGGGACGTATGCTGTTATAAGGCTGCTGCAGATGCTGTAGATGCAGATGCTGAATCAAATGCTGGAATAGCTGGAATAGCTACACGGCGTCCAGCATTTGAATCAAATGCTGGACGCCGTGTAGCTATTGTTGGAACCGACACCAACCTCCTCGTGTGGGAAGTGACTCTGGCAGAACATTTCATTCTCCAGCATCTGATTCTTAGATGTCAGTGTTGAAGATCAACATGTCAGCATCTGCAGCAGCCTTATAACAGCATACGTCCCCGTCTTCAAGCCTGGAACCGCCAGAATCTCTCGACATTTTAACAACATTTTACTCGAAAAGGACCAAAATGACCCAGAGATGAACCGAAATGTAAAGTTAGACCAATATCGAAAGTACAAGAGATGTGCTGGCAACCTGCAGCTAATATTAACTCCAGCTCTGTGTATGAATAGTTTTACGTTTAAAGGCGATACATGCCAATCATCCCTAAAAAATTGTTTAAATATATCTACACATAACATTGTAACTAAGAGACTACATAAAAGCACTTCCTATTCAATTTGCATGAGATTTTACTCACAAAAGTGGAAATAAAAACCATAGATTTTGTAACACAATTATATAGTTTATCATATAGTTTAGTTCGATACACCGTTATTAGAGTTTCTATTGGGATGTTTTATACGCTACTAAAATGGAATCTGCCGTAACTATATACTTTTACTTATTATTTACACTGAATAAGCTTTCCTCGTCGATAGAACTAAAAATATTATAGTCAAAACCCAAGAGATAGCCCAGAAAAAGCAAATGCAAAAAAATACGTCATCTTTAAACTGTAATATCTTGGTCACCCTTGAATATATTTGCAATGTAATTGATACTGTTCGATTTGTAATTTTATAAGCTACAACATTGCCGTTGAAACTTTTTCGATACCTCCCTTATCTTCGCCAATAATGGCGTATTTCAGCAACGCCGCCCCTAAATAGGGGTGGAAAACAATGACGCCATGGTTAGATTTTTATCAACTTTCTGGCCAAAGTTTAGGGAGGTGTAAGGAACATATCCTGAAAAATTCAGCTTGACACTATTCATGTCTACCTCAAACCTTATTATGCCTGGACTATACTCTAGCGTAGCCAGCTGACTGGTAATCAAAGACAACAACCCCAACAAGTATAGGGAACAACGCTTTTACAGCGGCTTATTATCCGCAAAGACAACGACAATAAGCAGCGAGCTTCGTTCATTTAGGCTCTGTTAGGCACGCAAGCCCCAAGTACCGGCGACAGGTGAAGTTTGAAGCGTCGCGACGCCTTGACACGGTGGTCTAGTTGGCGCGGGTTCGATTCCCGTGGCCCGGCTATTTGTGAACTATTTGCGAGAGGAGCGATGGTCGGTAGAGGGGGGGGGGGGGGGGGGGGGGCGAAGAAATAAGCGCCGTTGTACGAGATTGCTAACACAGCCGATGATTAGCTACTAATTACAGTCTCATGTACTTAGTATTGAAGGTAAACACTGTTTGCTTCCAACGGATCGCCGATTAGGAAGTCTGGTCATGCGATTTGTCTCGTGGGCTTTTTGTTGCCAGAAGGCAATGAGGGACAAAACAGGCAGTCGCTCTTTTCTTCAAGTTAAATTGACATGAACATGCGACACTGTACAAAAAGTTTCAGTGACGTCATTTATTCTGTCTTTGAAGTGGGATTTAATTTGAAGATGTCTTTTGCAAGTCGACCGGGAGCGAGTGTTGATTTCTGCGCAGTAAATTAATACACTTAAATTGATTTAAACGACAAGAATGCGATGAAATGGAGAGCAACAGTTCTGCGTATTTAAGGTTGACATGGCAGACTCGATGATCGATCTTAACCTGAATCTGTCAAAGTGGATGGTGACGAGTTAATCCCGACGATGATTGATGCGAGGTCGCAAGGTAAGTCAGCTCGGCACTAGACAAACATTTGCTGCCAGCTCTAGGTGCCAGCTCTAGGTGCCAGCTCTAGGTGCCAGCTCTAGGTGCCAGCTCTAGGTGCCAGCTCTAGGTGCCAGCTCTAGGTGCCAGCTCTAGGTGCCAGCTCTAGGTGCCAGCTCTAGGTGCCAGCTCTAGGTGCCAGCTCTAGGTGCCAGCTCTAGGTGCCAGCTCTAGGTGCCAGCTCTAGGTGCCAGCTCTAGGTGCCGGCTCTAGGTGCCAGCTCTAGGTGCCAGCTCTAGGTGCCAGCTCTAGGTGCCAGCTCTAGGTGCCAGCTCTAGGTGCCAGCTCTAGGTGCCAGCTCTAGGTGCCAGCTCTAGGTGCCAGCTCTAGGTGCCAGCTCTAGGTGCCAGCTCTAGGTGCCAGCTCTAGGTGCCAGCTCTAGGTGCCAGCTCTAGGTGCCAGCTCTAGGTGCCGGCTCTAGGTGCCAGCTCTAGGTGCCAGCTCTAGGTGCCAGCTCTAGGTGCCAGCTCTAGGTGCCAGCTCTAGGTGCCAGCTCTAGGTGCCAGCTCTAGGTGCCAGCTCTAGGTGCCAGCTCTAGGTGCCAGCTCTAGGTGCCGGCTCTAGGTGCCAGCTCTAGGTGCCGGCTCTAGGTGCCGGCTCTAGGTGCCAGCTCTAGGTGCCGGCTCTAGGTGCCAGCTCTAGGTGCCAGCTCTAGGTGCCAGCTCTAGGTGCCAGCTCTAGGTGCCGGCTCTAGGTGCCAGCTCTAGGTGCCAGCTCTAGGTGCCAGCTCTAGGTGCCAGCTCTAGGTGCCAGCTCTAGGTGCCAGCTCTAGGTGCCAGCTCTAGGTGCCAGCTCTAGGTGCCAGCTCTAGGTGCCAGCTCTAGATGCCAGCTCTAGGTGCCAGCTCTAGGTGCCAGCTCTAGGTGCCAGCTCTAGGTGCCAGCTCTAGGTGCCAGCTCTAGGTGCCAGCTCTAGGTGCCAGCTCTAGGTGCCAGCTCTAGGTGCCAGCTCTAGGTGCCAGCTCTAGGTGCCAGCTCTAGGTGCCAGCTCTAGGTGCCAGCTCTAGGTGCCAGCTCTAGGTGCCAGCTCTAGGTGCCAGCTCTAGGTGCCAGCTCTAGGTGCCAGCTCTAGGTGCCAGCTCTAGGTGCCAGCTCTAGGTGCCAGCTCTAGGTGACAGCTCTAGATGCCAGCTCTAGGTGCCGGCTCTAGGTGCCAGCTCTAGGTGCCGGCTCTAGGTGCCAGCTCTAGGTGCCGGCTCTAGGTGCCGGCTCTAGGTGCCAGCTCTAGGTGCCAGCTCTAGGTGCCAGCTCTAGGTGCCAGCTCTAGGTGCCGGCTCTAGGTGCCAGCTCTAGGTGCCAGCTCTAGGTGCCAGCTCTAGGTGCCGGCTCTAGGTGCCAGCTCTAGGTGCCAGCTCTAGGTGCCAGCTATAGGTGCCAGCTCTAGATGCCAGCTCTAGGTGCCAGCTCTAGGTGCCAGCTCTAGGTGCCAGCTCTAGGTGCCAGCTCTAGGTGCCAGCTCTAGGTGCCAGCTCTAGGTGCCAGCTCTAGGTGCCAGCTCTAGGTGCCAGCTCTAGGTGCCAGCTCTAGGTGCCAGCTCTAGGTGCCAGCTCTAGGTGCCAGCTCTAGGTGCCAGCTCTAGGTGCCAGCTCTAGGTGCCGGCTCTAGGTGCCAGCTCTAGGTGCCAGCTCTAGGTGCCAGCTCTAGGTGCCAGCTATAGGTGCCGGTCTTGAATTGAAAGTCTAGCTCGTGAAGAAACACAAGCCACAACAAGGAAGTTTCAGAAACCTGAGCAGAACACTTCTCCATGGGGTTAGTCATCCGAGCAAAATATCAAATACCGTTCGACTTGAACACAAGCCTCTTTGCCACCAGAAACTAAACAAACTAACTAACCACCAAATATTTTCCTGATTACAGAATAGAGCACGGTTCGGAGATCTGTAGGGATAAAGTTAAGCAACATTGCGCTGGGTCAGGTATTGGATGGGTGACCATCATACACATGACCAGTTCTGTTCAGGAGAGAGGTTGGAGGGATGAAAGTTAAGCAGCACTGCGCTGGGTCAGGTATTGGATGGGTGACCATCATACACATGACCAGTTCTGTTCGGGAGAGAGGTTGGAGGGATGAAAGTTAAGCAACACTGCGCTGGGTCAGGTATTGGATGGGTGACCATCATACACATGACCAGTTCTGTTCGGGAGAGAGGTTGGAGGGATGAAAGTTAAGCAACACTGCGCTGGGTCAGGTATTGGATGGGTGACCATCATACACATGACCAGTTCTGTTCGGGAGAGAGGTTGGAGGAATTAAAGTTAAGCAACATTGCGCTGGCGTCGTGTATTGGATGGGTGGCCATTATACACATGACCAGTTCTGTTCGGGAGAGAGGTTGGAGGGATGGAAGTTAAGCAACACTGAGCTGGGTCAGGTATTGAATGGGTGACCATCATACACATAACCAGTTCTGTTCGGGAGAGAGGTTGGAGGGATGAAAGTTAAGCAACACTGCGCTGGGTCAGGTATTGGATGGGTGACCATCATACACATGAGCAGTTCTGTTCGGGAGAGAGATTGGAGGGATGAAAGTTAAGCAACACTGCGCTGGGTCAGGTATTGGATGGGTGACCATTATACACATGACCAGTTCTGTTCGGGAGAGAGGTTGGAGGGATGAAAGTTAAGCAACACTGCGCTGAGTCAGGTATTGGATGGGTGACCATCATACACATGACCAGTTCTGTTCGGGAGAGAGGTTGGAGGGATGAAAGTTAGTACAGCAACTTCACTCGCCTTGCTTATCAACCTCTCGACAGCATGGATTTGTGGAGGAATCCTGTTGTTCGCGTTGTACCGTCCTTCGGAAGGGATGTTAAGCCGGTGGTCCCCTTGGTGCTCTTCAACAGGAGTAGGCTACGTGCCGGCACCGTGTTTCCCATCCTCCCTTCTTGGCTAGGTTAGGTTCATCATCATCCTCATCATCATCCACTCATTCACCGACCCCATTAGACTAGTGCCGCATGGCCAGATGTCAAAACAGTGCTAAGTTAAACACCACAAATAAATCAAGTACTGGACATGTAACTCTAGCGGCGCATTGTTAATTAGTGTTAGTGGGAGTGAGATGTATAGGCCATGTGACAGCGAGAGAGCGCACAAATTGCAAGAGTTGATTTCTTGGAAGCTAGCTCGGCAGATAAAAATTGCAACCGCTACGTTTTGCTTCGCTTGCAGGAACCAAGGGACGTCAATCTGTGACGTCACAGACAGTTTATTACATCGAAGTTCATGCAAAGACATCTCACATTGGCAAGATAGCCGCGAGCCACGAACAAGGAATAAACACTAAATAAATTACAACAAAATTATCGACTACAAAT
Source organism: Protonemura montana (assembly GCA_947568835.1). Classification (NCBI taxonomy): domain Eukaryota; kingdom Metazoa; phylum Arthropoda; class Insecta; order Plecoptera; family Nemouridae; genus Protonemura; species Protonemura montana. The sequence goes on from OX387609.1 coordinate 867,314, forward strand.
CACTATTACCAGAACAATCGAGTTCAGTGTTGGAATGAATCTAATAAATCAAGCCACTTTCTGTTGCACTAACTGTCAGTTTAACAGTGGCTCGTTAAGTAATTAACAGTCGATTTACAAACAAAACAGGTCTTCTGATTGGCTGTTGCCAAGCGAGTAACAAGTTAACGGACTGTTAGATTCTAAACGGACTGTTAAGCGACTTCGATGCCGGGTTCAGACAAATTTGTTAAATCAGAGAGTGGATTGTAATTGATCGATGATTAGTGTTTAACTTAGCACTGTTTTGACATCTGGCCACGTGAGGCGCTGGTCTAATGGCGTCGGTGAATGAGGATGATGATGATAAACCTAACCTAGTTTAGAAGGGAGGAAAGGAAACCCGGTGCCGGCACGAAGCCTTCGCGACCCACCTGGCATTGGCACGATTTCAACTCGGCCAGATGAGCTAGCTCTCCCGACCTAGTTAACAAGCCGTTACCTAGCAACCTACCACCTAGTTAACAAGCCGTTGCCTAGCAACCTACCACCTAGTTAACAAGCCGTTGCCTGGCAACCTACCACCTAGTTAACAAGCCGTTGCCTAGCAACCTACCACCTAGTTAACAAGCCGTTGCCTAGCAACCTACCACCTAGTTAACAAGCCGTTGCCTAGCAACCTACCACCTAGTTAACAAGCCGTTGTCTGGCAACCTACCACCTAGTTAACAAGCCGTTGCCTAGCAACCTACCACCTAGTTAACAAGCCGTTGCCTAGCAACCTACCACCTAGTTAACAAGCCGTTGTCTAGCAACCTACCACCTAGTTAACAAGCCGTTGCCTGGCAACCTACCACCTAGTTAACAAGCCGTTGCCTAGCAACCTACCACCTAGTTAACAAGCCGTTGTCTAGCAACCTACCACCTAGTTAACAAGCCGTTGCCTAGCAACCTACCACCTAGTTAACAAGCCGTTGCCTAGCAACCTACCACCTAGTTAACAAGCCGTTGCCTAGCAACCTACCACCTAGTTAACAAGCCGTTGCCTAGCAACCTACCACCTAGTTAACAAGCCGTTGCCTAGCAACCTACCACCTAGTTAACAAGCCGTTGCCTAGCAACCTACCACCTAGTTAACAAGCCGTTGTCTAGCAACCTACCACCTAGTTAACAAGCCGTTGCCTAGCAACCTACCACCTAGTTAACAAGCCGTTGCCTGGCAACCTACCACCTAGTTAACAAGCCGTTGCCTAGCAACCTACCACCTAGTTAACAAGCCGTTGCCTGGCAACCTACCACCTAGTTAACAAGCCGTTGCCTAGCAACCTACCACCTAGTTAACAAGCCGTTGTCTAGCAACCTACCACCTAGTTAACAAGCCGTTGCCTAGCAACCTACCACCTAGTTAACAAGCCGTTGCCTGGCAACCTACCACCTAGTTAACAAGCCGTTGCCTAGCAACCTACCACCTAGTTAACAAGCCGTTGTCTAGCAACCTACCACCTAGTTAACAAGCCGTTGCCTAGCAACCTACCACCTAGTTAACAAGCCGTTGCCTGGCAACCTACCACCTAGTTAACAAGCCGTTGCCTAGCAACCTACCACCTAGTTAACAAGCCGTTGCCTGGCAACCTACCACCTAGTTAACAAGCCGTTGCCTAGCAACCTACCACCTAGTTAACAAGCCGTTGCCTAGCAACCTACCACCTAGTTAACAAGCCGTTGCCTAGCAACCTACCACCTAGTTAACAAGCCGTTGTCTGGCAACCTACCACCTAGTTAACAAGCCGTTGCCTAGCAACCTACCACCTAGTTAACAAGCCGTTGCCTAGCAACCTACCACCTAGTTAACAAGCCGTTGTCTAGCAACCTACCACCTAGTTAACAAGCCGTTGCCTGGCAACCTACCACCTAGTTAACAAGCCGTTGCCTAGCAACCTACCACCTAGTTAACAAGCCGTTGTCTAGCAACCTACCACCTAGTTAACAAGCCGTTGCCTAGCAACCTACCACCTAGTTAACAAGCCGTTGCCTAGCAACCTACCACCTAGTTAACAAGCCGTTGCCTAGCAACCTACCACCTAGTTAACAAGCCGTTGCCTAGCAACCTACCACCTAGTTAACAAGCCGTTGTCTAGCAACCTACCACCTAGTTAACAAGCCGTTGCCTAGCAACCTACCACCTAGTTAACAAGCCGTTGCCTAGCAACCTACCACCTAGTTAACAAGCCGTTGTCTAGCAACCTACCACCTAGTTAACAAGCCGTTGCCTAGCAACCTACCACCTAGTTAACAAGCCGTTGCCTAGCAACCTACCACCTAGTTAACAAGCCGTTGCCTAGCAACCTACCACCTAGTTAACAAGCCGTTGCCTAGCAACCTACCACCTAGTTAACAAGCCGTTGCCTAGCAACCTACCACCTAGTTAACAAGCCGTTGCCTAGCAACCTACCACCTAGTTAACAAGCCGTTGCCTAGCAACCTACCACCTAGTTAACAAGCCGTTGCCTAGCAACCTACCACCTAGTTAACAAGCCGTTGCCTAGCAACCTACCACCTAGTTAACAAGCCGTTGCCTAGCAACCTACCACCTAGTTAACAAGCCGTTGTCTAGCAACCTACCACCTAGTTAACAAGCCGTTGCCTAGCAACCTACCACCTAGTTAACAAGCCGTTGCCTAGCAACCTACCACCTAGTTAACAAGCCGTTGCCTAGCAACCTACCACCTAGTTAACAAGCCGTTACCTAGCAACCTACCACCTAGTTAACAAGCCGTTGTCTAGCAACCTACCACCTAGTTAACAAGCCGTTGCCTAGCAACCTACCACCTAGTTAACAAGCCGTTGCCTAGCAACCTACCACCTAGTTAACAAGCCGTTGTCTAGCAACCTACCACCTAGTTAACAAGCCGTTGCCTAGCAACCTACCACCTAGTTAACAAGCCGTTGCCTAGCAACCTACCACCTAGTTAACAAGCCGTTGTCTAGCAACCTACCACCTAGTTAACAAGCCGTTGCCTAGCAACCTACCACCTAGTTAACAAGCCGTTGCCTAGCAACCTACCACCTAGTTAACAAGCCGTTGTCTAGCAACCTACCACCTAGTTAACAAGCCGTTGCCTAGCAACCTACCACCTAGTTAACAAGCCGTTGCCTAGCAACCTACCACCTAGTTAACAAGCCGTTGCCTAGCAACCTACCACCTAGTTAACAAGCCGTTGCCTAGCAACCTACCACCTAGTTAACAAGCCGTTGCCTAGCAACCTACCACCTAGTTAACAAGCCGTTGCCTAGCAACCTACCACCTAGTTAACAAGCCGTTGCCTAGCAACCTACCACCTAGTTAACAAGCCGTTGCCTAGCAACCTACCACCTAGTTAACAAGCCGTTGCCTAGCAACCTACCACCTAGTTAACAAGCCGTTGCCTAGCAACCTACCACCTAGTTAACAAGCCGTTGCCTAGCAACCTACCACCTAGTTAACAAGCCGTTGCCTGGCAACCTACCACCTAGTTAACAAGCCGTTGCCTAGCAACCTACCACCTAGTTAACAAGCCGTTGCCTGGCAACCTACCACCTAGTTAACAAGCCGTTGCCTGGCAACCTACCACCTAGTTAACAAGCCGTTGCCTAGCAACCTACCACCTAGTTAACAAGCCGTTGCCTAGCAACCTACCACCTAGTTAACAAGCCGTTGCCTAGCAACCTACCACCTAGTTAACAAGCCGTTGCCTAGCAACCTACCACCTAGTTAACAAGCCGTTGCCTAGCAACCTACCACCTAGTTAACAAGCCGTTGCCTAGCAACCTACCACCTAGTTAACAAGCCGTTGCCTAGCAACCTACCACCTAGTAACCGCGGGTTACTAGACTAGTAATGATAAGTATTTCCTGAGCCCTGCGTTAGAACGAAATTAACGAGTCGTTAGCTACCAACACAACAACATAGCAAAGTCATCGTAGATTCCTTCATCAATTCACTTGTTTTTGACTAAAAAAAAAAATTGGCCAAAGCTTAAATTAGCATAGATTTTAAATTGATTTGTGGTGTTTAACGACGCACTGTTTAGACATCTGGCCATGCGGCACTGGTCTAATAGCGTCGGTTAATGAGTGGTTGATGATGAACCTAACCTAGCCAAGAAGGGAGGAGGGGAAACACGGTGCCGGCACGTAGCATACTCCTGTCGAAGACCAAGGGGACCACCGGCTTAACGTCCCTTCTGAAGGACGGTACAACGCGAACAACAGGATTCCTCCACAAATCCATGCTGTCGAGAGGTTGATAAGCAAGGCGAGCGAAGTTGCTGAACTAACTTTCATCCCTCCAACCTCTCTCCCGAACAGAACTGGTCATGTGTATGATGGTCACCCATCCAATACCTGACCCAGCGCAGTGTTGCTTAACTTTCATCCCTCTAACCTCTCTCCCGAACAGAACTGACCATGTGTATGATGGTCACTCATCCAATACCTGACCCAGCGCAGTGTTGCTTAACTTTCATCCCTCCAACCTCTCTCCCGAACAGAACTGGTCATGTGTATGATGGTCACTCATTCAATACCTGACTCAGCACAGTGTTGCTTAACTTTCATCCCTCCAACCTCTCTCCCGAACAGAACTGGTCATGTGTATGATGGTCACTCATTCAATACCTGACCCAGCGAAGTGTTGCTTAACTTTCATCCCTCCAACCTCTCTCCCGAACAAAACTGGTCATGTGTATGATGGTCACCCATTCAATACCTGACCCAGCACAGTGTTGCTTAACTTTCATCCCTCCAACCTCTCTCCCGAACAGAACTGGTCATGTGTATGATGGTCACTCATCCAATACCTGACCCAGCGCAGTGTTGCTTAACTTTCATCCCTCCAACCTCTCTCCCGAACAGAACTGGTCATGTGTATGATGGTCACCCATCCAATACCTGACTCAGCACAGTGTTGCTTAACTTTCATCCCTCCAACCTCTCTCCCGAACAGAACTGGTCATGTGTATGATGGTCACTCATTCAATACCTGACCCAGCGCAGTGTTGCTTAACTTTCATCCCTCCAACCTCTCTCCCGAACAAAACTGGTCATGTGTATAATGGTCACCCATTCAATACCCGACCCAGCGCAGTGTTGCTTAACTTCGGTGATCGAACGAGACCCGGTGTTACCAACTGGCCAAACCGTTCGGTTTTGATGATGAAGCTTAAAACGCGGCTTACTTTATCCAAACAAACGTAGCTTGCAGCAAACAACACTATAGAGTGCAGTTCTCATCCCACACTAAACTTTTGTTTGTTTTGTTTGTTTTGTTTGTTCAGAGAAGAATCACACGAACACAACAGCCTCGTGGCAACGTAGAACGTGTCTGTCTCACTATTTGTTGATCACTGGCTAGGACGCGTCTCGGGCGCCGCGACGCAAGCGCGCCGGCAAAACTGGACGTCGGCGTCGCTGGCGTCGCACGGGTATATCGGTCGACGTCGCGGCGCAAGGCCAAGGTCAAGGGCGATGCGTCGGGTGCACGGGGAGACGAAGGCGGTTCAACGGGTTACCAATAAAAATGTTTTAACTTTTCAACAGCGATTTTCAAATATTCGTGTTTTTAATCGATTCAGAATTATGATTGAATGACGCGAACGTTCTCGGGGTGTTCACCTACATATCTAGACGAAGTGCTAATTCTTAGCAAGGTTTTAATAAAACTACAGTTTAAAAAAATAGTTTTTGTTGAAATTGAGACTGATTATTTGTGGTGTTTAACGACGCACTGTTTTGACATCTGGCCATGTGACACTGGTCTAATGGCGTCGGTGAATGAGTGGATGATGATGAACCTAACCTAGCCTAGAAGGGAGGAGAGGAAACCCGGTGCCGGCACGTAGCCTACTCCTGTCGAGACCAAGGGGACCACCGGCTTAACGTCCCTTACGAAGGACGGTACAACGTGAACAACAGGATTCCTCCACAAATCCATGCTGTCGAGAGGTTGATAAGCAAGGCGAGTGAAGTTGCTGTACTAACTTTCATCCCTCCAACCTCTCTCCCGAACAGAACTGGTCATGTGTATGATGGTCACTCATCCATACCTGACCCAGCGCAGTGTTGCTTAACTTTCATCCCTCCAACCTCTCTCCCTAACAGAACTGGTCATGTGTGTGATGGTCACCCATCCAATACCTGACCCAGCGCAGTGTTGCTTAACTTTCATCCCTCCAACCTCTCTCCCGAACAGAACTGGTCATGTGTATGATGGTCATGTGTATGATGGTCATGTGTATGATGGTCACCCATCCAATACCTGACCCAGCGCAGTGTTGCTTAACTTTCATCCCTCCAACCTCTCTCCCGAACAGAACTAATCATGTGTATGATGGTCACCCATCCAATACCTGACCCAGCGCACTGTTGCTTAACTTCGGCAATGGCAATGGTTAAATCAGATTATGGAACTTGAATTCGCAGCACGTTTATAGCAAATGAAGCCATGCCCTGGCGCACAGTGTTGCCATTGCTTGATAATAGGCCAGTAAATGAGGTCAATTAAACAACAATTGGTCTATTATATACGCGTGAGCTAATTACGATCAAGCTGTTCAATATGATGGTGTTTAGACCCATGTCTACTTGATGTAAACTTAGCACTAGTTTTAACAAAAACTATTTCAACTGGGTTTTGAATGCTAAGTAAAGGGCTACTAAAATTTCCCAACGTTTCGCAACATATACTAGTTATATGCTTATTGTTATAATTTTATGTGGTTCTTTAGTTATTGGAAAATTGTCAGGACTGCTCTTACCCCTGAAGAAGTAACTAGGATATGTTGCGAAACGTTGGGACATTTAGTAGCCCTTTACTAAGCATTCAAAACCCAGTTGAAATAGTTCTTGTTAATACATGATATTTACTGAGTGGAACGCGGTCGAGTCGGTGGCTCGATTGCAACATTATGAAGATTTTGACAACAATTGTGATAAACCAGCTCTAAAACATTGAGAAACTAACATAATATGTCTGGCAATCGGCCTCACGCCGAGCTATTGATCTCTTTCATGGCCAATGAAATTATGGTTAAGTTTTGGCAAATAATTTTGTTTTAAGTCAAATTTATGAACGCGACATGGCGCGCGGTCTTGGACTCATTTCGCCGAAACAGCGACAACCAAGGTTCGAATAGTCCAAGTCATGTTAATTATTTGATTCATTTCAATCCCAAAGTGTGCCCAAAGGAATATTTTCTTATAATGGATGAGTTGTAGAAACCGAACGGTTTGTTTTGTTGGAAACGCCGGTTCTATTATGATCACCGAAGTTAAGCAACACTGCGCCGAGTCAGGTATTGGATGGGTGACCATCATACACATGACCAGTTCTGTTCGGGAGAGAGGTTGGAGAGATGAAAGTTAAGCAACACTGCGCTGAGTCAGGTATTGGATGGGTGGCCATCATACACATGACCAGTTCTGTTCGGGAGAGAGGTTGGAGGGATGAAAGTTAGTACAGCAACTTAACTCGCCTTGCTTATCAACCTCTCGACAACATGGATTTGTGAAGGAATCCTGTTGTTCGCGTTGTACCGTCCTTCGGAAGGGACGTTAAGCCGGTGGTCCCCTTGGTCTTCGACAGGAGTAGGCTACGTGCCGGCACCGTGTTTCCCTCTCCTCCCTGCTAGGCTAGGTATGGTTCATCATCAACTACGCCATCACAGAGCCAAGGGCAACCAATGAAAATTAAAAAGAACGAGTGGCGGTGAAAAAAAAACCCGCTTCGAACTTTAAGTCGTCATAAATTGATCAAATTTTGACCACCCCTAGAGCTGGATGTGAACATTCTTCAAATGACGCAATGCACTTAGGCGATGACGTAATCGTTTGAAAATGCGCACCGATCAATTGCCGGCTTGGACTTAACCCGAGTTAGCCCGAGTTAGTCCGAGTTAGCCCGAGTTAGTCCGAGGTGGCCCGAGTTAGTCCGAGGTGGCCCGAGTTAGCCCGAGTTAGTCCGAGTTAGCCCGAGTTAGTCCGAGGTGGCCCGAGTTAGCCCGAGTTAGTCCGAGTTAGCCCGAGTTAGTCCGAGGTGGCCCGAGTTAGCCCGAGTTAGTCCGAGTTAGCCCGAGTTAGTCCGAGGTGGCCCGAGTTAGCCCGAGTTAGTCCGAGGTGGACCGGCAGTTTAGCAAAACATTTCGGAGTCTATTTTATTATTCCTCGATTTGTGGTGTTTAACGACGCACTGTTTTGACACCGGGCTGTCCCTCAGATCTAGTGCGTGAGTGGATGATGATAAAGATGACGATGAACCTTTTCAACCCTAGAAAGGAGGAGCGGAAATCCGCAGGAACTACACAGAACCTTCTGAACGACGGTACAACGTGAACAACAGGATTCCTCCAGAAATCCATGCTGTCGAGAGTTTGATAAGCAAGGCGAGTGAAGTTGCTGTCCTAACTTTCATCCCTCCAAACTCTTCCCGAACAGAACTGGTCATGTGTATGATGGTCACCCATACAATACCTGACCCAGCGCAGTGTTGCTTGACTTTCATCCCTCCAACCTCTCTCCCGAACAGAACTGGTCATGTGTATGATGGTCACCCATACAATACCTGACCCAGCGCAGTGTTGCTTGACTTTCATCCCTCCAACCTCTCTCCCGAACAGAACTGGTCATGTGTATGAATATGATGATCACCCATCCAATACCTGACCCAGCGCAGTGTTGCTTAACTTTCATCCCTCCAACCTCTCTCCCGAATAGAACTGGTCATGTGTATGATGATCACCCATCCAATACCTGACCCAGCGCAGTGTTGCTTTACTTTCATCCCTCCAACCTCTCTCCCGAACAGAACTGGTCATGTGTATGAATATGATGATCACCCATCCAATACCTGACCCAGCGCAGTGTTGCTTAACTTTCATCCCTCCAACCTCTCTCCCGAACAGAACTGATCATGTGTATGATGGTCACCCATCCAATACCTGACACAGCACAGTGTTGCTTAACTTCAGTGATCACACGAGGACCAGTGTTTTCAACACGACAAACCGTGGGATAAAACGCCTAACTTAATAACCAGACGACGCTTGATGGGTTGACCGCGTCCCAAGCCAGGCCTGGGACGGGCCGCCTGAAGATCCCGATGCCTGTGACCCCCGCGGTTATCGCGCACAACTGATAACAAGTCGAACGCGCGTGGTCCCAGGTTCGATCTCGGCTATCAGCTCGTTTTATCTTCAAATGTCCAACAAAACGTTGGGTGTGGCCAAACTTAGAGCAGTGAAGCTGGCCAGGATAGCAGGGGGAACCCGGGGCCGGCAAGTAGCCTACTCCTGTCCAACAGCACCAAGTACCGGCCACCGCTTAGCCTTGTCACTTTGACACAATGTGTTGGCTGCTCCTGTCCAACAGCACCAAGGACCGGCCACCGCTTAGCCTTGTCACTTTGACACACTGTGTTGGCTGCTCCTGTCCAACAGCACCAAGGACCGGCCACCGCTTAGCCTTGTCACTTTGACACACTGTGTTGGCTGCTCCTGTCCAACAGCATCAAGGACCGGCCACCACTTAGCCTTGTCACTTTGACACACTGTGTTGGCTGCTCCTGTCCAACAGCATCAAGGACCTGCCACCGCTTAGCCTTGTCACTTTGATACACTGTGTTGACTGCTCCTGTCCAACAGCACCAAGGACCGGCCACCGCTTAGCCTTGTCACTTTGACACACTGTGTTGACTGCTCCTGTCCAACAGCACCAAGGACCGGCCACCGCTTAGCCTTGTCACTTTGACACACTGTGTTGGCTGCTCCTGTCCAACAGCATCAAGGACCGGCCACCGCTTAGCCTTGTCACTTTGACACACTGTGTTGGCCGCTCCTGTCCAACAGCACCAAGGACCGGCCACCGCTTAGCCTTGTCACTTTGATACACTGTGTTGGCTGCTCCTGTCCAACAGCACCAAAGACCGGCCACCGCTTAGCCTTGTCACTTTGACACACTGTGTTGGCTGCTACTGTCCAACAGCACCAAGGACCGGCCACCGCTTAGCCTTGTCACTTTGACACACTGTGTTGGCTGCTCCTGTCCAACAGCATCAAGGACCGGCCACCGCTTAGCCTTGTCACTTTGACACACTGTGTTGGCTGCTCCTGTCCAACAGCACCAAGGACCGGCCACCGCTTAGCCTTGTCACTTTGACACACTGTGTTGGCTGCTCCTGTCCAACAGCATCAAGGACCGGCCACCGCTTAGCCTTGTCACTTTGACACACTGTGTTGGCTGCTCCTGTCCAACAGCACCAAGGACCGGCCACCGCTTAGCCTTGTCACTTTGACACACTGTGCTGGCTGCTCCTGTCCAACAGCACCAAGGACCGGCCACCGCTCAGCCTTATCACTTTGACACACTGTGTTGGCTGCTCCTGTCCAACAGCACCAAGGACCGGCCACCGCTTAGCCTTGTCACTTTGACACACTGTGTTGGCCGCTCCTGTCCAACAGCACCAAGGACCGACCACCGCTTAGCCTTGTCACTTTGACACACTGTGTTGGCTGCTCCTGTCCAACAGCACCAAGGACCGGCCACCGCTTAGCCTTGTCACTTTGACACACTGTGTTGGCACTGTCCCTGTTGCTGTTGTAATCTTACTGTCTCGGATTGCCTGGGAGATGATGAAGTTAGCCTAGCTTAGAAGGCAGCCAATGATGAATTTGGTTGAAGCCAGCATAATGCCAAAAGTCCAGCAGTATCAAAGATCGGCCTGCGGTCATGTCCTTTCGAAGCATGGTATATTAACCTTAGTTTGAGTAGCACTGTACAAACCCATCTATCATTCATCACCCATCTATCACCTATCACCCATCCATTACCTATCGCCCATCCATTACCAGTAGCAACTCGGTATTGCTAGCCAAGCTGGTCCTACTGATACATCGAAAGCTGCGAATGTCAACGTCCAAAGCAATTTATTGAATATCGGTGTTTAACGACGCACTGTTTTCACATCTGGCCATGTGTCACCGGTCTAACGGCGTCGGTGAATGAGTGAAGTATGATGCGGATGATGCATCTAACCTAGCCTAGAAGGGAGGAGGGGAAACCCGGTGCCGGCAAGAAGTATACTCCTGTCGAAGAGCACCAAGGGGACCAACGGCTTAACGTCCCTTCCGAAGGACGGTACAACGCGAACAACAGGATTCCTCCACAAATCCATGCTGTCGAGAGGTTGATAAGCAAGGCGAGTGAAGTTGCTGTACTAACTTTCATCCCTCCAACCTCTCTCCTGAACAGAACTGGTCATGTGTATGATGGTCACCCATCCAATACCTGACCTAGCGCAGTGTTGCTTAACTTTCATCCCTCCAACCTCTCTCCCGAACAGAACTGGTCATGTGTATGATGGTCACCCATCCAATACCTGACCTAGCGCAGTGTTGCTTAACTTTCATCCCTCCAACCTCTCTCCCAAACAGAACTGGTCATGTGTATGATGGTCACCCATCCAATACCTGACCCAGCGCATTGTTGCTTAACTTTTATCCCTCCAACCTCTCTCCCGAACAGAACTGGTCTTGTGTATGATGGACACCCATCCAATACCTGACCCAGCGCAATGTTGCTTAACTTTAATTCCTCCAACCTCTCTCCCGAACAGAACTGGTCATGTGTATGATGGTCACTCATCCAATACCTGACCCAGCGCAATGTTGCTTAACTTCCATCCCTCCAACCTCTCTCCCGAACAGAACTGGTCATGTGTATGATGGTCACCCATCCAATACCTGACCCAGCGCAGTGTTGCTTAACTTTCATCCCTCCAACCTCTCTCCCGAACAGAACTGGTCATGTGTATGATGGTCACCCATCCAACACCTGACACAGCGCAGTGTTGCTTAACTTTCATACCTCCAACCTCTCTCCCGAACAGAACTGGTCATGTGTATGATGGTCACCCATCCAATACCTGACCCAGCGCAGTGTTGCTTAACTTTCATCCCTCCAACCTCTCTCCCGAACAGAACTGGTCATGTGTATGATGGTCACCCATCCAATACCTGACTCAGCGCAGTGTTGTTTAACTTTCATCCCTCCAACCTCTCTCCCGAACAGAACTGGTCATGTGTATGATGGTCACCCATCCAATACCTGGCCTAGCTCAGTGCTGCATTCCGAAGTTATTTCCTAGGTGCGGTTCAAACGCAATCAACTCTAAACGCAGCCGAACATTGCCGGTCAGGAACTTAAATCGTTTTCATTCCTTATCTCCGGGAGTTTTATCGCTTTGCTTTGTAAGACCGACTCCTTCCTTATTTGTCGGTGAAATATCCCGAGCCATGCTCTGTGCACGACTGCACGCGTTGAGCTATTCATTGATAGCTAGACTTACTCAATCTAAACTGCCACGTCAGGACGTGGTTGCTACAGAGACGGCCACTGTTGATGCTAGCTAGCCTCGTGCAGGGTCAGGTTAGTCCAGCCTTGGTCAGGTTGATGCTAACTAGACTCGTGCAGGGTCAGGTTAGTCCAGCCTTGGTCAGGTTGATGCTAGCTAGCCTCGTGCAGGGTCAGGTTAGTCCAGCCTTGGTCAGGTTGATGCTAGCTAGCCTCGTGCAGGGTCAGGTTAGTCCAGCCTTGGTCAGGTTGATGCTAGCTAGCCTCGTGCAGGGTCAGGTTAGTCCAGCCTTGGTCAGGTTGATGCTAGCTAGCCTAGTGCAGGGTCAGGTTAGTCCAGACTTGGTCAGGTTGATGCTAGCTAGCCTCGTGCAGGGTCAGGTTAGTCCAGCCTTGGTCAGGTTGATGCTAGCTAGCCTCGTGCAGGGTCAGGTTAGTCCAGCCTTGGTCAGGTTGATGCTAGCTAGCCTAGTGCAGGGTCAGGTTAGTCCAGCCTTGGTCAGGTTGATGCTAGCTAGCCTTGTGCAGGGTCAGGTTAGTCCAGCCTTGGTCAGGTTGATGCTAGCTAGCCTCGTGCAGGGTCAGGTTAGTCCAGCCTTGGTCAGGTTGATGCTAGCTAGCCTCGTGCAGGGTCAGGTTAGTCCAGCCTTGGTCAGGTTGATGCTAGCTAGCCTCGTGCAGGGTCAGGTTAGTCCAGCCTTGGTCAGGTTGATGCTAGCTAGCCTCGTGCAGGGTCAGGTTAGTCCAGCCTTGGTCAGGTTGATGCTAGCTAGCCTCGTGCAGGGTCAGGTTAGTCCAGCCTTGGTCAGGTTGATGCTAGCTAGCCTCGTGCAGGGTCAGGTTAGTCCAGCCTTGGTCAGGTTGATGCTAGCTAGCCTAGTGCAGGGTCAGGTTAGTCCAGCCTTGGTCAGGTTGATGCTTGCTAGCCTAGTGCAGGGTCAGGTTAGTCCAGCCTTGGTCAGGTTGATGCTAGCTAGCCTTGTGCAGGGTCAGGTTAGTCCAGCCTTGGTCAGGTTGATGCTAGCTAGCCTCGTGCAGGGTCAGGTTAGTCCAGCCTTGGTCAGGTTGATGCTAGCTAGCCTCGTGCAGGGTCAGGTTAGTCCACGGAGCACATGCATTATCAAAAAGAACAATAAAAGTAGCTAGAGCCGCAGAAACTGGTGACGTGTGCAGTTCGTGCCCAACTCGCCGCCATCTAACCGCCAGTCACTCACTCGAGCCCAAACTTGGCGTCTAAACTTAGACATCGCACGGACGTCGTCCGGAATGCACGACGCCGTGACGTCACGCACGGCGTCGCACGCAAATAAACGCCACGAGGCGGCATCGTGGACCCAGGGGCGTTTAGCTGTCTTGACCCAGGGGCGTTTAGCAGTCTCAAACAAGGGGCACCGAACGGTTTGGCGTGTTGGAAACACCGGTTCTCGTTAGATCACCGAAGTTAAGCAACACTGCGCTGAGTCAGGGTATTGAATGGGTGACCATCATACACATGACCAGTTCTGTTCGGGAGAGAGGTTGGAGGGATGGAAGTTAAGCAACACTGCGCTGAGTCAGGTATTGGATGGGTGACCATTATACACATGACCAGTTCTGTTCGAGAGAGAGGTTGGAGGGATGAAAGTTAAGCAACACTGCGCTGAGTCAGGTATTGGATGGGTGACCATCATACACATGACCAGTTCTGTTCGGGAGAGAGGTTGGAGGGATGAAAGTTAAGCAACACTGCGCTGGGTCAGGTATTGGATGGGTGACCATCATACACATGACCAGTTCTGTTCGGGAGAGAGGTTGGAGGGATGAAAGTTAAGCAACACTGCGCTGAGTCAGGTATTGGATAAGTGACCATCATACACATGACCAGTTCTGTTCGGGAGAGAGGTTGGAGGGATGAAAGTTAAGCAACACTGCGCTGGGTCAGGTATTGGATGGGTGACCATTATACACATGACCAGTTCTGTTCGGGAGAGAGGTTGGAGGGATGAAAGTTAAGCAACACTGCGCTGGGTCGGGTATCGGATGGGTGACCATCATACACATGACCAGTTCTGTTCGGGAGAGAGGTTGGAGGTATGAAAGTTAGTACAGTAACTTCACTCGCCTTGCTTATCAACCTCTCGACAGCATGGATTTGTGGAGGAATCCTGTTGTTCGAGTTGTACCGTCCTTCGGAAGGGACGTTAAGCCGGTGGTCCCCTTGGTGCTCTTCGACAGGAGTAGGCTACGTGCCGGCACCAGGTTTCCCCTCCTCACTTCTTGGCTAGGTTAGGTTCATCATCATCCACTCATTCACCGACGCTATTAGACCAGTGACGCATGACCAGATGTCAAAAAAGTGCGTCGTTAAACACCACAAATAATAATAATAATAATTGAACCAGGGTCGATAAACACCCTTGGCAAAGGTGAGCATGTTTAGGAATTGAACCCGGGTCTACAGAGAAAACAAGCTTTAGGGGGGGGGGTTCAGGGGGGGGGGTTCAGGGGAGGGGGTATATCCCGGTACCAGTTGACCCAGTTCCGTTCGCGATCAATCACAGTCGCTCCAGCCAGGAGCTGGGTAGACAGCCCGCCAAACACACCACACAGTATTTGATTATTATAAACACTATAACCGTCTAAAAAATTGATGCCCAAACGCGGACTCGAACCCCGATCTCCACCTGTCGCGGGTGTTGCTCTAACCAATTGAGCTACTTGGACCCCGATCTCCACCTGTCGCGGGTGTTGCTCTAACCAATTGAGCTACTTGGACCCCGATCTCCACCTGTCGCGGGTGTTTCTCTAACCAATTGAGCTACTTGGACCCCGATCTCCACCTGTCGCGGGTGTTTCTCTAACCAATTGAGCTACTTGGACCCCGATCTCCACCTGTCGCGGGTGTTGCTCTAACCAATTGAGCTACTTGGACCCCGATCTCCACCTGTCGCGGGTGTTTCTCTAACCAATTGAGCTACTTGGACCCCGATCTCCACCTGTCGCGGGTGTTGCTCTAACCAATTGAGCTACTTGGACCCCGATCTCCACCTGTCGCGGGTGTTTCTCTAACCAATTGAGCTACTTGGACCCCGATCTCCACCTGTCGCGGGTGTTGCTCTAACCAATTGAGCTACTTGGACCCCGATCTCCGACTGTCGTGGGTGATGCTCTAACCAATTCAGCTACTTGGACCCCGATCTCCACCTGTCGCGGGTGTTGCTCTAACCAATTGAGCTACTTGGACCCCGATCTCCACCTGTCGCGGGTGTTTCTCTAACCAATTGAGCTACTTGGACCCCGATCTCCACCTGTCGCGGGTGTTGCTCTAACCAATTGAGCTACTTGGACCCCGATCTCCACCTGTCGCGGGTGTTTCTCTAACCAATTGAGCTACTTGGACCCTGATCTCCACCTGTCGTGGGTGTTGCTCTAACCAATTGAGCTACTTGGACCCCGATCTCCACCTGTCGCAGGTGTTGCTCTAACCAATTGAGCTACTTGGACCCCGATCTCCACCTGTCGCGGGTGTTGCTCTAACCAATTGAGCTACTTGGACCCCGATCTCCGACTGTCGTGGGTGATGCTCTAACCAATTGAGCTACTTGGACCCCGATCTCCACCTGTCGCGGGTGTTGCTCTAACCAATTGAGCTACTTGGACCTGGATCTCCACCCGTCGCGGGTGTTGCTCTAACCAATTGAGCTACTTGGACCCCGATCTCCACCTGTCGCGGGTGTTGCTCTAACCAATTGAGCTACTTGGACCCCGATCTCCACCCGTCGCGGGTGTTGCTCTAACCAATTGAGCTACTTGAACCCCGATCTCCACCTGTCGCGGGTGTTGCTCTAACCAATTGAGCTACTTGGACCCCGATCCCCACCTGTCACGGGTGTTGCTCTAACCAATTGAGCTACTTGAACCCCGATCTCCACCTGTCGCGGGTGTTGCTCTAACCAATTGAGCTACTTGGACCCCAAACTCCACCTGTCGCGGGTGTTGCTCTAACCAATTGAGCTACTCGGACACTGGCTTTTGAGACGATTTTAGTGTATTTGATGAGAATGACGGATCTCCAAGGAGTAGAACCAAGAGGCTGTGAATACTCACAGTCAATCTGATTCTAGTGACGCTATATCACGTCACAACCTGTCAAACTCGAATAACTCAAATTTGACGCTGGATTTGTTGCTGTATTTAGATGAAATTTTATTTAAATTGCAACTTAATCAAATTTTTGAGACGGTTTTTAGTGTTGTTAATAATAAAATACTGGGCGGTGTTGTCTTGGTCAACACGCCTAGAAGTGTCGGCACCGGGTGTGCCCTCGGCTCCCTGCTAGGCTAGTGCCACCGAGTTGCTTCGTGTTACAAAGTATTGCGTCATAATCACGTCACGGCACGGCACGGCTCGACACGGCGCGGTAAAAGAGCAAAACAAATCAATATCAACAGATAGACGACGACGACGGCGGCGGCGGCGGCGGCGGCGGCGTTGTGCCAAAAGTCTGCGAGTCTCGTGTGAGTGCAAGTGAGACGACCTGATGTCTTCAGTCACGTGTTAAAGAGAGATGAGAATACCACTGAGTGGGGGTCACTGGCAGGTGTAGGTTCGGGCGACCTGCGCATGAAGTATCAACCACACCGCTTCGAGCTGGCAACGGATTTTCAATTACTGGTCAATTTCTTTATAATAATTGGTTAGACCATCACGAATATAAAAAAAAAATGTGATATCGAATTAAATTCTCAGATGAGCTCGTGGCCTGCAGTGATGATGATTTATTTGCAATGGCGTTGAAAGAACATTTCATCACATTACATAACCGCGGTCGTTTTCAATCGCAGAATGGTGATATGAGGCAAAAAAAAGAAGGCAATTGCAAAAATGATAATCTCACTGATTGTGTATTTTCTAGCGATCACAAATTGCAGTCCAACACGAGGCAAGTCCCTGAGAACACGCAAGGATCAGTTGGTGGTCGCCGGTTCGATCCCCGAATCGTGGCACAATGTTTGATAATGAATTTGTCGGCTTTTACACCACAAAGACGCAATGATCTTCGTCAACCAAGAACCAGACTCAACTTAGCAGAGCGTGATCCGAACAACATCGGTAATAATCTTCCAGGCGACATAAAATCTCAGAGTAAAAGATCGGCTCTTAAAGAAAAGACGAAAAGGTTCCTTCTTTGAATGAAATCTTATTTAAATTGCAAACGCTTGCAATGCGCGGGGTATTTTATTATTAACAACACTATAACCGTCTCAAAAATTGATGCCCGAACGCGGACTCAAATACACTAAAATCGTCTCAAAAAGCCAGTGTCCAAGTAGCTCAATGGTTCAGAGCAACACCCGCGACAGGTGGAGATCGGGGTCCAAGTAGCTCAATGGTTCAGAGCAACACCCGCGACAGGTGGAGATCGGGGTCCAAGTAGCTCAATGGTTCAGAGCAACACCCGCGACAGGTGGAGATCGGGGTCCAAGTAGCTCAATTGGTTAGAGCTACACCCGCGACAGGTGGAGATCGGGGTCCAAGTAGCTCAATTGGTTAGAGCAACACCCGCGACAGGTGGAGATCGGGGTCCAAGTAGCTCAATTGGTTAGAGCTACACCCGCGACAGGTGGAGATCGGGGTCCAAGTAGCTCAATTGGTTAGAGCAACACCCGCGACAGGTGGAGATCGGGGTCCAAGTAGCTCAATTGGTTAGAGCTACACCCGCGACAGGTGGAGATCGGGGTCCAAGTAGCTCAATTGGTTAGAGCATCACCCGTGACAGGTGGAGACCGGGGTTCAAGTAGCTCAATTGGTTAGAGCAACACCCGCGACAGGTGGAGATCAGGGTCCAAGTAGCTCAATTGGTTAGAGCAACACCCGCGACAGGTGGAGATCGGGGTCCAAGTAGCTCAATGGTTCAGAGCAACACCCGCGACAGGTGGAGATCGGGGTCCAAGTAGCTCAATTGGTTAGAGCTACACCCGCGACAGGTGGAGATCGGGGTCCAAGTAGCTCAATTGGTTAGAGCAACACCCGCGACAGGTGGAGATCGGGGTCCAAGTAGCTCAATTGGTTAGAGCTACACCCGCGACAGGTGGAGATCGGGGTCCAAGTAGCTCAATTGGTTAGAGCAACACCCGCGACAGGTGGAGATCGGGGTCCAAGTAGCTCAATTGGTTAGAGCTACACCCGCGACAGGTGGAGATCGGGGTCCAAGTAGCTCAATTGGTTAGAGCATCACCCGTGACAGGTGGAGACCGGGGTTCAAGTAGCTCAATTGGTTAGAGCAACACCCGCGACAGGTGGAGATCAGGGTACAAGTAGCTCAATTGGTTAGAGCAACACCCGCGACAGGTGGAGATCGGGGTCCAAGTAGCTCAATGGTTCAGAGCAACACCCGCGACAGGTGGAGATCGGGGTTCAAGTAGCTCAATTGGTTAGAGCAACACCCGTGACAGATGGAGATCGGGGTCCAAGTAGCTCAATTGGTTAGAGCATCACCCACGACAGTCGGAGATCGGGGTCCAAGTAGCTCAATTGGTTAGAGCAACACCTGGGACAGGTGGAGATCGGGGTCCAAGTAGCTCAATTAGTTAGTGCAACACCCGCGACAGGTGGAGATCGGGGTCTAAGTAGCTCAATTGGTTAGAGCAACACCCGCGACAGGTGGAGATCGGGGTTCAAGTAGCTCAATTAGTTAGTGCAACACCCGCGACAGGTGGAGATCGGGGTCTAAGTAGCTCAATTGGTTAGAGCAACACCCGTGACAGGTGGAGATCGGGGTCCAAGTAGCTCAATGGTTCAGAGCAACACCCGCGACAGGTGGAGATCAGGGTCCAAGTAGCTCAATGGTTCAGAGCAACACCCGCGACGTGTGGAGATCGGGGTTCGAGTCCGCGTTTGGGCATCAATTTTTGAGACGGTTATAAAGTTGTTAATAATAAAAAAGGCTCCTTCTTAATCATCGGTCTTTATACTTTAAGACCGATTTCTGCCAGCAAAGGATTGTAAGTGTATTTATTGTAATATGTAAAGCTAGGCTAGTTTAGTGAAAATATGTTGTGAATTGAAGATTTTATCAAATGTTCTATTTATAAACATGTATTGCTGATTGAAATAATTAATGACATCTTGTACAAACTGTCACCTTTCTTCAAACTCTAGTTTTTAACAAACTCAAATCAAATCAAAAGTCTAGCCAATGACAAACTCTCTCGTTTCATTCAAGAATAAATATCTGAAGACCATTGGCCTGTCGTGTAACTGGAGACGCTATGTTACGCTTTGCGTCTCGCCGTTGGTGGAAGAGAGACAGACGCATGCCGGGTGCAACGTGTTGGAGAGAGAGAGGGAGCTAGGTATACACGTTGTCGAACACGTGACATGGTTGGGTATTGCGCAGTAATTAGCCGTGATTATCGCAGTCAATCGGTACCGAGGATAATTAGCCGACAATTAGCGTTAATTCTAACCAACAATTGGACGCTTTGTGACTTTGACGCAACTCTCAGGTTCATGTTTTGTCCGCATATGACTCACCGTCTGAACTTGGGTCGAGTGCATGCAATTTCAGTCGTCTTGTAGGATGAGCGTAGCGATATTTTGAGATGTTAGCATAGAGACGCCGATCCATGGTATAGATCAAAGGATAACAGCTAAAATTCAAAAAATTTCAGTCGAAAATGTGAGAATAAAAAGTGAAACTGAACACATGCGAGCTGAAAACCTTTGAAGTTGGATGAATTTCACATCTTAGCAAAGTTTGGTGAACAAATATTTAAAACTTTTAGCGGTACGACTCTGAATTTTGTTGATAAAATCTGAAAATGTTCGCAAATTTTTAATATTCACAAAACTATTTGCGCGATTTCACTGAAAAACCACGTTTAGTCTCGGGTGAGAAGCAAAAATGTGCTCATCAAATTTGTGTTAAAAGCCGGGTAAGCGTTTGGACGGTAGAGCGCGAAAAAATGCATAAGTAAGACACATTCGCTCGCTAAACTCTTCAGTAATAACCTAACTCTTCATCCCCCGGGGCACTCGATCGACCCCAGACATATACCCTTCAGTTGCACGAGCTTCTTCCCTGAAACCTCAGTTACCTGCACTATCAGTGAACCCGGTGCCGACATCCACACGACTTCATCACACTGTTTACCAAGTTCCTGTCGATCATTACCGGAACAAGGTCCTGGCCGCGGCCCCGAACCGAGCGTTTACCGCGCTAAATTAGGCCAGTAGGGTTCGCCACTCTGCACCCAAACCACGGGCGCCTAGAAGAGTCGAGGGGAATCCAGCTGGCGCCGACAAAATCAATAGGGCACGGCCGAGGAATCCACTAGACTGCCCCCGGGGCCTCGTGCCCCAACCCTTAATAGGGCCCCCAACTAAAAGCAAGCTCATCACCCGTTGCTATCTAGCTAGTGGTGCAATCGCTTTGTGCAATGCATATTTTTAGCAAGTGGCACAACAGTTTTACAAAGAGCTTTTTCAGTTTTTTTTTGTTTTTTTTCAGCAAGGGAATCGCGCAACGCAAAGGTTTTTTTAAAAGAGATTGCGATCTCCCCGCTTGTTTCGCGCAAGTCTGAGATTGCCGAGCGAATAAGGAAGCGTTGGACACGAGAAACAAGCTCCCGGCATCGGAGTGCGGCGAGGTTGGCAGCCCCGGGTCAAAGCACGACGAAAGATGGAATGCGGACGTAGAAAACGATTGTGTTTACGACAAAGATAAAGTATTATTCCCGTGGGAGAGCGAAGCGAGACGGTCGAAAAAAACCCTGGCACCAGATCCGGGATATAGTGGCCCGCCACGAGGCTAGCCGAGAGCTCGAGACGAACACGTGTTGGCGGCGGCCGACATTTGTTGACTTACAAACAGAGTAATTAGCGATGTACTCACTGTGGCAAGCGTGTGATGTTGTAGATCGAGGACGAAGGTACGACAAGGTGCTCGTGGCAGGGCCGATGCTCTGTCTATGTCAACGAGGCGAGGGCGTTTGACGGCACCGGAGCACACGGACCACGTTATGGCGGCTAGCTGAATGGCGACAGCACTTGGATGATGGTGGACTGCGCCGGTCTTGCCGCGCATGGCGCTGCAGAAGGCTGCGCCCGCGACATCTAGCGGTGATCGGGGAAAGTTTTTGCGGTCGGTAATGTAGGTGGTTGCAAAGTTGCTGCCCGATGCTGAAATAAAGGCCATTTCAGAGCTTTGATAAGTTATTATTTCAGTCTCTTTCTTTAGCGTATTTAGACATGGCATTGCGAAGTTTTGCTGCTGAATTTTTGAGATAATTCTTTGCCATTTCAAGATTTGTTTTTTTTTATTTTCAATTCCCCTTTGTAAATATTTAAAACCATTGTTCACGTTTGAAAGATTGTCATAGTGTTGTATTCTAAGAAACTGGGACAAGGAATTGTTTCAATTTTAAGACGCTTATAAAGTTTTTTGTTCAAGTTTTTGTAGTAAAATTCATCAGAGGTGTTTGTGCCTGCTTGGGCCAAAGATTTTATCCTCGTAATTTTTTTTTTTTTTTTACCACTTGGTTACTTTTATAACAAGATAAATCGATGTTTGTCATTACTGCTCAACTGCCGAGTCGTTTTGTCGGCAAAATACAGTCATATTTCCTGTCGTGACGTCTCTTTTCCAGGCCAACAAACCTGTGAGTTACCTTCCCATTCTGCAAGACCACTTTGTTCCTCTTCGGAGAACCTCCTCCTGTGTTCTACCTTGCACGTGCGCCCAATCTGCGCTGGCACGTTCCCCTCGAATACCCGATACCCGATACCTCATCCCTGGCAAGCGTTCTTTTACATCGACAAGAATTATCTTTGGGCCCCACCCAAGCACCCTATAACACAAGCACCATATAACACAAGCACCATATAACACAAGCACCATATAACACAAGCACCATATAACACAAGCACCATATAACACAAGCACCATATAACACAAGCACCATATAACACAAGCACCATATAACACAAGCACCATATAACCCAAGCACCATATAACACAAGCACCATATAACACAAGCACCATATAACACAAGCACCATATAACACAAGCACCATATAACACAAGCACCATATAACCCAAGCACCATATAACACAAGCACCATATAACACAAGCACCATATAACACAAGCACCATATAACACAAGCACCATATAACACAAGCACCATATAACACAAGCACCATATAACACAAGCACCATATAACACAAGCACCATATAACACAAGCACCATATAACACAAGCACCATATAACACAAGCACCATATAACCCAAGCACCATATAACACAAGCACCATATAACACAAGCACCATATAACACAAGCACCATATAACACAAGCACCATATAACACAAGCATCATATAACACAAGCACCATATAACACAAGCACCATATAACACAAGCACCATATAACACAAGCATCATATAACACAAGCACCATATAACACAAGCACCATATAACACAAGCACCATATAACACAAGCACCATATAACACAAGCACCATATAACACAAGCACCATATAACACAAGCACCATATAACACAAGCACCATATAACACAAGCACCATATAACACAAGCACCATATAACCCATAGGGCACTAGCGTAGAGGCTACATTAAGTGTAAAGTCTCAGTTCGGTCCCAGGGCTTAGGGACTAGATTTTGGCCTAGGCCCATATATTTTTGTCATGATCTATCCTATCGGCATATGCCCTATGGGCATAGGGTACTAGAAAAACAGTAGGGAGCTATTTGTAATTGTTAATCCAAGTTCAAAGACAATACTAATACTAAAATAAAACCACTACGGATAAGAACAACAGTTGCCGTTAGGCAGCGGGTTCTGCTTGTATTTGCTATAAACTGAACAAACCAAACGCTTTATTCTATATATATAAAATAATAAAGATATCGTAGAAACAAAATAAACCTACAAAAAATCGCCATATATCCGCATAAACGTCGTGAAAACGACTGGAAACCGGCAGCAAAATAGAAGAGATGCGTTATCAGAATCCCTATGTGTTATTTTTCCTCGGCGAGTTGACAGTGCTGTTGTCATGTACGATCAAGGACAAAACAAACGAACCAATGAGATGTCAGAGTTGCATCATGCGGTCGCTCTTCTCTGACCTGGCTCAATGCCCTGCGATAAAAACCAAACATAACTTAGCTAAAGCACGAGACTCTGGCGACTGCAGCTTAGTGTTGGAGTCCCACGCGAACAGCTGCTAGGCCAGCACGGCTTGTTAAACGCACACTACTTTAAACCTGTGATTGATTCGTCGCATGAAAACGCACGTGACCATCAAGTAAAACGAGTAAAACAATTGTAATCAAACATGGATAATCCCGACTACTACGACACGTATGAAACTTACAACACCTCGGACTACAATTCTACATCATTAGAATATCTAGAAACCGAACATCAAGTAATCTTGCCTCTTCTTGTTCTGATCGGTGTCGCCGGTCTACTGGGCAACGGCGCCCTGGTCATCATCATCCTATTCAAAACAAACCCACGCAAAGTTCCAAACGCCTTCATCTTGAGTCTCGCCATCGCCGACTTGATCGTCATTTTATTCTACGTGCCGTCCGTCGCGTTCGTCTCGTTCCCGTTCGGCGACCTCGTCTGCAAGGCGTCGGAGTTTCTGAACGAAGTCGCCGCCGGCGTCTCGGCGTTCTCTTTGATCGCCTTGACAGTTTATTGTTTCTTCGAGCCAACGCCGCAGCGTGACTGGACAACGAGATCGACTGGCGTCGTCGTCGCCGGCGTCTGGACGCTGGCGACGATCTTCGCCGGGCCGACGCTGTTTTTTGCCCAAGTGATACACGAACACGACAGTAACACAACAACTGTTGCGGTCTGTCACCCGTTCGACCCCTGGATCGAGCAGCGGCAAGGACCGCTCAGGTTCGCCGTCTATTACGCCATTCCTGTGATGGCCTTCGCCTTCTTTTACGCCCTTGCAATACTCGAAGGAACGATAAACAAGCAAACCAGAGAACGGCGAGAGATTTCAAACCTGACCGAGTGGTTGTCCTGGGTCTTCACCGGCTGCTTGCTTACGGGACATCTGACCACGTTTTGGATCCTCCTCCCGAACCACGACCAGGAGATCTGGCATGTGCTGGACGTCACTGGATTCTATCTCGGGCTGCTTTATCGCTGTATCAACCCGGCTGTGTTGTATCTAGTTTCCGGTCACTTCCGTAAGCTGTTTAACAAATATCTGTTGTGTTGGTGTTGTGCGTGGAACCGGGAACCGGATGCAGAAAGCGAAATGAACCGGCCACGGTGGTAGACGGTGAGGTTTGCGATGGAAGATTACTTTGGGCCCTTGTTAATCATGGTATAGAGATTAGATCTAGTGTTCAAATACCCAAGAAGACACTTTGCGTCGAGGTTCGGTACTTTATAAAGAAGGTGAAAATGTGACATGCAAGTGCCAGTTTGTTTTGTTGGGCTTTATTGCCGTATACCTGTTGAAAACCATGACATTCAAGCCCCTACTTATAATGTAGGACAAAATTATAAGCATTCAGATAAAATATGCAATAGTTTCAACTTTCAACAGCACTAGCTGGACTGTGCATTATAAAATAAATCAGGATTAACATGACCGATCTAGATTGCTAATTTATGTATCTATTTGGTTTGTACTTATAAAATTATTACAAACTTTCAAAACAAAGTTTCCATGACACTAAATAATGTAGCGGTGTTTCCAGTTAATAATTATGAATCAGAGATGTTAAATTGCCATTTTATTTTACAATTCAAAATTATAAGAGTACAGAAATATTTTGTTTTTATTAATAGCACTTCACAGACATGTTCCTGATAAGATGGCGTCAATTTTTCACTTTCTGGATGAGTCTGGATGAGTCTGAATGAGTCTGGATGAGTCTGGATGAGTCTGGATGAGTCTGGATGAGTCTGGAGCAGTCTGGATGAGTCTATATGAGCCGGTCCCATGTGCGGGACTATATTTTCAAACGGTTGCCAACCAGTTCGAACTTTTCGGAACTAGTTCCGCGATGTCTTTGCTAGCGGCTACTTGGTTACATTCTCTTGAGGAATCAAGCACTGCGCCGAGCATTGCCTGTTGACAGAGAAAACAAGATACGGATTACCTTTTTGCTAAGAGACAGAAAGATTAGAGTGGCTAAACAACAAGTTTTCTTTGGAGCTCAAAATTGTACCACATTGCAAAATAGCTTTTAGCTAAAAATCAATTGATATTGTGATTATCATATGTGTAAGCTGGATCGATCGTGACATCATAAAGTTAGGTTTAGACAAAGAAGTGCCCAGGTATAAGAAAATTAAGTAATACTTACTGTTCAACTTGTTGGTAACCGAACATGCCCGGCATCAACTTGGCAGAAATGAAGTCCCCAGCCGTTACAATTGTTTCTTGCACCAAGTGCAGGTCGCTCTTGGGCATCGTCCTCAGCAGATCAAAGATCTCTCCGATCTTCTCCTGAGCTGCCAAGATGTTTTCACCTGTGATGAGGTACCCTGCATTTCGGTCGATCTTTGGCACTTCCTGTTCAGGTATCTGCTCGGATTTGTTCTCAGGTATGGACTCGGGTATGGGCTCGGGTTTGTGATCGGGTATGGGCTCGGGTATGTGCTCGGGTATGGGCTCGGGTATGGACTCGGGTATGGACTCGGGTATGGGCTCGGGTATGGACTCGGGTATGGACTCGGGTATGGACTCGGGTATGGACTCGGGTATGGACTCGGGTATGGGCTCAGAAGGATCAAAGAGTTCAGAATAATCTTTAACAGGTAGTCCTGAAGGACCAAGCCGTGTTTCATCATCTTCAGAAGGACCTAATTGTGTTCTGGCATCTTCTGGATCTTGACCAAGATCTGTGTCATCATCTTCTAAAGGACTAAGATCTGTGTCATCATCTTCAGCAAGACCAAGCTGTGTGTTAACATCTCCAACAGAGGGCTCCACTGGACTGGGTGTCGAGCATTGCCCTTCGGACAACTGTTCAATGACACCTTGCAGTCGATCGATGATCTCCTCACTGGAGCTGGAGTCAGAGCTCGAGTCAGAGTACGAGTCAGAGCTCGAGTCAGAGCTCGAGTCAGAGCTTGATGACTCATCAGAAGCCGAGCAGATGGACAAGGGCTTCTTCGCGGACTCTTGAAGGCTCAGGGTCTTCACCTGCAGGGAACAGGGATGATTCACATTGTACAAGCTAGTGTAATGCCTGGAAGTATAGGCAACCCGACGTACGGTTATGTAACGCGGGCTGTCTAAGCTGACAGGGATGATTCACATTGTACAAGCTAGTGTAATGCCTGGAAGTATAGGCAACCCGACGGACGGTTATGTAACGCGAGCTGCCTAAGCTGACAGGGATGATTACTGAAATGACCCTATGTCAGAACATCTAGCTTTCAACAGAGGTAAGAAAATAAAAAGTGGGTGTGACCGTGCATATTATTTCGCGAGTCTTAACTGACAACGTAATGAAGCATTTATTGGTAAAAATGAATACATTTACAAGTTTTCAACTTGGAGGGAGAACAAGTGTTGGAAACACTGGTAATCGTGAGATCACCGGAGTTAAGCAACACTGCGCTGGGTCAGGTATTGGATGGGTGACCATCATACACATGCCCAGTTCTGTTCGGGAGAGAGGTTGGAGGAATGAAAGTTAAGCAACACTGCGCTGGGTCAGGTAATGGATGGGTGACCATCATACACATGACCTGTTCTGTTCGGGAGAGAGGTTGGAGGGATGAAAGTAAAGCAATACTGCGCTGAGTCAGGTATTGGATGGGTGACCATCATACACATGACCAGTTCTGTTCGGGAGAGAGGTTGGAGGGATGAAAGTTAAGCAACACTGCGCTGAGTCAGGTATTGGATGGGTGACCATCATACACATGCCCAGTTCTGTTCGGGAGAGAGGTTGGAGGGATGAAAGTTAAGCAACACTGCGCTGGGGCAGGTATTGGATGGGTGACCATCATACACATGACCAGTTATGTTCAGGAGAGAGGTTGGAGGGATGAAAGTTAAGCAACACTGCGCTGGGTCAGGTATTGGATGGGTGACCATCATACACATGACCAGTTCTGTTCGGGAGAAAGGTTGGAGGGATGAAAGTTAAGCAACACTGCGCTGGGTCAGGTCTTGGATGGGTGACCATTATACACATGACCAGTTCTGTTCGGGAGAGAGGTTGGAGGGATGAAAGTTAAGCAACACTGCGCTGGGTCAGGTATTGGATGGGTGACCATCATACACATGACCAGTTCTGTTCGGGAGAGAGGTTGGAGGGATGAAAGTTTAGCAACACTGCGCTGGGTCAGGTATTGAATGGGTGACCATCATACACATGACCAGTTCTGTTCGGGAGAGAGGTTGGAGGGATGAAAGTTAAGAAACACTGCGCTGGGTCAGGTATTGGATAGGTGACCATCATACACATTACCAGTTCTGTTCGGGAGAGAGGTTGGAGGGATGCAAGTTAAGCAAAACTGCTCTGTGCCAGGTATTGGATGGGTGATCATCATATACATGACCAGTTCTGTTCGGGAGAGAGGTTGGAGGGATGAAAGTTAAGCAAAACTGCGCTGAGTCAGGTATTAGATGGGTGACCATCATACACATGACCAGTTCTGTTCAGGAGAGAGGTTGGAGGGATGAAAGTTAAGCAAAACTGCCCTGAGTCAGGTATTGGATGGGTGACCATCATACACATGACCAGTTCTGTTCGGGAGAGAGGTTGGAGGGATCAAAGTTAAGCAACACTGCGCTGGGTCAGGTATTGGTTAGGTGACCACCGAACGGTTTGACGAGCTGGAAACACCGGTCCTCGTGAGATCACCAAAAAAAGGCTACGTCCTGTAACAAGGTGTCTTTTTCTCGTAGCTTATCATCCCCCTCATCATCAACCTCTCATGTACCGACATCATTAGAGCAGTTCAACAGTGATGGTTGTAAACAGAGTGATCTGATAGACGCATGTTAACTCACCGCCTGCTTGGGTGGTGCGATGGTAGGTGGCGGTGTTGGTGGGGCAGGGGTAGGAGTTGGTGCCACGAAACACAGTGCTGGAAGTCCGTGTGCGACCGCTGACAGCGCCACCAGCGCAACTGCAACGGCGGGACATTCAATGTCAATTAAATCGAGTTCTGTTGGATTCTGTTTTTAATAATTAAACCATCTTGCGATTCGTGGAGATGGAATAACCAAAAGTAACTAGATGCATTCCAAGAAAGTTTAGCGAGATCATGAGCCTGTCTTACTATTTTAAACCTAATAATTAACCGAGTGTTTAATTGGGGGATTCGTCAAGAATAGAATGGCTGATTTGCCCGGATGATAATTTCACTGATTGATTTGATAATATATTTTTTTCATTTTATTAATAATCATTTCATTTATTCTGAATGGACAATATAAATTGTTCTGTGCACATCTCAAAAGAGATCGAACATTGGTTTTTATATTTGTTTAGCAAATGCTTTAATTAAAATACAACATTAGAATATAATTGTCTGTTAATGTGTTTTAATTGCCACTATATGCAGTTTGTTGTAGCCTTACACAGCTCAGTAGCGAGCGTATTGATTTAAGATGGAGATGGAAATTAAGCCTCTTTTATGAAAAACAATTTTCAGAGTCAGCCACAGAATTAAAAAAATAAGTCTGAAATTATGATATTTCCAGCAATTTTGACAAGACGTGAAGAAGATCAAGTTAAAAGATGGACCAAGTGAATAAATTGATTAAAAGTAAACTCACCCAGCAGAAAAAGTGTATGTGGACTCATGATTGTCAACTAGTTGTTAATGAACTCCAATTGAAACTTTTATATGAATGAGTTGTTGCCAAACAAAGGCGATGACCTTCCCAACTTTGTTGACATTGAGATGGGCAAGCCAGCAAGAATATTCAATTGTTTACAGTGAAACACTTGAGTTTAGTTGTGTATTGTTGTCATTGTTTATTAAAACAGCGTCGCATTGTTGACACAAACCAGACACGCACAAGTCTCGTGCTACTTTGATAAATACAAAATGGCCGTGACGAATTTGTTTGGTGAAATGACAGCAACAATGGTGTGTGTGTGTGTGGAAAATGAGCGGAGTTATTATGCAATGATAAATAAAGTCGATTGTTAATAATAAACAGATGAGTCGATGTGAGAATTATAAAATACTATAAAATGTCAAGTGAAAATATAACCCAATAGTGGTACGGTGACAGAAAACTACATTAACTGTTAACATCAACTATTTCAAATGGGTTTTTAATGCTAAGTAAAGGACAACTAAATTTAGTTATTCTTCACTTAGCATTCAAAACCCAGTTGAAATAGTTTGTGTTAAAACTAGTGCTAAGTTTATATCAAGTAGACATGAGTCTAAGAACCATTATATTAACTGTTGTTAGCCTGTCCCTAACATTTATTTAATATTATAGTAACATTTCTTCAATACAAACTTTTTCAGGTAGATAAGTCTTACATTTTATTCCTAAATTTCTTTTCAAATGGCGTTCAAAGTTGTAAACAATTGAAAATTGTGTTATGTTTTTATCAATTGACAATCTCTATACCGGTTCTTCAACTTGTGAACTTGTTTTGTTCTCGTGCTGTGCTCGTGTTCTTTGACAGCGTATGATTCTATAAAGTTATTTTCAATTAAATATAAAACAGCACATGATAAATATATCGGGAAGAGAGACTGAGAATTCTAAATGTCCGAGACAAAGGTTTACAGGAATTGTTGTGAATAACTTGTGATAATACGGCTTATTTATAAGAGTAAATAAATAATGTCCAAACTGTCATACAATCGGGTGCCATGCGATTGAACCCAGCACATATTTTATATTATTCTCGCGTGATCGATTACTCAATACCGGCGCCATCTTATGTTCACTCTCCCAACTTTGGTAAGAGTTAGTCTTGTCTGGACATCTACTTCAACTATTACAAATCTTTGCCCTGAGGGTTTTTTTATTATTTTTTAGCTCAATATTCGGGTTGTGCTTCGAGTTTAGGTTGTTTGGCTCGATGATTGACACTCAAATGTCAGTGTCCGAACTTTCATTAGGATTTTCATCATAGGGTTTAATTTTGTGTTAATCTGTTTGATATGTATTCCCCAGCAGTTGCCGATGACCGATAAATACAGCTAATTATTAGGTTCATCTGACTTGTGTTGGTGAACTCTATCGACTCTTACCTGGAGTTTTGACTACAGTTCACTGGGTTCGTTACTTTCCTTAAGACACATTTCTTGTCATCAAGCACTGTTTCCCATGCTTCGCGATTGTCGCAAAAGTCGTTTCAGCTTCCGTGACGTTCGACGTTTGTACCGAAGATTGGTGATTTTCTCATCTTAAAGATTAATTTGGCTCTCCATGTTGCTTACCAGCTTTTTTAATATTTATTTTTCAATCTTCAGCCCCTTCGGTTCGTGACGCATCTGTTTTTTTAGTCCATCCCACTGTAGCCGTCTCCATTGACATCCATCTTGTTTGCATCTACGACCTTCGTAACGCACGTAGGACAGGTCCGATTTTCAACATCCGTTAGTTTCGACACGTTAGACAGTTTGAGTTTATGTTAGCACAGCTGGCCTACTTTGCACTGAAAGCCTTTCCATACTTTCCTGGCACTTTAAATTTAAAAATACTCGGGAGCTAAGTGACTTCCCCTCTGCTGTCCCCGCCAACTTGGAATAGCTTCCAGGATCTTCCACCAACTAGGATTCCGAAAATTCGAAAACTTAAAAAAATTGCGCTCGTCTCAGTGAATTTGTGATTAAATTCATTTGTAAAAAGTTCGGTACACAATGTTAACTCTTAGATTTGATTGAGAGAAACTATACCATTTTTTCCACATTCTTATGAACAGCGTTTGTATCCAATCACTTTAATTCGCTTTCACAAGAATAACTAAGATTTAGCAGTTTGTGTGTGTGTGTTTCTCACCTGGTTTCTGGTATCGCAACTAATATACCATCATCGACCGTCTCTAAGAACATTCGAGAAGAGCAGGAGCCACAACGTGGAATTTAACTTTAGGTGGCAGATCTGGGATTCTTTGGGAAAATATGTGGAAAAACACTGTGGAGAAAACCGTTTGGGTCAGTAAGTTAAATGGTAAAACTGAGCTTATGATGCTTTATTATAATTCAGTTGAACTTATTAATCAATTTTGATGCTGAGCATTCAAACTAACCTTCTCCATCCTGCATAGCTCACCAACAATAGCATAGTTAGCTAGACAAATTGACTCACAAGAACAGTTTGTTAAAACAGGTCGTCACTTGCCACTGCAAGAAATAACTGCGTGGTCGGCTATTTTAACGAAACTTTCTCACACTCAGCAAATACCCATCAAAAAACATTAAAAATAATGCTTCGTTAAAATGGCGTCACTTGCCAATGACTGCATCACTACAAGAAATAGCTGCGTGGTCGGCCATTTTAACAAATCATTGTTATACTCTGCTGACATGATTGAAAGCTACGCTAGCGCCTGCATGGCTAGCGAGATCTCGACCAACTCATCAAGGAGTTCGCGCAGGTGCTCGGTATGTTCCGGGCGTTCGCAAGCAAGATACATCTCCAACAAGGTTGCCAGACTTCGCACTTGAGAAATCCCAGACAACTGCGCCTTCTTGCTGTCGCCTTCAACTTCATCATCGGTCAGGAAATCACTATCATCAGAGGCAATATCTTCAGGCTCGTCGAAAACTTCATAAATTTCTTGAACGGTGAATCCTCCTGGTTGCGAAATGCTGGCACCGTTGTCTAAGTTTGTACTAGTGACAACTTCAACGATAGCAGCGACATTTTCTCCAGTTTGGCCAACAATTAGGTTAGCCAATGGGACTGTGACAATATCCTGAACTCCTGATACAGGGTTAGCCAATGGGGCTGTGACAATATCCTCAACTCCTGATACAGGGTTAGCCAATGGGGCTGTGACAATATCCTCAACTCCTGATACAGGGTTAGCCAATGGGACTGTGACAATATCCTCAACTCCTGATACGGGGTTAGCCAATGGGACTGTGACAATATCCTCAACTCCTGATACAGGGTTAGCCAATGGGACTGTGACAATATCCTCAACTCCTGATACAGGGTTAGCCAATGGGACTGTGACAATATCCTCAACTCCTGATACGGGGTTAGCCAATGGGACTGTGACAATATCCTCAACTCCTGATACAGGGTTAGCCAATGGGACTGTGACAATATCCTCAACTCCTGATACAGGGTTAGCCAATGGGACTGTGACAATATCCTCAACTCCTGATACGGGGTTAGCTACTTGAAAGGTGGTAGCATCTTGACTTTTCGATGAAACGGAGAGGTTGTTGACCGATTCGTTGATGGCCACCCTAATCAGGCCATAACCACCCTTATCCGTGCCCAATGGAATCGCCGGATTCTCGTAGACTTCACCAGCACCAGGTGGAGCTGGTGTGGTGGAGTTTTCAGGCAGTGTCGTCCCGAGATCGGTCTGGAGCTCGGAGATAGAGTCTAGGGGTTGCTGGACACTTAGGGGTTGGCTGAGACAAAACGGATTGAACACATTTGTGTCGAGAAGTCTGGATGAGGACAAAAGAAGATGGATGGCGTGGGACCTTGGGAGTGGGAAGGGTGGGAGAGATTCAGGTTCAAAAATGAGAGAAATGTCAATAGTCCCTTCACTATAACTTGAAGCTTCAGTTGTGCTTGCTTCCGTTGTAGTAGCTTCAGTTGTAGTAGCTTCAGTTGTAGTAGCTTCAGTTGTAGTAGCTTCAGTTGTAGTAGCTTCAGTTGTAGTAGCTTCAGTTGTAGTAGCTTCAGTTGTGGTAGCTTCAGTTGTAGTAGCTTCAGTTGTAGTAGCTTCAGTTGTAGTAGCTTCAGTTGTAGTAGCTTCAGTTGTAGTAGCTTCAGTTGTAGTAGCTTCAGTTGTAGTAGCTTCAGTTGTAGTAGCTTCAGTTGTAGTAGCTTCAGTTGTAGTAGCTTCAGTTGTAGTAGCTTCAGTTGTAGTAGCTTCAGTTGTAGTAGCTTCAGTTGTAGTAGCTTCAGTTGTAGTAGCTTCAGTTGTAGTAGCTTCAGTTGTAGTAGCTTCAGTTGTAGTAGCTTCAGTTGTAGTAGCTTCAGTTGTAGTAGCTTCAGTTGTAGTAGCTTCAGTTGTAGTAGCTTCAGTTGTAGTAGCTTCAGTTGTAGTAGCTTCAGTTGTAGTAGCTTCAGTTGTGGTGGCTTCAGTTGTAGTAGCTTCAGTTGTAGTAGCTTCAGTTGTAGTAGCTTCAGTTGTAGTAGCTTCAGTTGTAGTAGCTTCAGTTGTAGTAGCTTCAGTTGTAGTAGCTTCAGTTGTAGTAGCTTCAGTTGTAGTAGCTTCAGTTGTAGTAGCTTCAGTTGTAGTAGCTTCAGTTGTAGTAGCTTCAGTTGTAGTAGCTTCAGTTGTAGTAGCTTCAGTTGTAGTAGCTTCAGTTGTAGTAGCTTCAGTTGTAGTAGCTTCAGTTGTAGTAGCTTCAGTTGTAGTAGCTTCAGTTGTAGTAGCTTCAGTTGTAGTAGCTTCAGTTGTAGTAGCTTCAGTTGTAGTAGCTTCAGTTGTAGTAGCTTCAGTTGTAGTAGCTTCAGTTGTAGTAGCTTCAGTTGTAGTAGCTTCAGTTGTAGTAGCTTCAGTTGTAGTAGCTTCAGTTGTAGTAGCTTCAGTTGTAGTAGCTTCAGTTGTAGTAGCTTCAGTTGTAGTAGCTTCAGTTGTAGTAGCTTCAGTTGTAGTAGCTTCAGTTGTCGTAGCTTCAGTTGTAGTAGCTTCAGTTGTAGTAGCTTCAGTTGTAGTAGCTTCAGTTGTAGTAGCTTCAGTTGTAGTAGCTTCAGTTGTAGTAGCTTCAGTTGTAGTAGCTTCAGTTGTAGTAGCTTCAGTTGTAGTAGCTTCAGTTGTAGTAGCTTCAGTTGTAGTAGCTTCAGTTGTAGTAGCTTCAGTTGTCGAAGCTTCAGTTGTAGTAGCTTCAGTTGTAGTAGCTTCAGTTGTAGTAGCTTCCGTTGTAGTAGCTTCAGTTGTAGTAGCTTCAGTTGTAGTAGCTTCAGTTGTGGTAGCTTCAGTTGTAGTAGCTTCAGTTGTAGTAGCTTCAGTTGTAGTAGCTTCAGTTGTAGTAGCTTCAGTTGTAGTAGCTTCAGTTGTAGTAGCTTCAGTTGTAGTAGCTTCAGTTGTAGTAGCTTCAGTTGTAGTAGCTTCAGTTGTAGTAGCTTCAGTTGTAGTAGCTTCAGTTGTAGTAGCTTCAGTTGTAGTAGCTTCAGTTGTAGTAGCTTCAGTTGTAGTAGCTTCAGTTGTAGTAGCTTCAGTTGTAGTAGCTTCAGTTGTAGTAGCTTCAGTTGTAGTAGCTTCAGTTGTAGTAGCTTCAGTTGTAGTAGCTTCAGTTGTAGTAGCTTCAGTTGTAGTAGCTTCAGTTGTAGTAGCTTCAGTTGTAGTAGCTTCAGTTGTAGTAGCTTCAGTTGTAGTAGCTTCAGTTGTAGTAGCTTCAGTTGTAGTAGCTTCAGTTGTAGTAGCTTCAGTTGTAGTAGCTTCAGTTGTAGTAGCTTCAGTTGTAGTAGCTTCAGTTGTAGTAGCTTCAGTTGTAGTAGCTTCAGTTGTAGTAGCTTCAGTTGTAGTAGCTTCAGTTGTAGTAGCTTCAGTTGTAGTAGCTTCAGTTGTAGTAGCTTCAGTTGTGGTAGCTTCAGTTGTAGTAGCTTCAGTTGTAGTAGCTTCAGTTGTAGTAGCTTCAGTTGTAGTAGCTTCAGTTGTAGTAGCTTCAGTTGTAGTAGCTTCAGTTGTAGTAGCTTCAGTTGTAGTAGCTTCAGTTGTAGTAGCTTCAGTTGTAGTAGCTTCAGTTGTAGTAGCTTCAGTTGTAGTAGCTTCAGTTGTAGTAGCTTCAGTTGTAGTAGCTTCAGTTGTAGTAGCTTCAGTTGTAGTAGCTTCAGTTGTAGTAGCTTCAGTTGTAGTAGCTTCAGTTGTAGTAGCTTCAGTTGTAGTAGCTTCAGTTGTAGTAGCTTCAGTTGTAGTAGCTTCAGTTGTAGTAGCTTCAGTTGTGGTAGCTTCAGTTGTGGTGGCTTCAGTTGTGGTTGTGGTTTCTGCTACTGACGTCGTTGTCTCGTCTGCTTTGTTCATCAACTCTTCTAACATTTTTTGCACGAGTATTTGAGCTCCGATCTTTGATTCTGCTGAGCAATTTCCTTCAGGCTGCGCAAGATTGTCAGGGTCCATCTCACGCTCAACGTTGGACGGTACAAAGAGGTTGTCTTCGGTTGTGCTAGCTTCAGTTGTGGTGGCTTCAGTTGTCGTAGCTTCAGTTGTGGTGGCTTCAGTTGTGGTTGTGGTTTCTGCTACTGACGTCGTTGTCTCGTCTGCTTTGTTCATCAACTCTTCTAACATTTTTTGCACGAGTATTTGAGCTCCGATCTTTGATTCTGCTGAGCAATTTCCTTCAGGCTGCGCAAGATTGTCAGGGTCCATCTCACGCTCAACGTTGGACGGTACAAAGAGGTTGTCTTCGGTTGTGCTAGCTTCAGTTGTGGTGGCTTCAGTTGTCGTAGCTTCAGTTGTGGTGGCTTCAGTTGTGGTTGTGGTTTCTGCTACTGACGTCGTTGTCTCGTCTGCTTCGTTCATCAACTCTTCTAACATTTTTTGCAGGAGTTTTTGCGCACCGATCTTTGATTCTGCTGAGCAATTTCCTTCAGGCTGCGCAAGATTGTCAGGGTCTTTCTCACGCTGAACGTCGGATGGCACAGGGAGGTCGTCTTCGATTAAAGTTGTTTCTCCACCGTCTGCTCCCGACCTTTCAATCTCGTGAATCTCTTCCAACAACTCGCTGAACGTATCTGCGAGGAGTCTTTGCTCGTTGTGATTTGAAACTTCACTGCAGTAATCAACGAACGGCTCAACAGTGGACGCAGCATCGAACGTCTGATAGAGTAGCTCGTTGGGCGTGCCTTCGATCAGCTCGCGGGGCTTGGCTTCGAGGGGCGTGTCTTCAGAGGGTGTTTCTTCGAGGGGCGTGTCCTCAAGGGGCGTGACTTTGAGCAGCTTGGTTTTGGGGGGCGTGCCTTCGATCAGCTCGAGGGGCTTGGCTTCGAACGGGTCTTCTGGTTCGGCTATCGCCTCTCGCTTGACGACGGGTGCTCGTGGAAGGTCCACGAAGCTCTCGTAAGCTCTACACATCGGTAGTTGCCGCGCGTCACACCGCAGCGCGGCGAACCCTGTCAGGACATTCAAACACGTGTCACATTCTGGGCTCGTGGGAATCTGGGCACATATGAGTTAAAATTCAGTTCCATGGTACTATATAGTCTTACAACTTTATTGCCCACAACCAATTGGAGGAGGCCGATTTTAGGAAAGTAGTTTATTTCTTATGAAATAGCTAGAACGATAAGAAAGGTCTTAAGAGGACAAGTAGTAAAGGCTGCTGGTTAGTTTAGATGTTGTTGGACTTTTTAGTAACATTCCATTTAACAATACGATAAGAATTTTGAAGACAAATAATAGAAAGTTTAGGCTACCAATAACGTTAATCAATTTGATAGAAGAAAGTTTAAAGTGCAATTATT
Source organism: Protonemura montana (assembly GCA_947568835.1). Taxonomy (NCBI): domain Eukaryota; kingdom Metazoa; phylum Arthropoda; class Insecta; order Plecoptera; family Nemouridae; genus Protonemura; species Protonemura montana. The sequence goes on from OX387609.1 coordinate 904,255, forward strand.
TCTCATGGGATGATCATATTTATCAGCAGAAAGAAGGAATAGCAATGGAGTCAACTTTATCTCCAGCATTAGCAAATATCTTCATGGATAATCTAGAGACAATAGCGTTGAATAGTGCAGAACTCAAGTCCAGATGCTTCTTCAGATATGTAGATGATGTAGATGTAGTTTGGCAACATGAGAGAGAAAATTTTGATTCATTTTTAGAACACATGAATAGACAGCATGATAGGATAAAATTCACTATGGAGGTAGAAGAGAATAGATGTTTAGCTTTTCTTGATGTTTTGGTTATTAGAAAAGAAGATGGCTCATTAGGGCACAAAGTCTACAAAAATAAAACAAACACAACCAGGGTTTTACACGCAGATTCATGTCATCATCCTCGGCAAGAACACGGGGTACTTAACACATTAGCGACAAGATCAGCGAGATTAACAGATGAGGAACACTTCGAGGCAGAAAAAGAAACACTTAGGACAATTTTTCAACAGAATGGTTATAAAACCAAAGAAATAAGAAGAGTACTTGAAAAAATGAACCGATTAAAAAATAAAGAAAGTAGGGAAATAAACTCTGAGATAGTTGAAAAGGGAATTAGTGAAAAAAGTTTAGATGAAATCAAATCCATCGCAGTTTTACCATATGTACCTAAGGTAGGAGAGAAAATTAAAAAAGTACTGTTGAAAAACCAGATTTTTACAGCATTTAGGGCAGATAGAAAAAAAAGTACAATGGTAAGACCAGTGAAGGATCAGGTTCCATTAGAATGCAAAGGCGTCTATGAGGTAAGTTGTGAATGTGGAAAAGTTTACATAAGAGAAACAGGTAGGAAAATTAGCACAAGAGTCAAGGAACATGAAAGACACATAAGATTATCAAAACAATCTTGCATTGTTGGGGAAAAACAAAGCCAGTTGAATCAATCAGCTTGTGCAGAACACGGGAATGAGTTTCAACATCACATTCAAATAAACACGGTAAGGATTTTATGTCGAGATGATAGGAAATTCACTAGAAAAGTCAGAGAAGCAATTGAAATTAAAAAACAACCCAATAACTTCATAAGAGATGATAGTTTTCAACTAGATAGAGCTTGGGGAACAATTTTACAACAGAATAATGTAATAGAGAATATCAGTGAGGAGACAAAAGAAATCAGCACAAAGAATCCAGAAGAAAATATTTGGACGGGTAGATTAAGAACTAAACGTAATGAATAAGGAAATTTTAAATTGTATCACATAACGTTAGGACAACCTCGAAAAATTGGCGTTTTTTCCAAACACATAATTAGTTAGTTAAAAACACCAATGTGTTCAGGATTTTATTTCAGAAAATACATAATACATTAGTTTTTAAGTTATTGACCCTGATTATTTTATTTAGATGCATTTAGGAAGCTTGAACTTGGTAATTGTTATAATTTTATGTGGTTCTTTTGTTATCAGATAATTGTCAGGACTGCTCTTACCCTTGATAAAGTAACAGGTACAAGTTACGAAACGTCGGGAAATTCAGTTGTTCTTCACTTAGCATTCAAAACCAAGTTGAAATAGTTTTTGTTAAAACAAGTGCTAAGTTTACATCAAGTAGACATGAGTCTAAAAACAGTGATAAAACTCATTCAGTTTTTCGTTGGCCAATTGATCTCTCGTCTAGCACAGACTTGGAATTGAAATGTTTAGCCTGTGTTGAAGCCTGTGTCTGGGGCGGATCAGCAAAATCGGAGCTGACGGAAGTTTTCAAACTACAGAAGCACGCAAAAAGAGTTATCACCAGCAAAGCAAGAATCATCAGTTGTAGAGGGGCATTTAGAGAGCTTAATATACTCACACTAGCCAGCCTGTATATCTTAGAAGCTGTCACATTTGTTAAAACCAATATTTCTCTGTTCATAAATCAAGACTCTCATGTATACAGCACTAGGTCTAGGCAACTGCCAACTTGCCAGTCACATAGAACGGTACTCTACCAATCGGGCCTCTATTTTAAGGGAGCAAAACTATTTAAAACGCTGCCCGCCAGTCTAAGAGACATAGACAGCCCCAAAAACTTAAAAAAAAATAGTGAAAGTTTACCTAATGGGCAAGGAGTTTTATAACATAGAAGAATTCTTTAATGATGATTAATAATTTTATATTGTTTGACGAAGTATAACTGTAATAACATGTATGTTACGGAAATAAAATAAATAAAAAAATAAATATCTGACAGTGAGATGCTGAATTCTATCAAAAACTTGTGATTTTCATGTTTAATGCAACAAGTATAATTCTTCAAAACCTATTCACGTGGTTGAATAAAACTTATTCCAAAACACAAGGTAGTGGACTTAAAAAAAAATTGTTTCATAGCTTACTGGAGGCTTGTCTATGCTTGGGTTATGCTTGGGTAATGCTTGGGCGTATTGAAATCAAAGTGAACTAATCATTCTTTGTTGAGTTCTGTTGAGTTTTGTTGAGTTAAGTTTTTGCCGATTGGGCCGATAGAGCAAATTATAGAAACAAATTTATTGAAAGCTAAAACAATAACGAACTAAGCCTCTTTTTTGACAGAATCAAAACCTCCGACGCTTCTCGTTACTCGTAACTCACCCACGAAGAGAACGACGACGTTGACGATCAAGTTCGAGGAATGCATCGCGGAGGTGAACTTTGGACTTCGACTGTTGGACTTCTCTTAACACTTGATTGCCCGGGATTCGAACGTGGGTCGGTGCCCAAATAACACACGTCCGAACGTGCCAATAGATGTACGCGTAGCGACAAGGACACTGAACAGTGAACACGTGACATTCTAGTAAACATAGACTGCAAGGAGACCGTGCGAGAAGCTTGCAGAAAACAATTACTGCTTTGTCAGCATTTTTCAAGGATATAACCATTCTGTAAAAGCGCTGAACACTGAACAGTTTGGCGTTTTGAAACATCGGTCCTCGTGAGATCACTGCAGTTAAGCAACACTGCGCTGGGTCAGGTATTGGATGGGTGACCATCATACACATGACCAGTTCTGTTCGGGAGAGAGGTTGGAGGGATGAAAGTTAAGCAACACTGCGCTGGGTCAGGTATTGAATGGGTGACCATCATACACATGACCAGTTCTGTTCGGGAGAGAGGTTGGAGGGATGAAAGTAAAGCAACACTGCGCTGGGTCAGGTATTGGATGGGTGATCATCATACACATGACCAGTTCTGTTCGGGAGAGAGGTTGAAGGGATGAAAGTTAAGCAACACTGCGCTGGGTTAGGTATTGGATGGGTGACCATCATACACATGACCAGTTCTGTTCGGGAGAGAGGTTGAAGGGATGAAAGTTAAGCAACACTGCGCTGGGTCAGGTATTGGATGGGTGACCATCATACACATGACCAGTTCTGTTCGGGAGAGAGGTTGGAGGGATGAAAGTTAAGCAACACTGCGCTGAGTCAGGTATTGGATGGGTGACCATCATACACATGACCAGTTCTGTTCGGGTGAGAGGTTGGAGGGATGAAAGTTAAGCAACACTGCGCTGAGTCAGGTATTGGATGGGTGACCATCATACACATGACCAGTTCTGTTCGGGAGAGAGGTTGAAGGGATGAAAGTTAAGCTACACTGCGCTGGGTCAGGTATTGGATGGGTGACCATCATACACATGACCAGTTCTGTTCGGGAGAGAGGTTGGAGGGATGAAAGTAAAGCAACACTGCGCTGGGTCAGGTATTGGATGGGTGACCATCATACACATGACCAGTTCTGTTTGGGAGAGAGGTTGAAGGGATGAAAGTTAAGCAACACTGCGCTGGGTTAGGTATTGGATGGGTGACCATCATACACATGACCAGTTCTGTTCGGGAGAGAGGTTGGAGGGATGAAAGTTAAGCAACACTGCGCTGAGTCAGGTATTGGATGGGTGACCATCATACACATGACCAGTTCTGTTCGGGAGAGAGGTTGGAGGGATGAAAGTTAAGCAACACTGCGCTGAGTCAGGTATTGGATGGGTGACCATCATACACATGACCAGTTCTGTTCGGGTGAGAGGTTGGAGGGATGAAAGTTAGTACAGCAACTTCACTCGCCTTGCTTATCAACCTCTCGACAGCATGGATTTGTGAAGGAATCCTGTTGTTCGCGTTGTACCGTCCTTCGGAAGGGACGTTAAGCCGGTGGTCCCCTTGGTGCTCTTCGACAGGAGTAGGCTACGTGCCGGCACCGGGTTTCCCCTCCTCCCTTCTAGGCTAGGTTAGGTTCATCATCATCCACACATTCACCGACGCCATTAGACCAGTGCCGCATGACCAGATGTTAAAACAGTGCGTCGTTAAACACCACAAATAAATCAAAATTTCAAGCTCTAGGTTTCATTTGAATCATTCAATTGAATTTCGGTGAACTTTTATTAAAGTTTTTTTTTGTTTCAGACTTGTTTTGGTCTCCAACTGACCTTGGCCCACAACCAAAAAAAAAACTACGCTCAACCACAGCGCAACCAAAATGTCGACCACGAAGCCCCACAACGAAGACAAGGAAAACAACGGATTCATAGTTCAGGGGGCAGTGACTGTCACGACGCTATAGTGACAGGTGACGTCACTCGGGGACTTGATTGTCACTTTGTCAACCACACAGCAAAGATATGTTGCAAGTTATTGATATTATCAAATGTCATGCGTCGTAAATCAGAAGCTAATAACAAGGTTTCAACAGATTAACGATTTAATCGTTGTTAATTACTACAACTGCACGAGTCTATCCGAGGCCGATATGTTTACAATACCCAGCGTAGGCAAGCGAACTCGTGCAGGTCTCAAAAGTTTAGTCATCCAGTATTCGTTGCACAATCCAAGGTTATTTATTGCAAGAGGAAATTTTGAATGATTTAATTTGTGGTTCATCCCTATCCAATGCTGATTACCAAGTGTTTACCCATATAAAGGCGAGGTAATCGCATGCAAGTGTCTCTTCTCATCTGTTTACTACACAAAGACGTCTCGGGTAAGTGGGGAAATGTTATTATGTTCTTCAATCATAAAACGGTTTATGTTTTCAAATGTTTCTCAAACCTGCCGCACCGTGGCTTTTAGTCTTCGAGTTTATCTTGAGCGCCAATGTTGATAAAACTTCAAGCAAACAAACTGCAAAACATGACAAAATATAAGCTGCTTGTAACTAGGGGCAACCAATTGTTGACAGTTCACACATTTCGTTTGTTTTTCATAACAAATATCAAGCTTTTCAGACTAAATTAAACGTAAATTAACTTCATTTGTTTTCACATCAAACAATTGATAAACAATCATCGATATTTTGTTGGTTTATTTTCTTAAGAAGTTTCTTAAAAATAAAAGCAGCAAGCGCCATCTGGTGGCACCTACTGTTACCACGTGTTGCCGGCCTCGTTTGCTCAGCAGCAAGCGCCATCGGGTGGCACCTACCGTTACCACGTGTTGCCGGCCTCGTTTGCTCAGCAGCAAGCGCCATCGGTTGGCACCTACCGTTTCCACACGTTGCCACACGATATGAATATTACCTAATACCAACCTAATATACATATACCTAACATCACCTAATATATTACATATGTGTGTGTATATAAGCTTTGGGTACCCAAGCTTTTCCATCGTTTAGGAAAACTACCATAATTGCTATTACACTTGAAGAAGTCACAGGTACAAGTTACGAAACGTTGGGAAATTTTGTTGTTCTTCACTTAGCATTGAAAACCCAGTTGAAATAGTTTTTGTTAAAACTAGTGCTAAGTTTACATCAAGTAGACATGAGTCTAAAAACAATAATAGCTTCGATGTCTTTCTATAAAAGCTTACCCTCCTTCGTGTCTGACAGACTTCGAGACGTCCTCCGTGAAAAATGGATCTGCGCAGGACGACCTTCCTGTTGTTCCTGTTGTTCCTGTTGACAGGCGGAGGAAGATCACAGATTAACACTGGGCTGGGACAGCAAGGTAAGAGATGTTAGAGGGATGAAAGTTAAGCAACACTGCGCTGAGTCAGGTATTGGATGGGTGACTATCATACACATGACCAGTTCTGTTCGGGAGAGAGGTTGGAGGGATGATAGTTAAGCAACACTGCGCTGGGTCAGGTATTGGATGGGTGACCATCATACACATGACCAGTTCTGTTCGGGAGAGAGGTTGGAGGGATGAAACTTAAGCAACACTGCGCTGGGTCAGGTATTGGATGGGTGACCATCATACACATGACCAGTTCTGTTCGGGAGAGAGGTTGGAGGGATGAAAGTTAAGCAACACTGCGCTGGGTCAGGTATTGGATGGGTGACCATCATACACATGACCAGTTCTGTTTGGGAGAGAGGTTGCAGGGATGAAAGTTAAGCAACACTGCGCTGGGTCAGGTATTGGATGGGTGACCATCATACACATGACCAGTTCTGTTCGGGAGAGAGGTTTGAGGGATGAAAGTTAAGCAACACTGCGCTGAGTCAGGTATTGGATGGGTGACTATCATACACATGACCAGTTCTGTTCGGGAGAGAGGTTGGAGGGATGATAGTTAAGCAACACTGCGCTGGGTCAGGTATTGGATGGGTGACCATCATACACATGACCAGTTCTGTTCGGGAGAGAGGTTGGAGGGATGAAACTTAAGCAACACTGCGCTGGGTCAGGTATTGGATGGGTGACCATCATACACATGACCAGTTCTGTTCGGGAGAGAGGTTGGAGGGATGAAAGTTAAGCAACACTGCGCTGGGTCAGGTATTGGATGGGTGACCATCATACACATGACCAGTTCTGTTTGGGAGAGAGGTTGCAGGGATGAAAGTTAAGCAACACTGCGCTGGGTCAGGTATTGGATGGGTGACCATCATACACATGACCAGTTCTGTTCGGGAGAGAGGTTGGAGGGATGAAAGTTAAGCAACACTGCGCTGGGTCAAGTATTAGATGGTTGACCATCATACACATGACCAGTTCTGTTCGGGAGAGATGTTAGAGGGATGAAAGTTAAGCAACACTGCGCTGGGTCAGGTATTGGATGGGTGACCATCATACACATGACCAGTTCTGTTCGGGAGAGAGGTTGGAGGGATGAAAGTTAGTACAGCAACTTCACTCGCCTTGCTTATCAACCTCTCGACAGCATGGATTTGTGGAGGAATCCTGTTGTTCACGTTGTACCGTCCTTCGGAAGGGACGAAAGATATGTTTTGAAATATGCATGTCATCTTTTCTTTATTTGGATGAATCTAAATTTTTCCTTCAATTGGTATAAAAATTAGATCGACATTCCTAGGCTTAAATGTGGAATAAAATTATAATGAAAATGACTGAACTGCGCACTGTTCTTTGCGCAGATTTGGAGCGATTCCTGCAGCCAGACTTCGTTGGTGACCCGCCTGATGCTGCGCACGACTCAACGCTGCGCCGATGTGACCGCGCATGCGTGCAAGGAGAGAAACCTAAACTCTGTTACTACAAGTTCACTTTCGAGGACTACCACACTCTGGGAGCGTAAGTCATCAACTAATACTGGTTCTACGCAATCATTGGTTTTATACACATTTAGAGCCCCAGAGCTTCTGTTAAACTAATTTAGTGAAAAATACCGACTGATTACTACTTTACCGACCAAAATATTTGTAGCCAAGAGATGGGGTCACCGTCGTTTCGAATTTAAAAAATGTCAAACGCTGATTTTTTCGCAGATGACTCGCATTTGAGACTGGTTGTCACTCTATTAATCTTTATTAATGCTAACCTCAACGACTCTTATTCAATAATTTATGTGTTAATCTTTTATTATTAAATTAAAAAGGTTTCTGAACAATTACTGCCACTAATGTTTAGTGCTAAGGTTGGTAAAACTGGGTATTGACGCTGCAACAAGTAATTTCTTGCGCAGCGCGTGCGGTCGCTGCCCATTGGTGCTGTCTGACTGCGCCAATCCTCAATGCGTCACAGCTGACGGGATCGAGAGGGCATTGCTGACTGCAAACAGAAGAATGACGGGACCGTCGATACAGGTGGGTGTTTCTCACAAACCTCATTTCTTCTCCTCCATCTTAGTTTTCGAATGATGACCTTTAGAACAATATCCAGGCTGTTTGGGGAGTAGTTGTTTGTTTGAGATCCAAGATGGCGGATTGCGATGACTTCAAGTCAATTACTGCCCCAGGTCTGTCTTGGCGACCGCGTGGTGGTGGACGTCCACAACGTGATGCCGGGACGCACGACGACCATCCACTTCCACGGGATCTTTCAGGATGAGTCTAACTCGATGGACGGAGTGCCCATGGTCACGCAGTGCCCGGTGGTAGAAGGCGCTACTTTCCGATACGATTTCTTCGCCAACAATGCAGGCACTCACTTCTGGCACTCCCACGATGGTGAGTGGAACTTTATTACATGCTTAGCATTTGTACAAATTCGGTGGCATATCCTACAGTGATTAATAATACTTAAAACTACATGAACATTCAGCTGTATCTCTGTCCACCAATGAGTCCATGTTTTTAATCCTTCTTCCAAGTCTTTTCCTCCCAATCTTATGACAGTGGTCTTTCCTACTCTCATTCAGTGGGTCCCATTTCAGTTTCTTAAGCAATCCCGCCACATTCCTATATTTATTTCTTGTAACTGTAACCCACCCTATTTGACTTTGAGCAACATTTGAGTCAAATGTAGAAAAATTAAGATGGTTATTGTTGTTAAGAATCTGAATTTAGAGATGAAGAGCTGCACGTAACAACATGCTACTAAGAGCATAAAGGATTTCCCAGACAGAAAGGTGTGGATTTATTTCATTAACTTTTGATTTAATTGAGTTAAGTCCTCGTTTAAGGACAATTGTTCAAAACTTAAGGTTATATCCTTATAAATATGTTCGGTTATTTGAATCCAGGCTTACACCTAGCTTATTAATTGTTGCAATACCTACTCACTATCTGAGCTAGTTGGACCATTGCATCGCAAGGAAATACAACTGTCTTTGTTAACCTTGTTAATCTTCAAGAAGTCTTCAGCGAGCTGTGAATTATTTGAGGTTATGAAAGCTCACAGAATTCTAATGTTATACTTAATTTACAGCGATTCACGTCAAAGTAACACAAATTAGTTTACATTTTAGTAAAGGCCGTTCTTCTTTACATTATGAATAGCCTAGAAGTATTGGCAGGACAGCCTTTATTATGAAACTTAGATACCATCTCCAAGGAAGGTCTCTTTTTAAATGAATAAGTACATTGATATTGTTCAATCAATGATTTTTTCGTTTTGAAAACATTATTGTCAATATGGTAGACATTATTTGTATAAAAATGCTCCAGACGTGTATGTTTGATAGGTTTCCAGAAGATGGATGGTCTGCAAGGGAGTCTGGTCGTGCGACAGCCGAGAACAAAGGACCCATCCTCCAAACTCTACGACGAGGACCTCCAACAGCACGTGATCTTGCTCACCGATTGGTTTGAAGAAGGTTCTGACCAGAAGTTCCCGGGACTGCTACGACGCATGCCTGGACAGGAACCGGTCTCCTATCTCTTCAACGGCAAGGGTCGGGTGTCGCCTCCAGCGTTTGTAAGCATTTGCGAAATTCGTTCAGCTTTGTTCGGGTATTCTTTTCTACGCAACGCAGAGTAAACTTTGCTCCAACTTAACCCATCTGAAAATTCTTCACTCAGCCCTTGGTAAGGAAGAGTTTGCAATTAAGTCAGTGACTGTCCTTGTTACTTTCATTCAAAGTTGTTAACTGCTCTAATTAATGTTTGGCAGTCTCACAGAAAATTACCACAAAGCTTTAGCCGTATTGTCTTTTATTTTATTTTTTCTGCAGGTCAAATAATTGAATTATTTACTCCTAAATGATTTGAAAACGAAATTGACAATTATTTTCCATGCTCGACATTGTCACCAATTTAATGTTACTTAACACGATAAGAGAAGATGTTCTTGAATGTGTTTTCTATATGTTAAACATTTGAGAGCAGCTGATGAGTTTCCCGTCGACCAATCTGAATGCCAACTCTTCACAGCAACCGACGCCGAGGAACAAGACGTCTAGCAAGCCACACTTTGCGTACGGCGTCCTGGTGCAGTTACATAATCGGATGAGCGACACCTTGTCTGGTCTTCTCTCGAAGACGGGACCTTCGACTCCTACTAGCGTTCCGGTACGGCAAGGTCCACTGGTCAGGAAGAAGCATTCACTCGACGGCAATATGTCTATATTTACTGCAATATGTTTCACGAATTTGAAAAGTTACGAGAACTTTTGAAATTTGTGGAACCTTTTGTTAGGATCGACGATAAAAACCCAAGATGATGCGGAAATCCATGAAATTTTAACTAACAGGTTCACTGGAAAACGCAAGCGATCGCATTATACAAATTCTAAATAATAACTCACATCGGACTCACTATTTTGGTTAGGTTGACTCATGATTTTGCCAAAATTTCTCTTTAGAACACAACCATGCCCAATTGACCTTCACATAAACCAACGAAATCCTTGCAAAATGTGAAATAATAATCCTTCTTGTGGGAATCCCTAAAAAACCTTGCAAATCTGGAATATGTGTGCCTGGATAGCTCAGTAACACAGCATAATCCCAGCAATTGCTCCCTTCCTATTCGCTCTTGATTCGGTCGAACATTTTGCCAGTCCACCTCCATTTCTGCACTCACACAGTTGCGACTTGGCAGGTGTTTTGTTTCAACCTGTTGACTCGCAGGTTCCTCTGACTACCTACGAGGTGCGCCACGGTCGACGTTACCGTTTCCGTCTCATCGGGGGCACGTGTGCACACTGCCCCGCCGAGGTAGCGATCTCACAACACCGCATGCGTGTCATTGCGACAGATGGCAATGCTGTCAAACCTGTCTACGTTGACAGGATTGTAATTCTGCCTGGTGAGAGATCTGCACACTAGTTTCATCATGGGATGGATTCAAATTGACCAATAAGAAAGATTTTAAAGCTTGCAGATTTTGACAAGAGTTTCGAAACGTAGCTAGTGCGCAAGTCACTTGAGTCGCGATGCACGGTCGTCATATGGGACAATATTTTAGTTGCATATGTACTATTGTCCATTTCGGGAAATCTGGAATCTGAGAAGAAATGATAAGAAATACACTATGACTTGCATTATTATTATTATGTTTTTATTGTTAACTGAATCGTAAAATGCATATGATGGTTTTAAGATGAAATTTACTGTTCCCAACCATGAAATATTTACTTCGAAACAAATCACGTCTTTTCCTGATGAGCAAAGCACAACATTTCTCAACACTGCTATTCAAAAATAACTTCATTCGCAAATAAATTTGTGAAAAATAATTGCATAAATAAGAAAAAAATAGACCTGTGAGTCAGAAGTGATTAAAGCTAACTTTGATTGGGAGCGAACTCTAAATCTTTCACCCAAACAGTGTTGCCATATTCGGTTCTTTCACAGGAGAACGCTACGACTTCGTCCTCGAGGCCAATCAGACTCGCTCTGCCTACTGGATCCAGGTCCGCGGTTTGGGTCCGTGTGAAGAGAGGAAAATCAGCGGAGTGGCCGTGCTCAAGTACCAGGGGACGCCACTGAAAGCGCCACTGACACCTGATCCTGGTCACAGCCCTGTTAATACACGCCGTGCCGTGGTAGGTGGCAGCACTTGTCAGGTACCGAGTTAACGTTGATGACGTTGGTGTTTTAAAATTGAAAGCGGCGACGTCATAGAAGCAAGACTTGCCTAAATATCACGCTCCTAAACTGAGTTTTAGCTAAAAAATAATCTGATAAAGTCTTGGCTGTTGTTTAACCAACGATTTTTGATTGCGTTTCGACTTTTTGCTCGAACGAAAACCTCAGACCTCTTCTCAAAATACTAAAAATAATCACTTTTAGGTTATTTTCAAATCGTATGTACGCCAGGTCGGTCCCGTCGCCATTTTGTTTTGCTCCTATGTGACGCCATCTTGTTTACAGACTCTGAACCCGATCGACAGTAAGTGCGGTCGTCAAGACAACAACATCTGCGTGAATCAATTGAAGATCGCCGACCAGTTTGACCGGCGACTTCTGGATCCCGTTCCCGACGTGAAGTTACACTTCAACTTCGACTTCTGGCTGCTGACCAATGAGGAGACGTTTCGTCCTGGGTCTTACCAACGGTTCATGCGTAAGTCACGCACGCACATTGACTTCAGAATTTTAATGATTGAACTTCAACAGCGTGAGTGGGAGGTAAATGTTACCAACACAAGGAAATAATGCTCTTCAATTTACTGTGCGTTACGCACACGTACTCACGCGTGAGTAAATTAGCTAAAAGTCAGGCTAAAAGTCACGGTCCTCGTCAAGCGAAATGAAAATTAAAATGGCAGCAATAAATCAAATATAAAAATAAGTAAAAACATGAATTCAAGCACAAATCTTACTTAAACCTCAAAAGATTTAACCTCAACCTTAACTCGAATCTTACTACATTATTTGATCATAAATTATGCATCCATTAACTAGCGTTTGTCCCAAAGTACCGTCGGTCCCTCACGGACAGCTCTTATTCAATTTCAATTTCAATTTCAATTTCTTTATTTTCTATTGTAAAACATTTTACATGCCAGAGTTGTTTACAACTGTGTGTTAAAACAGGCTTTGGAAATCGTCCATATTAAAATATCTTACCATACAATCACAATCTTCTTTTATTAACATAGTATTTACATTCACATTTATAAATTCGTCGATACTTTAAAAACAATGGAAAACTAGAAAGCCCTTCTATGATGTTGGAGAGACGATTGTACAAAATGGGGCCCATATTCATGGAGTGCTACCATTCCAATGCTACCAACACAGATAATTCAAACAAATCTGTCCTTCCGCAGAGCCTATTGTCCCCGTGCTGGTCACCGCTCATATGAACAACATCTCCAACGTGTTGGGCAGCTCGCCACTGTTGACTCAGTACCATGACATCCCGCCAGAGCAGTTCTGTCCTCCTGAGGGATGTACCACGGGACTTTGCGAGTGTCTGCACATAGTCAAGGTGCCTCTCAACGCCCTCGTCGAGATGGTCATCGCCGATGAAGGTGAGTTCATCCGGGAGGCGTATGGTACTTCGTATTTCCTCGTGTTTAAGTCTGAAACTTAAAAAAACAACTCTTAAGCCTTCAATATCGCTAGTGACGTAACGCAACAACAGCTTTACTCATTCAACAGGACTCAGAACTAAATCAACAGCCACGTTTTATTTTTATGGACACCATACACGTCTCAAATATTGATGCCCAAACGGGGACTCGAACCCCGATCTCCACCTTATCACGGGTGTTGCTCCAACCAATTGAGCTACTTGGACATTAGGTGGAGATCGGGGATCGAGTCCCTTTTTGTGCATAAATATTTGAGACGGTTATAGTGGCAAGAATAATAAAATACCCCGCGCATTGCACTCGTTTGCAATTTGAATAAGATTTTAATGACAACAGATTCGTTATTTTCCATCGCAGCCTTTACTCTTATCACCACCAAAATAACCGGGCCATACGATTAAAGCCAGATGACCAGATGACCAGATGGCCAGATGACCAGATGGCAGATGGCCAGTTATCAAAGCAATGAACCAACCGTTCTGTTCGTTGTAGCGATACCAGCGGGAGACCTGCACCACCCGTTCCACCTTCACGGACATAAGTTCCATGTTCTGAAGTTGGGACAGTTCCCGAAGACTGAACCCCGCTCAGCAGTCACCAAGTCGAGTGATGATGCACTGAACAAGCTTCGAAGCGGAGGAAGTTGGTTCGCTGGCAAGGATACAGTTGCTGTGCCTGCCGCTGGGTTCGCTGTCGTTCGCTTTATCGCTGATAATCCTGGTAATGTACTTTAAACTCTTGTCTCTCTATTATCTTACTATTGACTTCTTGGTGAAGTCGCACTTCTAACAAAAACTATTTCAACTGGATTTTGAATGCTAAGTAAAGAACAACTAAATTTTTCCGTTTCGTAACTTGTACCTGTTACTTTATCAAGCGTAAGAGCAGTCCTGACAATTTTCCGATAAAAAAAGAACCACACAAAATTATAACAATTACCAAGTTCAAGCTTCCTAAATGCATCTAAATAAAATAATCAGGATTAATAACTAAAAAACTAGTGTATTTTGTATTTTCTGAAATAAAATCCCGAAAAAATTTACGTTTTTTACTAACTAACCAATTATGTGTATGAAAAAAAAGTCGGGAAATTTAGTTGTCCTTTACTTAGCATTCAAAACCCATTTTCAATAGTTTTTTTTTAACTAGTGCTAAGAATAAATCAAGCAGACATGAGTCTACAAACAATCATAAGTCTTACTTCTTACCAAACTTTCATAACCGGCACATGCTTGGGGAAAAGCGTATGCAGATTGTGTAATAATAGTGTAATGAATTGTGAAAACTACTGATGAAAGATCTTCGTGTCACTCACTTAATAATCTTGCCGTACTGGTTCAGTCCCCAAGCTAACGCAGTTGTATGTTCCCACAGGTTTCTAGTTGATTCAATGTCATTACATATACCATCAAGTGGTTGGCATGAACTTGGTCCTTCAGGTTGAGAAACTTGACACTCTACAACCTGGTTCAGTCCCCAAGCTAACGCAGTTGTATGTTCCCACAGGTTTCTAGTTGATTCACTGTCATTACATATACCATCAAGTGGTTGGCATGAACTTGGTCCTTCAGGTTGGGAAACTTGACACTCTACAACCTGGTTCAGTTCCCAAGCTAACGCAGTTGTATGTTCCCATAGGTTTCTAGTTGATTCACTGTCATTACATATACCATCAAGTGGTTGGCATGAACTTGGTCCTTCAGGTTGGGAAACTTGACACTCTACAACCTGGTTCAGTCCCCAAGCTAACGCAGTTGTATGTTCCCACAGGTTTCTAGTTGATTCACTGTCATTACATATACCATCAAGTGGTTGGCATGAACTTGGTCCTTCAGGTTGGGAAACTTGACACTCTACAACCTGGTTCAGTCCCCAAGCTAACGCAGTTGTATGTTCCCACAGGTTTCTAGTTGATTCACTGTCATAACATCTACCATCAAGTGGTTGGCATGAACTTGGTCCTCCAGGTTGGGAAACTTGACACTCTACAACCTGGTTCAGTCCCCAAGCTAACGCAGTTGTATGTTCCCACAGGTTTCTAGTTGATTCACTGTCATTACATCTACCATCAAGTGGTTGGCATGAACTTGGTCCTTCAGGTTGGGAAACTTGACACTCTACAACCTGGTTCAGTCCCCAAGCTAACGCAGTTGTATGTTCCCACAGGTTTCTAGTTGATTCACTGTCATTACATATACCATCAAGTGGTTGGCATGAACTTGGTCCTTCAGGTTGGGAAACTTGACACTCTACAACCTGGTTCAGTCCCCAAGCTAACGCAATTGTATGTTCCCACAGGTTTCTAGTTGATTCACTGTCATTACATCTACCATCAAGTGGTTGGCATGAACTTGGTCCTTCAGGTTGGGAAACTTGACACTCTACAACCTGGTTCAGTCCCCAAGCTAACGCAGTTGTATGTTCCCACAGGTTTCTAGTTGATTCACTGTCATTACATATACCATCAAGTGGTTGGCATGAACTCGGTCCTTCAGGTTGGAAAACTTGACACTCTACAACCTGGTTCAGTCCCCAAGCTAACGCAGTTGTATGTTCCCACAGGTTTCTAGTTGATTCACTGTCATTACATATACCATCAAGTGGTTGGCATGAACTTGGTCCTTCAGGTTGGGAAACTTGACACTCTACAACCTGGTTCAGTCCCCAAGCTAACGCAGTTGTATGTTCCCACAGGTTTCTAGTTGATTCACTGTCATTACATCTACCATCAAGTGGTTGGCATGAACTTGGTCCTTCAGGTTGGGAAACTTGACACTCTACAACCTGGTTCAGTCCCCAAGCTAACGCAGTTGTATGTTCCCATAGGTTTCTAGTTGATTCACTGTCATTACATCTACCATCAAGTGGTTGGCATGAACTTGGTCCTTCAGGTTGGGAAACTTGACACTCTACAACCTGGTTCAGTCCCCAAGCTAACGCAGTTGTATGTTCCCATAGGTTTCTAGTTGATTCACTGTCATTACATCTACCATCAAGTGGTTGGCATGAACTTGGTCCTTCAGGTTGGGAAACTTGACACTCTACAACCTGGTTCAGTCCCCAAGCTAACGCAGTTGTATGTTCCCATAGGTTTCTAGTTGATTCACTGTCATTACATCTACCATCAAGTGGTTGGCATGAACTTGGTCCTTCAGGTTGGGAAACTTGACACTCTACAACCTGGTTCAGTCCCCAAGCTAACGCAGTTGTATGTTCCCATAGGTTTCTAGTTGATTCACTGTCATTACATCTACCATCAAGTGGTTGGCATGAACTTGGTCCTTCAGGTTGGGAAACTTGACACTCTACAACCTGGTTCAGTCCCCAAGCTAACGCAGTTGTATGTTCCCACAGGTTTCTAGTTGATTCACTGTCATTACATATACCATCAAGTGGTTGGCATGAACTTGGTCCTTCAGGTTGGGAAACTTGACACTCTACAACCTGGTTCAGTCCCCAAGCTAACGCAGTTGTATGTTCCCATAGGTTTCTAGTTGATTCACTGTCATTACATCTACCATCAAGTGGTTGGCATGAACTTGGTCCTTCAGGTTGGGAAACTTGACACTCTACAACCTGGTTCAGTCCCCAAGCTAACGCAGTTGTATGTTCCCATAGGTTTCTAGTTGATTCACTGTCATTACATATACCATCAAGTGGTTGGCATGAACTTGGTCCTTCAGGTTGGGAAACTTGACACTCTACAACCTGGTTCAGTCCCCAAGCTAACGCAGTTGTATGTTCCCATAGGTTTCTAGTTGATTCACTGTCATTACATATACCATCAAGTGGTTGGCATGAACTTGGTCCTTCAGGTTGGGAAACTTGACACTCTACAACCTGGTTCAGTCCCCAAGCTAACGCAGTTGTATGTTCCCATAGGTTTTTGGATGGTGCACTGTCATTACATCTACCATCAAGTGGTTGGGATGAATATGGTCCTCCAGGTTGGGGAACTCGATGAGATGCCGAGTCATCCTCCAGGGTTTCCCACCTGTGGAAACTTCGTGGGACGCGTGAACGTATCGCAGTATCTCTAAAGATGCTGTCCATGCATATAAAGATTAGCTTATTATGGGATTTTGTAGCTTTGTGAAAGGCGTTTTAATTTAAAGTCATCATTTTCAATGGTAAACCGAAATGTTCAACCAAAGTAAAGTCTTGTAATTGGGGTCCCAGGAACAATTTTCGCACTAAAAATGATAAACTGTACATTTTTTACCCGAATATATTGAAAGATTTTGTGTCAACTGTGAATTGTTCAGCTTGTAAAGTTCTGTAAACTTGTGGAATTATTATCGGAGTGTAAACTGGAAGAAAAGTAAATAAATCTTGTAATTATTATTCCGCAATGTCAGTAACATAAAGAATCGTGTGAACCGCTAAGATAAGTTGATTATGAAAACGCACTAACGAGACACTCGGCGCTGTCAGGGCTGTGGTTTACATTGCTAAGTTTCAAATGGATATTCATTCCAACTAAATTAAGGTAAAATACAAGGAAATGTTTCTCACCAAACAATGTTTCAATATTTCTTCTTTAGAGCAGTGTTTTTTTATTTTACCATTGAAAGAAAAATGTCTTTATAAAATGATGAAAATACAAGAATATGTCAAACTTAAAGAAGACCAACAAATATATTTTTTTAATTTCGCTTGAATTTCTGTGCATTTTGTAGTTCGCCACTCAAACCGTGCGGAATTCAGCACCGTAATTTATTTTTTTCCAACAAAATTCACGTGAATCACGTGACTTTCTTCAGCTGTTTCGGCTCGCTGCGCATGTGCAGATGATAAAGTCTGATGCACGGCGCCTCCACCAACAAATGCAAGATGGCGGCTGCCATGAAACTTATGACCACAACCCCGCAATACTCGACAATCTGTACAAAGATAAAACAGGTGAAACTTTAATAAAACACAAGAAGTCGATTATTAAAGATGTCTGCTGCAGAGAAAGTCAAATGTTAAATAAGCTCTGAAATTCAGAAACAACAGAAGTCCAGGACTGAACGGATTCGCTTGGCAACAAAGACTTTATGATTGTTTTTAGATGAAATCTTGTTTAAATTGCAAACGCTTGCAATGCGCGGGGTATTTTATTATTAACAACACTATAACCGTCTCAAAAATTGATGGCTAAAATTGGTTCCCGTTTGGGCATCAATTTTTGAGACGGTTATATTGTTGATAATAATAAAATACTTAATGATTATTTTATTAAGACTCATGTCTACTTGATCTAAACTTAGCACTAGTTTTAACAAAACTTATTTCAACTGGGTTTTGAATGCTAAGTGAAGAACAATTGAATTATTTAATCTGGAAATGTAGTTGTTCTTCACTTAGCATTTAAAACCCAGTTGAAATAGTTTTTGTCAACAAAGACCTTGTTTAAAATTGCTATGACAACCTTCGTTTCACCCACCAATCCACCCGGGACTTCCCTTTTGAGGGGTAAGGGATCAAAGGGGAAGCATCGCGGGTAGGGGTAAGGGATCAAAGGGGAAGCATCGCGGGTAGGGGTAAGAGACCCCCTCAAAGAGGAAGCTCATTTGTTTCTTGTAATAAATGTCTGTGTTATTTCAGCTATATAGGAATGGTCTGAATTGGGTTCATGGAAACAGATTGACGCAAGCGTGCGAAGATCACACGTGGGTTCAACTCACCGCATTGAAGTTGCTGTAGAACTGCGGGGTTTTCTTCAACATAGCAGCGCTGGAGACCACGCCCAGGTTTGTGAAGAAGACCGCGTAGCAAAGCTTGCTTGCTACCTGCCATCCCGGCCACGCTAGGAACGCGTTCAAGACGCCTGCAGGAGTTCACCTTTATTAGATGAAATCTGATTTAAATTGCAAACGCTTGCAATGCGCGGGGTATTTTATTACTAAGAACACTGTAAGCGTTTTAAAAATTGATGCCCAAATGGGGTCTCGAACCCCAATCTTTGGGCCTCACTTCAGTTGACATGTCGCATTCTTCAAGATCGCTGCGACTCTGGCTTCACCTATAAACTCAATGGTAGTTACTCACCTCCGCGCCTGCGCTCACAGGCAAACAAAGCCCAGGCCACGCCCACTGCCCACGTGGGACGCATTAGAGCCACGTAGAGCGCCGTGTAGAGTCGATCCTGGTGTGCGTCAAGTTGGTAATACGCGTGCGCTGATAGGAACGCATATGACGTCAGCAGGAGGCTTGAAGTCCACCCCAGCGCTGTCTGGCGGGAGATAATGTTAGCTGTAGGTGACTCTACCTTCTAGAATTTATATTAGAACCACCAACAAAGATGGCCGACACACAGCTAATGGGTGAATGATGTTAGTAAACTTAACACCGTGAAAAAGCTATTTTATGTTTCTTTCCAGCTCGCTTTGCTGCACTGAAAAGTGACTTTTCTCTAAGATATGATCCTGGACTCTGAGATTGGACTATTCTCTGATCGAATAAACAGGATCCTGTTTGATCCTGTTTGATCCTGTTTGATCCTGTTTGATCCTGTTTATTATACTTTGATGCTTTACACAATCACTTTGTTATCTTGTTGACATGATTCTAGCAGCAGCTTTTCAAAGGAATAAATTCCAATTTATTGCGTTTGCTGCTGAAAGCTTCTCATTCCATGCTATGTTGTAAACAAAATTAGCAGTAAACAAAGCCGTCAAAAGATCATTTCTCTTTGCCGAGCTATGCAGGTCGAACACTTTTTAATTTTTGTTTTAAATATATATTAAAATTGTCAGCGTTTTTTATTCAGCATAATTGTGGTTGATAAAGATAAAATAAACGAAATAAAATTTTGAATATTTCCTTTTTTTCAACTGGAGGGGGTAGAGTCGTTGTGCAAACATTGTTTAAAGCTAACCTGGAATCCAGAGATTGGAACGTCCTGCCGATCCTTGGTCTTGTGTAGCAGGTAACCCAGGGCGACGCCGACCAGCCAGGGCGTCGCTCGGACATGCGTCTTGTAGTAGAGCGTGATCAATTCGAAGCTGTAACGAGGTCCAGGCGTCTTAAGATTAGTCCCTGGCGGAGGAATTGGAGTCTTGAACTAGATCCGCAAATCACAGATCATAACCACGCCCCGAATCGCACAAAACAATAATATTGTTGATAATTTAATTTGCTAAAACGCGTTATTTTATGTTTTTATAAATTGTGCTATTACCAAAACGCTACCGCATTATCGGTCAACTTAAGAGCTTTGAACCCACGCACCTGTTGACGGCGGTGAAGAACGTGTTTGTCGGTGTAATGTTTTTGTGGAACGCCTCGCTGAAGACCATCCCAGTGCTGGCCACGCCCAAGAGGAGGAGCAACACGCCTCCAAGGCGGGGCGATCTGCAAGACAAACGAGCGGCGGGTGGAGCTTGAGAGAAATTAGTGGACTCAGTTTCGATAGACATGACATTGCTGTGCAGACATAGAGTCGTGTTGATGGTGGTGCATGTTAAGAGACAAGATGGCTTCAAAGTATGTATTAATTTACTGTCACTTTCTTCAAAATAACATTTTAAATAGAAAAGTTTTAGAAATTTGAACTTAAAAATTAATTAAGCTGAGCGTAAAGGAATTCACACTCAAAAATAAAAACGTCGAAGACATCTTAATTCACAATCTCCACAAAATCAATTGGTTGCTTAAATGTGTTTAAAGTGTTCTTTGATTTAATTCAACTCAGCAAATCTAGTTCTGGTGACGACCACCAGGTTCAGTCACATCATATTCTGTCTTTGCTTGCAGCCTTCTGGAGTAATTAATGTGATCGTCTCTCACCTCCAGAGCGGGAACAGAAGCAACGGTGAGATCCAGAACAGATGCATGTCAACATTATTAGACCAGACCTGCCCCAAACACTGCAACAATAACACGTGCAATGAACCACTTGTTTTACACAAACAGGAGGAATTCAGGACTCTCTGCAGCCCTGTCCAGTCACCAGGCTGGTAGCTCTATCAGCTGAGAGAGCTGCGACTCTCTGCAGCCCTGTCCTGTCACCAGGCTGGTAGCTCTATCAGCTGAGAGGGCTGCGACCCTCTGCAGCCCTGTCCTGTCACCAGGCTGGTAGCTCTATCAGCTGAGAGGGCTGCGACCCTCTGCAGCCCTGTCCTGTCACCAGGCTGGTAGCTCTATCAGCTGAGAGGGCTGCGACCCTCTGCAGCCCTGTCCTGTCACCAGGCTGGAAGTTCTATCAGCTGAGAGGGCTGCGACCCTCTGCAGCCCTGTCCTGTCACCAGTATGGTAGCCCTATCAGCTGAGAGGAATGCGACCCTCTGCAGCCCAGTCCTGTCACCAGACTGGTAGCGCCATCGGGTGGCTCCTACCGTTACCACACGTTGCCGGCCTCGTTTGCCCAGCAGCAAGCGCCGTTCGTTAATAGGGTTCACTTATTATAATTAAAAAAATTGCGCTCAGACTTTGACTATTGAATTTAAATCCAATGAATGTGAGCTGTGTTGTAGTTCATATTCGAAAGATTTGTTTTCCTCTACTCACCGTTTTGTCGAGGTCCAAGTAGTTGGTGAGGTAGAGAGGTCCCAGCCAACCAAATCTCTCACACGTCGCCTCCATGTGCAACATGTTGGGGCGGAAAGTTGGGGCGTCGCCCACGCGTCCTAACATCGTCGAAAAGATGAGCATCATCACCAAGTGCGTCGGCGTCAACCTGAGCGTCGCGAAACAAAAGAAACCACAACAATCTTCAAACTTAAATCCAAAATTACTTGATTGCCATGAAAACCCTTGATTCACCCACCCATTACTATTACATTGTGATGAACTGCCCGATGCCGGGCACGGGTTACTTGTTTTAGATTGCCATGACAACCCTTGTTTCACCCACCCATTACTATTACATTGTGATGAACTGTCCGATGCCAGGCACGGGTTACTTGTTTTAGATTGCCGCGACAACCCTTGTTTCACCCACCCATTACTATTGCATTGTGATGAACAGCCCGATGCCGGGTACGGGTTACTTGTTTTAGATTGCCATGACAACCCTTGTTTCACCCACCCATTACTATTACATTGTGATGAACTGTCCGATGCCAGGCACGGGTTACTTGTTTTAGATTGCCATGACAACCCTTGTTTCACCCACCAATTACTATTACATTGTGATGAACTGCCCGATGCCGGGCACGGGTTACTTGTTTGAGATTGCCATGACAACCCTTGTTTCACCCACCCATTACTATTACATTGTGATGAACTGCCCGATGCCGGGCACGGGTTACTTGTTTTAGATTGCCATGAAAACCCTTGTTTCACCCACCCATTACTATTACATTGTGATGAACTGTCCGATGCCGGGCACGGGTTACTTGTTTTAGATTGCCATGACAACCCTTGTTTCACCCACCCATTACTATTACATTGTGATGAACTGCCCGATGCCGGGCACGGGTTACTTGTTTTAGATTGCCATGACAACCCTTGTTTCACCCACCCATTACTATCACATTGTGATGAACTGCCCGATGCCGGGCACGGGTTACTTGTTTTAGATTACCATGACAACCCTTGTTTCACCCACCCATTACTATTACATTGTGATGAACTGCCCGATGCCAGGCACGGGTTACTTGTTTTAGATTGCCATGACAACCCTTGTTTCACCCACCCATTACTATTACATTGTGATGAACTGCCCGATGCCGGGCACGGGTTACTTGTTTTAGATAGCCATGACAACCCTTGATTCACCCACCCATTACCATTACATTGTGATGAACTACCCGATGCCGGGCACGGGTTACTTGTTTTAGATTGCCATGACAACCCTTGTTTCACCCACCCATTACTATTACATTGTGATGAACTGCCCGATGCCGGGCACGGGTTACTTGTTTTAGATTGCCATGACAACCCTTGTTTCACCCACCCATTACTATTACATTGTGACTAGTAGTGCACCCGCTGCGTACGCAGCTGCCATGTGTTCGGTGACAGTTAAGAGTGGTGTGTAGTTTTGAATTGATTTCAACAATATTTCAATACCTAGAAAAGATATTTTTGCCAGCCTTTTGGTAGCGTAGCAACGGAAGTTCAGAGCTAAAGGTTGAAATAAAATTAAGGTTTCCGTTGCCACGCTACGAATTATTCCGTTGCTACGCGCTACGATTTCGATGGTGAAAAATGCATTGTTGTCGGACTTTTTCCGTTGATTTTTTTGTTAATTTTCATCATTTTACCAGCAAACCCCGATTCAATCGCCGTGCAAGTGGCACAATAGTGTGTAATCCCGAATTACGAACAGATCTAGCGCAAGCGCCGGCTTTTTAGACCGAATTTCACGATTTCTATAAAGATGTACAAACGCAAACCATTTCACCCCTTGAAAAATAAAAAAAAATGTGAATATTTATATTTTTTTTTTCGAAATAAAAAGTTAAGAAAATATTTTAAAATCTTGAATTATTCTTGGAATTTTTTTAAAAACAAAAAAAATTATTTGAATTTATCAACTTAACCTAATCGAACCTAACCTAACCGAACCTAACATGACCTTTACAAAACCTAACCTAACCTGACCTAACCTAATCTAATCAAACCTAACCTAACCTAACCTAACCTAACCTAACCTAACCTAACCTAACCTAACCTAACCTAACCTAACCTAACCTACACTAACCTAACCTAACCTTACCTAGCCTAACCTAACCTAACCTAGCCTAACCTAACCTAACCTAACCTAACCTAACCTAACCTAACCTAACCTAATCTAACCTAACCTACCCTAACCTAACCTAACCTAACCTAACCTAACCAAACCTAACCTAACATAACCTAACCTAACCTAACCTAACCTAACCTAACCTAACCTAACCTAACCTAACCTAACCTAACCTAACCTAACCTAACCTAACCTAGCCTAACCCAACCAAACCTTACCTAAAAAAAAAAAAATGAAAACTTTCATGAAATAATTTTTTAATTTTATTTTTTAAAAACTATTTTAAATACTTTTTGAAAACTAAAAAAATAAAAAGAATAATTTTTTTTTTTTAATAAAAAGTTCAAAAAATAATTAAAATTTTTAAATAATTCTTGGAATTTTTTTTAAATAAAAAAAAAATATTATTTGAATTTCTAATTTAAACTAACCTAACCTAACCTAACATAACCTAACGTAACCTAACATAACATAACCTAACCTAACCTAACCTAACCTAACCTGACCTAACCTAACCTAACCTTACCTAAAATAACCTAACCTAACCTAACCTAACCTCACCTAACCTAACCTAACCTAACCTAACCTAACCTAACCTAACCTAACCTAACCTAACCTAACCTAACCTAACCTAGCCTAACCTAACCTAACCTAACCTTACCTAAAAAAAAAATTGAAAATTTCATGAAATAATTTTTATTTTTATTTTTTAAAAACTATTTAAAATACTTTTTGAAAAAAAACAAAAAATAAAAAAAAGGAAATTTTTTTTTTTCAAAATAAAAAGTTCAGAAATTATTTAAAATTTTTTAAGTTTTCCTGGAATTTTTTTAAAAATAAAATATAAATTATTTGAATTTATCAACTTAACCTAACCGAGCCTAACCTAACCTAACCTAACCGAACCTAACCTAACCTAACCTAACCTAACCTAACCTAACCTAACCTAACCTAACCTAACCTAACCTAACCTAACCTAACCTAACCTAGCCTAACCTAACCTAACCTAGCCTAACCTAACCTAACCTAACCTAACCTAACCAAACCTAACCTAACCTAATCTAACCTAACCTAACCTAACCTAACCTAACCAAACCTAACCTAACCTAACCTAACCTTACCTAATCTAACCTAACCTAACCTAACCTAACCTAACCTAACCTAACCTGACCTAACCTAACCTAACCTAACCTAACCTAACCTAACCTAATCTAACCAAACCTAACCTAACTTAACCTAACCAAACCTAACCTAACCTAAACTAACCTAACCTAACCTAACCTGACCTAACCTAATCTAACCTAACCTAACCTAACCTAACCTAACCTAACCAGACCTAACCTAACCTAACCTAACCTAACCTAACCTAACCTAACCTAATCTAACCAAACCTAACCTAACTTAACATAACCAAACCTAACCTAACCTAACCTAACCTAACCTAACCTAACCTGACCTAACCTAACCTAACCTAACCTAACCTAACCCATTACCTAACCTGACCTAACCTAACCTGACCTAACCTAACCTAACCTAACCTAACCTAACCTAGCCTAACCTAACCTAACCTAACCGTACCTAAAAAAAAAAAAAATTGAAAATTTCATGAAATAATTTTTATTTTTATTTTTTAAAAACTATTTAAAATACTTTTTAAAAATAAAAAAAAAATAAAAAAAAAGAATAATTTTTTTTTTTCAACATAAAAAGTTCAGAAATTATTTACTATTTTTTAAGTTTTCATGGAATTTTTTAAAAATAAAATATAAATTATTTAAATTTATCAACTTAACCTAACCGAGCCTAACCTAACCTAACCTAACCGAACCTAACCTAACCTAACCTAACCTAACCTAACCTAACCTAACCTAACCTATCCTAACCTAACCTAACCTAACCTAACCTAACCTAACCTAACCTAACCTAACCTAACCTAACCTAACCTAACCTTACCTAACCTAACCCAACCTAACCTAGCCTAACCCAACCTAACCTTACCTAAAAAAAAAAAAAAAAAAATGAAAATTTTCATGAAATAATTTTTTATTTTTATTTTTTAAAAACTATTTTAAATACTTTTTGAAAACTAAAAAAATAAAAAGAATATTTATATTTTTTTTTAATAAAAAGTTAAAAATTAATTTAAAATTTTTTTTATTATTCTTGGAATTTTTTTAAATAAAAAAAAAAATTTTGAATTTATAATTTAAACTAACCTTACCTAACCTAACCTAACCTTACTTAACCTAACATAACACAACCTAACCTAACCTAACCTAACCTGACCTCACCTAACCTAACCTTACCTAACCTTACCTAACCTAACCTAACCTAACCTAACCTAACCTTACCTAGCCTAACCTAACCTAACCTTACCTAACCTAACCTAACCTAACCTAACCTTACCTTACCTAACCTAACCTAACCTAACCTAACCTAACCTTACCTAGCCTAACCTAACCTAACCTAGCCTAACCTAACCTAACCTAACCTAACCTAACCTAACCTAACCTAACCTAACCTAACAAAACCTAACCTAACCTAACCTAACCTAACCTAACCTGACCTAACCTGACCTAACCTAACCTAACCTAACCTAACCTAATCTAACCAAACCTAACCTAACTTAACCTAACCAAACCTAACCTAACCTCACCTAACCTAACCTCACCTAACCTGACCTAACCTAACCTAACCTAACCTAACCTAACCTAACCTAACCTAACCTGACCTAACCTAACCTAACCTAACCTAACCTAACCTAACCTAATCTAACCAAACCTAACCTAACTTAACCTAACCAAACCTAACCTAACCTGACCTAACCTAAGCTAACCTAACCTAACCTAACCTAACATTTCCCAACCTAACCTAACCGAACCTAACATGACCTTTACAAAACCTAACCTAACCTGACCTAACCTAATCTAACCAAACCTAACCTAACTTAACCTAACCTAGTCTAACCTAACCTAACCTAACCTAACCTAACCTAACCTAACCTAACCTAACCTAACCTAACCTAAACTAACCTAACCTAACCTTACCTAGCCTAACCTAACCTAACCTAGCCTAACCTAGCCTAACCTAACCTAACCTAACCTAACCTAACCTAACCTAATCTAACCTAACCTAACCTAACCTAACCTAACCTAACCTAACCTAACCTACCTAACCTAACCTAACATTACCCAACCTTACCTAACCTAACCTAACCTAACCTTACCTAACCTAACCTTACCTAACCTAACCTAACCTAACCTAACCTAACCTAACCTAACCTTACCTAAAAAAAAAAAATGTTCAAGAAACAATTTTTAGTTTTTATTTTTTAAAACTATTTAAAATATTTTTTGAAAATTAAAAAAAAAAAAAAAATAGTAAAATTTTTTTTTTTTTTCGAAATAATAAGTTCAGAAATTATTTAAAATAGCGCACCCGCTGCGTACGCAGCTGCCATGTGTTAGGTGACAGATAAGAGTGGTGTGTAGATTTGAATCGATTTCAACAATATTTCAATACCTAGAAAAGATCTTATTGCCAGCCTTTTGGTAGCGTAGCAACAGAAATTCAGAGCTCAAGGTTGCAATAAAATTTAGATTTCCGTTGCTACGCTACGAATCATTCCGTTGCTACGCTCCGAATTATTCCGTTGCTACGTGGTACGATTTCGATGGTGAAAAATGCATTGTTGTCGGACTTTTTCTGTTTAATTTTTTTGTAATTTTTTGGTCCCTTGGCAACGGATCAAGGCTTTTATATAAGGTCAATGAACTGCCCGATGCCGGGTACGGGTTACTTGTTTTAGATTGCCATGACAACCCTTGTTTCACCCACCCATTACTATTACATTGTGATGAACTGCCCGATGCCGGGCACGGGTTACTTGTTTTAGATTGCCATGACAACCCTTGTTTCACCCACCCATTACTATTACATTGTGATGAACTGCCCGATGCCGGGCACGGGTAACTTGTTTTAGATTGCCATGACAACCCTTGTTTCACCCACCCATTACTATTACATTGTGATGAACTGTCCGATGCCGGGCACGGGTTACTTGTTTTAGATTGCCATGACAACCCTTGTTTCACCCACCCATTACCATTACATTGTGATGAACTGCCCGATGCCGGGCACGGGTTACTTGTTTTAAATTGCCATGACAACCCTTGTCACCAACCTGACGTATCTCTTCAGATATTCTCGCCACAGACTGAACTTTGCATTCTGTTCACGGTCTCTGAGAAAGTTGACGGTGACCAACGCCCCGCTGAGGACGAACAAAGAGTCTACAGCCAGGGACCCATTAGCAACGAGGAGATGTGTCCAGTCCCTGGCAAACGCCTCCAGGGTGCGGTAGTTGACTGATGGGGTGTTCATGTGGAAGACAAAGTGATGAACCAGGATGGTCCAGAGGATGCTGATGCAACGGAGGCCGTGGAACGAGGCGAGGTTGTCGTTGCTTCTTGTGATTCTCAGGAGTGAGGTCCAGTTTTCTTGTAAAGATAGCGCCACGAGCGTCTGGTTCCGCGGGGAAGTTGCTGGTGGCAAAATATTTCTTTTATGTCAACTCAACAAACATTTTCCAATATTTTGAACGTTACTTCTGGTTTATGCCCTCGACTTTTTCCTTGTGTTTTTACCGTCAGTAAGAAGAGTGTAGACGGATCCCACTGCGACCAAGACTCCCACGCAGCACAACACTAACCTGAGAAGAAGAGAGAGACGGATGAAAACATGGAGCAAATAATTTTATTATTAACAACACAATAACCGTCTCAAAAATTGATCCCCAAACGCGGACTCGAACCCCGATCTCCAGTTCGAGTCCCCGTTTGGGCATCAATTTTTGAGCCGGTTCTAGTGTTGATAATAATAAAATACCCCGAGCATTGCAAGCGTTTGCAATTTAAATAAGATTTCATCCTGATAAAGCAAATAATTGTTTATTTTTTCTAGATTAATAAGTAATTTTACTAAATCAATTAAATTGAGCATTGCCTTTGTTTTGTTGGCCACAAATCAAGAACTAGTAAGATGTCAGCATTCAATTCCACTATTCATATCATAATTAGATATTATTTTGCCACACCACCTTCTGCCAGCTTCCAGTGCTTGCCAAATGCTCAGGGGCGAATTATTCAATACATATTCAGATGGCAATACCAAGTGAGTGATCAACACAATTATCTCGTATCTAATTTAAAGTTACTTTTGTGTTGTTGAGTTTTCTCACGAGATGGCAGCAGAACGATCGCACAACGGTCAAAGAAGCTAAGTTGGGGATAACAAATGTTGGGCTACTCAATCAAAATCTTTACTTTAGTGAAAAACAAATCTAAACTCCGAGTTAACTAGAAGTGGTTAAGTTTTAACTTTGAATCAAAGACCCACTTTAAAAACGTTTTTATTTGTTATATCCTATTTTGAGACGACAGCTTGTATTGCCCTGGCCTTTTGCCTCATTAGGTGTAGAAAACTCACCCCGACAAAATAGCTTTTGAGTTCCACGGGCGACCCTCGTGAGTGAAACATGACTCGCGACCAACACGGACTTGGATGGTCCCTGGCAGGGCGGCTTGTAGATGAAGTTGCAGGTCTCCAGGGGAACAGGACGCCGGTAAACACACAGACCAGGTCGCTCCAAGCCGAGCCAGGGCGTCGCTCTTAGGGAGGGGCACGGGGGGGACATCACATCACACATTGACCAGGTCGCTCTTAGGGAGGGGCACGGGGGGGACATTACATCACACATTGACCAGGTCACTCCAAGCCGAGCCAGGGCGTCGCTCTTCGGGCGGGGCACGAGGGGGGACATTACATCACACATTGACCAGGTCGCTGCAAGCCGAGCCAGGGCGTCGCTCTTAGGGAGGGGCACGGGGGGGACATTACATCACACATTGACCAGGTCACTCTTAGGGAGGGGCACGGGGGGGACATTACATCACACATTGACCAGGTCACTCCAAGCCGAGCCAGGGCGTCGCTCTTGGGGCGGGGCACGGGGGGGACATTACATCACACATTGACCAGGTCGCTCTTAGGGCGGGGCACGGGGGGGACATTACATCACACATTGACCAGGTCGCTCTTAGGGAGGGGCACGGGGGGGACATTACATCACACATTGACCAGGTCACTCTTAGGGAGGGGCACGGGGGGGACATTACATCACACATTGACCAGGTCACTCTTAGGGAGGGGCACGGGGGGGACATTACATCACACATTGACCAGGTCACTCTTAGGGAGGGGCACGGGGGGGACATTACATCACACATTGACCAGGTCACTCTTAGGGCGGGGCACGGGGGGGACATTACATCACACATTGACCAGGTCACTCTTAGGGCGGGGCACGGGGGGGACATTACATCACACAGATATCCATGTTGATGTCAAAATAATCCTCAAAACATTGACATTTTATTTCTGTAATAATATTTAAAAATGTATGTTAGGAATGTTTATAAATTTTTATTTTTTTAGAGATATTAAAGAAAATCAGAATTTCACTTTTCAACCGTGAAAAATTAAAAAAAAAAAAAAAAAAAAAACGTTTTTCAGGCAAAAAACAAGGTTGACATTTTATGAAATATCAAAGTGGCTTTTTATGTAAAACTTGTAATTTTGTTTAATATTCATGGGTAATAACACTGTTTAACTTATAGACTTGTATCTTGATGAACCATCAAAAGCTGAACGCCGATTTCTTCGTTGTATTTCTTAGCTTGTGATTTAATTGTAAGAAAAGTTTGTCTGTTGGAGTTTCTGTTTCAAACTAGCATTGTAATGAGACTAGCAGAGTACCCGCTGCTGACGACCGCTGTTGATGTTGAGGGAGTTTTATCACATAAATGCTTAGAAAATATAGTGTGATGCCCCTAAGACTTAATTAAGTCTTTTGCCCATATACCCTGAGGGCATACACGATGGCTTTATTAGGACTCAAATATAGCCCTATGTCATAACCTAGGTCCTATGACTTGGGATCGAACCTGGAAATTATTGGAGCTGCTTTATTCTAAGTGATGGCCATCACTCAGACGTCTTCATTGACGGCTGTATGGACTCTCTTAGGATTACAAGAACGAACTTCGTGACGTCACAGCACGATCTTAAAACTATAGCTTCTGTATGTCAGAGAGCTTTGAAACCTCTTCGAATCGATTTGTTGGAAAAAACCAATCGAAAGATGTAGACGGTGACATTCGCCTAACTATCGTATTTCCCCGTTTAAAAGCCAATATAGCTTCGAAAAATACCAAATCGTAACATTTCAACATTTTGTTCTTGTCGTTGTTCGCCACAAGTCCTGACTGCGCATGCTCGCTGCGTGGAATTCCTCAACTCGAGTATTTAACATTTAATATCAATTTATTGGAGCTTTTTGAAAGTTGGATGAAGCCAAAATTGGAAATATATATGTAGCGTGCAATAAATTAATACACTTTTATAAGGGATGCATTCACCCTCAGTAGCCAGTGGCCAGTATTCAGTGATAGCTTAGGTTCATGCTAGTATTTGATCAATTATTTCCGTTGAAGTTCACGGATGACAGGTAGTCTAGTGGATAGCGTACGAAGCCAGATAGGTCAGATGCTTCGCAATTAACGTGATGCCCGGTTCGTATCGCAGCGCACGTAAATATTTTGCATTTTCAGTTTTAAACTGTATGAACAGTGAATGTCTAATTTGATACAACCAGTAAATTTATTTATTTATTTAATGCTTCGTACAATTACAGAGTATTTGTGTGAGCCTAATTGTTAAGGAACTTATATCATCAATTTAGTTCCATATTTAACTTTTAATTGTATTTAAATATTCTTCTATTGAATAGTACGGATTTTGGATTAAGAAAGCTTTGAGAGTAGTGTTAAAGATGGTACGGGTTGGCAAATTAGTGATGGATGTTGGGAGATGGTTATAAATTGTTGTGCAGAGGTAATGTGGGCTGTGTTCAAAGAGGGAATGCGAGTGAGTGGGTTAGTTCTTTCGTTGGCGTCCAGAGTAATACGTCAGCCGTCAACAGCTGTTCGGTTCCTCGCTGTCGGCACTGGCGAGTGCAATGGCGGCGACAGATTACGCGAATATCTGACATCTACGATATCATCCAGGTATTACACTCTTATATGTATGCGCTTGTATGCTTTCTTCCCAGTGTCCTTTAGGTCTCTGCTACTTGTAGCCTTTGTTATACACTAAGACTTTTGTAGCCTTTGTTATACACTAAGACTTTTGTAGCCTTTGTTATACACTAAGACTTTTGTAGCCTTTGTTATACACTAAGACTTTTGTAGCCTTTGTTATACACTAAGACTTTTGTAGCCTTTGTTATACACTAAGACTTTTGTAGCCTTTGTTATACACTAAGACTTTTGTAGCCTCAAACCGTCGTAACAACGTGCTTTAGGTTTACAAGCATTTGGAAACCGACAGGACGTTTACAGCGCGACGTCGTTGGTGTACTACCTACTGTTAAGTATAAAATATGCAAAAATTGAATTTCCAGAAGTAACCACCCTTTAGCAAAAAGAATTGAAATAACCATCAAAAAAACGAACCAATTCGTTTAAAAAAAGACGACGTCTTCATTGATTGAGTGTACCAATAGGTACGAAATGAAGCCACAATAAACTTTGTAAATAATTGTCAGAACTGGAAACATGTAGCGTTCAAAAGAATTGAAATATACGTAAATGCAGACGTCTATCCCCTCCCTCCCCCCCCACCACCAGCCCATCGCACGATATTGTCACCCCATCCCCATGCATAAATTAGGACAATAGCCAAAGGTAATAATCACTTTGCGCTTACGAGACTACGATTTCGGCTATGGCCATTAGCATTGCTCTTATGGAACTAACAATTCGTCCAAGTCAAATAGTAGACGAGCACGTTGCCTCGGCCGGGGAGTGCGTGCACGACCGCACTTTGACAAATCACCAGCAATTTAACATTGCTCTTATGGGAGAATGGACTCCCGGGAAACAAGGATTGAAACCGAACGGTTTGTCGTGTTGGAAACACCGGTTCTCGTTGGATCACCGAAGTTAAGCAACACTGCGCTGAGTCAGGTATTGGATGGGTGACCATCATACACATGACCAGTTCTGTTTGGGAGAGAGGTTGGAGGGATGAAAGTTAAGCGACACTGCGCTGGGTCAGGTATTGGATGGGTGACCATCATACACATGACCAGTTCTGTTCGGGAGAGAGGTTGGAGTTATGAAAGTTAAGCAACACTGCGCTGAGTCAGGTATTGAATGGGTGACCATCATACACATGACCAGTTCTGTTCGGGTGAGAGGTTGGAGGGATGAAAGTTAAGCAACACTGCGCTGGGTCAGGTATTGGATGGGTGACCATCATACACATGACCAGTTCTGTTCGGGAGAGAGGTTGGAGGGATGAAAGTTAAGCAACACTGCGCTGGGTCAGGTATTGGATGGGTGACCATCATACACATGACCAGTTCTGTTCGGGAGAGAGGTTGGAGGGATGAAAGTTAAGCAACACTGTGCTGGGTCAGGTATTGGATGGGTGACCATCATACACATGACCAGTTCTGTTTGGGAGAGAGGTTGGAGGGATGAAAGTTAGTGCAGCAACTTCATTCGCCTTGCTTATTTACCTCTCGACAGCATGGATTTGTGGAGAATTCCTGCTGTTCGAGTTGTACCGTCCTTCGGAAGGGACGTTAAGCTGGTGGTCCCCTTGGTGCTCTTCGACAGGAGTACGCTACGTGCCGGCACCGGGCTTCCCGTCTTCCCTTCTAGGCTATGTTAGGTTCATCATCACCCTCATCGTCATCCACTCATCCACCGACGCCATTAGACCAGTGCCACATGACCAGATGTCAAAACAGTGCGTCGTTAAACACCACAAATCAATCAATCAACAAGGATTGAAATTTCAAAGTGCATGGGCTGGGGGAGGGGGGGAGGGAGGGGATAGACGTCTGCATTTACGTATATTTCAATTCTTTTGAACGCTACATGTTTCCAGTTCTGGCAACTATTTACAAAGTTTATTGTAGCTTCATTTCGTACCTATTGGTACACTCAATCAATGAAGACGTCGTCTTTTTTTAAACGAATTGGTTCGTTTTTTTGATGGTTTAATATATATAGCAGTACCCACTGCCTGACAGCGCTGTTAATGTTGAGGGAGTCGGCAAGACTTAACATTTTGGTTAATTTACAAAAGAAATGTATTCTATAAAGTTTTCCGAGTTTTGCCAGATGTCCTTGCCAAAGCCTCTAATGGGACCACAACCAAAATTATTAAGAAAATGCTAAGAAAATTAAGTTGTATACCTAATCATTCAAATGAGATGTAAGATCAGCGCATGCGACTTACAAACTGTGCTCTGGACAAAAGAGTCTCGATATCGTCCAGCCCGGTCCCTTTGAACGACCCACTTTCCAGCTTCCTGGCAAAAGTATCCACCGACATAGCGTTCTCAACTCCCAGCGAGACCTGGCAATGCTGGCCTCTGATTGGTCCAAGCTCGGGATCCACGTGATTCACTGCCAGGCATTGGTCAACATTGCCCAGCTGAATCAAGTTTCCGGTTAGCAGACCGGAAGGAAGCTTGGAGCTAGCGTCAAGCACTGAAATCCGAGGTCAGAGATGAGGTGGTCAATGCACGCTTCCTACCCTTCATAAGGGACGTTAAGCCAGTGATCCTCTTGGAGCTATTTGACAAGAGTAGGCTATGTGCCGACAGTAGGATTTCTTCCTCCCTTCTAGGCTAAGTTAGGTTCATCATCATCCACTCATTCACCGACGCACGGGTCAGGTATTGGATGAGTGACAATCATACACATGACCAGTTCTGTTCGGGAGAGAGGTTGGAGGGATGAAAGTTAAGCGACACTGCGCTGGGTCAGGTATTGTATGGGTGACCATCATACACATGACCAGTTCTGTTCGGGAGAGAGGTTGAAGGGATGAAAGTTAAGCAACACTGCACTGGGTCAGGTATTGGATGGGTGACCATCATACACGTGACCAGTTCTGTTCGGGAGAGAGGTTGGAGGGATGAAAGTTAAGCAACACTGCGCTGAGTCAGGTATTGGATGAGTGACCATCATACACATGACCAGTTCTGTTCGGGAGAGAGGTTGGAGGGATGAAAGTTAAGCAACACTGCGCTGGGTCAGGTATTGCATGGGTGACCATCATACACATGACCAGTTCTGTTCGGGAGAGAGGTTAAAGAGATAAAAGTTAGTACAACAACTTCACTCGCCTTGCTTATCAACCTCTCGACAGCATGGATTTGTGGAGGAATCCTGTTGTTCGAGTTGTACCGTCCTTCGGAAGGGACGTTAAGCCGGTGGTCCCCTTGGTGCTCTTCCACAGGAGTATGCTACGTGCCGGCACCGGGTTTCCTCTCCTCCCTTCTAAGCTAAGTTATGTTCATCATCATCCACTCATTCACCGACGCCATTAGACCAGTGCCGCATGGCCAGATATCAAAACAGTGCGTCGTTAAACAGAATAAATAGCGCGTCACGCTGGAGCGGCAACTTACTGTGCAGAGCCCAGAGTTGTCCTTGTTTGACGCCCTTCTGCAGCAGAAGCCCGTGGGTTCGACACAGGGAGTCGTCGAGCACTGGCGAGACGGGGGCGAAGACGTCGAGACTGGCGTCGAAAATCCGGCCCAGCGCCATACCGATGCTTTCTTTCATCAAAGGGGATGCACGAATTGGTGGTTTTTAATCGTTTATTTGTGTTATGATATTATTATTATATAGGATGGATATATATATATTTTTTTTTTCAATAGTCCTGATTAAAGACTTAAATATTATTTTAAATTTCAGTCCAAGAATTTGTGACACATTGCAAGTAAGAACCCTGGAATGTAAAGAACATTCTGTGATTTACCTACCAACGTGCAGTGGATTGAATCTTCAATCTTCAGGGAAAACTATACCACCAGCAAATACAAGCAATTTTCCGATAAGATATCTGATTTGAATTGCAAATAATTGTATTGAACAAAGTATTTTATTATTAAAATCGCCAACAGTGTTTAATAATTATAGTGTTATAAATTAAATCTCCGATTAAAAAAAAAGGGTCACAAATGAAATAAATCTATTTCAAACACGTTTCAGTCAAAAATAGTTATTTTATTTCCATCTCCCATTCTATGATACTGTATTTGTATCCCATACTGGATCCTATGATCTATCCAAGTTATTTGAGATCAGCTAGCTGGATCCTATGATCTATCCAGGTTATTTGAGATCAGCTGGCTGGATCCTATGTTCTATCAAGGTTATTTGAGACCAGCTGGCTGGATCCTATGCTCTATCCAGGTTATTTGAGATCAGCTGGTTGGATCCTATGCTCTATCCAGGTTATTTGAGATCAGCTGGCTGGATCCTAGGTTCTATCCAGGTTATTTGAGACCAGCTGGCTGGATCCTATGCTCTATCCAGGTTATTTGAGATCAGCTGGCTGGATCCTATGCTCTATCCGGGTTATTTGAGATCAGCTGGCTGGATCCTATGCTCTATCCAGGTTATTTGAGATCAGCTGGCTGGATCCTATGTTCTATCCAGGTTATTTGAGATCAGCTGACTGGATCCTATGCTCTATCCAGGTTATTTGAGATCAGCTGGCTGGATCCTATGTTCTATCCAGGTTATTTGAGATCAGCTGGCTGGATCCTATGCTCTTTCCAGGTTATTTGAGATCAGCTGGCTGGATCCTATGCTCTATCCAGGTTATTTGAGATCAGCTGGCTGGATCCTATGCTCTATCCAGGTTATTTGAGATCAGCTGGCTGGATCCTATGCTCTATCCAGGTTATTTGAGATCAGCTGGCTGGATCCTATGCTCTATCCAGGTTATTTGAGATCAGCTGGCTGGATCCTATGCTCTATCCAGGTTATTTGAGATCAGCTGGCTGGAACCTATGCTCTATCCAGGTTATTTTCGATCAGCTGGATGGATCCTATGTTCTATCCAGGTTATTTAAGATTGGTATCTGTCCATACCTTGCTGATTGAGACCGGTGTTTATCTGGGCCCATCCTCCCAGCGCCGACAAAAGCAGCAACAACGCTGTCCCGAGCTGGTCCATCTCACGTCGCTACCTGCCGATAGAATGACTGAAACGATCTGCACAGATGACCGAAAAAACATGGACCATTGGCTAAAAACTTGTCCGGTAGGTTTATCGAGTTCCCTTTACTTTTGCTAGCGGCGAGTTAGCGTGAGGTGCTGTAATTATCGTGTTCTATTTTAAGTAGTAGGACTGTAATTATTAGATATTCTTATTTGAATGTGATTTAATGAAATAATTGAACCAGTTGCCGTAAGTTGTTAGAAGGAACGTTTAGTCGGTTGTCACCTTGGTGCTCTTCGACAGGAGTAGGCTACGTGCCG
The DNA here is from genome assembly GCA_947568835.1 of Protonemura montana. Taxonomy (NCBI): domain Eukaryota; kingdom Metazoa; phylum Arthropoda; class Insecta; order Plecoptera; family Nemouridae; genus Protonemura; species Protonemura montana. Next base: position 941,465 of record OX387609.1, read on the forward strand.
GCACCAGGTTTACCCTCCTCCCTTCTAGGCTAGGCTAGGTTCATCATTATCCACTCATTCAGCGACGTCATTAGACCAGTGCCACACGTGGCCAGATGTCAAAACACTGCGTCGTTAAACACCACAAATAATAATAATAATAATAATAGTTATGAAAGTGAGTGCATGTCATTTAATCATTTTCACCCGGGGATCGAACCTAGGCTTGTCAGCATTTTAATAATGATAAAGTACTGACTCTCACTGACTTTGTTATATTGAAAGTCATTGACTTTATTGAGCTATGTTTGTGTGTGCAGTTGTCACACAAACCCTCTTGGATATATTTTTCTAATTCAGTAATAATCATTGATTTGCTCAAATTCGGAGGTCGATGCTCGATGTGCAAATGGCACGAGCTCATTTATAGATAAAGTGCAGCAAAAAACACCTCAAAATGCTCGTGAATCTCGATATTTACAGTTGAAAGTATACATACAAGAAATGACCACCTCGTATCTTGTATCACATCTTGTTTTATGGAACAAGGTGGATCCAGGTAATGAATAATATTATAATACAATATTATTGTTAACTTTAACTGAAATCTCTGATAGCAATTACACATATATTTTACTAAGTTACTTTTCCAACAGAATCTTTAACTCATTTCAGTTTTTATGAGGTGAGCTTAGATTTAAATGCACAAAACTAAACAGTTGAATTCCATGCAACAATGAAACATCTTTTCTATCATCAACTTTTACTTTGAGGTTATAAACAATATCTAGGGGAAGTCTGGGAGGAAGTGAATTCATGTCAGTCAATTTGTTCATTACGATTAACCGTCAAGAAAAAATGCTGATAGATATTTATTATTTATATTTATAAATATATATTTTATATTATCATGCATTTATTAATATCCATCTTTTAAGTATTAGTACAGTTTCTTCTAAATACTCTTTAGTCAATTTGTCTTCATATTCATTTTTAAATGTAGCTTGTTTCACAATTCTTTATCCACCAAAATATCTGTCTCTAGTATTTCAATCCTATTTCCTCCACATCGTCACTCCGCGAATTAAGCTCCTGACGCACAGGCAGCAAAAGTTACTTCGGTGTATGACGGGGTTGCCTATCAGGACAGGCGTACAGTTGTGTTAGCCTTACCTTGCTACAAGCTGGTGGACTCTGATTACATATTGCCAACTTTAGAATGCAAAATAAAGCCAGTCTTCACCGGGGAGTTTGAAATTAACCAGAAAATTATGACCAAACAATGCATCATGCACTTAAATTCTTTGTGGATTTATCAGTTTATTTACGTGAAATTAATTTTATTGAAAAATAAGAACTTAAATGTAAAACTAAAAGTCCTAATGACTTCTGCTAAATACCTACCGTACACTAGCGGATTCTAGCAATGGCTGCCAAAAATCAGTTTGCGAGCTTGGTTTCCTGCCTAAACCTGATAAAAGTTAAAAGTAATCCGAAATATATTAATTTTAACTTTGGTTGATTAACATTTATTGTTTTTCATTCAATATTTTGTTTTCCTGAAATTATTAAATGTTTCAACCAAAGAAAAACATTATTTTGTTGCTTTTAAATCAGATAGCTAACAGTAGCATCATGGTGTCATATTTTCCTGGTTGGTACAAGCACCCCAGAAAGTGGCAAACTCAAATTAATCCTAGTGTATAAAGATCCACTCAGTGACGTCATACAACAATTATGACAGCCATTATCACGTTGAGACAATATTTTAAGTTATGTGTCAACTTTTTTTAACCTCGTCTAACTTTCCTTTACAATCTCGAACATAATCCCGAAAACCCGCGATTTCCAAACCTCATTAACTCACTGTAAGCCGTGGGAAGGAAGGATGGATGGAAGGATATATAGATAAAGATATATATATATATTTTTTTTTTATTATTTGAACTTATATTCTATGAGGAGCATGATCCGCTGGGACCTGGTTCAATTATTTATTAAATAAATAATTCGCAAATGAGATTGTAGAGATAAACAGAGTAATTTCAACAAAATCCCAATTCAAAAAAAAAGTACACAATAATTACAGCGATTAAAATACACAGAAATCGATACCTTAATTATCAATTAAAAATTAAATTAGTGCAAAACAACTCGCCGCTAGCAGAAGTAAACGGAACTCGATAAACCTACCGGACGAGTTTTTTTGCCAATGGTCCATGTTTTTTCGGTCATCTGTGCAGATCGTTTCAGTCATTCTATCGGCAGGTAGCGACGTGAGATGGACCAGCTCGGGACAGCGTTGTTGCTGCTTTTGTCGGCGCTGGGAGGATGGGCCCAGATAAACACCGGTCTCAATCAGCAAGGTATGGACAGATACCAATCTTAAATAACCTGGATAGAACATAGGATCCAGCCAGCTGATCTCAAATAACCTGGAATGATCATAGGATCCAGCTAGCTGATCTCAAATTACCTGGATAGATCATAGGATCCAGCTAGCTGATCTCAAATAACCTGGATAGGGCATAGGATCCAGCCAGCTGATCTGAAATAACCTGGATAGAGCATAGGATCCAGCCAGCTAATCTCAAATAACCTGGATAGAGCATAGGATCCAGCCAGCTGATCTCAAATAACCTGGATAGAGCATAGGATCCAGCCAGCTGGTCTCAAATAACCTTGATAGAACATAGGATCCAGCCAGCTGATCTCAAATAACCTGGATAGAGCATAGGATCCAGCCAGCTGGTCTCAAATAACCTGGATAGAGCATAGGATCCAGCCAGCTGATCTCAAATAACCTGGATAGAGCATAGGATCCAGCCGGCTGATCTTAAATAACCTTAATAGTACATAGGATCCAGCCAGCTGATCTCAAATAACCTGGATAGAGCATAGGATCCAGCCAGCTGATCTCAAATAACCTAATTAGAGCATAGGATCCAGCCAGCTGATCTCAAATAACCTGGTTAGAGCATAGGATCCAGCCAGCTGTTCTCAAATAACCTGGATAGAAAATAGGATCCAGCCAGCTGATCTCAAATAACCTGGATAGAGCATAGGATCCAGCCAGCTGATCTCAAATAACCTGGATAGAGCATAGGATCCAGCCAGCTGATCTCAAATAACCTGGATAGAGCATAGGATCCAGCCAGCTGATCTCAAATAACCTGGATAGAGCATAGGATCCAGCCAGCTGATCTCAAATAACCTGGATAGAACATAGAATCCACGGGTATATCATGGCCTAGCATAGGAGGTTCAATGGTAGATTCAACGTTTGGTAGCCATGGAGATGCTGAGATCACCTGACAGAGCTTCTCAATTCTGCTATCTTATGTTACCACGGGTATATCATGGCCTAGCATAGGAGGTTCAATGGTAGATTCAACGTTTGGAAGCCATGGCGAAGCTGAGATCGCCTGACAGAGCTTCTCAATTCTGCTATCTTATGTTACCACGGGTTTATCATGGCCTAGCATAGGAGGTTCAATGGTAGATTCAACGTTTGGAAGCCATGGCGAAGCTGAGATCGCCTGACAGAGCTTCTGTATCTTGTGGCGGTAAGTGGAGGCTTCTCAGTGCCTAAATACAACCTTTTGACAGAAGTATATACGACGAAATTATCTCGCCAAACAAGCACAAGTTTGCTGATTGTTAGTGAGATTACCTGCTGGTCGTTATAATGTTGGTACCGAACGTTGCCCTCTCGACGCCTCTCGATAAGGAACCGGTCCGCGAACACCGATGGCCCGGGTTTGGTTTTTAAGAACTTGATTTCTGAAAACGTGACAATAAAGTTGGCCATTTAGCTGGAAACAAAAGCTGATCTCGATGACCTCTTCACTGTTAGGATTCGAAGTACACGTTTCCCACTCTTCCTTGTGTTGGCGATTCAAAGATTCAGGTTTATTTTAAGTTAAAAACATCCAGGTATTATTAATATTAGTATTTTATTTGATTAATTATTTAATTACAGGTATTTGTTACAATTAGATAAGTATTAAGAAATAAGCAACACGCATTGATCAGGTATTTCACAGATAATGGGAAAATGAATCTCAATTCTTTTCAAAGCATTAACAACACGAGACTTGTGAGTCATTCCATATCAAGTGCCCGTCACTCAAAACCTTCACTATCAGGTCATTCCATATCAAGTGCCTGTCACTCAAACCTTTGAGTGACGGGCACTTGATATGGAATGACCTGATAGTGAAGGTTTTGAGTGACGGGCACTTGATATGGAATGACCTGATAGTGAAGGTTTTGAGTGACGGGCACTTGATATGGAATGACCCTTATGGGGATATATTTTGTATGGCTGATTTTTCAGCGATCTCTTTAAATCTAAATGATCCAATCAGAGGAGGATTCCTGGTAATGTTAGGCTCATCATCAACCTCATACCCTTCCCTTCATTCACTGACGCCATTAAACCAGTGCCACATGCCCCATGTCAAAACAGTGCGCAGTTTAACCCCAATAATGAATCAACCCACTGAATAAACTGTCACTGCGCACTGTTCTTTGCGCAGATTTGGAGCGATTCCTGCAGCCAGACTTCGTTGGTGACCCGCCTGATGCTGCGCACGACTCGACGCTGCGCCGCTGCGACCGCGCATGCGTGCAAGGAGAGAAACCTAAACTCTGTTACTACAAGTTCACTTTCGAGGACTACCACACTCTGGGAGCGTAAGTCATGTTTTTTTATTGATTTCTGGTGTTTAACGACACATTGATATGGCAAAGACCCATGTGGCAAAGTCTTATGGCTTCTGTGAATGAGTGGATGATGATGAGGACGCTGATGGATATCTAGCCTAGAATTGAGAAGGGGAAACCCGGTGCCGGCACGTAGTCTACTCCAGTCGAAGAGCACCAAGGGGACCACCGGCTTAACGTCCCTTCCGAAGGACGGTACAACGCGAACAACAGAATTCCTCCACAAATCCATGCTGTCGAGAGGTTGATAGGCAAGGCGAGTGAAGTTGCTGTACTAACTTTCATCCCTCCAACCTCTCTCCCGAACAGAACTGGTCATGTGTATGATGGTCACCCATCTAATACCCGACCCAGCGCAGTGTTGCTTAACTTTCATCCCTCCAACCTCTCTCCCAAACAGAACTGGTCATGTGTATGATGGTCACCCATCCAATACCAGACCCAGCGCAGTGTTGCTTAACTTCGGTTTCTAACGCCATACCGTTCGGGATTGGGAAATAAACTTGCTCGGAAACGGAAATGGAGTGTAGAATAGAAATATTCTCTCATCGTGGTCAACTACATCTTATGATCTTCTTTGTGCAGGGCTTGCGGTCTTTGTCCCACGGTCCAGTCTGACTGCGATAATCCACAATGTGTGACGGCTGATGGTTACGAGCGCGGCATTCTCACCGTCAATCGGAGGCTGCCGGGGCCTTCTATACAGGTAGTTATTGAGTCCGCCATCTTGTTTCACGGCCTTCTATACAGGTAGTTATTGAGTCCGCCATCTTGTTTCACGGCCTTCTTTACAGGTAGTTAAGTGCCGAAGTCCACCACTGAGTTGGCAGTGTTTTTCAAATGTTGTTTTGAGAATTTTTGTTCATAAAGTCAAGTTTTAGTGGCCATATGTACATTTTGAAAACTGTTTTGCCATATTTTGAATGTGCCCTTGCAACGCCCCAGGTGTGCCTTGGCGACCGCGTGGTGGTGGACGTCCACAACGTGATGCCGGGTCGCACGACGACCATCCACTTCCACGGAGTGCTCCAAGAGGACACCAACGCGATGGACGGAGTGCCCATGGTCACGCAGTGCCCGGTGGTAGAAGGCGCTACTTTCCGATACGACTTCCGGGCTAAAAACGAGGGCACTCACTTCTGGCACTCCCACGATGGTGAGTTTACAAGACGTGCGGGATACAAATCCGGGTCACTGTCTTGAAAACCAGCAGCTCCGGTTTATCTAAACATACTTGTAAAACAGAATGGCTAGTAACTTGAACCGCGTGTCGTCGACGGGGTTTTCCAGACCACAATTTGCGGTCTGATGAGGAATAATTAAATTCTGGTTGTTATGGCAGGTAGTAAATATATGCTGTACTTGCTAAAATGTGGTCAATATTTTCTGTATTCACGTTATAACTGCTCGAAGGTTGCAAGAAAAACTTGTCATGTGACGTTTTACTTGTTTTTGTGTCAGCACTGCTTATTTATACTTTGACTACCGTTAGAATTTTAGCTAAATTAGTCTGAAAGAGAAGAGAAGAGTCTCTAGACACAGTCTGCTACACGCTTACTTGGTTTTTAAAAGTGTCAAAGTAACGTAAAATGGTTGAGAATTGGGGAATATAGGGTTAAAATTTAGTAAAAATAGATTAATTTCCCGATAAATATACCAAACCTTATCTGTTAGCATAAACCGATGCTGCTCAAAATTAAAAACTACACTAAATTAAAAACTACACATAATGGCTAGCACATAATGGCTAGCACATAATGGCTTGCACATAACTAGCACATAATGGCTAGCACATAATGGCTAGCACATAATGGCTAGCACATAATGGCTAGCACATAATGGCTAGCACATAATGGCTTGCACATAACTAGCACATAATGGCTAGCACATAATGGCTAGCACATAATGGCTAGCACATAATGGCTAGCACATAATGGCTAGCACATAATGGCTAGCACATAATGGCTAGCACATAATGGCTAGCACATAATGGCTAGCACATAATGGCTAGCACATAATGGCTAGCACATAACTAGCACATAATGGCTAGCACATAATGGCTAGCACATAACTAGCACATAATGGCTAGCACATAATGGCTAGCACATAATGGCTAGCACATAATGGCTAGCACATAATGGCTTGCACATAACTAGCACATAATGGCTAGCACATAATGGCTTGCACATAACTAGCACATAATGGCTAGCACATAATGGCTAGCACATAATGGCTTGCACATAATGGCTAGCACATAATGGCTAGCACATAATGGCTAGCACATAATGGCTAGCACATAATGGCTAGCACATAATGGCTAGCACATAATGGCTAGCACATAACTAGCACATAATGGCTAGCACATAACTAGCACATAATGGCTAGCACATAACTAGCACATAATGGCTAGCACATAATGGCTAGCACATAATGGCTAGCACATAATGGCTAGCACATAATGGCTAGCACATAACTAGCACATAATGGCTAGCACATAACTAGCACATAATGGCTAGCACATAACTAGCACATAATGGCTAGCACATAACTAGCACATAATGGCTAGCACATAACTAGCACATAATGGCTAGCACATAATGGCTAGCACATAATGGCTAGCACATAACTAGCACATAATGGCTAGCACATAATGGCTAGCACATAATGGCTAGCACATAATGGCTAGCACATAATGGCTAGCACATAATGGCTAGCACATAATGGCTAGCACATAATGGCTAGCACATAATGGCTAGCACATAATGGCTAGCACATAATGGCTAGCACATAATGGCTAGCACATAATGGCTAGCACATAATGGCTAGCACATAACTAGCACATAATGGCTAGCACATAATGGCTAGCACATAATGGCTAGCACATAATGGCTAGCACATAATGGCTAGCACATAATGGCTAGCACATAATGGCTAGCACATAATGGCTAGCACATAACTAGCACATAATGGCTAGCACATAATGGCTAGCACATAATGGCTAGCACATAATGGCTAGCACATAATGGCTAGCACATAATGGCTAGCACATAATGGCTAGCACATAATGGCTAGCACATAATGGCTAGCACATAATGGCTTGCACATAATGGCTTGTTCATTTAATAAAAATGTATGCTTAAAGCAATTCTGCGAATGGCACTACGCCAAATTACCGCAAGAAGTTCCCAAACATTCACAGATAAAAAAAAAAAGAACAATTGCAGGCTTCCAGAAGATGGACGGTCTGCAGGGAAGTTTGATCGTGCGCAAGCCGGTCTCCCTGGATCCGAACTCGGTACTCTACGACGAGGACCTCCCCGAGCACGTGATACTACTGAGCGATTGGTTTGAGACAGACTCGGATCAGAAGTTCCCCGGTCTAAGGAAGAGAGCCGGGCTCGGGCAGGAACCGGTGTCATACCTTGTCAACGGCAGGGGGAGGGTATCACCGCCGATCGAGGTAACTACACTTCATTTATTACGATGCAACGCAACGTTGGCAACGTTACAAATTGTTTAATGAGCGACACTATACTCGTGGTAACATAAGATAGCAGAATTGAGAAGCTCTGTCAGGTGATCTCAGCATCTCCATGGCTACCAAACGTTGAATCTACCATTGAACCTCCTATGCTAGGCCATGATATACCCGTGGTAACATAAGATAGCAGAATTAAGAAGCTCTGTCAGGCGATCTCAGCATCTCCATGGCTACCAAACGTTGAATCTACCATTAAACCTCCTATGCTAGGCCATGATATACCCGTGGTAACATAAGATAGCAGAATTGAGAAGCTCTGTCAGGTGATCTCAGCATCTCCATGGCTACCAAACGTTGAATCTACTATTGAACCTCCTATGCTAGGCCATGTTATACCCGTGGTAACATAAGATAGCAGAATTGAGAAGCTCTGTCAGGTGATCTCAGCATCTCCATGGCTACCAAACGTTGAATCTACTATTGAACCTCCTATGCTAGGCCATGATATACCCGTGGTAACATAAGATAGCAGAATTAAGAAGCTCTGTCAGGCGATCTCTGCATCTCCATGTCTACCAAACGTTGAATCTACCATTGAACCTCCTATGCTAGGCCATGATATACCCGTGGTAACATAAGATAGCAGAATTGAGAAGCTCTGTCAGGTGATCTCAGCATCTCCATGGCTACCAAACATTGAATCTACCATTGAACCTCCTATGCTAGGCCATGATAAACCCGTGGTAACATAAGATAGCAGAATTGAGAAGCTCTGTCAGGCGATCTCAGCATCTCCATGTCTACCAAACGTTGAATCTACCATTGAACCTCCTATGCTAGGCCATGATATACCTGTGGTAACATAAGATAGCAGAATTGAGAAGCTCTGTCAAGCGATCTCAGCATCTCCATGGCTACCAAACGTTGAATCTACCATTGAACCTCCTATGCTAGGACATGATATACCTGTGGTAACATAAGATAGCAGAATTGAGAAGCTCTGTCAGGTGATCTCAGCATCTCCATGGCTCCTAAACGTTGAATCTACCATTGAACCTCCTATGCTAGGCCATGATATACCCGTGGTAACATAAGATAGCAGAATTGCGAAGCTCTGTCAGGCGATCTCAGCATCTCCATGGCTACCAAACGTTGAATCTACCATTGAACCTCCTATGCTAGGCCATGATATACCCGTGGTAACATAAGATAGCAGAATTGAGAAGCTCTGTCAGGTGATCTCAGCATCTCCATGGCTACCAAACGTTGAATCTACCATTGAACCTCCTATGCTAGGCCATGATATACCCGTGGTAACATAAGATAGCAGAATTGAGAAGCTCTGTCAAGCGATCTCAGCATCTCCATGGCTACCAAACGTTGAATCTACCATTGAACCTCCTATGCTAGGCCATGATATACCCGTGGTAACATAAGATAGCAGAATTGCGAAGCTCTGTCAGGCGATCTCAGCATCTCCATGGCTACCAAATGTTGAATCTACCATTGAACCTCCTATGCTAGGCCATGATATACCTGTGGTAACATAAGATAGCAGAATTGAAAAGCTCTGTCAGGCGATCTCAGCATATCCGTGGCAACCAAACGTTAAATCTACCATTGAACCTCCTATGCTAGGACATGATATACCCGTGGTAACATAAGATAGCAGAATTGAGAAGCTCTGTTAGGCGATCTCAGCATCTCCATGGCTACCAAACGTTGAATCTACCATTGAACCTCCTATTCTAGGCCGTGGTAACATAAGATAGCAGAATTGAGAAGCTCTGTCAGGTGATCTCAGCATCTCCATGGCTACCAAACGTTGAATCTACCATTGAACCTCCTATGCTAGGCCATGATATACCCGTGGTAACATAAGATAGCAGAATTGAGAAGCTCTGTCAGGCGATCTCAGCATCTCCATGGCTTCCAAAAGTTGAATCTACCATTGAACCTCCTATGCTAGGTCATGATATACCCGTGGTAACATAAGATAGCATAATTGAGAAGCTCTGTCAGGTGATCGCAGCATCTCCATGGCTACCAAACGTTGAATGTACCATTGAACCTCCTATGCTAGGTCATGATATACCCGTGGTAACATTATATAGCAGAATTGAGAAGCTCTGTCAGGCGATCTCAGCATGTCCATGGCTACCAAACGTTGAATCTACCATTGAACCTCCTATACTAGGCCGTGGTAACATAAGATAGCAGAATTGAGAAGCTCTGTCAGGTGATCTCAGCATCTCCATGGCTACCAAACGTTGAAACTACCATTGAACCTCCTATGGTAGACCATGATATACCCGTGGTAACTTAAGATAGCATAATTGAGAAGCTCTGTCAGGTGATCTCAGCATCTCCATGGCTACCAAACGTTGAATGTACCATTGAACCTCCTATGCTAGGTCATGATATACCCGTGGTAACATAAGATAGCAGAATTGAGAAGCTCTGTCAGGCGATCTCAGCATCTCCACGGCTACCAAACGTTGAATCTACCATTGAACCTCCTTTGCTAGGCCATGATATACCCGTGGTAACATTAGATAGCAGAATTGAGAAGCTCTGTCAGGTGATCTCAGCATCTCCATGGCTACCAAACGTTGAAAATACCATTGAACCTCCTATGCTTAATAAACTTTTTTTTTGTCAACGTTTTCAATGAAATTGGCCTTTTTATGGGACAAGTTTATCATAGCGTAGTACATTTTCAGTTCACCTTCCCGTCATTGATATTTAGTGAACATGATTCCCCTCCTCTGGGTTGCAGTCGGCGACCAACAAGGGCAAGAACGGGTATGGAGTGAAGACCAAACGCCAGCCACTCCAGCAAAACATCTTCAACAATCAAACAGAGGCAGAGCTGAGGAAATTTGCCCTGAACAGACAAGAATCCAAGGTATACTAGATCATGAAGGCAAGATAATATCCACACCTGACCCAGCGCAGTGTTGCTTAACTTTCATCCCTCCAACCTCTCTTCCGAACAGAACTGGTCATGTGTATGATGGTAACCCATCCAATACCTGACTCAGCGCAGTGTTGTTTAACTTTCATCCCTCCGACCTCTCTCCCGAACAGAACTGGTCATGTGTATGATGGTCATCCATCCAATACCTGACCCAGCGCAGTGTTGATTAACTTTCATCCCTCCAACCTCTCTCCCGAACAGAACTGGTCATGTGTATGATGGTCACCCATCCAATACCTGACTCAGCGCAGTGTCGCTTAACTTCGGTGATCTTACGAGGACCGATGTGTCCAAAACGCCAAACCGTTCGGTGGTTTAAATTTAAGGGCTAAACATTTGTATTGAACGAAACCTCGTTTTGAAAGTTCTCATAGTTTTATTTAGTTGCAATATTGCAGGGTTTTAAAACGTGATTTCGCCCCCAGGTTCCTCTGACCACCTACACGATACAACATGGCCGACGTTATCGTTTCCGTCTCATCGGGGGCACGTGTGCACACTGCCCTGTCGAAGTAGCGATCTCACAACATCGCATGCGCGTCATCGCTGCCGATGGCAATGCTGTCAAAGCAGTCTACGCTGATAGGATTGTAATTATGCCTGGTGAGACTACTGAACAATTCATTTTACGACTCTGTCACGATTTCATCATCGATACACAAGCCCTGGGTTGGCATGGACGCTATAGCCGGAGAATGTGTCGCGATGTCGTCATCGATACACAAGCACTGGCTTGGCATGGACGCTATAGCCGGAGAATGTGTCGCGATGTCGTCATCGATACACAAGCCCTGGGTTGGCATGGACGCTATAGCCGGAGAATGTGTCGCGATGTCGTCATCGATACACAAGCCCTGGGTTGGCATGGACGCTATAGCCGGAGAATGTGTCGTGATGTCGTCATCGATACACAAGCACTGGCTTGGCATGGACGCTATAGCTGGAGAATGTGCGGCGATTTCGTCATCGATACACAAGCACTGGCTTGGCATGGTCGCTATAGCCGGAGAATGTGTCGTGATGTCGTCATCGATACACAAGCACTGGCTTGGCATGGTCGCTATAGCCGGAGAATGTGTCGTGATGTCGTCATCGATACACAAGCACTGGCTTGGCATGGTCGCTATAGCCGGAGAATGTGTCGTGATGTCGTCATCGATACACAAGCACTGGCTTGGCATGGTCGCTATAGCTGGAGAATGTTTGCAGGTGAACGGTTTGACTTCATACTGGAAGCTCGGCAGGCACGATCTGCCTACTGGATCCAGGTCCGGGGCATGGGACCCTGCGCGGACAGGAACACTAGCGGGGTGGCCGTGCTTAAGTACCAGACCTCGCTACTAGAGACGCCAGCATCGCCCGACCCTGAATATGAGCCTGTCAACCCGCAAGGATTGGCGGTAGGTGGCAGCACTTGCTGATGCGAAATGTCCGTTTTATGCTCATTATAAACCGAGGCAAGTTTGTTGTTCTTTTGGTGCAACCGTTGAGTGTGCAGGTTCTAGGTAGAGACAGAACGTTAATGTTAAACCATTGAGTGTGCAGGTTCTAGGGAGAGACAGAACGTTAATGTTAAACCATTGAGTGTGCAGGTTCTAGGTAGAGACAGAACGTTGATGTTAAACCGTTGAGCGTGCAGGTTCTAGGTAGAGACAGAACGTTAATGTTAAACCGTTGAGTGTGCAGGTTATAGGTAGAGACAGAACGTTAATGTTAAACCGTTGAGTGTGCAGGTTCTAGGTAGAGACAGAACGTTGATGTTAAACCGTTGAGTGTGCAGGTTATAGGTAGAGACAGAACGTTAATGTTAAACCGTCGAGTGTGCAGGTTCTAGGTAGAGACAGAACGTTAATGTTAAACCGTTGAGTGTGCAGGCTCTAGGTAGAGACAGAACGTTAATGTTAAACCGTTGAGTGTGCAGGTTCTAGGTAGAGACAGAACTTTGATGTTAAACCGTTGAGTGTGCAGGTTCTAGGTAGAGACAGAACGTTAATGTTAAACCGTTGAGTGTTCAGGTTCTAGGTAGAGACAGAACGTTAATGTTAAACCGTTGAGTGTGTAGGTTCTAGGTAGAGACAGAACGTTAATGTTAAACCGTTGAGTGTGCAGGTTCTAGGTAGAGACAGAACGTTGATGTTAAACCGTTGAGTGTGCAGGTTCTAGGTAGAGACAGAACGTTGATGTTAAACCGTTGAGTGTGCAGGCTCTAGGTAGAGACAGAACGTTAATGTTAAACCGTTGAGTGTGTAGGTTCTAGGTAGAGACAGAACGTTAATGTTAAACCGTTGAGTGTGGAGGTTCTAGGTAGAGACAGAACGTTAATGTTAAACCGTTGAGTGTGCAGGTTCTAGGTAGAGACAGAACGTTAATGTTAAACCGTTGAGTGTGCAGGTTCTAGGTGGAGACAGAACGTTAATGTTAAACCGTTGAGTGTGCAGGTTCTAGGTAGAGACAGAACGTTAATGTTAAACCGTTGAGTGTGCAGGTTCTAGGTGGAGACAGAACGTTAATGTTAAACCGTTGAGTGTGCAGGTTCTAGGTAGAGACAGAACGTTAATGTTAAACTGTTGAGTGTGCAGGTTCTAGGTAGTAATGTTAAACCATTGAGTGTGCAGGTTCTAGGTAGAGACAGAACGTTAATGTTAAACCGTTGAGTGTGCAGGTTCTAGGTAGAGACAGAACGTTAATGTTAAACCGTTGAGTGTGCAGGTTCTAGGTAGAGACAGAACGTTAATGTTAAACCGTTGAGTGTGCAGGTTCTAGGTAGAGACAGAACGTTAATGTTAAACCGTTGAGTGTGCAGGTTCTAGGTAGAGACAGAACGTTAATGTTAAACCGTTGAGTGTGCAGGTTCTAGGTAGAGACAGAACGTTAATGTTAAACCGTTGAGTGTGCAGGTTCTAGGTAGAGACAGAACTTTAATGTTAAACCGTTGAGTGCAGGTTCTAGGTAGAGACAGAACGTCTATGTTACAGTCTCTACGTGAAAGATGGCCGCCAAATGACTACTTTACCGACAAAAATGCTGAGTACCGGAACACGCCGTTAAGTGGAGCCACTGTCGTATGAAATTTAATTTCGATATTTCTCGTAGGTTAAACCACTTTTGAGACTTTTCATGCTCAAAAGATCTCCATCAATTTGGTTGGTTTTGATTTAATTTCAGAAGTGTTTTTTTTTTCGTGTGCTTCAAACGTTGGCTTCTTCTTCTAGATTATCTTTATTTCTGGTTTTGTGGGAACTTTTTTTTCTACATCGTCATCAGCTTGCTTGGCCCAATCTATAATCAAGATCCGCTTTTCTTTGCGGTTTATGTCCGTTAAGTTTTACTTTGAACAACATTCTGTTCTAACGCCTCCGTGGCTCCATCTTTCCTCCAGATCCTCAACCCAATTGACAGCAAGTGTGGACCCCAAGATCACAACATCTGCGTGAATCAACTTGAGTCACTGGATTGGTTTGACAACCGGCTACTGGAAACAAATCCAGACTTCAGACTCACTTTCAACTTCGACTTCAAACTCCTGACCAAGGAAGAAACGTTCAGTCCCGGAGTTTACCAGCGTTTCTTGCGTGAGTCGACGCCTAGACCCATCCTTGGAAAGTCTAGCACCAGTCGTAGATGGCTTTAATTAAAAAAAACATCCCTTCAATTTCCAGGTTGCTTAAATATTTTGTGACAGTTTAAAAGTTTTATTGACATGTCATTCATTTAACGCCCTACTCCCCGGCCTAAAGACATCATCACATTCGTTGAACTCTCTCCCCTTTTACCACCCAGAGACATCAGGTCGAACAAACGAAGAAAATCTGTCCTTCCGCAGAGCCCGTTGTCCCCGTGCTGGTCACCGCTCATATGAACAACATCTCCAACGTGTTGGGCAGCTCGCCACTGTTGACTCAGTACCATGACATCCCGCCAGAGCAGTTCTGTCCTCCTGAGGGATGTACCACGGCACTTTGCGAGTGTCTGCACAAAGTCAAGGTGCCTCTCAACGCCCTCGTCGAGATGGTCATCGCCGATGCAGGTGCGTCACCTTGAGGTGCAACGGAGGCTTTTCTAAATGGAAGATCATTGAAACGAATGGAAAGCATCGAACGCTCAAATATCTTTCATTTAAGCTCAAATTTGAAAACCTACAAATCTACGAATCTACGAGAAGAAAAATATAGACCTTGTTAAAAAATCGTATTAACATTTGATTTGATGTTTTCAATGGAAAATTTAATGGAAAAAAATGAAGAAAAAGTATTCAGTTGAAGAAAACGCTTCTTTAGCTTAGTGTGAGAATATTTTTGCGAGTCCAGAGTCACTTTGGCACCTAGGTCGTAAGCATCTTCACCATTATCTGACTCCATAGTGCACCTTGCAGCGACACCGGCCGGAGTCCTCACCCACCCGTTCCACGTGCACGGACACAAGTTTCACGTTCTGCAGCTGGGACAGTTCCCCGACGCCAAGTACCGCCACTGGGCACCAGACAACGCCACTGAAAACTCTCTGAACGAACTTCGTCTTGGTCGGGGTTGGTTCACAGCCAAGGACACGATCGCGGTCCCAGCTGCGGGATTCGCAGTCATCCGTTTTCTAGCGGATAACCCAGGTACTCGACAATTAATCTCTTCTGTTATTTCAGCTGGCAATCACGTTCATTGATTGATAAGAGGTGTTTAACGACGCAATGTTCTGACAACGGGTCGTGGGGCACTCGTTTAAAGGCGTCGGTGAATGAGTGGATGATAGGTGCAGGTGCAGGTGCCAGCACGTAGCCTAGAAGGGAGGAGGGGAAACCCGGTGCCGGCACGTAGCCTACTCCTGTCGAAGAGCACCAAGGGGACCACCGGCTTAACGTCCCTTCCGAAGGACGGTTCAACGTGAACAACAGGATTCCTCCACAAATCCATGCTGTCGAGAGGTTGATAAGCAAGGCGAGTGAAGTTGCTGTCGAGAGGTTGTTAAGCAAGGCGAGTGAAGTTGGTGTCGAGAGGTTGATAAGCAAGGCGAGTGAAGTTGCTGTCGAGAGGTTGATAAGCAAGGCGAGTGAAGTTGGTGTCGAGAGGTTGATAAGCAAGGCGAGTGAAGTTGCTGTCGAGAGGTTGATAAGCAAGGCGAGTGAAGTTGCTGTCGAGAGGTTGATAAGCAGGGCGAGTGAAGTTGGTGTCGAGAGGTTGATAAGCAAGGCGAGTGAAGTTGGTGTCGAGAGGTTGATAAGCAAGGCGAGTGAAGTTGGTGTCGAGAGGTTGATAAGCAAGGCGAGTGAAGTTGCTGTCGAGAGGTTGATAAGCAAGGCGAGTGAAGTGGCTGTCGAGAGGTTGATAAGCAAGGCGAGTGAAGTTGCTGTCGAGAGGTTGATAAGCAAGGCGAGTGAAGTTGCTGTCGAGAGGTTGATAAGCAAGGCGAGTGAAGTTGGTGTCGAGAGGTTGATAAGCAAGGCGAGTGAAGTGGCTGTCGAGAGGTTGATAAGCAAGGCGAGTGAAGTTGCTGTCGAGAGGTTGATAAGCAAGGCGAGTGAAGTTGCTGTCGAGAGGTTGATAAGCAAGGCGAGTGAAGTTGGTGTCGAGAGGTTGATAAGCAAGGCGAGTGAAGTTGGTGTCGAGAGGTTGATAAGCAAGGCGAGTGAATTAAAAGACTCAATTTTCCCCAGGTTTTTGGATGGTGCACTGCCATTACATCTATCACCAAGCTATTGGGATGCACCTGGTCCTTCAGGTTGGAGAACTCGATGAGATGCCGAGTCCTCCTCCAGGGTTTCCCACCTGTGGGAACTTCGTGGGACGCGTGAACGTAGCGCCGTTTGTTTAGAACTCGATGCTGGTTTCCGTGCAGGGACATGTGGATATGAGGATGAATGCGTGGCCCTTTGTCAGAATCATAATCCTTGCTGAGGTTGGGTGCTTGAAATTATTTATTTCATAGAAAAAATGTTATTTATTATTTTTGTTTTTGTTTAAATGAAATCGTTAATATTTGTACTCAAACTAAGGTGGCCAAACATTTTTAAACAATTGACAGAAGGTAGAAAATTGCACCCCTTATTGGAATTCCTGGTGAAGTGTTCCTGTCATGATTTTACTATTTGGATTGAATGTTTATTAATGTGACTTATGCCGGATGTTTGTTTTTAAAAAATCTGCCATTAGAAATAAGTTCAGACCTGATCAATCCAGGAAAATTTAAAACCCACTAAAAGTTGTGTTGAAACCTATCTTGTTATTATTTAGGTATTTCTGGTACAAATTGAAATGCCTTAGCATATTAGTTATTGATATTTATTTATTTATAATTACCACTCATTGGCACAAATATTCTTGCTTTATCTTCTTGAACCTGTGCATGTCACAAAATATGGTATGTTTCACTTATTTTCAAGTGACTACTGCTAGGGTCTGGCCAGCAATGATCATGGATTATAAAGATGACCAATGAAGTGATTGTTTATGACGGGTTACCTTGGTTACCCACCACGAATAAAGGCTGGGTATTGTCAAATAAATCAGTTGTAATGGGACAGTCAGGAGCTATTAAATCTCAAGTACCTACCGAACCCAAATCATAGAACAGTAGCGACGAGGAAGGAAGCCACTGAATTCTACATTATTTATTCTGAACTCCACATTCTAAATTAGATTGATCGCCATGTCGTCAGGCAAGACGTGAACTCTACGACCTCCAGTGAGCAGTTGGTCAGACCAACTAACTCAGCACCACCAACAAAACAGGTATCCGTATCATAGTTTCACTTCTGGGAACGAAGCACTTGATGAAAACTTTATTTTGTCCCGAGAATCCAGCTTCTAGGATTTGCAATGAGTTGATAACTATTTTATCAGCAACTTGAAGTAGTTTGTTGTGACTGAACGGTTTATTTTCCACTAAAATAAACAATTAGAGGCCGAGACAGGCTGCGTACATTAGCGCAAACATTTGCTTACCGGAACTATTTGCACGATTTGCTACGCGATCGTTTCGTAACCGAATTGAGATGTAAGGAGACGCAGAGCAAATTATTGGAAGAAGATGACCTAACGTTCAGTCAAGTGTACATACAGTAATTAGTTAGGAAATTAGTTAGTGTACCTACAGTAATTAGTTAGGAAATTAGTTAGTGTACCTACAGTAATTAGTTAGGAAATTAGCCAGTTCTGTGCGGTGAAAAACCAAACAACGGGATTGCAATTAAGTGGACGCAATGACAAAGAAGCTATGCAATAAATTTCATGAGATATTTCAGCCGAAAATGTCAAAAATAAAGCATTTCTATGCAAATATATAACTAAAAGAAAATGTCCATCTGGTGTTTTATGAGGCTAGGCCAGTTCCGTTTGCCTTATTGGAGTGAGTGGTAAATGAGTTAGACTGTTTAGAAATAGAGGGAATAATTCACAAGACACTTAGTGGGCCACATTAACAAAAACTATTTCAACTGGGTTTTGAATGCTAAGTAAAAGGCTACTAAATTTCCCGACGTTTCGCAACATATCCTAGTTACTTCTTCAGAGGTTTGAGCAGTCCTGACAATTTTCCAATAACAAAAGAACCACATAAAATTATAATAATTACCAAGTTCAAGCTTCCTAAATGCATCTAAACAAAATAATCAGGGTCAATAACTTAAAAACTAATAAATTATGTATTTTCTGAAATAAAATCCCGAACACATTGGTGTTTTTTAACTAACTAATTATGTGTTTGGAAAAAACGCCAATTTTTCGAGGTTGTCCTAACGTTATGTAATACAATCAAAATTTCCTTATTCATTACGTTTAGTTCTTAATCTACTCGTCCAAATATTTTCTTCTGGATTCTTTGTGCTGATTTCTTCTGTCTCCTCACTGATATTCTCTATTCTATTATTCTGTTGTAAAATTGTTCCCCAAGCTCTATCTAGTTGAAAACTATCATCTCTATTGAAGTTATTGGGCTGTTTTTTAATTGCTATTGCTTCTCTGACTTTTCTAGTGAATTTCCTATCATCTCGACATAAAATCCTTACCATGTCTATTTTAATGTGGAGTTTAAACTCATTCCCGTGTTCTGCACAAGCTGCTTGATTCAACTGGCTTTGTTTTTCCCCAACAATGCAAGATTGTTTTGCTAATCTTATGTGTCTTTCATGTTCCTTGACTCTTGTGCTAATTTTCCTACCTGTTTCTCCTTTGTAAACTTTTCCACACTCACAACTTGCCTCATAGACGCCTTTGCATTCTAATGGAATCTGATCCTTCACTGGTCTTACCATTGTACTTATTTTTCTATCTGCCCTAAATGCTGTACAAATCTGGTTTTTCAATAGTACTTTTTTAATTTTCTCTCCTATCTTAGGTACATATGGTAAAACTGCAATGGATTTGATTTCATCTAAACTGTTTTCACTAATTCCCTTTTCAACTGTCTCAGAGTTTACTTTCCTAGTTTCTTTATTTTATAATCGGTTCATTTTTTCAAGTACTCTTCTTATTTCTTTGGTTTTATAATCATTTTGTTGAAAAATTGTCCTAAGTGTTTCTTTTTCTGCCTCGAAGTGTTCCTCATCTGTTAATCTCGCTGATCTTGTCGCTAATGTGTTAAGTACCCCGTGTTCTTGCCGAGGATGATGACATGAATGACAAGTATTGAATGTCAAATGAATCTGTCTTCCTAGAAGAGTGAGGTTATACCCAAACAAAATATTGGAGAAACAAATCTCTTAAAAACTAGCTCTCAAAATCACAATTTGTACAATTAATCATCTTCTTTGACCTAGAATTTTAAAAGAGGAGGTCAGGATGTGGGAAAACTGAAAGGAAACGCACTTAATTTGTTTAGAACCATTGATTATTGCACTGAGATTGACAGGACTGCGTGCAAGTGCGTAGAGCACTGCTAGAAGGGCGCCAAGAACAGCGCGTTAGCTTTTTATCAAGAGAGTCCCTGCATCTAAACGTTGACAGTTTGACAGTCCCTGCATCTAAACGTTGACAGTTTGACAGTCCCTGCATCTAAACGTTGACAGTTTGACAGTCCCTGCATCCAAACGTTGACAGTTTGACAGTCCCTGCACCCAAACATTGACAGTTTGACAGTCCCTGCACCCAAACGTTGACAGTTTGACAGTCCCTGCATCTAAACGTTGACAGTTTGACAGTCCCTGCACCTAAACGTTGACAGTTTGACAGTCCCTGCATCTAAACGTTGACAGTTTGACAGTCCCTGCATCCAAACGTTGACAGTTTGACAGTCCCTGCACCCAAACGTTGACAGTGTGACAGTCCCTGCACCCAAACGTTGACAGTTTGACAGTCCCTGCATCTAAACGTTGACAGTTTGACAGTCCCTGCATCTAAACGTTGACAGTGTGACAGTCCCTGCATCTAAACGTTGACAGTTTGACAGTCCCTGCACCTAAACTTTGACAGTTTGACAGTCCCTGCACCTAAACGTTGACAGTGTGACAGTCCCTGCACCTAAAATGACAGTTTGACAGTCCCTGCACCTAAACGTTGACAGTGTGACGGTCCCTGCACCTAAACGTTGACAGTGTGACGGTCCCTGCACCTAAACGTTGACAGTTTGACAGTCCCTGCATCCAAACGTTGACAGTTTGACAGTCCCTGCATCTAAACGTTGACAGTTTGACAGTCCCTGCATCTAAACGTTGACAGTTTGACAGTCCCTGCATCCAAACGTTGACAGTTTGACAGTCCCTGCACCCAAACATTGACAGTTTGACAGTCCCTGCACCCAAACGTTGACAGTTTGACAGTCCCTGCATCTAAACGTTGACAGTTTGACAGTCCCTGCACCTAAACGTTGACAGTTTGACAGTCCCTGCATCTAAACGTTGACAGTTTGACAGTCCCTGCATCCAAACGTTGACAGTTTGACAGTCCCTGCACCCAAACGTTGACAGTGTGACAGTCCCTGCACCCAAACGTTGACAGTTTGACAGTCCCTGCATCTAAACGTTGACAGTTTGACAGTCCCTGCATCTAAACGTTGACAGTGTGACAGTTCCTGCATCTAAACGTTGACAGTTTGACAGTCCCTGCACCTAAACGTTGACAGTTTGACAGTCCCTGCACCTAAACGTTGAAAATGTGACAGTCCCTGCACCTAAACGTTGACAGTTTGACAGTCCCTGCACCTAAACGTTGACAGTGTGACGGTCCCTGCACCTAAACGTTGACAGTGTGACGGTCCCTGCACCTAAACGTTGACAGTTTGACAGTCCCTGCATCCAAACGTTGACAGTGTGACAGTCCCTGCATCCAAACGTTGACAGTGTGACAGTCCCTGCATCCAAACGTTGACAGTGTGACAGTCCATGCACCCAAACGTTGACAGTTTGACAGTCCCTGCACCCAAACATTGACAGTGTGACAGTCCCTGCACCCAAACGTTGACAGTGTGACAGTCCCTGCATCCAAACGTTGACAGTGTGACAGTCCCTGCATCTAAACGTTGACAGTGTGACAGTCCCTGCACCCAAACGTTGACAGTTTGACAGTCCCTGCACCCAAACATTGACAGTGTGACAGTCCCTGCATCTAAACGTTGACAGTGTGACGGTCCCTGCACCTAAACGTTGACAGTTTGACAGTCCCTGCACCTAAACGTTGACAGTGTGACGGTCCCTGCACCTAAACGTTGACAGTTTGACAGTCCCTGCACCTAAACGTTGACAGTGTGACGGTCCCTGCACCTAAACGTTGACAGTTTGACAGTCCCTGCACCTAAACGTTGACAGTGTGACGGTCCCTGCACCTAAACGTTGACAGTGTGACAGTCTCTGCATCCAAACGTTGACAGTGTGACAGTCCCTGCATCTAAACGTTAACAGTGTGACGGTCCTTGCACCCAAACGTTGACAGTTTGACAGTCCCTGCACCCAAACATTGACAGTGTGACAGTCTTTGCACCCAAACGTTGACAGTGTGACAGTCCCTGCATCCAAACGTTGACAGTGTGACAGTCCCTGCATCTAAACGTTGACAGTGTGACAGTCCCTGCACCCAAACGTTGACAGTTTGACAGTCCCTGCACCCAAACATTGACAGTGTGACAGTCCCTGCATCTAAACGTTGACAGTGTGACGGTCCCTGCACCTAAACGTTGACAGTTTGACAGTCCCTGCACCTAAACGTTGACAGTGTGACGGTCCCTGCACCTAAACTTTGACAGTGTGACGGTCCCTGCACCTAAACGTTGACAGTGTGACAGTCCCTGCACCCAAACGTTGACAGTGTGACAGTCCCTGCATCCAAACGTTGACAGTGTGACAGTCCCTGCATCCAAACGTTGACAGTGTGACAGTCCCTGCATCCAAACGTTGACAGTGTGACAGTCCCTGCATCCAAACGTTGACAGTGTGACGGTCCTTGCACCCAAACGTTGACAGTGTGACAGTCCCTGCATCCAAACGTTGACAGTGTGACAGTCCCTGCACCCAAACGTTGAGACCTAGAGAGTCAAATTTGACTTCGGAATGCAAGTTTGACGTCAGCTGTCAAGAATTAAGAATTCTAGAAACCGGAAGTTCTCTTTGAATCCATTTTGTTGCATCGTAATTTCTTTGTTCAGACCTCACAAAAAAATATCGCAGATGCTAAAAAAAAAATATATGCACGATCGAATCGATGCATGTTTGGAAAGAAAGAACGTTTGAATGAAAATAAAGCTTTCTAAGAAAGATTCCATAAGCATCTGTTTCCTAATGAAGTGTTGAAAACATGAACCCTGGTCCATTTGTGCATAACAAAAGTCCCCCAGACAGAGACAGAGACAGGAGTACAGGGACTGCCATGTTATAAATGAAGTCCCCCAACTCATGCACTTGTATACCAAGAGTTGACAGAGACAGAGACAGGAGTACAGGGACTGCCATGTTATAAATGAAGTCCCCTAACTGATGGACTTGTATACCAAGAGTTGACAGAGACAGAGACAGGAGTACAGGGACTGCCATGTTATAAATGAAGTCCCCCAACTGATGGACTTGTATACCAAGAGTTGACAGAGACAGAGACAGGAGTACAGGGACTGCCATGTTATAAATGAAGTCCCCCAACTCATGCACTTGTATACTAAGAGTTGACAGAGACAGAGACAGGAGTACAGGGACTGCCATGTTATAAATGAAGTCCCCCAACTCATGCACTTGTATACCAAGAGTTGACAGAGACAGAGACAGGAGTACAGGGACTGCCATGTTATAAATGAAGTCCCCCAACTGATGGACTTGTATACCAAGAGTTGACAGAGACAGAGACAGGAGTACAGGGACTGCCATGTTATAAATGAAGTCCCCCAACTCATGCACTTGTATACCAAGAGTTGACAGAGACAGAGACAGGAGTACAGGGACTGCCATGTTATAAATGAAGTCCCCCAACTCATGCACTTGTATACCAAGAGTTGACAGAGACAGAGACAGGAGTACAGGGACTGCCATGTTATAAATGAAGTCCCCCAACTCATGCACTTGTATACCAAGAGTTGACAGAGACAGAGACAGGAGTACAGGGACTGCCATGTTATAAATGAAGTCCCCCAACTCATGCACTTGTATACCAAGAGTTGACAGAGACAGAGACAGGAGTACAGGGACTGCCATGTTATAAATGAAGTCCCCTAACTGATGGACTTGTATACCAAGAGTTGACAGAGACAGAGACAGGAGTACAGGGACTGCCATGTTATAAATGAAGTCCCCCAACTGATGGACTTGTATACCAAGAGTTGACAGAGACAGAGACAGGAGTACAGGGACTGCCATGTTATAAATGAAGTCCCCCAACTGATGGACTTGTATACCAAGAGTTGACAGAGACAGAGACAGGAGTACAGGGACTGCCATGTTATAAATGAAGTCCCCCAACTCATGCACTTGTATACCAAGAGTTGACAGAGACAGAGACAGGAGTACAGGGACTGCCATGTTATAAATGAAGTCCCCCAACTCATGCACTTGTATACTAAGAGTTGACAGAGACAGAGACAGGAGTACAGGGACTGCCATGTTATAAATGAAGTCCCTCAACTCATGCACTTGTATACCAAGAGTTGACAGAGACAGAGATAGGAGTTCAGGGACTGCCATGTTATAAATGAAGTCCCCTAGACAGAGACAGAGACAGGAGTACAGGGACTCTCATGTTATAAATGAAGATAGAAGTCGATTTTCATCGCGTAGATTAATGATGTGTCGTCACGAGTAGTCTAAGTTTCTATCACAATGAGGAAGGTTGACGGTTGCGGCGGCGAGAAGCGGAAGCTCACACGCACATGCGGTCGCCAGGAAGGTCTGAAATCGGGAAGAACATATGTCAAATCCGGGTTTGAAAATTGTAGACGCTTCCAAGTTGAATGCAAGTCATGTTAAAGCTACGACTGGTTACTTAAGATAAGAACAGATTCGCTTGTCCAGTCTAGGACCTCTTTCAAAAGGAACTTGGAGTTTAAGATTCTGTGAATTATCGCCTAGTTTGGCCGAACACAAGAAATTAGCACCGAGATAAAGTAAATAAGTACAAAAGTGGCATAGAAAAGTAATTGCAAAATAATCACAAGTAAAACTAGCACGAAACAAGAGCGGTTGGTTATGTTCACTTACCAGAAAACGGCAGCAGGAAGTTTGCAAATGAAAATCTATACGAAAATAAAAGCAACATCAAAACAACGTCAACAAACATTGAAACAAGGGAAAACAAATTGGGTGGTGCAGGAATTGAAAAAGAGCAAAGCAAAATAAAACAAAATTAAGCTTGTGAACGAGTTTACTATTCAACCGTAGTCGAGGACATCGATCAATAAAATGACTAGAGAGGACACGAGTTCGGTCACAGACTTGTCCTGACGCTAAAACAAGTGACCATCGCGCCACATGCACGTGAGATGGTCTTGACTATCAAAGTATAAACCACGTGGAACTTCTCTGATAGCAACAGTTGCGGGAAACAAACGGCAATCCTCGTGTAATATTCACACGCTAACCTTAAACATTAACTCCTGAATAAACTTCTGGAGTTCAGACAATTGCCACAACGATTTGTAATCAAATCCAGTGAAATTCAGATGTTTCCGTGAGTTAGAATTTTAAACTCAGGGTTTTAAAACAGTTGTAATGCCGGGCACAAGACCCGACCTAACGTCACCACTCATATGAGAGACTACGCATTAACAAATGCGTGTGAAGGCCACTCTCAACTCATACTAGTAACACAATTACTGCCACTAAACTACTACACAGGGCGGTGCACGAGTAGGTGGTGCTCGAGTGGGCGGTGATAGTAGTGCACAACTGAGCGTTAGCAGAAAGTGCTACTACAGTGCAGTGCACGACTGTTCTATGCACGACTGTGCTATGCACGACTGTGCTATGCACGAGTGGGTAATGCTACTGCGTGATGCACGACTGTGTGAGTCGTGCAGGACGCGCAGTCTCCACGCGCAGCAGACACGCACCTACGATCTCGTCACCAGGCGTCTTCTCTTCGGCCGTGTCAGACGAGTCCCGCCGGCTCGATCGCGAGTTCTGCTTCGACAGCGTCTGCACAGGTGCAAGGAGGCGTGTTAAACAACAACATACGGGGTGAGGATAATGCAAGGCCACCGCTTAGCCTTGTCACTTTGACACACTGTGTTGGCTGCTCCTGTCCAACAGCACCAAGGACCGGCCACCGCTTAGCCTTGTCACTTTGACACACTGTGTTGGCTACTCCTGTCCAACAGCACAAAGCACCGGCCACCGCTTAGCCTTGTCACTTTGACACACTGTGTTGGCTGCTGCTGTCCAACAGCACCAAGGACCGGCCACCGCTTAGCCTTGTCACTTTGACACACTGTGTTGGCTGCTCCTGTCCAACAGCACCAAGGACCGGCCGCCGCTTAGCCTTGTCACTTTGACACACTGTGTTGGCTGCTCCTGTCCAACAGCACAAAGGACCGGCCACCACTTAGCCTTGTCACTTTGACACACTGTGTTGGCTGCTCCTGTCCAACAGCATCAAGGACCGGCCACCGCTTAGCCTTGTCACTTTCACACACTGTGTTGGCTGCTCCTGTCCAACAGCACCAAGGACCGGCCACCACTTAGCCTTGCCCCTTTGACACACTGTGTTGGCTGCTCCTGTCCAACAGCACCAAGGACCGGCCACCACTTAGCCTTGTCACTTTGACACACTGTGTTGGCTGCTCCTGTCCAACAGCACTAAGGACCGGCCACCGCTTAGCCTTGTCACTTTGACACACTGCGTTGGCTGCTCCTGTCCAACAGCACCAAGGACTGGCCACCGCTTAGCCTTGTCACTTTGACACACTGTGTTGTCTGCTCCTGTCCAACAGCACCAAGGACCGGCCACCGCTTAGCCTTGTCACTTTGACACACTGTGTTGGCTGCTCCTGTCCAACAGCACTAAGGACCGGCCACCGCTTAGCCTTGTCACTTTGACACACTGCGTTGGCTGCTCCTGTCCAACAGCACCAAGGACTGGCCACCGCTTAGCCTTGTCACTTTGACACACTGTGTTGGCTGCTCCTGTCCAACAGCACTAAGGACCGGCCACCGCTTAGCCTTGTCACTTTGACACACTGTGTTGGCTGCTCCTGTCCAACAGCACTAAGGACCGGCCACCGCTTAGCCTTGTCACTTTGACACACTGCGTTGGCTGCTCCTGTCCAACAGCACCAAGGACTGGCCACCGCTTAGCCTTGTCACTTTGACACACTGTGTTGGCTGCTGCTGTCCAACAGCACCAAGGACCAGCCACCGCTTAGCCTTGTCACTTTGACACACTGTGTTGGCTGCTCCTGTCCAACAGCACTAAGGACCGGCCACCGCTTAGCCTTGTCACTTTGACACACTGTGTTGGCTGCTCCTGTCCAACAGCACCAAGTACCGGCCACCGCTTAGCCTTGTCACTTTGACACACTGTGTTGGCTGCTCCTGTCCAACAGCACCAAGGACCGGCCACCGCTTAGCCTTGTCACTTTGACACACTGTGTTGGCTGCTCCTGTCCAACAGCACTAAGGACCGGCCACCGCTTAGCCTTGTCACTTTGACACACTGCGTTGGCTGCTCCTGTCCAACAGCACCAAGGACCGGCCACAGCTTAGCCTTGTCACTTTGACACACTGCGTTGGCTGCTCCTGTCCAACAGCACCAAGGACTGGCCACCGCTTAGCCTTGTCACTTTGACACACTGTGTTGGCTGCTCCTGTCCAACAGCACTAAGGACCGGCCACCGCTTAGCCTTGTCACTTTGACACACTGTGTTGGCTGCTCCTGTCCAACAGCACCAAGGACCGGCCACCGCTTAGCCTTGTCACTTTGACACACTGTGTTGGCTGCTCCTGTCCAACAGCATCAAGGACCGGCCACCGCTTAGCCTTGTCACTTTGACACACTGTGTTGGCTGCTCCTGTCCTACAGCACCAAGGACCGGCCACCACTTAGCCTTGTATGAGGGTGGAGCTGCCCACCTGATTGTGTCGGCGTCGTGGCGGTGACCGTTTGTTCCACAACGCCTCCAGCTGGTCAAAGTGCTGCGACTGCGCCAAGGCCGCCTGCTCCTGTCCGATGCCCTGCGGGACATCTTTGTGTGAACAACCTTGACATCCAGCGCGGGTCACGAGGGATCTGATTTGGTCTCTGGATTAACAAATGCTGGACCAGTGACGATGATTTACTAAAGGAGGTATCTGAACAAATGTCTGTGGTGACGAGAATAGCTATCAAGGTATTCTGATTGGATGATTAGTATTATTTAACTTAATTTTCACGCCATTTGGTTAATAAAAACCGACGTTAAGTTATTAAAGCGGGGTTATTTTTCATTTTTGACTACAAAATTAAAAGGAAAATCAGCAGTGTCATTAAAAGACAACAGATCTTAGCATGTGACAAGTAAAATGAACCAGAAATCTTGAAAAGTCTCTTAACTTAGATGCAAACAGAGTTCAGTGTGAGCTTTCTTCACGTACTTGGCTAAAAACTGGCAGATAATATAATTCTGGACAAAACCGGCTTATGACCGGTTTCCCTTGTTACCTGCGAGCCCATGTTGCCCTTGGCTGGTATCTTGGAGATCTCCTCCATGCTTGCCGAGACTGAGAAGCGTCGTTTCAGTCGCTCATCGACGGCAGCCATCATGATCGACGAGGTCAGGTGCCCATACTTCTTTTGCCAGGTGTAGGTGTCGAGGGACACCTCCTTCTTGAGAAGTCGCCTCATTGGCCGCTTGGGACCCGATGGTCGCAAGTCTGCACGAGATAGAAAGGTTGGTGATGTTGATTTTAAATACATTTCAATGTTTCTTGTCAAAATTCCCAAAAACAATCCGCAGGGTAAAGATGGCTCCTCCACGCTTGGCCCCTGAATGCAACCCGCATGACAAAACTGGCACTTCCACTTTTAACTCGTAAATGCAACCCGCAGCGCAAACATGTGAAATCTGATTGAATTTGCTAAAAATTCATATAAAAAAGGCGCAGATTAAATGAGATGTGTAAGTGAGAACCCATGAAAACTGTGGGGTCCGGTGTTTGAGCCCAAGTTTGGGCAAAAGTTTAAACAAATGTTTGCTTCTGGCGTTTGTTTGAATAAAAAGCAGACTTTGCTCCTCACAGCAAATCTCTCAGATAAAACTCGCAGAGCGCTCTGGCTCCTTGAAGCTCAGTTCTTAAACGTAGTTTTGAAAACCCAGTTTGAGTTTAGTTTAGTTTGACAATCATCATTGGTAATTTCTTCACCTCCAGGAACGTTTGAAATATGAAATAAAGTTCAATTCTGTACAATGCAATGTTGATGCCGATCTGAGGCCAGGGTTTTATGTTTAATATATATTTTATTACATAGGACATTCAACATTAAAGCGGCGAACTTGAAAATCATTTTTAACTTCACATTTCAGATTCTTTTCAAAATTTCAGCGTTTGTTACCCAAGTAACCAAATGAACAAAAGTATTTTTTTGCAAATTTTATGCCAACTAGTGTTGGAGATATGACCTCCCAAAGTTGGGCTCTTTTAGCTGTAAAAGCTTGCACAGTTTTGTATTTTAGCCGATATCTTAAAAACTATTCAAGTTACAGACTTGCGATTATCAGCGTTGGAAAGAAAATTAAAAACTTACTGGAAAACAGTTTCAACATTTGAATAAAACCCCGAACAAATTGTTGTATACACTTTCTAAATTAATATCTTTATAAACGACTCTAACAAAAGTATGTGTTTTTAAAAACGATTCAAATTGTAAGTGAACGTTGCTTATAGATTTATATTGACTTCTGCTAAATTTCATTGTTGCCACTTTACAGGTTCACAAACAAAATAAATCACCGTTCATCCAAGCGTCAAATAAGCAAGGTTTTTACTCGCTAATAAAAGTTTAGAAATTCATAACTAAAATACATCTTCTAATAACTGGCTAAAACTTTTAGGAAAAGTTTTTCTTGTATGCATCTTGGCAGGTAACATTTTTCATGTTTGGCACTTTTTAAGTTTTTGAGAAAGAAATGCACAGTTTGCCAATGCGTTATTATGAAGAGTTTTTATAAATTTAATATGCGCAGCCAAGTCGCGCAGCTTTCTGCTGCACTGGAGCAGGTAAGTGAAATGTAACTAATTCTTGTGTTAATAAAATACCTGCAGAAATGTTTGATGCAGAGAATATTTGAAGGTAATTTCTTGTGCTTATCATACTCTTAGGCCCTTCTTTGCTATCTAAGTTTCTGTTATTTCCCTCCACCTGTCAACTTGTCTCGGTGGCTGGATCAACAGGTCGCATCTCCATCATCAACACTTTACAACACTGAGTTCGAATCTTGGCTGGTCCAGTTTTTGTTCTTAATAAATCAACGATTGGACTTAATTTTTATCGACAATTTTCATCCCGTGTTTAGTAATAAATCCACCTTCAAGCACCGGTCCACGTAGATTTGTTGTATTGTCGTGGTCTGCAATGCCAGGGGTCCGCGGTTCGTATCCTGGCGCATGCAACTTTTTTGACTCAAACCACTTTTTGTGTAACATATTTTGATTGAAGGGACGGTGATTTAAGAAGCGGAAGCATGATTTTTTTTATTTTATATTAAGTTATTTGTAAAATATATAAACGATTTAACCTCTCAACTTTCATGTTGTTTGCTTGGCTCAGTGGTAGCGAGCTGGATCCATGTCTTGCCATGGAATGATTGTCCCGGGTTCAAATCCTGGTTTTTTTTTTACAACAGTATGGTAGTAAAGAGTTTTCTAATATTTAGAGTAAAACAATGTCGGGTGTTTGTGTCAGGGTTGCCGTAATCAGGTCGAGCTGTGAGGCCGGCTGGTCGATGTAGTGGAGGGTCCACGATCGAATCCCGGTCAAGAAATGATAGAATTATATTTTTGCTAAAATCACGCGTATCAACATCCGGGTTACCGACCGAAGTCCAGCTTTAATTGATCGAGTACATTTGATATCCAACAGAATGCGCTGGGGGTCACATTGCGTCTTAACACGACTGCGTGTTCGGTGAAACTTTACAAATAAAAGTCACTGGGTGCGCTGTGATCGTGCATCGGACTTTGACTGGTGTTCCTCTAGTCAGCCACTAAAGCTTGGATGGTCGAGATCGATCTTGGCAAACATTGTATGCCCATATTTTGAATTTTGGGAGATAGATTCTGCCACCTGTTAGCAGAATCGGTAACTACAGCAAGTCTTTGAGGTATTGAATTGTCAAACGAAAGAAAAATGAAAGAAAAAAATAACCCTAAGTCGGCTGGAATCGAACGCAGGCCTTGCGGCACTGCAAGTGGATACTGTAACCACTCGACCACGAGAACAGATGACAGATTCGGTAGTTTTTATGTGAATATAAATCGCTAAACTATGAAGTAGAGAAACAAGTTGGTAACTAGGAGAGATATTGGTTGCTTAGGGCGAGATTTACATCGCTAGCAGTTTAGTTGATTTATTCCCTCAGTAAACAATACGACGAGCGTAGCTCTGTGGTAAGCGATGTGCTACGTGACGCGGAGGTCGAGCGTTCGAATCCCGGCGGAGCTACTTTTTGGTTTCTTATCATCGAACAAGAAAACACAAGACCAATATTGAAAAATTATTGCAAGTCGAGAGTGTAGTACCAGATTCTGCCAACAGGTGGCGCTAGTTGACACTTAACACTAAGTACCTATCGTTCCTATATACTTGATGCTAGACGTAGGAGCTGCACACGGGGTATAGGTGGGGTTTGGGGTCGTGGGAACGTCCCGCAAAATTGGCGGGCGCGACTGGCGCGAAGCGCCAGGAGCGCACGGCAATTTTGCTACTGTCTTAAACATTCGCCAAAAAAAAAAGTGCAAAATTGAACTGCTTTGTCTTAATCGAACGTGATTCGAACCCGGTACTCCATCAATATTACGATCATTTGATCATTAAAGTTGATGCCTTGAACCGCATGACCACGCGGACATATATTTTCTTCTGCATTATTGAGACTTATAAATTTGTTGGGTGGGAATTTTTTTCTATTAGTCAAAATTATCCTCCGTCAAGTGCGTTCGATCCAGGTAGCTTTGACATGATATCTTTTACGAATCATGTGAGTGCTACGACGCAGTTGCGTACTTCTGCAAGTTTTTTGGACTTATATCCTGTAGTATAATATTGACAGAAGAAAAATTGCCATGCGTTCCTGGCGCTTCGCGCCAGTCGCGCCCGCCAATTTTGCGGGACGTTCCCACGACCCCAAACCCCACCTATACCCCGTGTGCAGCTCCTACGTCTAGCATCAAATATATAGGAACGATAGGTTCTTAGTGTTAAGTGTCAACTAGCGCCACCTGTTGGCGGATTCTGGTACTACACTCTGAAAATACATTAGTGCATTTTTTTATTTTGGTCCTTGGTTCTCTCGGTCGATATTTTTGATACCTCAGACACTTGCTGTAGTTCACGATTCTGCCAACAGGTGGCGCTAGTTGACACTTAACACTAAGTACCTATCGTTCCTATATACTTGATGCTAGACGTAGGAGCTGCACACGGGGTTTAGGGGGGGTTTGGGGTCGTGGGAACGTCCCGCAAAATTGGCGGGCGCACGGCAGGTTGGCTTTTGTCAATATTATACTCCCGAAAAGAATT
Organism: Protonemura montana; assembly: GCA_947568835.1. Taxonomy (NCBI): domain Eukaryota; kingdom Metazoa; phylum Arthropoda; class Insecta; order Plecoptera; family Nemouridae; genus Protonemura; species Protonemura montana. The sequence continues at coordinate 973,737 of OX387609.1, forward strand.
GCATAAGTGCAAGATTGTGTCGTTACATAAACTCAAGTCTTGAAAGGTAACATGTCAAAGCTACCTGGATTGAACGCACTTGACGGAGGAGAATTTTGAATAATAAAATACAATCTCAACCCGTGTCAGCTGGATTCAGCAAACTTATAAGTCTTAAAAATGCAGATGAAAATATGTGTCTGCGTGGTCGTGCGGTTCAAGGCATCAACTTTAATGATCAAATGATCGTAATATTGATGGAGTACCGGGTTCGAATCACGTTCGTTTCAAGACAAAGCAGTTCAATTTTGCACTTTTTTTTTTGGGCGAATGTTTAAGACAGTAGCAAAATTGCCGTGCGCTCCTGGCGCTGCGCGCCAGTCGCGCCCGCCAATTTTGCGGGACGTTCCCACGACCCCAAACCCCACCTATACCCCGTGTGCAGCTCCTACGTCTAGCATCAAGTATATAGGAACGGTAGGTACTTAGTGTTAAGTGTCAACTAGCGCCACCTGTTGGCAGAATCTGGTACTTCACTCTGGACTTGCAATAATTTTTCAATATTGGTCTTGTGTTATCTTGTTCGATGATAAGAAACCAAAAAGTAGCTCAGCCGGGATTCGAACGCTTGACCTCCGCGTCACGAAGCACATCGCTTACCACAGAGCTACGCTCGTCGTATTGTTTATTGAGGGAATAAACCAACTAAACTGCTAGCGATGTAAATCTCGCCCAAAGCAACCAATATCTCTCCTAGTTACCAACTTGTTTCTCTACTTCATAGTTTAGCGATTTATATTTACATAAAAACCCACAATTAATCATCTGTTCTCGTGGTCGAGTGGTTACAGTATCCACTTGCAGTGCAGCAAGGCCTGCGTTCGATTCCAGCCGTCTTAGGGTTATTTTTTTCTTTCATTTTTCTTTCGTTTGACAATTCAATACCTCAAAGACTTGCTGTAGTTACCGATTCTGCTAACAGGTGGCAGAATATATCTCCCAAAATTCAAAATATGGGCATACAATGTTTGCCACGATCGATCTCGACCATCCAAGCTTTAGTGGCTGACTAGAGGAACACCAGTCAAAGTCCGATGCACGATCACAGCGCACCCATTGACTTTTATTTGTAAAGTTTCACCGAACACGCAGTCGTGTTAAGACGCAATGTGACCCCCAGCGCATTCTGTTGGATATCAAATGTACTCGATCAATTAAAGCTGGACTTCGGTCGGTAACCCGGATGTTGATACGCGTGATTTTAGCAAAAATATAATTCTATCATTTCTTGACCGGGATTCGATCGTGGACCCTCCATTACATCGACCAGCCGTCCTCACCGCCCGACCTGAGCACGGCAACCCTGACACAAACCCCTGACATTGTTTTACTCTAAATATCAGAAACTCTTTACAACCATACTGTCTAAAAAAAAAAAAAAAAAACCAGGATTTGAACCCGGGTCAATCATTCCATGGCAAGACATGGATCCAGCTCGGTATCAATGAGCCAAGCAAACAACATGAAAGTTGAGAGGTTAAATTGTTCATATATTTTACAAATAACTTAATATAAAATAAAAAAAATCATGCTTCCGCTTCTTAAATCACCGTCCCTTCAATCAAAATATGTTTCATAAAAAGTGGTTTGAGTCAAAAAAGTTGAATGCGCCGGGCATCGAACCGCGGTCCCCTGGCATCGCAGACCACGACAATACAACAAATCTAGGTGGACCGGTGTTTGAACGTGGATTTATTACTAAACACGGGATGAAAATTGTCGATAAAAATTAAGTCCAATCGTTGATTTATTAAGAACAAAAACTGGACCAGCCAAGATTCGAACTCAGTGCAGTCAAGTGTAGATGATTGAGAAGCGATCTGTTGATCCAGCCATCGAGACAAGTTGACAGGTGGAGGGAAATAACAGGTACTTGGATAGCAAAGAAGGGCCTAAGAGTATGATAAGTACAAGAAATTACCTTCAAATATTCTCTGCAACAAACTTTACTGCAGGTATTTTATTAACACAAGAATTAGTTACGTTTCTCTTACCTGCTTCAGTGCAGCAGAAAGCTGCGCGACTTGGCTGCGCATATTAAATGTATAAAAACTCTTTATAATAACGCATTGGCAAACTGTGCATTTCTTTCTCAAAAACTTAAAAAATGTCAAACATGAAAATTGTTACCAGCCAAGATAAATACAAGAAAAACGTTTCCTAAAAGTTTCAGCCAGTTATTAGAAGATGTTTTTTAGTTATGAATTTCTAAATTTTACTAGCGAGTAAAAACCTTGCTTATTTGACGCTTGGATGAACAGTGATTTATTTTGTTTGTGAACCTGTAAAGTGGCAACAATGAAATTTAGCAGAAGTCAATATAAATCTATAAGCAACGTTCACTTACAATTTGAATCGTTTTTAAAAACACATACTTTTGTTAGAGTCGTTTATAAAGATATTAATTTAGAAAGTGTATACAACAATCTGTTCGGGGTTTTATTCAAATGTTGAAACTGTTTTCCAGTAAGTTTGTAATTTTCTTTCTAACGCTGATAACCGCAAGTCTGTAACTTGAATAGTTTTTAAGATATCGGCTAAAATACAAAACTGTGCAAGCTTTGACAGCTAAAAGAGCCCAACTTTGGGAGGTCATATCTCCAACACTAGTTGGCATAAAATTTGCAAAAAAATACTTTTGTTCATTTGGTTACTTGGGTAACAAACGCTGAAATTTTGAAAAGAATCTGAGATGTGTAGTTAAAAATGTTTTTCAAGTTCGCCGCTTTGATGTTGAATGTCCTATGTAATAAAATATATCTTAAACATAAAACCCTGGCCTCAGATCGGTATCAACATTGCATTTTACAGAATTGAACTTTATTTCATATTTTAAACCTTCCTGGAGGTGAAGAAATTACCAATGATGATTGTCAAACTAAACTAAACTCAAACTGGGTTTTCAAAACTACGTTTAGAAACTGAGCTTCAAGGAGCCAGAGCGCTCTGCGAGTTTTATCTGAGAGATTTATTTTGAGAAGAAAAAGCCTGATTTTTATTCAAACAAACGCCAGAAGCAAACATTTGTTTAAACTTTTGCCCAAACTTGGGCTCAAACACCGGCCTTCACACTTTCCATGGGTTTTGTTCTCCGGTTTGACATGGTATGTCTCATATGGGTCATTCCATGTCAAATCAACCGACCAAAAAACTGTCACCTCTCAGAAATCAATAAAACTTGGTACGATGCTGACCACATTATTTCAATTGTTGACGTATTTTTTTGTTTGCCTCTGAGTCAAATGGTTCGCCCGGTACGGCCCCGAAACGGCGGGACGACACTAAAATTTGGGGTACACGCGCCGTATTTCTTCTCAAATTGCGTCGATTTAAATTCAGATAGATTAATGAAAAAATATTTAGTTGAAAGACATTGAAATTTTATTTCATAAAACATAAAATTCGTTAAGAAAAAACAATTCCCTTCCTTCCCATTTTTTATTTTTTATTTTTTCTACCCCTATTATCTTTCAAAGCACCATTTTTATTTTCTTTAAAAAAATTCCATTTATCAGCTGCAAGTATACACTCCATTTTCTGAAAGTTTCAGAGTGGAACGGCGAGGGAATTTTGAGATAAAAATTAAAAAGTATCGCCATATGTAAAAAATCGCATGTTTTTACATAAGTTTTGTAAAAAGTTAAAACATGAAAGTTGTCTACAATGATTGTTAGTTGATTATTTGTACTCACCCTCCATTTCATTGGCTGGAGCCACATAAGCAGGAATCTTCACGTACGTTGCTGGGGTGTTATGCAGACATACTATAGGCAATGACGTCACGTCCAACAGATGAGCGGCAATACGTGATGAGTCAGTTGACATCTCAAGTCCAAGTACTGGCACGTGAAGAGTTAGACTGGAGATAGCTCGACCTAGCTTTGTGTCCCAAACCAAGACACTCTTGTCCTCGGAGCCTGCAAGGTATAAAAGCATTCATCTAACACTAATTACTTAGCGGTTGCCATGGAGAGGCGTTGAAGCCAAGGCCGCCATCTTGAAAATCCGTCATTCTAAGGTTTTTCAAAGAGTTCGTAGCTCGACCAATTGAGCTACTTGGACCCCGATCTCCACCTGTCGCGGGTGTTGCTCTAACCAATTGAGCTACTTGGACCCCGATCTCCACCTGTCGCAGGTGTTGCTCTAACCAATTGAGCTACTTGGACCCCGATCTCCACCTGTCGCGGGTGTTGCTCTAACCAATTGAGCTACTTGGACCCCGATCTCCACCTGTCGTGGGTGTTGCTCTAACCATTGAGCTACTTGGACCCCGATCTCCACCTGTCGCAGGTGTTGCTCTAACCAATTGAGCTACTTGGACCCCGATCTCCACCTGTCGCAGGTGTTGCTCTAACCAATTGAGCTACTTGAACCCCTATCTCCACCTGTCGTGGGTGTTGCTCTAACCATTGAGCTACTTGGACCCCGATCTCCACCTGTCGCAGGTGTTGCTCTAACCAATTGAGCTACTTGGACCCCGATCTCCATCTGTCGCGGGTGTTGCTCTAACCAATTGAGCTACTTGGACCCCGATCTCCACCTGTCGCGGGTGCTGCTCTAACCAATTGAGCTACTTGAACCCCGATCTCCACCTGTCGCGGGTGTTGCTCTAACCAATTGAACTACTTGGACCCCGATCTCCACCTGTCACGGGTGTTGCTCTAACCAATTGAGCTACTTGGACTCCGATCTCCACCTGTCACGGGTGTTGCTCTAACCAATTGAGCTACTTGGACCCTGATCTCCACCTGTCGCGGGTGTTGCTCTAACCAATTGAGCTACTTGGACCCCGATCTCCATCTGTCACGGGTGTTGCTCTTACCAATTGAGCTACTTGGACCCTGATCTCCACCTGTCGCGGGTGTTGCTCTAACCAATTGAGCTACTTGGACCCCGATCTCCATCTGTCGCGGGTGTTGCTCTTACCAATTGAGCTACTTGGATCCCGATCTCCACCTGTCGCGGGTGTTGCTCTAACCAATTGAGCTACTTGGACCCTGATCTCCACCTGTTGCGGGTGTTGCTCTAACCAATTGAGCTACTTGGACCCCGATCTCCATCTGTCACGGGTGTTGCTCTTACCAATTGAGCTACTTGGACCCTGATCTCCACCTGTCGCGGGTGTTGCTCTAACCAATTGAGCTACTTGGACCCCGATCTCCATCTGTCACGGGTGTTGCTCTTACCAATTGAGCTACTTGGACACTGGCTTATTGAGACGATTTTAGTGTATTTGATGATAATGACGGATCTCCAAGGTTCTTTTTAGGATCAAAATTAAGTTGAAACTGAAGACAAGCCTCCATTATTTGAACAACAGATCGCAGCAATGAATCACTTTGCTTTTATACGTCAATAAATGATAAACTTTGCCACATAAATATCAAAATGTCATCATTAACAAAGTAAAGATTAATCTCGTATTAAGACAGTGACGTCACTTACCCGAGACCGCGAGGCTGCCGTCTCCAGTGACCTTGACGCAGGTCACGTGTCCAAGATGCCCTTTGAGCGTGTGAACGTCTTGCCCTGTGTTGATGTCCCAGACGATCAGGTTCGAGTCCCGGGACCCGGACACAACCATCGACTTGTTGGAGATCGAGACCGCCACGCAGGTCACGTGGTCCGTGTGACCAACTAGCACCTGCATATAAAGTCAGGTTTCAATTTGACATCTAGCCATGTGTATGATGGTCACTCATTCAATACCTGACCCAGCGCAGTGTTGCTTAACTTTCATCCCTCCAACCTCTCTCCCGAACAGAACTGGTCATGTGTATGATGGTCACCCATCCAATACCCGACCCAGCGCAGTGTTGCTTAACTTTCATCTCTCCAACCTCTCTCCCGAACAGAACTGGTCATGTGTATGATGGTCACCCATCCAATACCCGACCCAGCGCAGTGTTGCTTAACTTTCATCTCTCCAACCTCTCTCCCGAACAGAACTGGTCATGTGTATGATGGTCACCCATCCAATACCTGACCCAGCGCAGTGTTGCTTAACTTTCATCCCTCCAACCTCCCTCCCGAACAGAACTGGTCATGTGTATGATGGTCACCCATCCAATACCTGACCCAGCGCAGTGTTGCTTAACTTTCATCCCTCCAACCTCTCTCCCGAACAGAACTGGTCATGTGTATGATGTTCACCCATCCAATACCTGACCCAGCGCAGTGTTGCTTAACTTTCATCCCTCCAACCTCCCTCCCGAACAGAACTGGTCATGTGTATGATGGTCACCCATACAATACCTGACCCAGCGCAGTGTTGCTTAACTTTCATCCCTCCAACCTCTCTCCCGAACAGAACTGGTCATGTGTATGATGGTCACCCATCCAATACGGTGACCCAGCGCAGTGTTGCTTAACTTTCATCTCTCCAACCTCTCTCCCGAACAGAACTGGTCATGTGTATGGTGGTCACCTATCCAATACCTGACCCAGCGCAGTGTTGCTTAACTTTCATCCCTCCAACCTCTCTCCCGAACAGAACTGGTCATGTGTATGATGGTCACCCAACCAATACCTGACCCAGTGCAGTGTTGCTGAACTGTCATCCCTCCAACCTCTCTCCCGAACAGAACTGGTCATGTGTATGATGTTCATCCATCCAATACCTGACCCAGCGCAGTGTTGCTTAACTTTCATCCCTCCAACCTCTGTCCCGGACAGAACTGGTCATGTATATGATGTAAACAAAGTGACCTCGCTGTGATTGCTATGGTTACCTGAGCCAGTTTGCCTCCCTGCAGCTGCCAGACTTTGAGGCTGGTGTCCTTCGAGCCGGTGACTACGTGCAGCGAGTCGACGGACAAGACAAAGCACGTGACTTCCTCGCCGTGCGCCACTGTGAACCGCTCGTCGTCGCGTGGCAACGACCAAATACGCAGGCTGGTGAGCAGTGGCGAGCGGGACAGAGTTAGTTCGTTCGTGGTAACAATAGCTACTTTACTGATTAAAGGAACAAAGTTAGATATTTATCTTTGATTTTGAACGAAACTTCGAAAAGATCCTTTTTTTAGACGATTGAATAAGCATTAAACATATTTTTTTGTCTTTTTAAGTAATGTTTCAATGTTTTACCCTAAAAATTTCGTAAAGAATTTTAATGTGAAGGTAAAGCTATGTGAACCAGAATTGAAATATTTCAAATGCATTGATTTAAAAACAAGAACCCTTCAATAGAATCGAAAAAACACAAGCTCATTACAGGTTTTCTAACTTTTCTTATCTGCTTTTACCCTTGATAAGTTACTTAACAGCTGTTGGGCTTAGCATAAAAACCGGGTGTAGCTGTATCTTATTGATACGGCCGATATTAAAGCTTGACTACGTTCAACTACCGCGTAGCCACGTAGGTCAACTACAGTACTGACCGTACTTCACATGCAGGAAACCATAAAGTCATAAAAGATCTTCATCTGAGATGATTCTTCTCAAATGATCTTTCATACGGCTCTGCCACCAAACGTAAGCTGTAGGGCTTGTTACACATTGGCTATTTTGTGTAATTTACATTGGTCTTATGGAGAGCATTAAAAACGCCAACCCCTCTAACGCCTCCAATATTTAGTTTATCGAAAATCAAAAAAAAAAGTACTTCTAGAGAATTATCTGAACTATTGAATGATAATAAATCGCATTCTGTCCTTTGTTTCCTGAAGGCTGTAAGGCTTGTTACACATTTGCCATTTTGTAGAGCAAATCCGTACATGCCTCCCTATATAATGAGCTTTAACACGTAGTCAGGTCAAAAGCCAATTTAAATTTGCCTAACCTAGAGCTTAGGTTAGCCAAAGTAGCTGTCAGTCTAAATTCTAAGATATAATTTCAGCAAATGTTTTCATGATTGACATCCCTAGACTCACCTGTTGTCTCCGTTCCCACACACGACATGCTTCATATTGTTGGTGACCGCCAGACACTTGCCGGGCCCGGCACAAGAGTGCAGCAGCGTCGCATTGTCAGCAATCCAGACAGCAAGGGAACCATGACGATCACTGCTGACAACTCGCCTTGAGTCGCTCATCACTGTCACCGCACAAACTGGAGCGCTGTGACCCTGCAATTACACGGGACATTCAACTCGGTGCCGGCACGTAGCCTACTCCTGTCGAACAGCATCAAGGGGACCAACGGCTTAACATCCCTTCCGAAGGACGGTACAACGTGAACAACAGGATTCCTCCACAAATCCATGCTGTCGAGAGGTTGATAAGCAAGGCGAGTGAAGTTGCTGTACTAACTTTCATCCCTCCAACCTCTCTCCCGAACAGAACTGGTCATGTGTATGATGGTCACCCATCCAATACCCGACCCAGTGCAGTGTTGCTTAACTTTCATCCCTCCAACCTCTCTCCCGAACAGAACTGGTCATGTGTTTGATGGTCACCCATCCAATACCTGACCCAGCGCAGTGTTGCTTAACTTTCATCCCTCTAACCTCTCTCCCGAACAGAACTGGTCATGTGTATGATGGTCACCCATCCAATACCTGACACAGCACAGTGTTGCTTAACTTTCATCCCTCCAACCTCTCTCCCCAACAGAACTGATCATGTGTATGATGGTCACCCATCCAATACCTGACTCAGCGCAGTGTTGCTTAACTTTCATCCCTCCAACCTCTCTCCCGAACAGAACTGGTCATGTGTATGATGGTCACCCATTCAATACCTGACCCAGCACAGTGTTGCTTAACTTTCATCCCTCCAACCTCTCTCCCGAACAGAACTGGTCATGTGTATGATGGTCACCCATCCAATACCTGACTCAGCGCAGTGCTGCTTAACTTTCATCCCTCCAACCTCTCTCCCGAACAGAACTGGTCATGTGTATGATGGTCACCCATCCAATACCTGACTCAACGCAGTGTTGTTTAACTTTCATCCCTCCAACCTCTCTCCCGAACAGAACTGGTCATGTGTATGATGGTCACCCATCCAATACCTGACTCAACGCAGTGTTGCTTAACTTCAGTGATCTAATGAGAACCGGTGTTTCCAACACAACAAACCGTTCGTCTTGTACCTACTGTTGAAAATAGGTCTGTTAGTTAAAAAATCATTTCCATGTTAACAGACAGTTAAATACTTCCATCGGATCTTAACATGTTCGTTAAATTTTTCTCAGGACGTTATTAAACTGGAACGTTTATCAACTTTTAAGGCTATGAGGGTTAATTTTGAGTACGCGTTTAAAAAACGATACATCGTTCAAAACCTCTTCCCCCATAAAAATAATAATTACACTTAGGTCCAAATTGACTTCTTTTTCAACTCTTATTCCAAAGTGGGAGTTGTTGCTATGGCGACTTCCAACCACTTGCAGTGAAATTATATTGTTTTTGTGAGTTGGGGCAACTCACAGTAGCATTTAAATTAAACAAGTGCCCTAACAAATGTGGATGTAAACAGGAATAGACTTGAGAGTAATCGTGTAATATTTGTTATTTGTTTTTGGAGCTCCAGTGAAGTTACTATCAAAAAAATAAAAGTTAAATTCATATCAATAATTTGTATTTGTGTTAGATTTGCTAAACTATCTTCCATCTCTCAAACCTTCTATCGTCTTGGCTTACCTTGAATACAGAGACGACCAGACCTAGCGTAAGACCCCACACTCGCACGGTTGTGTCCTCCGAACCGGAAGCCGCGAAGAGACCGTTAGGTGCAAACGCTACGCAGGTGACCGGCGCAGTGTGACCCTCCAGCGTCGAGTGCAACTCGTGGGTGTTAACTTGCCAGAGATTCACGAGGCCATCAACAGAACCTGAGGACGGGTGGCTTGTCAATTGGTAATCAGTGGGTGACGGTACTTAAATGCCAAATGCTGTATTGACACTTGCTTTCTCTGACTTTTCCCTCGGCCTATATTTACTTTGTCAATTTAATATTACCAGTCAGTTTATCGATCTTATTTTGCTAATAAATTATCTGTATTTAATTAATAGTTATCTAGATTATATTAATAACTGATCTCGCGTATCTAATAGTTCTGCGATATTATAAAAGTCCCACGTTCAATGCTAGGAGGAGATATCCTTTTCAAATTTTTACCAACGAACCAGTCATTTTTTAGCTGTTAGTTTCAGTATCTTACTAGCACTTTAGTCAAAAATATCGCCCAAAAATATTTCCCTTTATGGAGCAGGTCGGGAACCAAGCGAAAGACAAACAGATTTGTTAAGAAAGCCGTGTGCGTTACTTTCTTATAACCAGTTATTTTAACTCTCAAAACAAGGTTTAAAACATACAATTTTATAACGACAAGACGCAAGACCACATATGTGGTATTTCAAAACTCTCGGAGGCAAATATGACCCAAAGCTCATGAATATTTAGACTCAAGTTCACTGGACCTGTGACCTGAGCTGATCTCAAGAACTAGATGCAAGGTTTGGTTGCATGCAGTGACCTACCAGTGACCGCCATCTGTCCATCACGGGCTATGTCAAGACAATTGATGGGTGCCGAGTGCTGGACTTGTGGCGCCGCCTTGCGACAAAGATGGGCGCAAGACGCGGCCACCTCGTCGCGCCGGAAGCTCCAGAATGTGATGCGGTTGCCACCTCCTGTCAGCAGGAAGTCGTCCTGGTCGGTCACCTAGAATCAGGAGGGACACGCAGGAGGTTACTGTTACTATCATCCGTTCGTTATCCCTTTGCTAGTGTTCATTTCTTCTTCAAACTTAACATGCTGTTTCGACTTTTCAGATTTGGAAACAAAGACTCGACGCAAAAAAAATTAATATGCGTGATTCGGGGATCGAGGACTCGGCAACTTCCACCCCACTAATCGTTGAATGTGTATCGATGACGACATCAGTACAGTGACGTCATTTAGCGACGCCTTACATGTAATCTGATATGTCAAGAAATTGCCCGGTTTGACTGACCTTCACGCCGGTGACCTCGCTGGCGTGTGAAGTCAGCGTCCTCGAGAGACGTCCGCTGTGCATGTCGAAGATGTAAATCTTGCCGTCGGCTCCTCCGACCACAGCCCGGCAATTGTCTTGAGCCAGGCACACGGAACGAATCTGGTGTAGACGGTGGGAACCATTTTAAGAAGGCTGTAGATTGAATTGCACTCATGAATCTTGGGTCACTTTAATTGGAGAGGGTTCGAGCTTTGTTGTATAAATCTTTGCTGAAGAGTTTCGCCCATTTTAACGAATTATATGCGATTTTCTAGCCTGAACTAGATTCATCCGACAGTTTTTTCAACTGCGTTAGCCAGCCTGAGCTGAAAACGGTACGCGCATAAAGATTTTATGACCAAATGTACTTTTCTCGTCTCACCAAACTTTGCGTGCATAATTGTTTGCATCGCAGAAACCAAGCAAATCAAGAAGAAAACGTTGCCAACCTCCAAGTCTGTAAGTATTAGTAAACTTGCAGTACCTAGTTCAAGCCTTGCCTAAGCCTCTACTTATCTCTGGTAACTCTCCCAGCATTCACTAACCAAGACAATGGTTATTGTATCTTCTGATTCTAACTCTGTGATTGGCTAAGCAACTCACCAGCGCCTTGTGGCCCTTGAGACAGTGGATCTCTGTCCCGGTGGCCATGACTCGGAGGTACAATTGGTTGTCCTCGCAGGCGGCCAAGAGGAATACAGAGTCGACGGAGACGTCAAGCATTGTGACAGGGGACGGCAGCGAGATCGTGTTCAGCAAGTGGAAGTTGTCCAGTGACCAGAGGCAGACTGTCGCGTCCGATGAGCCTGGAATAACATAAGATTATGCTTTCCTTGGTGCTAAGACGTTGCTTTCTCATTGGTCAGGTGGTCTCTTATGTACTTTACAGCTAAAATACGAATCGCACGGTAACAATTAGGACCCCTTTTCTGTAGTAATTATGTTACGAAAAAATGAAATGAGGATACTTTGATTTGAACTGAATATAGGTCGACAATATATTTTGTTGCTACCATGGCTGTATGCACTGAAATCGCTGTGAATTTCACCTTTACTTTTTATGTTTTGACCTATTTGTACCCATCTCAGCCCAGCTGTGCGCTTCCGACATTTTGATGACCAATGTTTTTGAAAAAAATTTCAAGCTCTCAAACTGAAAACGTGTTTTGAAATGGTTCAGCCATATAAGAAATATCTAATAACACCACAGAATCGCGAGTGGGTTGTATGCAAGTACCGTATTGACCAAAGATGAAGCTGAAGTTATTGACGGTTAGACTCTGTTTTGTTTGAATGTTGGTCAGCATGTTGCCAGCTTTCAATATTTGCATGACCCACTGAAGTGGTTCTTCGTCTACAAGACTATAAAGTGTTTAACTTTACTTCAAGACAATGTCGACTCTTACCTGAGACCAGAACATCACCAGCTGAGTTGACTTTCACGGAGGTGACCGGTCCTCGATGGTGGTCGATCTTCATGACAACGTCGCCACTGAGCAGGGAGGTGACAATGATTCGTGAGTCCTCTCCGCCACTGACGATCACCGAGTTGCCCAACGCAGGGGTGAGGCATAGAACGGGGGCGATGTGCTCGCTGAATGGGACAGAAAGTTGAGTCAACTTGATGAGGTTTTATAACTTGTTTTAATCCAGGGAAACATTAATTGTCACACTTGTTGCTATGGGATGACAAGTCAATTGAACTTTCACCCTTAATTAATGAGCTAGAACGTGTTGAGAACCACAAGGGACGCATTTGACACAAGTTTAAAGTTTTCCTTTCAATTAAAAAAATTAGAAGTTTGTTCTAAAAATTAAATTAGTTCAGTTAAGTCGGTATTTTAGCATCTTACCTAATTAAACAGTACCTTTATACCGTTACAGTTTTACTGATTTTAGCAAAGATACAAACAGATGATTCCAAAGAAGATAATGTAATCACACTTTAGGCCATGAACTTATTTTTAGTTGAGTTTTCAATGAGCAAAATTTCTATTTTTACCTGTACCTAGTTTTAATAACGTTGATAGGGATGTGTACTTAACTTTATTTAAGTTTAGTGTAAGTGTAGAGTGTTTTTCTGAATTCACTAAAGTGAACTCTGTGCCAAGGTGCAACTCACTAAATGCGTAGCTTGAGATTGAGTGTCTTGATGTCCCAGACGATGATGGAGATATCATCTGACCCCGTCAAGAGGTACTGTGCCTGTCTCGTGATGGCCAGACAAAGTACAGGTCCACTGTGTCCCTTGAACGTGTGGATCAAAGAGTTGGACATCACGTGCCAGAGCTGTGGGTCACCGGTTGCCGGGACGACCACCACGTGTTGTCCAGAGGGCGTTGGCTCGATCAACTTCACTCCCCCGGGACAATGGACACCTGACATGGAGCAAAGAAGTCGGCTCAGTTCCACAACGTCCACCTCGGTGATAGATACGAACCAGGGTCCTCTCAATAACCGGTCAAATACACTACCAACTGAGCTATTCGGGCACACACATGCCTACATAGCAGGGATAATATCCCTAGGATAGATCCTGGTATCGTATCCTCGGTACCTAGTCTCCAGTTTTCACAATCCACCAGGCGAACTTCAACTTCCCCGCATGCCAATCCCGCTCGTGCTATCTGCTAGATGCGGAAATGAAAGTCTCGAATCAAAATCGCACTTTGCAGATTGACAATATTATTCTCGCATGGCAACATTTCGTTTGGTAGCACATTTTGCCAGTCTGGCTCCGTTTCCAGCTTTCGCTTGCTGGTTTATGCTTCCATAAAATCAGCATAAAACCCCCAAAAAAAAACTGTCTGTGAAGAGGTTCTTACTTTTGATTTGCAACGGCAGGGGCGGGGTAAGCCAGCCGTTGAGTGGGACTAGGAGTGGGGCGTTGTACCCGTCACACCATGCCATTGCCGAGGTGATCATCCGACCCACCAGGTCAGTGCCGCTCTCTGCAATCAAAGGGTCGACAAAATGGATGTGTTACTACTGTACAATTGATGCCATCGTGTGGGATTTTATTATTTCTGGTGACACCATAGCGATTGTCAGGAAGAGAAGAAAAGATTTCTGTGCCAAAAAGTGTTTTATCCATTAAATAAATGGATTTTGCTTTAAAAAGAATGATATTTTATTTGCTGTAGAACAACAGTTTTGTTTCTGAAAATATTGCTTAACAAACACCGTGAACCCCGGATTCCTTTCCTAAGTAAAATTTAGAAATGCGATGGTGACATATTTCCTGGTGGTATCACCTCATGAGGATGATGATAGCTTTTTAAAAACTTACCCAGTGCTTACCCTTACACATCATACTTTCCATACGTGAAAACCAAAGACCTCTTTTTTTCTACACTGCGCTGGGTCAGGTATTGGATGGGTGACCATCATACACATGACCAGTTCTGTTCAGGAGAGAGGTTGGAGGGATGAAAGTTAAGCAACACTGCACTGGGTCAGGTATTGGATGGGGGACCATCATACACATGACCAGTTCTGTTCGGGAGAGAGGTTGGAGGGATGAAAGTTAAGCAACATTGCGCTGGGTCAGGTACTGGATGGGTGACCATCATACACATGACCAGTTATGTTCCGGAGAGAGGTTGGAGGGATGAAAGTTAAGCAACACTGCGCTGGGTCAGGTATTGGATGGGTGACCACCATACACATGACCAGTTCTGTTCGGGAGAGAGGTTGGAGGGATGAAAGTTAAGCAACACTGCGCTGGGTCAGGTATCGGATGGGTGACCATCATACACATGACCAGTTCTGTTCGGGAGAGAGGTTGGAGGGATGAAAGTTAGTACAGCAACTTCACTCGCCTTGCTTATCAACCTCTCAACAGCATGGATTTGTGGAGGAATCCTGTTGTTCGCATTATAGCGTCCTTCGGAAGGGACGTTAAACCTGTGATCCCCTTGGTGCTCTTCGACAGAAGTAGGCTACGTGCCGGCACCGGGTTTCACCTCCTCCCTTGTAGACTAGGTTAAGTTCATCATCATCCACTCATTAAACAAAGCGATAAGACCAGTTCCACATGTCCTGTTATCGGCACTCCATGTCTATTACCTGTGTGAGTACGCAGCCAACAAATGATCTGTGCACCGAGTTGTAGAGGATCACGGGTCAAGACATCGCTTGACTTGCGTATCGTGTAGTAGACGAGCTCTAGGTCACGTGACAGGAGGTAGCAACGCACGTGTTCGAGCACGCAGCGGAGGTAGCTTATAGAGACGGTCTGCACGGCAGCAAGCAGGAAGTCGAAGTTGCAGACAGTCAGCTGTTTCAGACGATTTGTGTCACCTGTAGGGACCACGGGAGAGTTAGGTTACACATAGGTAACATATATATATAGGTAACATATAGGCATCAAGGTTTGAGGTTTAGTTCAGAGTTCCAGCTCTAATTTTAATCACACTGTCATCGGGGTTATTGGTTTAGTCAGAGTTCTAGCGTTTATGTTAAACATTTGTCATAGCAACTTTACCGGCAACACGTGGCGATGGTAGCTGCCAACAGATGGCGTTTGCTGCAATGCCATTTTAACAATGGCATGAAAAATTTGGTAGAGAAGTTTGTACGTTTGGTATTTCTATCACTGGACAAACGCTGTGTTGTTGGGAGATGATTGGATGTTAAGTCGTAGAGAAGTTTGTACGTTTGGTATTTCTATCCCTGGACAAAAGCTGTGTTGTTGGGAGATGATTGGATGTTAAGTGGTAGAGAAGTTTGTACGTTTGGTATTTCTATCCCTGGACAAACGCTGTGTTGTTGGGAGATGATTGTATGTTAAGTGGTAGAGAAGTTTGTACGTTTGGTATTTCTATCCCTGGACAAACGCTGTGTTGTTGGGAGATGATTGGATGTTAAGTCGTAGAGAAGTTTGTACGTTTGGTATTTCTATCCCTGGACAAACGCTGTGTTGTTGGGAGATGATTGGATGTTAAGTCGAAGTTTGTACGTTTGGTATTTCTATCCCTGGACAAACGCTGTGTTGTTGGGAGATGATTGGATGTTAAGTCGTAGAGAAGTTTGTACGTTTGGTATTTCTATCCCTGGACAAACGCTGTGTTGTTGGGAGATGATTGGATGTTAAGTCGTAGAGAAGTTTGTACGTTTGGTATTTCTATCCCTGGACAAACGCTGTGTTGTTGGGAGATGATTGGATGTTAAGTCGAAGTTTGTACGTTTGGTATTTCTATCCCTGGACAAACGCTGTGTTGTTGGGAGATGATTGGATGTTAAGTGGTAGAGAAGTTTGTACGTTTGGTATTTCTATCCCTGGACAAACGCTGTGTTGTTGGGAGATGATTGGATGTTAAGTCGTAGAGAAGTTTGTACGTTTGGTATTTCTATCCCTGGACAAACGCTGTGTTGTTGGGAGATGATTGGATGTTAAGTCGTAGAGAAGTTTGTACGTTTGGTATTTCTATCCCTGGACAAACGCTGTGTTGTTGGGAGATGATTGGATGTAAAGTCGTAGAGAAGTTTGTACGTTTGGTATTTCTATCCCTGGACAAACGCTGTGTTGTTGGGAGATGATTGGATGTTAAGTCGTAGAGAAGTTTGTACGTTTGGTATTTCTATCCCTGGACAAACGCTGTGTTGTTGGGAGATGATTGGATGTAAAGTCGTAGAGAAGTTTGTACGTTTGGTGTTTCTATCCCTGGAAAAACGCTGTGTTGTTGGGAGATGATTGGATGTTAAGTCGCACCTGCTTTGAGAAGGTGAATCCAGGACTCCTCCACGTGACGTAGACTATAGGTGACGTCCTCGGCTGGCAGCGTCGTCTGGAACGGCGTCTCTTTTGATTCCGTCGGAGAGCTTTCTTCTGGAGCTGCGAACAAATAAACCCAAGGATTCTCTACAGCACAAAGTGGTGCGCTATTGTTAAACCATACTTCAGTTACATGAGCTTGTGATGCGCAAAGCAATCTACTCATCAAATTAATTGAAATCTTCTTAAAAACTTCATGACCAAGTAGCTCAATTGGTTAGAGCAACACCCGCGACAGGTGGAGATCGGGGTCCAAGTAGCTCAATTGGTTAGAGCAACACCCGCGACAGGTGGGGATCGGGGTCCAAGTAGCTCAATTGGTTAGAGCAACACTCGCGACAGGTGGAGATCGGGGTCCAAGTAGCTCAATTGGTTAGAGCAACACCCGCGACAGGTGGAGATCGGGGACCAAGTAGCTCAATTGGTTAGAGCAACACCCGCGACAGGTGGAGATCGGGGTTCAAGTAGCTCAATTGGTAAGAGCAACACCCGTGACAGGTGGAGATCGGGGTCCAAGTAGCTCAATTGGTTAGAGCAACACCCGCGACAGGTGGGGATCGGGGTCCAAGTAGCTCAATTGGTTAGAGCAACACTCGCGACAGGTGGAGATCGGGGTCCAAGTAGCTCAATTGGTTAGAGCAACACCCGCGACAGGTGGAGATCGGGGTTCAAGTAGCTCAATTGGTAAGAGCAACACCCGTGACAGGTGGAGATCGGGGTCCAAGTAGCTCAATTGGTTAGAGCAACACCCGCGACAGGTGGGGATCGGGGTCCAAGTAGCTCAATTGGTTAGAGCAACACTCGCGACAGGTGGAGATCGGGGTCCAAGTAGCTCAATTGGTTAGAGCAACACCCGCGACAGGTGGAGATTGGGGTCCAAGTAGCTCAATTGGTTAGAGCAACACCCGCGACAGGTGGGGATCGGGGTTCAAGTAGCTCAATTGGTTAGAGTAACACCCGTGACAGGTAGATATCGGGGTCCAAGTAGCTCAATTGGTTAGAGCAACACCCACGACAGGTGGAGATCGGGGTCCAAGTAGCTCAATTGGTTAGAGCAACACCCGTGACAGGTGGAGATCGGGGTCCAAGTAGCTCAATTGGTTAGAGCAACACCCACGACAGGTGGAGATCGGGGTCCAAGTAGCTCAATTGGTTATGGCATGTGGAGATCGGGGTTCGAGTCACGTTCAAGTCCCCGAGAGGGAAGTAGTGTTGATTGCAGCTGACATTGATAGTAATAAGTTAGAGAAGGAATAATGCTTGGAAGAAGCTTCAACAAATGTTTTCACTCACATTACAGTAATGACAACACAGTGTCAGTACATGGACTTTTAAAAACTTCCTGATGTTCACAACTATTGGCACCCTGACTCTGGGTAAAATGACTAAACCAGCACCCAGAGCCGGTGAAAGTTAGTGGTAACACTTTAGAAACTGTCAAAACTCTTGTGGCCCTGACCCTATGTCACGTGGGTCTCGATGATCCGGTCAACTCACCCGTCTCGGCCTCCACCTCCACCTCCACCTCCGTCTCAGCGTCGCTTGCTTGCTGACAGAACTCGCTGAAGAAGAGGTTGGCGATCTCTGCATGCGCCGCACGAAGCGTGTCCTGTGTCGGCAGGTAGCGCCGTTTAGCGGCGTCGTTCGCAAGCTCGTGGCGCCATTTCAACAGAGTCTTGCCGCTCATGAGTCGCTCACGAATCAAGTTGCCTAGAAACAAGCGGTACGTTAAGTATGTTAAGCTTGGGCAGTGTCCAGGTAGTTTTTTGTTTTACATAGTTGGATGCTTTTTTCTAGTATTGTAACCTATTTTTGAATTACAAGTTATTTGATTTGTTGGTTTCCTCTGTGTCTGAGTTGAAAGTCTGGAAAGACAGAACCAGTTTCTTTCGGAGCGAGAATCTTCAGTCCATTCCATTCAAGGAACAGAAAAAGCTTGATTTATAATTTCATTTTCTTCCATCCTGTCATTGAGCAATTTAATGTACCAATGCAGAGCTAGAATTTCGTTTGGGTATTTACACATTTGCTGAATTAACTGTTTGAAATTTAAATATCAAACGTTACCAACTAACTGTCAGTTTTACATCGACAATTTAAAAAGATAACTGACCGTTAAAGACTCCTTTCCAAGGTCACAGGCAATCAAATATTTTCATTTTCAGCCTCCAGTAATGATTTTTGCTAGACTTTGTAAAACTGACCTTTATGGTAATTAACTAGAGTGAATCACATACTTTAGTGGCAGTGAAAGAATGCATTTTATAGGCACCTTTACAATTGGTGACTTGTGTGGGATTTTACTCTAACAACAAGGCAATATCAGTTCCAGCCTCCAGTACTTACCCATCTGTCTCCTGACAGAACATAGCGTTGAGAAGTTGTACTGTCCCACCGCTAGGCTGAGCGCTGCACATGTGTTGCCCGTGGGCATAAGAAGCTCCAGCAGCTCGGTTTCGGTCAACCCGAACTCTGTGCAGGACAACAACGAGGACAGCCGGGCGATGGCGGGACGTCCGAACCGGGACTCCAGGTTGTCTAGACTCTCATCCATTTGTCTGGTCAGGACCTCGCCTGGAACGACAATCAAGATAGAAGATTGCGTTAAGTTGAACACAGTTTTAAGTCAGCTTCTGTCGAAATTATTCGAGCCATTAGGATAAATTACACAACTTAGATTTCACAGCTTTGTATACGAAGTGATTTTAGCTTGAAAATGTCAAAATAAAATACTTTTGGCGTAGCTATAAATGCAAGAACTGTTTTATTTCGAAAGATTGACTTACTCTTGCAAAGGATTGTTTGCAAGAATATCCCCTCAGTCTTGTTTTCATTCAAAGTTTACTGACAATGTACTGACAAGACAGAGGTTCGTGCCGAGCGTATTCCAAAAAATTGCAAATACTCACTTTACCATGTAAATATTTGTATAGTGTAATTTGTCTGATGATAGAAATTATAGAAGCGTCTGCATGTGGAGTTAAGACCAAGAAGACAGAAAACACGAGGAGTGGTTTTCAATTAAAAGCAGGAAAAATAATTACCAAATACGACACCAAGAATCCCTACCGTCATTGGTTTAACATTTTACAATAAAGCAACTTAGCAATTTGCAATATCAAACCAAAACCTGTGAAAAGGTTTATCCGATTGTAAGAGAATTGTAAAAAAACCTTTCTTGCTCAAAATGTACTCAATTCAATTCAACTCACGAATGTTTGTCTTGTTCAATGTGAATTATAAATATCAACATGTCTCATGCCAAAAGCGGCCAATCGTGATAAACAATCAGTTATTGTAATTCTTATTATTATTCTTATTATTTACAGGGGGCAGGATGAAGTACGAACAACGAATCATAGATCAGATTACATATCTATTCACCACGAGCCACAAGACGACCTCGAGAGACCTGTGACCTAGGTCTCTACCGGTTTGGAACAACTTCAATTTCAGGCAAAACACTCACCGGTGTCTGTCGCCGGCAGTTCAACGTAGCAGTCCGGTCCTCGGAACCTCTCCTTCTGCACCGGAGTCAACTTCAGACCCTCCGGAGACACCGACGTAGTCCCAACGATGTGCACATTCCTCGGCAAACTAATCGGCAACCAAGACAACCCAGCTACGATATCAGAATCCAGCGGATTCAGACGATGCAAGTCGTCAATCAAAATCAGAAGACATTTCGAAGACTCTTCAAACTTTCTTATCAACGTCTGGAACCAGTTGTTGACGTAGAGAGGATCGAACGACGCGTCCTTCGGCAGGTAGCCGTCTGGTAGATGCAGAAGCATGCAGAGTTGCTGACAGATGACACGGACCATCTCGAGATTGTACGCAGATCTTGGTGTTGTACTAGAGAAGCGTACAATGCGGTAAAGACCGCAGTCGAACCACGAAGGGGAGCTCGAGTAGATGGAGGCGATCAGCGAGGTTTTGCCGGCGCCGTGTGAGCCGTGCACTATGATTGGTCCGTGGCGTACGCTGGGTGCACATTCTCGTGCGCTGGTCACCAGGGTGCGGATGCGGTCCAGAGTTTCTGAGCGGCAGAAGTCGATGGTCTGTGGGTGGGCGATTGTGTCGCGGCAAAGTGTCAGGTGGCTCAGCGTTTCTTGGTAAACCTCCTGAGAGATGAAGGGAGAGTTGGGTGTCAGGTTCATATTGATGATATTTCTGATATGAAGACCTGTTTGTTCGTAATCAAAGCATCAAAGTGGTCTGGAATATTTCTCCTGACTAATAGCAAGGTATCAGGGGAAACATTTCAAGCTTTATTCAGATATTTAAAATTTAGACTTAGTTTGCAAAACACATTACAAGAAACTAGGAGTGGAAAATGTTTTTAGTTATCGTAGATTATTATGGGAAATATCAATCCAAGCTCCAAATCCTCAATTTCTTTCGCCCTTTTCAATTAGAAACCATGTGAAAAAAAAGATTATTCCGGGAATCGAACTCCGGTTCTGTTTTTAAAATAACACATGCCAAATTATAAAACGTATCCTGAGTGAACGGTGTGATCTCTCAAACTAATAAGCTTCCAGACATTGATTCCCGAACCTGCACAGTCTTGTTCCTGGAAGTAATGTCTGGCTCGTCCAGCAGACTCTTGTTGATCAACGCCTCCAGTTTGTCGGTGATTGTCTCCCGGAACTCGGACAGGTACAAGTCGTGTTCATCCAGGTCTGTGTTCAGTCCTCCAGGTTTCCAGGAAACTCTGCAAGACACGGGACAAACGCTGTCATAATCAGGATAGGATGGACCAACATCTCAATGTTCATCCAGGTCTGTGCCCAGTCCTCCAGGTTTCCAGGAAACTCTGCAAGGCACGGGACAAACGTTGTCATAATCAGGATAGGATGGACCAACATCTCAATGTTCATCCAGGTCTGTGCCCAGTCCTCCAGGTTTCCAGGAAACTCTGCAAGGCACGGGACAAACGTTGTCATAATCAGGATAGGATGGACCAACATCTCAATGTTCATCCAGGTCTGTGCCCAGCCCTCCAGGTTTCCAGGAAACTCTGCAAGACACGGGACAAACGCTGTCATAATCAGGATAGGATGGACCAACATCTCAATGTTCATCCAGGTCTGTGCCCAGTCCTCCAGGTTTCCAGGAAACTCTGCAAGACACGGGACAAACGCTGTCATAATCAGGATAGGATGGACCAACATCTCAATGTTCATCCAGGTCTGTGCCCAGTCCTCCAGGTTTCCAGGAAACTCTGCAAGACACGGGACAAACGCTGTCATAATCAGGATAGGATGGACCAACATCTCAATGTTCATCCAGGTCTGTGTTCAGTCCTCCAGGTTTCCAGGAAACTCTGCAAGACACGGGACAAACGCTGTCATAATCAGAATAGGATGGACCAACATCTCAATGTTCATCCAGGTCTGTGCCCAGCCCTCCAGGTTTCCAGGAAACTCTGCAAGACACGGGACAAACGCTGTCATAATCAGGATAGGATGGACCACCATCTCAATGTCCATCCAGGGTAAGCATAAAGCAGAGTTTAAACTTAACTCCCATTCATTTTGGGGTTAAATTTGTGAGCACCATGGCAACAACGTCTACAAATCTGGAAATACAATCTGTGATTGGCTGCTCATCTTTTAAGTCAGGGTTAAACTTTAACTCTTCTTTAAGGATCTTGGCTCAGTGTTTGTAGACGAACAGCTAATTATAGACGATTTAAGACATTACGTTAGGACAGCCTCGAAGAAGTGGCTTTTTTCCCATATATATAATTGATTAGTTATTAAAAAACACCAGTTCATTCGGGATTTAATTTCAGAAAATACGTAATACGTAAGTCTTTGAGTAATTGACCCTGATTATTTTATTTAGATGCATTTAGGAAGCTTGAACTTGGTTATTGTTATAATTTTGTGTGGTTCTTTTGTTATTGGAAAATTGTCAGGACTGCTCTTACCCTTGATAAAGTAACAGGTACAAGTTACAAAACGTTGGGGAATTTAGTTGTTCTTCACTTAGCATTGAAAACCCAGTTGAAATAGTTTTTGTTAAAACTAGTGCTAAGTTTACATCAAGTAGACATGAGTTTAAAAACAACGACAATTTAATTAATATTTTAAATTGCTAATGATTGCAAACAGCAGGATATTTTAACAAGAATAAAAGCACAGAAACTGTCCCCCTATGTTCAGAGCGTGTGCCAATGTTGATGCTTTGTGAATCTCTCTCTGGACCAAGAAATATCAAAATTACTTAACATTGATTGGTCTTAGGGGCAATAATTTAGCAATAAGTCAGAGTTCGGATGTGAGTTTTAATCAGACCCGTGGACCGTCGCCCAATAAAAATCACTCACGAGCAGTACGCCCTGTTCTCGGTGGGAAGCGAGACGTCGACATTCTCCCGGAACGCAGCCAGCTGTTCCCGGCGTCGAGCATCGGGCGTCCCGTCCTCCTCCAGATCTTGGTGGTCGACGCATGACGCGTCCAGACCATGCCAGTCACGCATGACGGCCAACATGTGGTGAGCTGTGCCAGGGGCCAGTCCTGGAACCGAAGCGAGCTCTTGAGACTTTATGGTCCAAACATTTTTTTCTGCTGCTTTGCAACGGTCACTGTTTTTTAAAGGTTTAATTACCTTTCTTCTAAAATCTGTAGTGAAATCTCCTTAAGATTATTATTGAATTATTATCATTGTATTCAAATACGCATTGAAAAATAAATCTGATGTATTTTTTCTTTTTATAATCCGATCATAACTTTTCTATTTCTATTTGTTTTAAGAATGGCTAAAATATGAATTCTCATGGCGGGATGAAAACGAGCTGTGATTGGCTACAGGTAGTTCTGACGTCATTTTGTTGTATCCTTTGCGTTCGCTTCTGTTTTTTGACGTCAGATTTCATTTCATGTCATAAAAAATGGCGACCCTCGTTTTCCGTACGAGATTCAAACGCAAACATTTTAAACAGAGATATTTTATTCAAAATTGGATTTAGAAGAAAATAAAAAATATGTGTTCATTATTTTCTCTCACAAAAAAATATTTAAAAAAATATTTGCAAATTTAAAGAGATTTCCCTATTGCATCTTGAAACAACTTAGAAGCTGTCTTGCAACATTAACCCATTAGATGATTTATAAAGACCACTGTAGTCTTACGGTAGACATTGTTCTATGTCCTGCTAAAGAGTGGTTTTAATGTCAAATATATTGCCATCAAATTATGTCAAGATCTCGAGAGTTCCCCACAATGTCCCACTAACCCAGCGCAAAGTTAAACTGCTGTTCGACCGACGACTGCGCCATCTGGCTGCGCTTGTTGGCTGCGCGTGGGTCGGACTGCGCAACATGCGCAGCTGCTCGCTGCACGACTGCGCTGAGTTTGCCCCACGTGGTCTGCCATTGATTGGTCGTCACGTCCCTGCGCAGAAAACATGAGTTCAGATAACAGGGGCCATGTGGAATACAGTTTCAAATTATTGTTTTTAGACTCATGTCTACTTGATGTAAACTTAGCACTTGTTTTAACAAAAACTATTTCAACTGGGTTTTCAATGCTAAGTGAAGAACAACTGAATTTCCCAACGTTTTGTAACTTGTACCTGTTACTTTATCAAGGGTAAGAGCAGTCCTGAAGAAGTAACTAGTATATGTTACGAAACGTTGGGAAATTTAGTAGCCTTTACTTAGCATTGAAAACCCAGTTGAAATAGTTTTTCTAAAAAGGTAATTATTTGTTAGAGCTAATGTGTACCACTTAATCAACTAACTTCTAGTGAAAGTGTTTTAGTTGAACAAAGTCTCGTTGCTGTGAGCTAGAAACTTAACTCTGAGTTAAACAATTGGTTCAACTAAACTGTGGCTTAGTTTACTCTAAAGCAGGAATAAACTAGATTACATTTATTATTATTTATGATTGTCACTATGTATGTTTTTTCTCCAATATTTGGAGGAGTTTAGAAACTCAGACCAACTGAATGCTCTTTTCATCATTATGACAATATTCCAAGCTTATACATGTAAATAAAAATACAGTATCTAATAAGCTTAGACTGCAAGATTACCACCCTAGATCTACAAAACAGATTTTAACCTAATTCTAGGCGATTAAAAATAATCAGCCAATCACAGGCATGTCTTCAGATATTTATTTGT
This sequence comes from Protonemura montana, assembly GCA_947568835.1. Lineage (NCBI taxonomy): Eukaryota > Metazoa > Arthropoda > Insecta > Plecoptera > Nemouridae > Protonemura > Protonemura montana. The sequence goes on from OX387609.1 coordinate 998,610, forward strand.
CGTTACCATGGTGATAACAGCTCTCAACTTATGCGGGTAAAACTCACCCCGGCTGCTGCAGAATGAACTCGCCGGTGACGTCATCACATAGGTAACACGTGTCCAATATGGCGGCGTCGAGCGCAAGTTCGTGCGCAGCCGCAGTGAGCGCTGCGTGGCTTGCTGCGCTGAGCTGCGCGGGCAGCGGACACGGCCCGTACTTGTTGCCCACCAGGCACTGCGCAGTGGAAAACAAAATAACGTCTCTGTTAGTTAATTACAGAGCAAAACAGTTGCCACAATCGGCAATATTAGTTTGTTTACAATGGTTTTTAAACTCATGTCTACTTGATGTAAACTTAGCACTTGTTTTAACAAAAACTATTTCAACTGGGTTTTCAATGCTAAGTGAAGGGCTGCTAAATTTAATAAATTTACTAAATTGAGTAGCCCTTTACTTAGCATTCAAAACCCAGTTGAAATAGTTTCTCTTAAAACTAGTTTGTATTTGTGGTATTGTGTCAAAAAAATTTATAACAAATGCAATGAAATTTATTTGGAAACAGATTGAAATAACTGACAAACATAAAACAAGCAATAGCTTTGCTCTCAGGTCACCGCCAAACAGATAGTTTTATTTCAATCTTAACCAGACATTAAACAATCGCACTTCCCGCTCGACCTAAAAGCTTTTCCATGTCGAGAAAAGCCTGTATATCAGATTGGCCGGTCAAGTTAATTAATATCTAATGAGAACCTAGCTGACCTAGCAGACCTAGCTGACCTAGCAGACCTAGCAGACCTAGCAGACCTAGCAGACCTAGCAGACCTAGCAGACCTAGCAGACCAAGCAGACCTAGCAGACCTAGCAGACCTAGCAGACCTAGCAGACCTAGCAGACCTAGCAGACCTAGCAGACCTAGCAGACCTAGCAGACCTAGCAGACCTAGCTGACCTAGCAGACCTAGCAGACCTAGCAGACCTAGCAGACCTAGCAGACCTAGCAGACCTAGCAGACCTAGCAGACCTAGCAGACCTAGCTGACCTAGCTGACCTAGCTGACCTAGCAGACCTAGCAGACCTAGCAGACCTAGCAGACCTAGCAGACCTAGCAGACCTAGCAGACCTAGCTGACCTAGCAGACCTAGCAGACCTAGCAGACCTAGCAGACCTAGCAGACCTAGCAGACCTAGCTAACCTAGCAGACCTAGCAGACCTAGCAGACCTAGCAGACCTAGCAGACCTAGCAGACCTAGCAGACCTAGCTGACCTAGCAGACCTAGCAGACCTAGCAGACCTAGCAGACCTAGCAGACCTAGCAGACCTAGCAGACCTAGCAGACCTAGCAGACCTAGCAGACCTAGCAGACCTAGCAGACCTAGCTGACCTAGCAGACCTAGCAGACCTAGCAGACCTAGCAGACCTAGCAGACCTAGCAGACCTAGCAGACCTAGCAGACCTAGCTGACCTAGCAGACCTAGCAGACCTAGCAGACCTAGCAGACCTAGCAGACCTAGCAGACCTAGCAGACCTAGCTGACCTAGCAGACCTAGCAGACCTAGCAGACCTAGCAGACCTAGCAGACCTAGCAGACCTAGCAGACCTAGCTGACCTAGCAGACCTAGCAGACCTAGCAGACCTAGCAGACCTAGCAGACCTAGCAGACCTAGCAGACCTAGCAGACCTAGCAGACCTAGCAGACCTAGCAGACCTAGCTGACCTAGCAGACCTAGCAGACCTAGCAGACCTAGCAGACCTAGCAGACCTAGCTGACCTAGCAGACCTAGCAGACCTAGCAGACCTAGCAGACCTAGCAGACCTAGCAGACCTAGCAGACCTAGCTGACCTAGCAGACCTAGCAGACCTAGCAGACCTAGCAGACCTAGCAGACCTAGCAGACCTAGCAGACCTAGCTGACCTAGCTGACCTAGCAGACCTAGCTGACCTAGCAGACCTAGCAGACCTAGCAGACCTAGCTGACCTAGCAGACCTAGCAGACCTAGCAGACCTAGCAGACCTAGCAGACCTAGCAGACCTAGCAGACCTAGCAGACCTAGCAGACCTAGCAGACCTAGCAGACCTAGCTGACCTAGCTGACCTAGCAGACCTAGCAGACCTAGCAGACCTAGCAGACCTAGCAGACCTAGCTGACCTAGCAGACCTAGCTGACCTAGCAGACCTAGCAGACCTAGCAGACCTAGCAGACCTAGCAGACCTAGCTGACCTAGCAGACCTAGCAGACCTAGCAGACCTAGCTGACCTAGCTGACCTAGCAGACCTAGCAGACCTAGCAGACCTAGCAGACCTAGCAGACCTAGCTGACCTAACAGACCTAGCAGACCTAGCAGACCTAGCAAACCTAGCAGACCTAGCAGACCTAACAGACCTAGCAGACCTAGCAGACCTAACAGACCTAGCAGACCAAGCAGACCTAGCAGACCTAGCAGACCTAGCAGACCTAGCTGACCTAACTGACCTAGCAGACCTAGCAGACCTAGCAGACCTAACAGACCTAGCAGACCTAGCAGACCTAGCAGACCTAACAGACCTAGCAGACCTAGCAGACCTAACAGACCTAGCAGACCTAGCTGACCTAGCTGACCTAGCAGACCTAGCAGACCTAGCAGACCTAGCAGACCTAGCAGACCAAGCAGACCTAGCAGACCTAGCAGACCTAGCAGACCTAGCAGACCTAGCAGACCTAGCAGACCTAGCTGACCTAGCAGACCTAGCAGACCTAGCAGACCTAGCAGACCTAGCAGACCTAGCAGACCTAGCAGACCTAGCAGACCTAGCAGACCTAGCAGACCTAGCAGACCTAACAGACCTAGCAGACCTAGCAGACCTAGCAGACCTAGCAGACCTAGCTGACCTAGCAGACCTAGCAGACCTAGCAGACCTAGCAGACCTAGCAGACCTAGCAGACCTAGCAGACCTAGCAGACCTAGCTGACCTAGCAGACCTAGCTGACCTAGCAGACCTAGCAGACCTAGCAGACCTAGCAGACCTAGCAGACCTAGCAGACCTAGCAGACCTAGCAGACCTAGCTGACCTAGCAGACCTAGCAGACCTAGCAGACCTAACAGACCTAGCAGACCTAGCAGACCTAGCAGACCTAGCAGACCTAGCAGACCTAGCAGACCTAGCTGACCTAGCTGACCTAACTGACCTAGTGGTTCAAGGCTTGGTATTATACCATGATATTGTGATACAAGGCTAGGTATATTATACTATGATATTGTGGTTCAAGGCATGGCAATGTTGATAAAGTTTTATGAAATGTTGGTAAGCAATTTAGTATGAAATTAAGAGTTTAACTTTAACAAAAACAAGCAGCGCCGATAGATCGTAGTGACTTGTAAACTGGGTTAGCATCGCAGGGCTTTAGTTCAGTGTTGCGCCGTCCAGAGTGCGTCGGTGATCGATTTTCATCTCCAGTTCGTCGCTTCTCATCAGTCTCCGATCGTACGACGTGTTCCTGCTTTTATTGCCACACTCGGCAATTTTTCGCGGTCAAGTTGCCTAGATTTTCCCAGGAATCGCGCATTACAAGAAGATGGCGTTGTCGTCATACCGGCCGTGTTTTAAACTTGACACACCTCGATTGTTGTTTGTTTTGTGTTGCTTGATTGCTGAAGAATCGAATGCTAAGATTTGATGTCGTTACGTTTACCCATCTTGTTTTTACAAGCCGTTTAGAGCCTGTTTTAAAAAGTCCAAACAATTCAGCAAACTGAAACTAACATTATAAAATAATTAGAGTATTATTAGTTTAAACAATATAATTATATTTACACGTTGTTATATCGTATACAATTATGAAGTTTTATATATAATTTACATTTGCCATAGCACAACTTTAACTTCACATCCCTTCTACCTTCATTCCCATTTTTTAAGTTAATTTCACTATGTTTCAGAGAAAAGGTCCCAAGTAATATTAGCGTGTTGCTGGTCGTGGAATTGTATTTTACAAAGAAGCTCAGAAAGATTGTTTAGCTAAATTGTAATTATTATAAGTATATTTGAAACCCGAGCTAACAAAACTTGGAAACATCTGAAAGTGGTTTAGTTTGAAGAGCCATCTTGAGCCCAGGTCTGTAGATCGGTAACAACTCTCAACCTTCTTCTCTGCACCAGAGAGTCGTTGAGTCGTTGAGTCGTTGGGTCGTTGAGTCGTTGAGTCGTTGAGTCGTTGAGTTGGTCGAGTGGAACGGTCGAGGACTCTTACACACCAAGGAGTGTCTTTTGTTCCCGCCAATCTTTTGTCTGTACTGTAAAACAATGGCCGCCACCGTCCCCTGGATGTTCAGTCTTCTTGCAAGATGTTCACTTGTCTGTTCTTGGAGAGGGAGAGTTTGGTCGCTCGGGGCTACAGTTTTAAACACGAATTTCACAAGATTTTCAAGCGCATGGCCTCATTTTGTTATTTTGTTATGTTTTACATTATTAGGATTTAATTAAGAGTTTTTCTGTGATGTTAATTAAATTGCGGCCAAGTGATAAACACGGCGAAAAAAAAACACGTGAAAAGCTTTCTTGGGCAGATGAAATCAGAAGCAAGGCAAGATCTGTCATAGGATTTGTACAACGTTGCCAAATTGTATCGAATCTAGCGACACAAACAGTAAAACATTTGACGGACGTTCATCGAATACAAGGGGTGTTGGATCGAACAGCTGATTGGCTACACCAGCAGGCGCCGGTTGGTGAATGTCAAATATTTGAACAACAAAATGGCGGCTCAAGCGGGTTAAGAGGACATGACTTGTTGCTTTTTTACCTACTTTACTTTACTAAACAACAGTAAGTTGTTAACCAGTCGTTAACTCTTGTGATGTAATGTCTGTTAAAAATATAACTGCTAGTTAAAGAGTTATTTTCTTTGTTATGGCTCATCTTACAACTTCTGTCATCTTGGTCTGCGTTTATCGTTTTAACGAGACGTTTTTAAACGAGTTGTTAGAAACGTAAGTATCTGTTAAATATCTTAAAAATGTGACTGGATGTATTTAGTTTTTGACAAAAAATAAGCAGTGCTTTAAAAGTGCTATAGGATAGAACAACTATAGACATTTTTAAACACAAAATCAATCGAGATTTGATTGTTCATGTTTTGTTATGCATGTTTAAATCGAAAAATCGAAAAATTAAAAAATAATAAATATTTTTACAGAAAAGTGGCGAGCTTTGCTTAGAAACCAAGGCACCTAAAAAGTGAACAAATCACGTGCGCTGCAGTGAAGTGAAATGAAACAAGAGGGCGCAGGTGTTTGCTAAAACGGCTGCTTTGATCGCCTCGGGGCGGTCGAAAGTGAAATGATCACGTGGAGGTGACCACGAATTACAAGCTCGAGCTTTTGTCTCGATTGTCTGTCACTTCAAGGAAGTTTAACAATGTTCTAAAACACTTCCCAATCCACGCCGGAAGGAGACACAACTTTATGGAGTTTTAGTTGTGTTTTAAAGGAGCGTATTGATGTTTTGAGTGAAGATAAAACGTAATAAAGCTAACGGTGCGTGACATATTCTTGTCTCTTCTTTGAAATGCTGGCAATTTTAATAAGAATCAATTTTGTTGGCATCTTGTTGGCAGCGGAACAAAAACACTGACAGTTGTCTGGAAACGACGCACAAAGAGAAGGTAAGAAGCAAAGAATAGAATTAAAAAGTGACTCAATGTTTGCCTGAACTGAGATCGTGTGGCAGGTGAGGAAGTTGAGAAAGTTCTAAGACTTGTCTGACATTGTGGCAGGAAAAGCAGTTTGAAACCAGCAAGACAAGTGAAAGGAAAGAGCAACTCTAGTTTAAAATGCTGTTGTATAAATAAAAAACAATTTTTAGATTAGTCACTGAATATTTTTGACGTGATAGAAAACTACGTTAAAATTGTGTGGCACTTTTACAAAAATCCCGAATTTTTCTTTGGAGTCTGGCAGTTTGTTAGTAGGTAACAAAACTTCATCAGCCACTTCCATAATCCCTCGACTGAAACGAGCGTCTCAGATATTGGCAATTAAAATCTTGCAATACTTGATGAAAACTGCGCAAAGACCAGTCTTGTTCGGAAATGAATTAATTTTGAAGTCGAAGACAATCATTTGAGCGCCGTGACTGAGCCCCGAAAGGAAAGGCAATTCAATTAGCTTAATGACAAACTGGGCAGAGACAAATTTCATCTGATTTAACTCATATTCTTGTCTTAAAGATACTTCGTTCACGGCATGACTCTTTTCAAGGTCAAGCAGCCTCAGAGAAATTTTCTTTTATGTTTTCCAGCAAGAAAACTGTTCTTTGAAGAAAGGAAGGAAAATTATCGATGAATTTAAGAGTGCGTTTTCCACAACAAACTTGGCAAGAGTTGTCTTTTATGTAAGATGCAAGAACACTCAGCTGAAAATTCAAACGGATTCAAATTTCGCGCATCAGGAAACGGTTCTTTTTTGACAGAAGATTAAAGCGAGAAAAATAATTTACATTTTCAATTCCTCCTCCAGAACGAAGCCTCCGAAGAGAGCTTCCGTTCGAAATGCAATACAACACAAAAAATGATCATTATTCAAAACCAACATCACACGAAATCACCACAAACCCACATCGAAAAACCGTTTCGCATAAACGCCGTTGGCTAAAATACAAAATGCCAACATTTCCCCCCCCAAAAAAAACCGCGTGCAATCAGCCGCGCATATTCAATTGCAACTTCGCTGCACACATCTGGTAAACCGTGAAAACTCTAGCGCGTTCAAACACAAGCAACAACGCCCCAAACACTGGGGAGGCGTTTGTTGAGACCAGGCTTTCTAATGGAAGCCAGCGCTGAAATATTCAGGAGCTTCAACGCCTCTCCGTTGGTCCCAGGGGAGATCGTTGTGGTCTATGCAAGGCTTTTTGTCCCAACGCGAGGTCTAAAAGGGGTGTACTCGTGCTGAGTGGGGGACCGTTTCATATCCGACCAAACAAACAAGAAACAACATACAATTTTCATCTGCTATTTTTTTCTCTTTTTGAATTCGATTTAGTGTATGAATAGAAAGCTCCTCTTGCATTCAGTGCAACTTTCATGAGACATTTACTGGAGCCGTTGTTAAAACACTGCGTCGTTAAACACAAGCAACCGTTAAGATACGTGCTAACGATTGAGTTATGTCCAAGAAGTCTTCAACTTCGTTCTTCTGTAATGGCATCTTACGGTGGAGGTGCCGGGGTCTGCTATGCGGGTTGCATTCAGGGGTCAATGCCAGCAAATCGATTTGTTCCAAGTTTAAAACTTTAATCTTGGTTTAACATTTGTGTGAAGAGCATTTTGAACACGGGATCACATTCTGTTCGCTCCCTTGTCGCTGGTTTCTTCCAAATCACGGGGGACTTTAATAACGAACATGAAGTGCAAGAAAAAAAGTTCTACTCACAGAAGCAAATGTTATCAAAGCTCGATCAATGCTTTCAGGTAGAGTTGGTTTCAAAATCAAACAAAACTGAGTCCAGCTAGAGGTTAAGGCAAGGTAAGACCACCTTAAGGTAAGGCAAAGTAGACATGAGTCTAAAAACCGAGTCAATCTTAATTAATTAATTACCAGCAGAAAACTATGAAAGGTCTGAAGCTAATTGAAACTGACTTTTTCGTTTAGCTTTTAAGCCACGATAGAAATGACAGTAAAATGTCTAAAGAATAGTTAGTATAATATCTCTTTTAGGTGTTTTTAAGATTGTGGGAAATTTTGTGCAACCTAGATATCCTCAACCGCGCTTATCTTGACGTACTCCTTGGTTCATTGCTACAAAGTGGTCAACAGGAAACAGCAGAAAAACCCAACTACGGATCCTTTTTTACTGGCAGTCCATTCTCGGTTAAAATATTCCCTTTCAAACATTTCTACCCACTTGGGAATACAGAAAAACCCTTATAAAGTAATTAATGTTTAATACATAATTATACTAATGTATACTCGATATAGCTCATTAGCGAGAGAGCCATCCCCCTGGTCTACAATAATTTGATTAATTTTGATATCAGTTTCAGGTAGATTCAACGTTTGGTAGCCATGGAGATGCTGAGATCGCCTGACAGAGCTTCTCAATTCTGCTATCTTATGTTACCACGGGTATATCATGGCCTAGCATAGGAGGTTCAATGGTAGATTCAACGTTTGGAAGCCATGGAGATGCTGAGATCGCCTAACAGAGCTTCTCAATTCTGCTATCTTATGTTACCACGGGTATATCATGGCCTAGCATAGGAGGTTCAATGGTAGATTCAACGTTTGGTAGACATGGAGATGCTGAGATCACCTGACAGAGCTTCTCAATTCTGCTATCTTATGTTACCACGGGTATATCATGGCCCAGCATAGGAGGTTCAATGGTAGATTCAACGTTTGGTAGCCATGGAGATGCTGAGATCGCCTGACAGAGCTTCTCAATTCTGCTATCTTATGTTACCACGGGTATATCATGGCCTAGCATAGGAGGTTCAATGGTAGATTCAACGTTTGGAAGCCATGGAGATGCTGAGATCGCCTAACAGAGCTTCTCAATTCTGCTATCTTATGTTACCACGGGTATATCATGGCCTAGCATAGGAGGTTCAATGGTAGATTCAACGTTTGGTAGACATGGAGATGCTGAGATCACCTGACAGAGCTTCTCAATTCTGCTATCTTATGTTACCACGGGTATATCATGGCCCAGCATAGGAGGTTCAATGGTAGATTCAACGTTTGGTAGCCATGGAGATGCTGAGATCGCCTGACAGAGCTTCTCAATTCTGCTATCTTATGTTACCACGGGTATATCATGGCCTAGCATAGGAGGTTCAATGGTAGATTCAACGTTTGGTAGCCATGGAGATGCTGAGATCACCTGACAGAGCTTCTCAATCCTGCTATCTTATGTTACCACGGGTATATCATGGCCTAGCATAGGAGGTTCAATGGTTGATTCAACGTTTGGTAGCCATGGAGATGCTGAGATCACCTGACAGAGCTTCTCAATTCTGCTATCTTATGTTACCACGGGTATATCATGGCCCAGCATAGGAGGTTCAATGGTAGATTCAACGTTTGGTAACCATGGAGATGCTGAGATCACCTGACAGAGCTTCTCAATTCTGCTATCTTATGTTACCACGGGTATATCATGGCCAAGCATAGGAGGTTCAATGGTAGATTCAACGTTTGGTAGTCATGGAGATGCTGAGATCGCCTAACAGAGCTTCTCAATTCTGCTATCTTATGTTACCACGGGTATATCATGGCCTAGCATAGGAGGTTCAATGGTAGATTCAACGTTTGGTAGCCATGGAGATGCTGAGATCACCTGACAGAGCTTCTCAATTCTGCTATCTTATGTTACCACGGGTTATTCATTCCGATGAATGCTTGAAAGAAATCTTGTGAAGTTATGCATGTTTTTGTTGGTAAAATTGGCACTCACCAAGAAGAAGCATCCTCTGGAAACTCGGTGAGCGTCCCGTACTTCGTGAAGATGGTCGACGAACAGTCCGGCATCGAGGCAGGGGTCGAACTCGGACCCGTAGTGCATGTCCACCAGCTCCACCTGTTGACAAGCATTGCAAGGTATGAGGACTCTGACTTTGCTTGAGCAACATTTGGGAGAATCTCATGAAGGTTATGATCACATGAATTTGTATAAATATTGTCAGAGTAACCATGGATCATTTTATAAACTTTCGTTTCGTCACGTTTCGTGAAATGCCAGACTTCATTAAAACTTGATATGAAATCAACTTCATTTGGTAGCTAATTTTATAAAATCTTGAGCCTGAAATTTAATTTTTTTCTTCCTGTTTTGATAGAAAAATAGGCGAAAAAAAAACTATTAAAAAAATGATCCTGAACAAAAATAAACGTGTCCCATTTGTAAAAATCGATTTTTGTACTTAGGTACAATTTTTCAATTTTTCTTTAATCTTTAAGTTTAATTTTGCCTGGCAGTTGAAGAAATGACAGCAAATAAGGGAACTTGCCGCTAAGCCCAGACGGTGCTAAATGTTGAAAACACTTCCACGAGAACACAACGTCGAGCAGAGTCGTGTAATGCAGGAAAATAACTACAAGTTCAGAGACCATCTGAACTTGGACGTCATGAAACTGTCTTCTTGTTCAATAACCGTTCAATTAACTGTCCAAACAAAGCCGTGTGGTAGCAAAACTACAGGCGTTCTGACCAGAAGACGACTAGAAGACGACTAGAAGACGCTGGGATTACAACATCAACTGTTAAGAAGCTTTTTTCTTATTATTAACACTATAAGAATCTCTCCAGAATTTTCACCAAAACGAGGACTCAAACCCCGATCTTCACCAGTCACGAGTGTTGTTCCGTCCATTGGAGATAATTTTATACTTTTTTTTAAAGAATTTTTGAGCATTTGAGAAATATTACGGATCTCTTAGAAGTAATTTAGTTCACATTTTGAGATATTTTGAGATTTCTTAATAACAGAATACTCTGTCCATTTCAAGCTTTTGCAATTAAAATTAAACGCCATTGTTGAGAAGATTGCAGTCATTAAAGCAGAGTGGGTTTCAAAATGTACAAGACTTTCATAGACTTTCAAGTTGTCTGCCTGACGAATCATTTCTGTGCATTGTTTAGCCTGTAAAATTCTATCAACTCTTATCAAAAATATCCTGTAACCATTTGACAAAAGCAACTGCGAGAATTGTCTCCACTTCTAGGCTAGGCAATGTTCGTCAGTATCATTATCACAGTCTACGAATTTAATTTCCTTCACAATTTACCGATTTATTGGTCGTCTTTACTGCACCTGAGTTGGAATTATGTCACTTCATTATTAATACAATTTATTAACGGAGATAGCGTTCTTGATCTCCAACAGAAAGTTAAATGATCGTTATCCTTTACTCCAAAGAAGTCATTCAAACAACAACACAATTAGAATGCACCAATCACATGAGTTACACATTTGTGAAAGTATATATGTATATATGTTTCTGAATCTGTTTCTTTATGTTTGGCCGCTGAGCTGGTGATTATCAATCCTACAAATAGCTGCAGATGACCAACCAAGCGAACTGCTTGACAACTATGTCTCATTCTTTGATCGAGTCAAAGAACCAATCAGAAATGACATTCTTTATCCCACGGGATGACATTCCTGATCGCGTGACGTGTGACAGATAATTTAACGACGGTGTTAACGCTTCGTTGGAAACGTCTCCCCGATGAACGAAACTAAGGACTATCATAGTAAATTCAAGAGGGAGGCGATGTCGGTGTCAAATATTCGTGACGTCTTAGATGGAGATGTTGCTTTGCTTCAATTGAGGACCTCCCTATGCTCGAGTTTAATCTGCATAAAGGTCTAATGCTTTGCTAACAAACGGACCACACAACAGCCAGGTGAATATCTTGGAATGACGCCAATCATTTCTGTTGTGTTTTAAATACTGGTATTACTAGAAGACAATACCAAAGAGAATCAAGAAGCAAAATGGCTCAATTACGCTGCGAATTCAAGCGTAAAGCATTAAGAAAAGCCCAACCTTCCTCCCAGTTCCACCACCCACTTTATAATAATTCAAAACTTTCCGCTCACGTCAAGTGGAAAAGCGATTTTCTCTGGCCGGGAAATGGGATTCACGGTAGAAGCATAGCGAGTGGAAAATGTATTGTGTGAGCTTGGAAAAATGACGGCCAAGTATACGTGGACCTGTAATAAGCTAAGTCTGGACGGTTTGGATGAATGAAGAAGATCACTGCTGGACTTTTCCGCTCGGCCGATCTCACTTCGCTAGGTCCACGCTGAGCCATTTTCTTTTCATGTGAGCCAGGACCAATCAGGAAACAGGCTTTTCAGTGAAGTGGTTCGGAAAAAAAAATACGGAAATATAAGCCTGGATTGATTTTTTTGAAAGGATCATGATATCTGAAAAGATGAAAATCTGTATTTTTCAAAAGGAGATTTGGACACCGCGCAGTTTTCTCTCATGCTGGAGAATTTGAATTGCAATCAATTTAATGCGATTCTACAAAGTGAAGCAGAATAAATCTCTGCTCAACTAATTCGCGATCTTTCGCATCCGAGGGAATTATACGAGCGGCGACGGATTTAGGCGTCGCGACGAAGAACGACGCTTTCTCCGAGACGACGCTTTCTCCGAGACGACGCTTTCTCCGAGACGACGCTTTCTCCGAGACGACGCCACGGGAAAAACTCATGAATAAAACAATAAATGTTCATCTACAGTTTGCTAACTTATAGATTCGACGAGCGGCGGCAAATATTTCCCATCATCTTGAGTGTGCGGCTCGTGGCGTAAAAGCATCCAACTTCAAGATTAAAATAAAGATATGTTTGACAATATTGTTACGACCAGAATTGAGTCTGTTACCAGTGCTCGGCCTAAAGATCTTGACGGCAATGTGAGCGGTCGTTTCTTGCCGGAATATAATTTCAGTCCTCCTTAGACAGACTTGTGACTTCCAAACACCTTCAGCAATGTCCCACCTACAGCAACCCTGTCAGTCTATCATAACAACACTGCTAGCAAGATATTGTATATGTGCATAGGTTGCTGTCCCATCTACAGCAACCATGTCAGTCTTATCACTGTAATAACACCACTGCTAGCAAGATATTGTATATGTGCACAGGTTGCTGTCCCACCTACAGCAACCCTGTCAGTCTTATCACTGTAATAACAACACTGCTAGCAAGATATTGTATATGTGCATAGGTTGCTGTCCCACCTACAGCAACCCTGTCAGTCTATCACGGTTATAACAACACTGCTAGCAAGATATTGTATATGTGCATAGGTTGCTGTCCCACCTACAGCAACCCTGTCAGTCTTATCACTGTAATAACACCACTGCTAGCAAGATATTGTATATGTGCATAGGTTGCTGTCCCACCTACAGTAACCCTGTCAGTCTTATCACTGTAATAACAACACTGCTAGCAAGATATTGTATCTGTGCATAGGTTGCTGTCCCACCTACAGCAACCCTGTCAGTCTTATCACTGTAATAACAACACTGCTAGCAAGATATTGTATATGTGCATAGGTTGCTAACCCACCTACAGTAACCCTGTCAGTCTATCACGGTAATAACACCACCACTAGCTAGATATTGCATCGTCAAACCGCACTGCATGCAAATGGGAATCCATTATCCACCCATAGATTAGCCTAATTATCTGTTATTATAATGATCTTTGGCCGAGATTACGTCGCATTATCATTTAACACAAACACTGTAATTAGTTGGGAAGCTATTTAAGTGAACGCCAGGTCGTGGTTAGTTAATGTGGGGCTTTAGGGCGAGAGAGGGCGCCCGGGTATTGGGTAATTAATTTCCCTTTTGAAAAGCGCCCCTGATGTTTCGAGTTCGTCGGGGAGGAAAGTTGCCGAAGTTGGATGCTTGATTTGAAATCCGATAACGAGCGAACTGCTTCTTGAAGCTGTTAACGGTTTTTAGCATAATTGTTTTCTGCTCAAGTTGAGGGACTTTTCGATGGTTTGATTTATCTTTCTCTTGAAATGTTTGGCTGGATTTTTAGGAGCGTTATTTAAAATTAACGGTGGAGAAATACTTTGCATGAGTTTTGTAAAGAAGTTGAAAGTGTTTTTGGGCAATGCTTGGAAACGAAGGCGGAGCAGAATAACGAAGGTTTATTGCCTCTTTTGATTTGTTAAGTGGTGGACTTTGCCAGGAGTCAGTTGTTTTGCAAACGATAGAAATGAAAAACTGTCGAATGAAACGAATAACGTGGAATAATTTTGAGTTTACAGCGATGGACTTTCCCGCTTACAGAGCTACGATTAGTAAAACCAGGGTCCCTTGTATTTTCAATCGCGCGGATAAATATTCATTCAATTGAATTCGCATTACGTTGTTTTTATAATGTGATATTGGAAATGGCCGACCTCACAGCCTTCTTGCAACACAAAACATCAAGATGAAAGAAATGTGCAGAACAAAATAACAGCACGCTTATGAATATCGATTTTCAAGTCACACTTGTTTCGTTGTCGCAAGGCTGTGAACAACTGCCAGGAACTGCCTGTTCAGTGAAACGGAAAGATGATTTCTATTCCTTATTTACTAACTTTGTAGATAAAGTTTTCTTTGTTTTCTTCTTCTAAGCATAGGAAACCTTCTCCAGCGAAGAAAACAGCCGAGCGCGCGCAGATGCTGTCCTCGTTAATACCAGGTGCAGTGAATTGAGACGGTAAATAATGCATCGATGCACTTTATCCAACAGCTGCCTGTTGCTTGGGAAATTAAGGAAATGCGAGCGACTTTTGACCTTTACTTCGATCGCTGAGTCCACTTACAATATGTGAACCACAGAATCTTTGTCAGGTAAGTCGCTTCTCTCAGCTCTCAAGGTAAAGTGCTTCAAGAATTAGTAGTACTTGTCATTGCACGGTGCTAAAGGTATTTCCTAAGTCAATACCTTGGAGAAGAAATAAATAACTTGATCAGGAAATAATCAGGCATTTTGATAGTTTCAAGACTCATGTCTACTTGATGTAAACTTAGCACTAGTTTTAACAAAAACTATTTCAACTGGGTTTTCAATGCTAAGTGAAGAACAACTTAATTTCATTTTACTTAGCATTCAAAACCCAGTTCAAATAGTTTTTCTAAAAATCAGGAATTTTGTGTGTGGCAATGAAGTTCAATCGATAATGGTTCAATATTCCAGTTCTTTTCGTTTGATTCTGGTTACTTTTCCTGTTCCGATACATAGTTTGTTAAATAATGGTTCCGGTTCCGGTCATCGACTGTTAGAAATGCAGGTTTAGGTTAGGATTGTGGTTCGTAGATCTATAAATTTGGGTCCAGGTGCATCTTCTAGCTTCTAGGATCATTTCCATTTCAGTACCGAATCCAATTGATAAGCAAGGGTTAACGTAAAGATTTCCAGAAAAAAAACATCTTCTCAAAAATGTTTACTCAAGGTCAAATTTTCTAGCTCTTTTGGGTTTCGGTTCCGGTTCAGGCCCCTGATTTTGTGGAACAAAACGCTGAGCAAAGGTAGAAAGCATTGTCTATAAAGCACCTAAAGTAGTCTAGAATTGTCACAGCACTGTTAGTGAATGTTTTCCCAGGACAAGACAAAGCTTGGCGTTACTCTGAGAGATTTGAGACGCAGGAAATGCGGTGATTAAGTGCTCCCGATGAGTGGCTGGTTAGAGAGTGGGATGGGGACAAGGGGGGGGGGGGGACTTTAAATTGAATCAAGCTTGAGACGTCGAGGGGATTCTTATTCCGGTAATCAAAAGGCAGGATGATTCCAGGAGCGCGTATCCTGCCTCGTCCTCGTCCTCGTCCTCGGCACTGATCTACTGCCGATACTTGAGACCGAAATGACGGCGATATAAAAAACACTTTCTGCTCTCGGCTACTTTTTGATGGCAAGTCAGCAAAGTCTGCAATATTTATGATGCTCGGCTACCAGCACTAAACGTATCTTTCGCGATCCCAACACTTAGTGTCCTTAGATTGGCTTTTACTAAAATGTTCAACTATAAGTTGGATCTCTAGCTCACAGAAACATCTGAATTTCACTGCATGTGATTGGAAGTCGTCATGGCAACAGTTTCAACAAAATGTTCAACTATAAGTCGGATCTCTAGCTCACAGAAACATCTGAATTTCACTGCATGTGATTGGAAGTCGTCATGGCAACAGTTTCAACAAAATGTTCAACTATAAGTTGGATCTCTAGCTCACAGAAACATCTGAATTTCACTGCATGTGATTGGAAGTCGTCATGGCAACAGTTTCAACAAAATTTTGAACCATAAATTAAATCTCAACGTTTAAAGTACAATCATCGATATTTTAAAACGTAAAAAGTTTGTCGTCCATCAAATACCTGACCCAGCGCAGTGTTGCTTAACTTGCATCCCTCCAACCTCTCTCCTGAACAGAACTGGTCATGTGTATGATGGTCACCCATCCGATACCTGACCCAGCGCAGTGTTGCCTAACTTTCATCCCTCCAACCTCTCTCCCGAACAGAACTGGTCATGTGTATGATGGTCACCCATCCAATACCTGACCCAGCGCAGTGATTCTTAACTTTCATCCCTCCAACCTCTCTCCCGAACAGAACTGGTCATGTGTATGATGGTCATCCATCCAATACCTGACCCAGCGCAGTGATTCTTAACTTTCATCCCTCCAACCTCTCTCCCGAACAGAACTAGTCATGTGTATGATGGTCACCCATCCAATACCTGACCCAGCGCAGTGTTGCTTAACTTTCATCTTTCCAACCTCTCTCCCGAACAGAACTGGTCATGTTTATGATGGTCACCCATCCAATACCTGACTCAGCGCAGTGTTGCTTAACTTTCATCCTTCCAACCTCTCTCCTGAACAGAACTGGTCATGTGTATGATGGTCACCCATCCGATACCTGACCCAGCGCAGTGTTGCCTAACTTTCATCCCTCCAACCTCTCTCCCGAACAGAACTGGTCATGTGTATGATGGTCATCCATCCAATACCTGACCCAGCGCAGTGATTCTTAACTTTCATCCCTCCAACCTCTCTCCCGAACAGAACTAGTCATGTGTATGATGGTCACCCATCCAATACCTGACCCAGCGCAGTGTTGCTTAACTTTCATCCTTCCAACCTCTCTCCCGAACAGAACTGGTCATGTTTATGATGGTCACCCATCCAATACCTGACTCAGCGCAGTGTTGCTTAACTTTCATCCTTCCAACCTCTCTCCTGAACAGAACTGGTCATGTGTATGATGGTCACCCATCCGATACCTGACCCAGCGCAGTGTTGCCTAACTTTCATCCCTCCAACCTCTCTCCCGAACAGAACTGGTCATGTGTATGATGGTCACCCATCCAATACCTGACCCAGCGCAGTGATTCTTAACTTTCATCCCTCCAACCTCTCTCCCGAACAGAACTGGTCATGTGTATGATGGTCATCCATCCAATACCTGACCCAGCGCAGTGATTCTTAACTTTCATCCCTCCAACCTCTCTCCCGAACAGAACTAGTCATGTGTATGATGGTCACCCATCCAATACCTGACCCAGCGCAGTGTTGCTTAACTTTCATCCTTCCAACCTCTCTCCCGAACAGAACTGGTCATGTTTATGATGGTCACCTATGCAATGCAGAACTCACCTCCAATCCCTTCTGGTCGAATATGGTCTGCAGTTCTGGTCCAACCACCTCCAGCAACTGGCTCCGCTCCTCGGCGAAGTCTGGAATTAATAACAAGACAAGATTCAGCGGGAAATATTTGCAAGTGTTTGTGAAGTTTAGACCAACTGTTGCTTGGCAAGACTTGACTTGGAGTCTGCACTGAACAAATGCAACAACTTGCATAATTTACACACGTGATTTACAAGTATTGAAGCTCGAGTGTCACATTGGGAAAAGTACGTTACTGTGATTGCATTACTTAAAATAAATATGTTGCTCCTTCACTAAAATCACAAAATAACTTGAGATGTTCAATATTATCAGCAGCCGGCAAAAATTTGATCGTTTACTTGATATTTTTTATAAGAAACCAACAATTTTTATATTAAATGTGTACTTAATTATAACGACTCGTTAAGATTTTTTTCTCTAATACCTTGCAAAGAGTTTAAAAAATTTTAAAATAAAATCAATCAATTGACCACATTAAACAAATAAATAGTGCTATCAATGATCTAGAGAATATCGCAAGATTGACTTGGAATAGTAAAGGAAACGGCCGTGACTTTGAGTAATGGAACTGTCCCAGTATTTAACTGGCAAGATTGCAAGAGTCACGTGGCCATCTCTTGTTCAAACCGCCTCTAAAATGCATCTCCTCGTATTTTTGCTAAGAAAATTTATAAACCACACCTTTGCAGATCTTCCACCAATTTGCAAAAAAACATGTTTAATTCTGAAACATGAATGATTATTGTTTGTATGAAATACTGTGGACAAGTCCGATGGGCTTTGTTGAAAAGTCAACTCAAATAAATTGGTTATTTGTGTTTTTGTCTGAAATAAAATGAAAATGTAATTTATTTGAAAATACTGGCTTTTAGGAAAGAAATTATTTTTGATAAAATATCGCAGTACTGTTTAAATAACAATAACTTCTACCGTGATAACTAGAGTTTTGTTTTTCCCAACAAACAATCAATAATTCGCTTATCTTGTAAAATTCACCTCACGTTTGGTGACCTACAAAGATGATACGTATCAAACAACCCTCGAAGTATAGTTGAAACCACAACTCAGTTCACTTCCGGTTTTAAAGACTCCAAGGCTCGTGAATTGCTAACGCTGCCGCTAGACAAACAATAACAGACCGTTAACTAATCACATCTTTCCCCCTTGAAAGCAACGACATGGAAACAGTCTTAACGAGAGTACAACTTGACCCAAATCCGATGGAAGTGTAGAAAAAATTGTGAGTATTCACAGCCTCTTGGTTCTACTCTTTAGAGATCCGTCATTCTCATTAAATACACTAAAATCATCTCAAATATGACTTGCCTTGGCTTGAATAGTTAGAGCAACACCCGCGACAGGTGAAGATCGGGGTCCAAGTAGCTCAATTGGTTAGAGCAACACCCGCGACAGGTGGAGATCGGGGTCCAAGTAGCTCAATTGGTTAGAGCAACACCCGCGACAGGTGGAGATCGGGGTCCAAGTAGCTCAATTGGTTAGAGCAACACCCGCGACAGGTGGAGATCGGGGTCCAAGTAGCTCAATTGGTTAGAGCTACACCCGCGACAGGTGGAGATCGGGGTCCAAGTAGCTTAATTGGTTAGAGCAACACCCGCGACAGGTGGAGATCGGGGTCCAAGTAGCTCAATTGGTTAGAGCAACACCCGCGACAGGTGGAGATCGGGGTCCAAGTAGCTCAATTGGTTAGAGCAACACCCGCGACAGGTGGAGATCGGGGTTTGAGTCCGCGTTTGAGCATACATTTGTTAGAGTTTATCAGCGTTCCTAATAATAAAGATCTTACTTTTATTAACTCGTTAAAACGTACTAAAAGGTGCGTCTTTTTGACGTGCTGAGTAACGCAAAGACTGTTGTTTACAGCTTTACATACGAAGAGATTTGCTGGAATTTCAGTTGCTAAACAAGATGGAGATTCTTGGTTGACTCGTGACAGATTCGAAGATGTTTTGAAGTTGGTCCTCGATTTCAACCGAGGCTGTCTCTTGAAATTGATAGATTTCGCTGTTGAGCGTGACAGTGCGAATATACGGCGTGGATCTGAACTTTGCTCATGAGAATATACCCCTTACCACTCTGACGTCATGCGCTAGGTGAGCGGGGTCATGCGCTAGGTGAGCGGAGCGAGCGAACACTTAACTAACCAGAAACCTGGGTTCGTCTCCCAGTTCGGTCTGGTTCCATTCTGTCTGATCACCATCATTCACCTGCTGGTTTCATCTCCCAAGTGGAACCAAAATCTTAACAAAAACTATTTCAACTGGGTTTTGAATGCTAAGTAGGACAACTGAATTTCACAACGTTTCGTAACTTGTACCTGTTACTTTATCAAGGGTAAGAGCAGTCCTGACAATTTTCCAATAACAAAAGAACCACATAAAATTATAACAATTACCAAGTTCAAGCTTCCTAAATGCATCTAAATCCCTAAATCTAATCAGAAAATGTAATCTACAACCTCCAGTGGTTCTCTTCTCTCTGAGTCTTCTGAGTCTCGCCAATCTGTGTACTAACTTCCCACGTTTCTCCCCACAAAGATTCAATTCTATTATTCCTAAAGCAAGTTCAATTTTTGTGTTGCTTGCTATATTTGTGTGAATCACGTTCTGCTGGGCAAACGGTGAACCGGCTCGAACAGAATTACATTGTTGAAACATTGAAACATTGTTTTTAAGCGTTAGAAATATTGTATTTATTTCAAATTGATATCGGTGCAAACTTGTTTGAATATATTACAGATAAAAGACTATCAAACCTTGCACATTTTGTCTTTTAGAGATGAAAATCACACCTAAAAAATGCACAAAGTTGCAAACTCCCAGATTTTACTGCCACTATTTGGTTGTCAGGAGCCAAAACTGATGTCGCTGCAAATCGAAGTTTTTAAAATCAAAAATTAAAATTAAATAAATGAAACAAACTGCTAGTTATATATGTTAACTTGCGATTTGTTAGTATGTTTGTTGTATTTGTTTGTTTCTGATCAAGTTAGTAAGAGGATTAACACGGTTTCCCACTTAATATTGCTTACAATGCAAGTTATTCAAGTTAGCACAACGCCCAGTAAAGACTACGCACCCATTCATCGCTGATGGGACCGGGGTTTGATGGGACCGGGGTGGGGTTGGGTGAGGTTGGGCGACGGAAGTGAATAATGCCAACATCTACGTAGAGCAGAGTGGATGTGACGTCAGTAGATTGATGTTATTGCGTCATGAAATCAATTACGTCGTGTGATCAGGGAAAGGTAGGTGCAACGAATGGGTTTCATGCCCCCACCCCTTGGCACCCACCCCTTGGCCCCCACCCCTTGGCCCCCTCCCCTTGGCCCCCACCCCTTGGCCACCACCCCTTGGCCCCCACCCCTTGGCACCCACCCCTTGGCCCCCACCCCTTGGCCCCCACCCCTTGGCCCCCACCCCTTGGCACCCACCCCTTGGCCCCCACCCCTTGGCCCCCACCCCTTGGCCCCCACCCCTTGGCCCCCTCCCCTTGGCACCCACCCCTTGGCCCCCACCCCTTGGCACCCTCCCCTTGGCACCCACCCCTTGGCACCCACCCCTTGGCACCCGACGCGTTGTTGGGTCTAAGTGCACCTCGGTGATGTCAAGGCAAATAGATCGGGAACATTAGCGTCATTACGCACTAGCGTCTGCTAGAATTGGCATTTGCTGAGTTTATGAAATGCTGTGCATGTTTGGGTTGAGTAGGTTATGTATATCAATATTTTAGTCATTTATCTAAAATATATTTTCATGTTTTGTGTATTTAAGTCATGAAGTAATATATTTTTAAGCTAACTTATTCAATATCATGTAACGTTCTGTTGAATAAACAATATTAATATTATTATTATTTCTTTGTATGTTTAATTCAAGTCTTGTCTCTATGATATATTGCCATGTTATGCATATATGAGCAATGTATGTTCATTTGTTACTATTTCACAGAGAATTGATTTTCCACAAGACAAAGACTTGCTAAATACTGATCTTTGCAGAACAAAACTCCATCTTCGATTCACTAAGTCGATTGGTGACCAATCCAGATTATTTGTGCGACTTTGTGTTAGTATTTAGAAAAGTTTGTCGAGTTTTGCTGCACTTAGAAGCACTTAGTACTTACTCCGTACAAGACAACTGCATTACCTGATTTATTTCAATAAAGTGAGCTTTACTTTTCAGAATAAATGTCGGAAAGCTTCTAAATCCTAGCGAATCCATTTGCCGCTCTAGCAATATTCTACTTTGTTCTTTTCGTGGAATCAGTGAACATCGGTGTTTATAATCCCAGTGGTCGGCACTTTACTGGTTTGCCAATTCAAATGAAGTCAGTCAATTTAAAACCGGCGCTGGATTTATTAAACGCATAGTTTGTTGTTTATAACCAAAAAATAATGAAGTTCTCTTTTTATTATTAACAACACTATAACCGTCTCAAAAATTTTTTTTTTTTTTTATTTTTTTTCCATGAAACATTTTGTTACAATGTTGAACGGATTAGCGCCCTCTTAATAATAAAAATAACAATAAATATACAAAAATACAATAAAATACAGAATTTAAATATGTACAGTAAAATCACAAATAATTATTTGTAGTCAAAAATTCATTTAAACTATAAAAACAATTTGTAACTAAGAATTTATGTAGAGCTGATTTGAACTGGGATAGCGAGTCACTTGATTTAAAATGTTCGGGTAGCTTGTTAAAAATGGTAGGGCAAGCTCCACCGATCTGTTTTATGAACTTAGTCGTTCTGTATTTATTAATAGATAAGTTATGTGGGTGCCTGGTATCGTGATCGTGTATATCCCTATTTAAAATAAAATCAGACTTGTTTTTGTATACAAATAATGCGCAGTCATAAATATACTGGGAAAATAGAGTTAAAACATTATATTTGATAAAAAATTTGCGTACACTGGTTCGACCTCTGACTCTGGCTACAATTCTGATGGCTTTCTTTTGGATTTTGAAAATACTTTGAGCAAGTGTTGAGTTCCCCCAAAACATTAAAATGATGACCAAACGCGGACCCCGATCTCCACCTGTCGCGGGTGTTACTCTAACCAATTGAGCTACTTGAACCCCGATCTCCACCTGTCGCGGGTGTTGCTCTAACCAATTGAGCTACTTGGACCCCGATCTCCACCTGTCGCGGGTGTTGCTCTGAACCATTGAGCTACTTGGACCCCGATCTCCACCTGTCGCGAGTGTTGCTCTAACCAATTGAGCTACTTGGACCCCGATCTCCACCTGTCGCGGGTGTTGCTCTAACCAATTGAGCTACTTGGACCCCGATCTCCACCTGTCGCGGATGTTGCTCTAACCAATTGAGCTACTTGGACCCCGATCTCCACCTGTCGCGGATGTTGCTCTAACCAAATGAGCTACTTGGACCCCGATCTCCACCTGTCGCGGGTGTTGCTCTAACCAATTGAGCTACTTGGACCCCGATATCCACCTGTCGCGAGTGTTGCTCTAACCAATTGAGCTACTTGGACCCCGATCTCCACCTGTCACGGGTGTTGCTCTAACCAATTGAGCTACTTGGACCCCGATCTCCACCTGTCGCAGGTGTTGCTCTAACCAATTGAGCTACTTGGACCCCGATCTCCACCTGTCACGGGTGTTGCTCTAACCAATTGAGCTACTTGGACCCCGATATCCACCTGTCGCGAGTGTTGCTCTAACCAATTGAGCTACTTGGACCCCGATCTCCACCTGTCACGGGTGTTGCTCTAACCAATTGAGCTACTTGGACCCCGATCTCCACCTGTCGCAGGTGTTGCTCTAACCAATTGAGCTACTTGGACCCCGATCTCCACCTGTCACGGGTGTTGTTCTAACCAATTGAGCTACTTGGACCCCGATCTCCACCTGTCGCGGGTGTTGCTCTAACCAATTGAGCTACTCGGACACTGGCTTTTGAGACTATGTTAGTGTTTTTGATGAGAATGACGGATCTCCAAGGAGTAGAACCAAGAGGCTGTGAATACTCGCAGTCACTCTGATTCTAGTGACGCTTTATCACGTCACAACAAAATTGTTGGAATGTATGGAGATTTTTTTTTAGATCTATAATTTAATTAAGATTGTTGATCCAGTTTCTATGATTCTACAACTAAAGTTGCAGCTAAATTAACCTCGAGTTAAGCTTGCACTTAAGTTAAGCTTTTTTTGCTTCTTAATTGCAAATTGCATGTGATTGGAAGGCGCCTTGTATTTAAACTCCAAAACTAATCAAAAGTAAAGACAATTGAGGCATCCAAGTTAAGACAAGTCAATTTTTAGCTACGGATCTTTGTAAAACATACTTTACTCACAAGTCAATACCCATTTTACAAAAACCGGATTTTTCAATTCTAGTCCCCAAGTCTAGAAAAGTAAGAGAAAATTATAACGCACGTGTTTTACCTTGAATTTGTTGAACTTTGTGTGAATTTTACGCGGCATCGTTTGTACGAACCGGTTTTAATCGGTTTTTTGTAATGTT
The DNA here is from genome assembly GCA_947568835.1 of Protonemura montana. Taxonomy (NCBI): domain Eukaryota; kingdom Metazoa; phylum Arthropoda; class Insecta; order Plecoptera; family Nemouridae; genus Protonemura; species Protonemura montana. Next base: position 1,022,301 of record OX387609.1, read on the forward strand.
TTAGCGAAACAGCCGCCGCTTAGCATCGAACCCAGGACTGCGAGAAGCTGCTTTTAATGCGGTTTATTGCAGAGAGAAACTTTGCTCGCGAACTGATCATTTCTTGAACGTCTGTTAATGTTAGCGGCAAGTAATTAAATCTGTTTGAATTGATTCAGTGATTTCGACTTTCACCCGCGCATTAAACCGTTCATCTCTGATACAATCCGATGTCATTGTGTTTTTTTAAGTACATATTTTACTTGTTTAGCTTGATTTAGTTCAACGATAAAACGTACAGAATTCCTTTCTTGCCCGAATTACTTTCCGTTCATTGGTAATTAGTGAAGAAGTAATAAATAAGCATAAATATTTAGCAAAAACAGTGACTTTCATGGCGTCTCTTTCACTGAAAATAGATTTCCTAGATTTAAAGGAAAGCTTAACTGAATAACTGAGTAATTACCTTATTTAATCCTGATTGCTTTTATTTCGCTAAGCTAAACGTCTGTAAAACTAGCAGTACCCGCTGCCTAGCGGCCGCTATTGGTGTTGAGGGAGTGGGCAAGACTTCAAATTTAAAAAAGAAATATTTAAAAAAAAGTTGCTCGAATTTTGTCAGATGCCCTTTCCTAAGCTTCAAATGGGACCTCAACCATGAGTACTAAGAAAATGCTAAGAAAATAAAGTGCTATGCCCTTAAGACTTGTTAAAGCCGCCTCTACGCCAGTACCCTATGCCATGAAGACATCCCCGATGGGCAGGTAATGACTCAAATATGGCCATCATCTAGGTCCTAAGACCTGGGATCGAACCTGAACATTATTGGAGCTTCTCGTTAAATAATAGAGAATCTATAGACAAGACAATGCCTAGAGATCCATCTTTGTTCATCACATTATTTCTATCTTGGTTCGGATATTTAAAGTATTTCAGCCGCGAGGCCAGCATCCGAGGACGACACGATCGTGATAACGCGGGAAAATCAATCCAGGTGAAAGGAAAATATTTAACAGAGTTGCAAAGCCGAGGAAATGTGGAAGAAAATGGGTACTGACAGTTTCCATGAGATTGATTTTGTTTGCTTCTCGCTGTTTTTAAGTCGGCTCTTTGGGAGAATCTTTGCGTGTGTTCCTTGAAAGGTCTTGCGTGTTCGGAGAAAGTATTTTCAAACTGCGGGGTGTGTTTTTTTAGAGTGAAAGGAACGGTGTTTTTGTGCAAAAAAGTGGCTTTTCATGGCAGGTCTAAGTTTATTTATGTAATCACAAGAATGATGGGTAAAGTTAAGTGCAGTGAATGAGTACCACCAGGAAAAACTGACGCTAATCGAAGAAAGTGATACTTGGTTACTGTTGCCCGTAGCAGCTCTATTAAAATGTCTTTAAAGCTGATGTTCACGTGGAAAATTATGAAAATGCTATTAATTTTGCCTGTATTTGATAATTATAAAGTGGTCAAAATATCAAATCATTCGAATTGTATCATTTTTGTTTAAAAAATGGTAAAAAACTAAAATTGCAATGAAATTTTAAACCAATTTAAGTTTGACTTTTCTGTTTTTACAGCAGTGAAAGTTAAATAATTAATCTTTCTTGGCACAACGGTCTCCAGGAAGCCTAAAAGAAAGAGGAAACGAACAAAGAAGATCTCTCTTTTCTTCCAGATGAAGCAAATATTTCCTAAATCTAGGGCTTTTCAAGTCACTTTCAGCCATTTCGGGAAACAAAACATGTGAGCTTTGAAAAACACATTCAAGAAACGCAAGATATTTCACCAAATGTCTCAGAATGGTTCAAACTTCTAAAGTTATTTTTATAAAAACTAGCGCGTAGACCTTTTCAAGAAGATACCACCCGCCACACCAACCTACGTTATGCGCCAGTTAAATATTGCAAAAATAAAAATAAATAAACACATTCAGAATGTGAACCTGCCAGGTCAAAAGCACTCAGCAAACACGAGCTGCCACGAGCTGCCACGAGCTGCCACGAGCTGCCACGAGCTGCCACGAGCACACCCGTCCCATTATTCCTAATTCAAAATGCAATCTGACATTGTAGTTATCATAAATACATAAAACTCAGCAATTTACATCCAGACATGCTCTGCCAACAAACAGAACGTTACTGGCTTCACTCAAAAACATTTCAAGCTTGGTCGAAACAATGTGAAACAGAGTTCTCTACGTTTTATACCAATCTCAACTGCTCTATCCGCTAATTCAGCAATATCATCACAATCTGCTTACACGGGTCAATTGGCAAAGAACGAGTTGGGATCATTTATTAACATTTTCATAAATCAATTTATTGGTTAACGACGCATTTTTTCGACAACGCACTCTATGGCACCGGTCTAGTGGGGTAGGTTCATAAAAAATACTTTTTATCGATAGTTTTTAGACCCATGTCTACTTGATGTAAACTTAGCACTAGTTTTAACAAAAACTATTTCAACTGGGTTTTGAATGCTAAGTAAAGGACAACTAAATTTCCCAACGTTTCGTAACTTATACCTGTTACTTTATCAAGGGTAAGAACAGTCCTGACAATTTTCCAATAACAAAAGAACCACACAAAATTATAACAATTACCAAGTTCAAGCTTCCTAAATGCATCTAAATAAAATAATCAGGTTCAATAACTTAAAAATTTAACAAAAACTGGTTAGTTTTTAGTTTTTGTTAAAACTATTGCTAAGGATAAATCAAGTAGACATGAGTCTAAAAACCATCATAACTAAAAAAACTAACGTACTTTGTATTTTCTGAAATAAAATCCCGAACAAATTGGCGCTTTCTATTATTCTACGTGGCACCTAGATCATGGAGAAAAAGACTTGGACACGGGATTTTAACTGGGTTTTAGGAGAGGGTGAGGAAAGGAGGCTGACAGCAAGGATTATCTGGGGCTTGACGCTCCAGGTTCGTCTCCCGACCCATGTTTCAGAACACGTTGACATAAGCTAAGCTCTTTTCCTCGTTTGTCACGTTCCCACGTCGACGACGCTCCAGCAAAGCTCGGCTCGGAGAGCGCCGCTGTTTGGGAAAATCAAAATGTGCACTGTTTTTTGTTTGGCAATCAATCGAATGTTTTGATCAAACAAAGCTGTTGTAATTGAAATAATTGAGTGCTATCAACATTGGTTGCTATCAGATAAAAACCTCTCTGGAAATACAAAACAGTTTTGTAGATTGCCTCGTGTTCCTCTTTTATTTACAATAGAAGACCGGACGCTTTCTTTTTCTCTGTTTATTTATGACTTTTCGATGAAAATTAACAGAATCGGCCATTTTGTTGCAAGTTTTGCGTTTAATACTGAAAAACCCAGATGCTTATTAATAAAATTATCCTAAAACAACAAATAATCCAGTACCTTGATCTGGAGTCCTGCTCTGTTCACAGTACTCCAACTTTAATGTCTAGCTTGTTAACCTGGTTCACTTATCAGAATCCCAATCACATGTCCTCCACTCAACCAACATATAATCAAGTACCTTGATCTGGAGTCCTGCTCTGTTCACAGTACTCCAACTTTAATGTCTAGCTTGTTAACCTGGTTCACTTATCAGAATCCCAATCACATGTCCTCCACTCAACCAACATATAATCAAGTACCTTGATCTGGAGACCTGCTTTGTTCACAGTACTCCAGCTTTAATGTCTAGCTTGTTAACCTGGTTCACTTATCAGAATCCCAATCACATGTCCTCCACTCAACCAACATATAATCAAGTACCTTGATCTGGAGTCCTGCTCTGTTCACAGTACTCCAACTTTAATGTCTAGCTTGTTAACCTGGTTTACTTATCAGAATCCCAATCACATGTCCTCCACTCAACCAACATATAATCAAGTACCTTGATCTGGAGACCTGCTCTGTTCACAGTACTCCAACTTTAATGTCTAGCTTGTTAACCTGGTTTACTTATCAGAATCCCAATCACATGTCCTCCACTCAACCAACATATAATCAAGTACCTTGATCTGGAGTCCTGCTCTGTTCACAGTACTCCAACTTTAATGTCTAGCTTGTTAACCTGGTTTACTTATCAGAATCCCAATCACATGTCCTCCACTCAACCAACATATAATCAAGTACCTTGATCTGGAGTCCTGCTCAGTTCACAGTACTCCAACTTTAATGTCTAGCTTGTTAACCTGGTTTACTTATCAGAATCCCAATCACATGTCCTCCACTCAACCAACATATAATCAAGTACCTTGATCTGGAGACCTGCTCTGTTCACAGTACTCCAACTTTAATGTCTAGCTTGTTAACCTGGTGTACTTATCAGAATCCCAATCACATGTCCTCCACTCAACCAACATATAATCAAGTACCTTGATCTGGAGACCTGCTCTGTTCACAGTACTCCAACTTTAATGTCTAGCTTGTTAACCTGGTTCACTTATCAGAATCCCAATCACATGTCCTCCACTCAACCAACATATAATCAAGTACCTTGATCTGGAGTCCTGCTCTGTTCACAGTACTCCAACTTTAATGTCTAGCTTGTTAACCTGGTTCACTTATCAGAATCCCAATCACATGTCCTCCACTCAACCAACATATAATCAAGTACCTTGATCTGGAGTCCTGCTCTGTTCACAGTACTCCAACTTTAATGTCTAGCTTGTTAACCTGGTTCACTTATCAGAATCCCAATCACATGTCCTCCACTCAACCAACATATAATCAAGTACCTTGATCTGGAGTCCTGCTCTGTTCCCAGTACTCCAACTTTAATGTCTAGCTTGTTAACCTGGTTTACTTATCAGAATCCCAATCACATGTCCTCCACTCAACCAACATATAATCAAGTACCTTGATCTGGAGTCCTGCTCTGTTCACAGTACTCCAACTTTAATGTCTAGCTTGTTAACCTGGTTTACTTATCAGAATCCCAATCACATGTCCTCCACTCAACCAACATATAATCAAGTACCTTGATCTGGAGTCCTGCTCTGTTCACAGTACTCCAACTTTAATGTCTAGCTTGTTAACCTGGTTTACTTATCAGAATCCCAATCACATGTCCTCCACTCAACCAACATATAATCAAGTACCTTGATCTGGAGTCCTGCTCTGTTCACAGTACTCCAACTTTAATGTCTAGCTTGTTAACCTGGTTCACTTATCAGAATCCCAATCACATGTCCTCCACTCAACCAACATATAATCAAGTACCTTGATCTGGAGTCCTGCTTTGTTCACAGTACTCCAACTTTAATGTCTAGCTTGTTAACCTGGTTCACTTATCAGAATCCCAATCACATGTCCTCCACTCAACCAACATATAATCAAGTACCTTGATCTGGAGTCCTGCTTTGTTCACAGTACTCCAACTTTAATGTCTAGCTTGTTAACCTGGTTTACTTATCAGAATCCCAATCACATGTCCTCCACTCAACCAACATATAATCAAGTACCTTGATCTGGAGACCTGCTCTGTTCACAGTACTCCAACTTTAATGTCTAGCTTGTTAACCTGGTTTACTTATCAGAATCCCAATCACATGTCCTCCACTCAACCAACATATAATCAAGTACCTTGATCTGGATTCCTGCTCTGTTCACAGTACTCCAACTTTAATGTCTAGCTTGTTAACCTGGTTCACTTATCAGAATCCCAATCACATGTCCTCCACTCAACCAACATATAATCAAGTACCTTGATCTGGAGTCCTGCTTTGTTCACAGTACTCCAACTTTAATGTCTAGCTTGTTAACCTGGTTCACTTATCAGAATCCCAATCACATGTCCTCCACTCAACCAACATATAATCAAGTACCTTGATCTGGAGTCCTGCTTTGTTCACAGTACTCCAACTTTAATGTCTAGCTTGTTAACCTGGTGTACTTATCAGAATCCCAATCACATGTCCTCCACTCAACCAACATATAATCAAGTACCTTGATCTGGAGACCTGCTTTGTTCACAGTACTCCAACTTTAATGTCTAGCTTGTTAACCTGGTTTACTTATCAGAATCCCAATCACATGTCCTCCACTCAACCAACATATAATCAAGTACCTTGATCTGGAGTCCTGCTCTGTTCACAGTACTCCAACTTTAATGTCTAGCTTGTTAACCTGGTTTACTTATCAGAATCCCAATCACATGTCCTCCACTCAACCAACATATAATCAAGTACCTTGATCTGGAGACCTGCTCTGTTCACAGTACTCCAACTTTAATGTCTAGCTTGTTAACCTGGTTTACTTATCAGAATCCCAATCACATGTCCTCCACTCAACCAACATAACAAAACAATATACCTCAACATAGCACCAAGTCTAACGACGCATTAATGCGTCAATCACAACGCATCATAGTCAATTGTCTAGCTCAGGTGCGTACATGCATTTTAATTGTCTGACTCAGGTGCGTGCACGCATTTCAATTGTCTGACTCAGGTGCGTGCACGCATTTCAATTGTCTGACTCAGGTGCGTACACGCATTTCAATTGTCTGACTCAGGTGCGTACATGCATTTTAATTGTCTGACTCAGGTGCGTACACGCATTTCAATTGTCTAGCTCAGGTGCGTGCACGCATTTCAATTGTCTAGCTCAGGTGCGTACACGCATTTCAATTGTCTGACGCAGGTGTGTACACGCATTTCAACTGTCTAACTCAGGTGCGTGCACGCATTTCAATTGTCTGACTCAGGTGCGTACACGCATTTCAATTGTCTAACTCAGGTGCGTACACGCATTTCAATTGTCTAACTCAGGTGCGTACACGCATTTCAATTGTGACGCGAAGGTTTGTTATACAAACACGTTCGAAGCTTGAAAACTACTATGACAAAAATACCGGCATCGTAATGTCGGAACAGAACAACCAGTCAACTTTTGTCAACTCCAACGAACTGGAAAGAAATTGCAATATTCAAGTTTTTTTGACTTTGCATGAAATGAAAATGTTTGTGTTGTTTCCTGTCAACCTTGACAAGTGAAGTATCTGATAAAATCGCTTGCATTCCATCCTAGAATAGAATGTCTTCACAGAACCAGAGCAAGAAGATTCCTAGCAAGACACCGCACCTTTGCCAGGTAAAATAGTTCAGAACTCTACCACCGGATGGCGTTCATTATAATTTAATATAATATGTGTATTTCAAAGTGATCTTATACAGATATTGAGACGTCATGTAATGTACAATTTACCTTATATAAAAGAATTTATAGTCATGTCTCACTCGCACTATTGATCATCGCAATTTCTGAAGATAAAGATGTGTTTTATAATTATTTATCGGTCAAGTGTTTATTATTCAAATAGAAGTCGTTACTGCTTTTCCAAAAAAAAAAAAAACGCTGCTAATAATAAAAACATGAGCAGCTTTAAAATGTGTGACATTTATACCAGTGTTTAACTGCTTTGCGGCCGAACTTTAAACTTTAAAACCATTGGCAGTGATTTACCTTTCATAGCTGTTGTTCCTTAAATATGGCTCATCTGTTCGGCGCTATTTGTCGTGAAGCTTGTTTGTAGGGGGCGCGTTTAACTTGTCAAATATTACAGATCTGCAAAGTGATTTCAGTAACATTAACTGCAAGGATGTGAGGTAAAGATCAAGCGTGTAAATCGAGTCATGATAGCAGCGAAACTGTTCAACCAATAAGAACGCTCGCTCAAGTTACCTGTCCGGCCTTGCTTTGCCTTGCAGGTCAACTGGTGACCTTTAGGTCGGTTAGAGGAGGGGTGAGACCCGGCGCCTCCACCGCACGCTGGACGAGCAACAGGCTGCTATCGACCCGTGGCCCGGTGAAGGGGTAAAGAGCGGTAGGACCCCTCCTACCCCCCGGTCCACCGGGTCGGTGTTGGAAAGCACGCATGTAATAGGGATTGGCTTCGGTCAAAGAAGAGATCAACGATTTTTCTGTCACGTGTTTTTAAATATCTGTTTTATACCGAATGAGTCGCAGAGGGTAAGCGATTTTATTCCATAGACCACAGAAAAAAGTGAGTTGAAATTTGTGTTTGCAGGATTTTTTTGTATTTTGTGTAATTAAATTGTCAGATATTTTCAAATGTTGTTTGTTTCCCGTGATCTTTGAGAGCGATCGAGGCGAGCGAAGAAGAGAAAGTGTTCACGACGTTGTCCAACTTTCTCTGAAAACAGAATCGGTTTGCTTTGCTACTCGAAATGAAAGCGGTTTGATCCCAAGTTCTTGGCTTGCGGGTTCCACTCGGCGACGGCTGCTCAAATATGGAATCGTCAGCGAATAAAGAAGTTGCCTTACGATATGTATTTTTATTTGCTCGCAAGTAAATTTACTTTCGCAAAACGCAGGATTATCGATGCCGATTAAAGTATAAGGAGTATTTTGCTATCTGAAATTTAGATTCAAATTCAATTAGAATTGGTGATGGAATTTCGATATGACTTGATTTAAATATTGGAATTAAATTGTTATGGAAATGGTCGGCAGATAATCTTCTGATGCTAATGTGATTTGAATTTATGTTGATAAAACCTTGCATATGAAATACTGTTCTGTTTTTACATATTACCACAGATATTACCTATTCTCAAATATGATATATCTTTAAATATGTCCTGTCATTGGATATTAATTATGTCTTGATATCTTCATCTCTTTATCTGTATAAAGAGATGGACTTAACTCTGTAATTGTTTTTAGTGCAATGAAATAAACAGAGATTCATCTCATCTCATCTCATCTCATCTCATCTCATCTCATCTCATCTCATCTCATCACATTTCATGCAGATGCAGATGGAGATGGAGATGGAAACTCCTGAAGGTTGAAAAAGCTGGTGGAGGTTGGACTCGATTATTGGGTAACGAGTGATTGACTGCTTGGGTTTAATTTGAGTAACATTTGGTAAAAATCACTACTTTACATTACTGCTGACGTCACACTCGTCTCTAGCAACGCTTGTTTTGACACAAAATCGCTGCTTGTTATTTATTTTAATTTTAAGCGCATGAAACCTGTTTTCCGTTCGGTTCGATTTACAGTTTTTTTATTCATGTACCTACTAATGAAATTAAAAGTTTACAATTGAAAATATACTTTTGCTAAAAGACTGTTTCTGTATTGTATTTTATAATTAAATAAAAATGAAGATTATTTATCAACAAAGTGACGAATCATCATCCAGTTTAATTTTCCCCGGGGTTTGTTTCTGATAAAATATTCGATGAACAAACCGGCAATAGGCAGCATTGGTAAAAACTAACTCATTCTTGGGTATCGAAGGAAGATCTGAGCGAGTTGTCGTGGAATCCTGTTAATTCTGGAAGACTTGAATATAGGGAGTAGAACGGAGATCAAGTAACAATGGGGATTCCTGGCTGAACGAGGACAGAATGTCGAAGCAGTGTGTAAGTTGGTGTAGCTAAATGTGTCTGTAAGTTGACACTTCTTGGGTAGAATTGGTAGCGCTCAAGTTAGAAAAAGTAAGGAACGATTTAAAAATATGTCAGGATACTTAAAAGACCATGGCATTGAGTTTTCTAAGATAGTATTGAAGATATTTGAGGATATTACTTTTAGCTTTGAGAGTGTTTATCGTGTGTAAATGACAACAATTTGACAGGAAATGAGTAGCTTTTAAATGACAAAGCTGTTCCAACAATAATACAGTAAAAACAAGCTTTCAGTATAAAAAGGAGATAATTCTTTCTACAAAATACTAACATTTTTCGCAATTAAGTGCAACTTATATTCTGTGAAAACCACACAGAGCAAGTAAGAAACGGAAGTTTGATTAGTAATCGTTATTATAAATAATAGAGATAAAATAGGCATAAAAACGGATAAAATTAGGAAACAAGTCTTTTAAAAGTCAATAAGCTTGGTTCACGTAAGAACTTCAATCATTTTGCTAGAAATTCGTAAATCCTTTCTCGTATTTCTGCAATAAGCCACATTTCGTGAAGCTGCCATAGAAAGCAACGAAGAGATTCTACTTTCCGATTTCAAATTGTACAGACTTCCAACGACAGTTAGCAATCAGGATAAAACCATAACATCCAGATCTATTCCCAGATCTATCCCAGATCTATTCCCAGATCTATCCCCAGATCTATCCCAGATCTATCCCAGATCTATCCCAGATCTATCCCAGATCTATCCCAGATCTATCCCCAGATCTATCCCAGATCTATCCCAGATCTATCCCAGATCTATCCCAGATCTATCCCCAGATCTATCCCAGATCTATCCCAGATCTATCCCAGATCTATCCCAAATCTATCCCAGATCTATCCCAGATCTATCCCAGATCTATCCCAGATCTATCCCAGATCTATCCCAGATCTATCCCAGATCTATCCCAGATCTATCCCAGATCTATCCCAGATCTATCCCAGATCTATCCCAGATCTATCCCAGATCTATCCCAGATCTATCCCAGATCTATCCCAGATCTATCCCAGATCTATCCCAGATCTATCCCAGATCTATCCCAGATCTATCCCAGATCTATCCCCAGCTTGATGGAGCGGTGGATGTCTAACCTGCAGTGCAGACTAAAGTTCAGAACGCAGTGATGGGGAAACCTCAACTCTCCTGCCTGACCCGTTTTATGAAGCAAACGAAACTTTTTTATGCATACCTTTGAAGATATAAATTTTCATTATAAAGTTCTATCCAGGCCGGTGGCTGCTTCAAACAAAATTAATACCAAACTGCGGTGCTTTTATTTGGCGTACAGAATCTTCTTAAGTGATATTTTTTAAAGTGAACGTCTGGGAATACTGATAATAAATTAAATTGATAGACGTCAAAGCGCAGCGACGGATGGTGAACTCATAGGGCAATATTTTTTATATTAACTTTGCGAAAACGCTTCTTATTTTTTAGTAAAAACTGGGCTTTTTTGACGCCCATTTGTTGTAAACGCCGACTGGTATTAAATAACAAAAAAATACTTATTTCCAAAGTAACCATTGGATGTAAAAGCGGTGTCTAATTCCTTCTGTTCTTTGACCAGCATTTGCAAAAAAACTAGAATACACCTTACAAGCACTCACGTCTAGGCACTCAACAGTAGAACTACGTAACATGTTTTCTTTTCATCACACTTTCACAAAATACTCTTCCATTTGCAATATAAAAAACAACTGCTTCCATCGTGACAATCTTTATCTCTGGAAAGAGACCACTTTTCTGCGGGGGAAAAAAGCCTCACACTATGTCCCGACGAAATCCCTTGCAAACTCCAGGTGAAGCATCCTCCGAGGCCAACAGCTGAGCACAAGCACAGCGTTTAATAATTTACAAGTTATCACGGCTCTCAGTAAATACCACGGGGAGGCTGGGGAGATGATCAGACATGGAGCCGACTGCAATGAAGTGCGATCGAAGCAAAGAACTCTCGCTTGGAATTTGTAAGCAGGGCATTTTTATACCCTCGCCGAGTCTAGCTGAGTTATGACGTAGCATTTCTCTCTCCTGTTTCTTTTAGGTTATCTTCTTTGCTCGGGTGTAAGGCCCACATTGAGTGAGAGAGACAGAGATACGAGAGAGAGAACGAATAAACCACGGATCGAATGAGTAACGGTTCGGATAAAGTTGGCAAAAATACGTATTGAATACTGAGATCAGCTTACATTGCTGTCAGGTGGCGGTGAGATCAGCTTACATTGCTGCTAGGTGGCGGTGAGATCAGCTTACATTGCTGTCAGGTGGCGGTGAGATCAGCTTACATTGCTGCTAGGTGGCGGTGAGATCAGCTTACATTGCTGTCAGGTGGCGGTGAGACTAGCTTACATTGCTGTCAGGTGGCAGTGAGATCAGCTTACATTGCTGCTAGGTGGCGGTGAGATCAGCTTACATTGCTGCTAGGTGGCGGTGGTTGGTAAGGTTGTTTTATTTCTGCTGGGAGTTTCTTGGAGGCTTTGCACGCTACAATATCGTGGCCGCTAAGTGGTTAGGACTTGCGTGGTCTGCGTTCGTTGCGGATGGGTCATAGCGTGTGTCGAGCACGCGAGATCAGCGACTCTGTTTTGCTTTAGTTTAAGAAACTTCTGCAGTCTCAAGTTAATTGGAAATCTAATCTTTCCGTGTAAAACTAGAGTTTTTTTTTTTGTATCTAGTTTCTGTTCTCATTTGAATTCAGTTTGAAACTCAGTTAGAATTTCTAATGGGATTTGTTGTGCAAATACAGCAAGAATGTTTAACTCTTATCACTTTACATTCCTTAATTGTGCTACCTTCGGGGGGGAAATGCGATCTCAAAAAGAGACACGAAATTTGCGAATGCCAAGCTTTGCTAGAAACATGTTTTTCCAATAAAATACTTTGGATAGCAAAGTAAGCTTTTGTTTGGTGAACAAAAAGTTGCTTCAGAGAATATGGATCTGTTCCAATAAAACATGCGACCGTACCAACATTTACTGATGTTCATCTACTTTGTTTTGTTGGTAATGTTTCGATAACTTTCATTTACACTTTTAGTTAATTGTAAAGTCTTTAATCAACGGACGCGATAGCATTGCACACAAATACAGCTTCGCTGTTCACCAGCATTTATTACAATCAGTGTTCGAAGCAAATTGAAAAAATAACTCAAATGTTTCCTGATCAAAAAATGATTTAATAGAGTCAAAGAATTATTAGGAATACAAATTAACATGCATGCGTGACACTGTTTTACGAAAATTATTAACATGTTGAATAAAAGGGTTAATTTTTCAGTCACTTCCGTCAAACAACCAGAATGAGTTCCTGTGACAAGAACAAATGTATTATTATTACTATGACTAACATTATTTACACGACATTAAAATTATAATTTATTTACACGAATGGTTATCGAACCAATCAGCGTGAATGGCAACCCTGCCCCCGATCCGCCCTTCAGCCCACTTTGCGTAGCATCGAACCAGCGCAAGCCAGCAATTTCTGTGTCAATATTATCCTTACTAAAGCTTACCTCAATTAAGCTTGAAACAGCAGTCGTAATGGTTTCCGTTGGAATAGTTGATTAAACGAATGGTTAGCGCTTAGCAACGTCCCCCCCCCCCTCCCTCACCCCCCCTGAATTACTCAGCTCGTGGGAAGAATTGTGACATCTATTGCATCCAACTTCCCGAAATTCTCATGGAAACATTGGAAAAATACTTTAAATTCGTTCGGATGTTTCACCGGCTGAACAATCTTTGGCTCATTTGATAGGAATTGCCTTGGAATAATAATAATAATAATAATAATAATAATAATAGTGAGTTTGTGGTTGGTTTTGATCAATAAACTGATATATAGACAGTCGTTATTTCAGTAAAAGTTCAGGTACAGAATGTTCAGGAAATGTCCCTGATTAGCAGAAAAGTGGTTATATTTTTAAATTAGCACCCGTTTGACAGAATATGTCTGTTTGAACAGTTTCTATACCAAGTTAAGAAGTGGTTAAACGTGAAGATTATTTAAAAGACAATTAAAATTGAAGTTTTCATCAAAAGAAAGCTACGGACAACACTGTTTAATTGTTGTAGGAAGTATCTTCTAGCGTTGTCACTTTTGTTATGAAGTTTAGATTCTATTATCAAAGTTTGAGATATGAACTTCTCCTAGCAGACAAGATCTGTATCAGTAATCATGTAGCTAAAACTTCACGACATTAAGGATCACGTGAAGTTTGTCAAACCGCTATCCCAGCCGTTACACCGTGCAATTTACCCGGTAAAAACTGCTGACTTCAACATTAAATATTATCTTCTTATAGTTTTTACAAGCGTTTCGTAAAAAACATTAAGCCATGACAGCAGAACATTTTCTCCCAACTTGACGCTAATTTCGATATGTGCTACAGAATTGGATCACAAACTCGGCAGCGTTAAGCTTTGAAAAGCAGTAGAAATAATGGAAGCCGTTTGGCAAGCGGCGCTCGATTCGTTAGCGTTTGAAAAGTGCTAATCCCTTTGTCATGGCAAGTCGCACGTTCCGACAGGATTTACTAGAGCTACCATTTTAACATTTCAATCTCACTGATTGGCGGCCATTGTTGGGGCTGGCTGATCTGAATATCGTTTTACATCTGGAAATCCATGGACCTTTTGTTGCATTCACCAGCTTCCATCATTATCCAGGATAAATAAAATAAAATAAATATCTATCCTTCCTCTGTTGGATTCAACAAAAGTTGATATCGTTTCTTTTCTTTTTTTTTCAATCTTGTTAACTTTCAAGAAACGAAACGAGCCAGAAAATAATGACCTCGTTTATTCGATTAGTGTTGACAAATTGGATCTTGTGATTTCATTCCACTTCCGTTTGTTGTGTCTTGTGATCTGAAAACTCAGCAGCCAATCGTCACGATGAAAACTCAGCTGGAGGAAAACTGAGACTAATTGAGCGGATCGTCTCGGAAAATGATTTTCCCGGCGGTCTAGCGTCAAGTCTGCATCGATGTTTGCATCTGAGCTGGTAGTCAAGTTTGCATCTGAGCTGGTAGTCAAGTTTGCATCTGAGCTGGTAGTCAAGTTTGCATCTGAGCTGGTAGTCAAGTTTGCATCTGAGCTGGTAGTCAAGTTTGCATCTGAGCTGGTAGTCAAGTTTGCATCTGAGCTGGTAGTCAAGTTTGCATCTGAGCTGGTAGTCAAGTTTGCATCTGAGCTGGTAGTCAAGTTTGCATCTGAGCTGGTAGTCAAGTTTGCATCTGAGCTGGTAGTCAAGTTTGCATCTGAGCTGGTAGTCAAGTTTGCATCTGAGCTGGTAGTCAAGTCTGCATCTGAGCTGGTAGTCAAGTTTGCATCTGAGCTGGTAGTCAAGTTTGCATCTGAGCTGGTAGTCAAGTTTGCATCTGAGCTGGTAGTCAAGTTTGCATCTGAGCTGGTAGTCAAGTTTGCATCTGAGCTGGTAGTCAAGTTTGCATCTGAGCTGGTAGTCAAGTTTGCATCTGAGCTGGTAGTCAAGTTTGCATCTGAGCTGGTAGTCAAGTTTGCATCTGAGCTGGTAGTCAAGTTTGCATCTGAGCTGGTAGTCAAGTTTGCATCTGAGCTGGTAGTCAAGTTTGCATCTGAGCTGGTAGTCAAGTTTGCATCTGAGCTGGTAGTCAAGTTTGCATCTGAGCTGGTAGTCAAGTTTGCATCTGAGCTGGTAGTCAAGTCCGCATTAGTTTGGTTAGAATTGAACTTCATATGCCACCGCTTAGCACAGCACAAGATATTTGTGACAAAAACTATTTCAGCTGGGTTTTCATTGCTAAGCATTCATGCACTTAGCATTTAGAACCCAGTTGAAATAGTGTTTGCCAAAACTAGTGCTAAGTTTAAATATGGAAGACATGAGTCTAAAAACAATTAAAAAAAATACATTTTTAACAAGCATTTTCATTTCCCACCACAATAAAATCTATCAAAAGCAGACATTCAAAAATAATTTCAGGTTTATATGACAGGTTTATCCAGCTGTTTTTGCAATTTTTCAAATAAATCAACCAATAAAATCAATATTCCAGAACTTACATATCTATGTTCACATTTCACAATTTCTCGTCAGAAAAAATGTTCACGAACAACTAAGCCGAGTCTCAACGCCTTTGACAGTTCATTAAAATCAATTGAAAGAAAAGCCAAATCGGCATGATTTTCGACAAGCAGCTGATTCCTGATCTGATATAAACGCCTCCTGACAACTCAATCAAAATCCCTGATCCAACTCAATCCAGTTAGCGAAATAAGACCCCGGCAATGAACGGCATAACGTCCCGGCTTCATCCCTTACCAGACCGAGCTATGATCAGAGCAACAGAGTCGAACCATTATCAAACTTTACCACTCGGTTATTGAAACTGTTTTATACCATTTCTGATATAAACAGCAAAGTTAAGCCAACGGGGTGTAAAAACGTCAACAGATTCCAATCATAATCCTCACTCCCGTGTCCAGCTGAGACGACGACACCGAGATCTTCCACATCAAAGCTCGGCGTCTTCTCGGCGATACGCACAAAGCGCGTAAACGAAACGCACCGCCAAAGGGTATTACTAAACTAAATCTAGTATAGGAGCTTGTGTTGACTGATTTGCATTATTGGATGGCAGTGGCAATGTTGGGTTAATATAGGTTATGTCAGAGTTACGGTGCTAATTTGCAAAGTTCTGATTATCAAGCGAGCTGGCTTCACGTTATGCCTGCTAGTTGGCGCTGGCGGTCGTTTGTTTATAAAAATATCTACAATGTATAATATAATATCGATTAATTTCCATCAATCATTTCTGTCGGCATAAAAGAAGATTATAAGAGCGTCAAATCTGATTAAAATTGCAAACGCTTGCAATGCGCGGGGTATTTTATTATTATGAACACTTCTAAAAATTTGATGTCCAAACGGGGAATTGGATCCCGATCTCCACCTGTCGCAGGTGTTGCTCTAACCAATTGAGCTACTTGAACCCCGATCTCCACCTGTCGCGGGTGTTGCTCTAACCAATTGAGCTACTTGGACCCCGATCTCCACCCGTCGCGGGTGTTGCTCTGAACCATTGAGCTACTTGGACCCCGATCTCCACCTGTCACGGGTGTTGCTCTAACCAATTGAGCTACTGATTAAACCTTTAAACCCAATGTTTACGTTAAAATGTCGAGGTGCTAGAGACAGTAATTTGGAATTTAAAATTGAGACACAGGTTTTGAAAGTTGGTTAAAGGTGAAAGATGAAAGGTGTGATGATAAGATGGTGATTTAATTAAGGGAGGTTAATGTTTAAGAAAATGCAGAGCAGGGCAGGTTGTCATCAGTCTATCAGAATATAAGTTAGCTTCCTATTAATAATAATAACCTTTAATAAAGACGCTGCGTGGTTTTACACATCAAAAGATCGCACTCAAATCTTGAACATATTATCACAATTTCGTCTGAAATCCCGACCGACGTCCCGTACCAAGATTATCCTGAAAAATAAGCAATCCCAGTCGCCCCGTCGCATGAACAGTTCATAGTTCGTAGAGCGTGAAGGAAAATCCATTCGCGGCTTCCTGTTTGCAAAAGGAGGACGTCGCAGTGGCGGTGGATGGAAGGGTCACGGTCGACTCTACGCAGTGGTGGACCTCGGGGTTAAGTTTAATTATTGAAATGCAATGCTGTTTTTATAGAATAAGTAGTTTTAGATGTTTTAACTAATGCCCGAGGATGGGAAGATCTATTTTACGATTATGTGCAGAAGATGGTTGTTAAAAATGACCACTCTAAGAATGTGGTAAATATTGGTGAGATAATTTATCAATCAGGAAAACATGTCGTATTTTACTCAAACATTGGTTTGGTGCACGAGTTTAAATATCGATTTTCAATTGCTTCTTGAATGTATTAGATTTTTAAATACAAACAAATGAAACAATTATTAGTTTTGTTTCTATGATTTCGTTAGAAGACCCGAATCTTGTTATAAAGACAAAATTATTCTTCAAACGTCTGAAGTTTTTAAGACTTATTAAAATTTAAACCTGTAGAAATAAACCCTACGCTATAAAATATTAATAAATGTCACCAGTTTTTACGCAACGCAAAGCATCTTCACGATATGATTGGTTGATACTTTGATTTAAAACTTGGGCCTGATGTTACGTCACAAGAATGGCGTAAAGAATTTAATGCTTGCTCTTTTAAGATTCAAATGCATCGTGGAAATGGAGGAGCCGAGTTTGCTCTGCGAGTTGCGTTTAAGGGCACAAGGTGGAGGAGCCGAGTCTGCTCTGCGGGTTGCGTTCAGGGGCACGAGGTGGAGGAGCCGAGATTTCTTTGCGGGTTTCGAGCCCCGATTTCCGCCACTGGCGCCGGAAAACTCGGGCGAACGCAGAACTCAATAACGGCCGAGTGGACGCACAACGCCGAGGAAAATTTATTGGGAAAGCGGTGGGAAAATGTGCGGCTTGAAAAGTGGCATCTGTCTTGCCGAGATGACGTCTAATTTTATAAAAAATTGAATCTCTCGGATGAGAAAGAAGTAAGTGTGGAACATGATACTGGTGAGGGTGTTGACAACAAGACGATGGCGTTTTTGTCCGATAAAAATGAAGAAGAAAAATTGAAAAAAATGGGATATTCTTGAATAAAAAAAAATAAAAAAGTTACACAAAATTTTACATGCGCATATTGCATGCTTTTATAAAAATAATCCGTAAGAAACTCTTTTTTTCTGAAAACAAAGGTAATAGTTTCACGAAATTGCTAATTTTCTCTGCAATGTGATCATAATAAATTACAATAAATCGTGTAAATTTAATCAAATAAGAAAAAAACCCTTAAATGTTTGCAGCTAATGGCAAAGCAAATTGCAACTACAATAAAAACTTACAAGAAAAACAGTAAAAGTCGATTAGAGCAAACCCGGCGCCTCCACCAAGAGACATAAAGAAAGACCGAACGAGAGCCAAGTCTAACCGAGACCCGAAAAACAGCAAAAAAACTTAAAAATAAATCACCCACACTTAACACAAAAAAACAAGAGGGAAAAACAGAGAAAAACCTAACCGCAGAACAAAGAGGCTTAGCGACAAACCACAAATAATACTTGACATGACAGTCAATGTTTTCAACTGAAGCTTGATGTATACAACTACATTCCCAGCCCCCGGGCAACAAGTGATCTGAGAGTCAATGTTTTCAACTGAAGCTTGATGTAAGCAACTACATTCCCAGCCCCCGGGCAACAAGTGATCTGAGAGTCAATGTTTTCAACTGAAGCTTGATGTAAGCAACTACGTTCCCAGCCCCCGGGCAACAAGTGATCTGAGAGTCAATGTTTTCAACTGAAGCTTGATGTAAGCAACTACGTTCCCAGCCCCCGGGCAACAAGTGATCTGAGAGTCAATGTTTTCAACTGAAGCTTGATGTATGCAACTACATTCCCAGCCCCCGGGCAACAAGTGATCTGAGAGTCAATGTTTTCAACTGAAGCTTGATGTATGCAACTACATTCCCAGCCCCCGGGCAACAAGTGATCTGAGAGTCAATGTTTTCAACTGAAGCTTGATGTATGCAACTACATTCCCAGCCCCCGGGCAACAAGTGATCTGAGAGTCAATGTTTTCAACTGAAGCTTGATGTAAGCAACTACATTCCCAGCCCCCGGGCAACAAGTGATCTGAGAGTCAATGTTTTCAACTGAAGCTTGATGTAAGCAACTACATTCCCAGCCCCCGGGCAACAAGTGATCTGAGAGTCAATGTTTTCAACTGAAGCTTGATGTATGCAACTACATTCCCAGCCCCCGGGCAACAAGTGATCTGAGAGTCAATGTTTTCAACTGAAGCTTGATGTATGCAACTACATTCCCAGCCCCCGGGCAACAAGTGATCTGAGAGTCAATGTTTTCAACTGAAGCTTGATGTAAGCAACTACATTCCCAGCCCCCGGGCAACAAGTGATCTGAGAGTCAATGTTTTCAACTGAAGCTTGATGTATGCAACTACATTCCCAGCCCCCGGGCAACAAGTGATCTGACAGTCAATGTTTTCAACTGAAGCTTGATGTAAGCAACTACATTCCCAGCCCCCGGGCAACAAGTGATCTGAGAGTCAATGTTTTCAACTGAAGCTTGATGTAAGCAACTACATTCCCAGCCCCCGGGCAACAAGTGATCTGAGAGTCAATGTTTTCAACTGAAGCTTGATGTATACAACTACATTCCCAGCCCCCGGGCAACAAGTGATCTGAGAGTCAATGTTTTCAACTGAAGCTTGATGTAAGCAACTACATTCCCAGCCCCCGGGCAACAAGTGATCTGAGAGTCAATGTTTTCAACTGAAGCTTGATGTATGCAACTACGTTCCCAGCCCCCGGGGATTTTCGCTATGTTCTAAAAATAGGTTTACCGTTGCATTGAAGGTAAATTCGGGTGGTGGTCGTTGTATTCCTTTATGCGTTGTTTTAGCGTTCGATCACGTAGACCCGAATAACAGGTGGTCTCTTGCAAACCCTCGCGTTTGTGTTCAGATTATTGCTGGGGGCGTTTCACTGTCTTACTTTGTTTAAGTTTAGTTAAACACACGTTTTGTCGTTTTAAGATTTGAACCCAAATATAGCTCGCTATGTTTGCAATTCTTTCTTGTTTGAGGTGAATTATCTGAACAAAAATTACATAAATCTTACAAATAAAGTGCTAAAGGACATGTGAAAAGTTTAAAATTTTTTTTAGAACTGTCTAAGCAGAACCAGATGCGAGTTAGAGCTTGATTGTTTAATGATTTGCGAACAAAATAAGGCAAAATAAGTAAAACTCTATTAAATTGTACAAGAGTTTGAAAGAGTCGCTGATCGAACTCAGCTGTTTTATTGTCAAACAGTTCTGTGAACAATTATTAGGTTCAATTCTTGCTGATGACTAGCCTTGCTTATCAACCTCTCGACAGCAACTTCACTCGCCTTGCTTATCAACCTCTCGACAGCAACTTCACTCGCCTTGCTTATCAACCTCTCGACAGCAACTTCACTCGCCTTGCTTATGGGTCCCCTTGGTCTTCGACAGGAGTAGGCTACGTGCCGGCACCGGGTTTCCCCTCCTCCCTTCTAGGCTAGGTTAGGTTTATTATCTTCACCGATGCCATTAGATTATTTCCACGTAGGCTGATGACAAAACAGTGCGTCGTTAAGAATAGGCATCAAAAATAAAGCAACTGTCAAAATGAATTTCTCGTCTCTTAGAACCTAGAATAGACTAAGCAACATTTCAAATATTGTTTTGTTTGGAAATATAATTAATTACCAAAAGCATTATACACATTTTTTGTCAATCGTTTTGTGAAATAGATTTTAAATATTACTTTACAAGACTTCCGAAGATAAAGTTGACCCAAAACTATTACAAAAGTGAAATTGTATAGTGTAATAGCTTCAATTGATAAGTACATTGGTCTCACTTGTTCTGAATTAATCTTACCAATCTCTTCACACTTTCATTCTCTTCTAAAGTCAGTGAATAAATGCAGCGATTAAAACTCAGCTCCAAGCAATCGTTACAAATCAAATATCTTTTAATTATCTCCAAGAAGCTTCAGAACTGTTTGACAAGAACTCGCACCTTAATTAACAATCTGACTTTCAATTCTCCTGTCGTTATTTCGTTCGTTAGCGTGGAACGAATGTTGACAGACGAGTGAGGCAAATATTTAACAAGTCGTTATCTTTGTTGCTACGTTTCGAACACAAGCCAAGTAATTACTAACAAAGTCTTCGCTTTTCACGATCAAATTGTAGGCGAGGTTTTATGAAAAATGAATCTTTTGTTTGAACTTGTCAACAATGGAGTGTTTACGGAGACCAAAAATAGGACAGAAAAGAAAAGGTATTTTTTTTCATGTCGTATCCGCTAAGTTTCATTAGCGTTTGAAAGGCCTGGGAAATTATTTGTGACGCTTTTTAATCATCGTATGCTAAGCGATTAATTGTCATGAAAATGAATTATTTTATATCGTCGAGGGCAGCTTTAGGTAATCAATCTGCACGCTTTGGGAATTAAAAATAATCTAGTGGTAAATTCTTAAAATTCCAACTCTTGTGGTAAGCATGGGTGATAAATCTACAACAAGGATGATAGTTCAATTAATTATATTACCTAAGTAACTGAAACGCGTACGGAAAAGTTTTGAAAAGTTCACGAAGCACTCATCTTCAGTTCAGAAAATAGTTTATCTTTGAGAAATTCCTCGAATTAATTCCACGAATTCAGAACCAACAACTGAACTTTGACTTAACATTCCCCAAGACTCTGACGCAGTGTTGCCAACGTGACCCCCTAGAAGCGCTCAGATCGCAAGTTGTAAATTGAAAGTTCACGACGCCTCCAAAGTAGCAGCCGGGCTGCTTCGATCGGCCCTCCCCAGACCCCAGCTAATTCGTAATCCATCAAGCCAACACCAAGTCCAGAAAAAGAGGCACAAAACCCCAGACGGGACCCGAACTAAGCCCCTTTGCAAAGTCTGGTAACTTGAAAGTTTGGTGCGTGAAACCTGTGGATTCAACGCAAATACAACCGACGGAGTTAGTTAAAGGTTTACGTAGAGATGATTAATGTTTTGAAAAGTGGGCAAATTGTCTGAATCGTGGAAATGAAAGCGACGGTGCGGGTTATTTTTGGGGTACGGAATTAAAGCGTAGGGAAGGTTGTGGTATTTTTTTGTTAAGTGGTTTCTTTTGTTCTGTTGTAGAGTAAGATGGGGTGGATGTCGTCTAGAGTATGTCTTTGTAGAAGATTAATTGCTTGGGTCAATTTGCCGCGCTGAAAACTTTGCCTCTGTGAGAAAGTTTCAATGTGTGGCTACTTGCAGGCGAGGGTCAAGGAAGCCGGCCAAGTTCTCTAGAAATTCTATGTTCAAAAGCATTTCTTTTTGTAAACTAAACAGGGCTTCTTTCAGCCTCTTATCAAACCCTCCACCTTTTCGTTTGTTGCTTTTGTAGCTGGGATTCTGTCCTCTCTGGGTACACTTTCAAAAGCATTTTAAACTTATATAAAACCATGTTGTGAAACTAATCGAAATTATACAAAGACATTTTCACTGTCTTATAGTTTCAAAAACTTGGCCCATAATTTAGCACACTCTCTAATGCACACCGAGAGTTTTGAAACTGGTTTTTAAACTGGTTCCGTGCTGGTCATGTCAGTAATCCGCAAGGAAAATGTCACCTACATATTTACTTATACCTTAAAGCAACACAAGATCAAAATGTTACTCAGAGATTATTAAGATTATTAAGAAATTACGTTCATGAATGCCAGGAAGTAATTGAAACTAATGCCCGATATCCTCAAAATGCTATTTACCTGTCATGCTTCATTCACTTGGTAGAAACACGATGCAGAACTGTGCATACCAATTACAACCATTCACCGTTTCAACCAGAAAAGCAGCGAATCTGTATACCTATAATTATTCTGCATCTTATATGATGATTATATTTAATCTTATTGGGGATGAAAACAGCAACCAGAGCGAGAGGGAAACTTGGACGTCATTGCCATATAAATCACGAACATCCTGAATGAGGACAACATTCATCGCAGGATGGACGCAAAAAAAAACCCACCAACAAAACAACCGCGCTACAAAACGCACGTTTTACTGGCAAAACATTTCGAATGTTTGTCAGAAATACCCTTGCTATTCGAAATAACTCACGAAACGAGGGTTGTAAGCAGATTTACAGCTTAATATAACTTTAACAGCCCGTTAAACTGGAAGCATAACGTTTGATTGGCTCTTAAAGTGGTAACGAACTGATTATTTCTTAACTAGATATTTAATAATCTGACCAGCAGCTCATTCGGTGATCTCGAATAAAGCTTGTACCAATAATTGAATATCTGTAACAAACTCTTGTATCAATCTGTATTTATATGTGTTTATCTGAATAGTAAACCTGTATAAAACTCACCTCCATTGATCTCATCTCTCTCTCAAACACAAGCCTGGTTCTGATCATGCATCTCTCTCCAACGATCCATCAACGCATGGCCTGCTGGGGTCTGACAGCTCTGAACGTGGACCTATGCTTTGTCTTGGCACGTTAATGAATATGATCCTGTCACCGGACGATGGAACTCTGGAACTCTGGACTGCAGAGGTGTATGGAAATACAGGAATAGTTGTCCAACTTGGTCGTCCAGAGCCACGTTCAGGGAAGTTTGGGAAGCGATGTCGGTGAGGGTTTAGTTTGGGTTGGATTTATGAGGTTTGTTCTGGACAGGTCAGGTGTTGCGTTGAAGAGAGACAGTTATCATTTAGCTACGTAACGTGAGTGCGTATGCGTCAGGGTTTCAACGCGATTCTATTCAAAAAGGACGTCTGAGTAGCAGAATTCAAAACAGATAACAACGACTTTACACTAATATATATGTTTTTTTATTGCCTGCTAAAAAGCTAAAAAGTAAATTACAAAAACTTTCTTGAATCCTTGAAACGTATCCAATAAACAAGTAACCCGTGCCCGGCATCGAGCAGTTGAACGCAATGATGCAACCAAGAATCGATCGAAGGACCGGCAAGCTGTGAATGCACTTCAATTAATGTCGACCTCGGCACAATATTTTATCTTCAAGAAATGATGTCTCAGCAATAAAGTGAAGTGGTAATGACGCCACCTCTCGCTGCTCACGAGAGCAACAGGGCGAGAACAGAGTCAGGGCAAAACCCCGATAATAACTGCCACTATTTATTATCGGATCAACTCGTGAAAGTATAGGAGGCAATCTTGTGACGTAGCAGCTAGTATAGGAAATCAATTTTCAGTCTCAGATTTCATTGCAAGCATCTGTCAAGACATTTTCTTGTCTCCCTGGCGATATTATTACATCCAAGAAGAAGAAGACAATATTGCGTTCCTGTTCTAATGAAAGAATATGTATTATCGGGGAGCATCCCCGAGATTCTTTGCGAATCGTGTTTTCGTTGCAAATTTCTGGCATTTCTTGAATTCGGTTGGAGTCGTTCACAGAACATTTATTAAAGGTATTCACAATTTGCTCAACTGAACTCGCAACGTCACAGATACAATCATGCTCATGGCTGCCAAACATTGAATCTACCATTGAACCTCCTATGCTAGGCCATGATATACCCGTGGTAACATTGAACCTCCTATGCTAGGCCATGATATACCCGTGGTAACATAAGATAGCAGAATTGAGAAGCTCTGTCAGGCGATCTCAGCATCTCCATGGCTACCAAACGTTGAATCTTCCATTGAACCTCCTATGCTAGGCCATGATATACCCGTGGTAACATAAGATTGCAGAATTGAGAAGCTCTGTCAGACGATCTCAGCATCTCCATGGCTACCAAACGTTGAATCTACCATTGAACCTCCTATGCTAGGCCATGATATACCCATGGTAACATAAGATAGCAGAATTGAGAAGCTCTGTCAGGCGATCGCAGCATCTCCATGGCTACCAAACGTTGAATCTACCATTGAACCTCCTATGCTAGGCCATGATATACCCGTGGTAACATAAGATAGCAGAATTGAGAAGCTCTGTCAGGTGATCTCAGCATCTCCATGGCTACCAAACGTTGAATCTACCATTGAACCTCCTATACTAGGCCATGATATACCCGTGATAACATAAGATAGCAGAATTGAGAAGCTCCGTCAGGTGATCTCAGCATCTCCATAGCTACCAAACGTTGAATCTACCATTGAACCTCCTATGCTAGACCATGATATACCCGTGGTAACATAAGATAGCAGAATTGAGAAACTTTGTCAGGCGATCTCAGCATCTCCATGGCTACCAAACGTTGAATCTACCATTGAACCTCCTATGCTAGGCCATGATATACCCGTGGTAACATAAGATAGCAGAATTGAGAAGCTCTGTCAAGCGATCTCAGCATCTCCATGGCTACCAAACGTTGAATCTACCATTGAACCTCCTATACTAGGCCATGATATACCCGTGGTAACATAAGATAGCTGAATTGAGAAGCTCTGTCAGGCGATCTCAGCATCTCCATGGCTACCAAACGTTGAATCTTCCATTGAACCTCCTATGCTAGGCCATGATATACCCGTGGTAATATAAGATAGCAGAATTGAGAAGCTCTGTCAGGCGATCTCAGCATCTCCATGGCTACCAAACGTTGAATCTACCATTGAACCTCCTATGCTAGGCCATGATATACCCGTGGTAACATAAGATAGCAGAATTGAGAAGCTCTGTCAGGCGATCGCAGCATCTCCATGGCTACCAAACGTTGAATCTACCATTGAACCTCCTATGCTAGGCCATGATATACCCGTGGTAACATAAGATAGCAGAATTGAGAAGCTCTGTCAGGCGATCTCAGCATCTCCATGGCTACCAAACGTTGAATCTACCATTGAACCTCCTATGCTAGGCCATGATATACCCGTGGTAACATAAGATAGCAGAATTGAGAAGCTCTGTCAGGCGATCTCAGCATCTCCATGGCTACCAAACGTTGAATCTACCATTGAACCTCCTATGCTAGGTCATGATATACCCGTGGTAACATAAGATAGCAGAATTGAGAAGCTCTGTCAGGCGATCTCAGCATCTCCATGGCTACCAAACGTTGAACCTCCTATGCTTAGAAACGTTTTAGTTTTCAAAGTTGGTAAAAAAATTACCTTTATAAAAAAATTTAGTAAATGTGATGTAAAAAATGTTTCTTAATGGCTCTGGAAAAACGCATTTGCGTATCGTGTTTCTCAGCGGCGCTGGAAAAGCGCTCGGGAAAGCCGTGTGCGTATTGCGGATACGAAGCCAGCTAATTTCCGGTGCGTAGCGAAAGCGACTCTAGCGACTCTAGCGACGCAAAAATGTAATTAATCACCGAATAAAGGGCGGAGATGTTGTATTTGGTGTAATAACTCATTCCGCTGAACTGGACTCATTTTTCAGAACACTTTTCAGGCGTCGAGTTTTCACCGCTTTCATGAAAAGATCAATGTGTTAAACTTAACGATGCTTTTGTTGTCACGGGCGACGAAAGGTACGCGATTACCAAGTTTTGAATTTATTCGCAAAGTTGTTTAAAAAAAAAAAACTGCCATTATTAAATAAGTGTAAAAAATAATTTTATTAAAAAGTTGTAATTTTGTAAATAATTCGGCGTTAGGGTCAACTATTTTGCCCCTTGTGGTGTAAAGTTAGAATCTCTGGATACCCCATGAGATGTGATGTTGAGGGAACAACGCCCCCCTCCCCTGCGTAACCCCTTTCATCGGTCCCGCCATCCCTCGCCGATTTGTTTACCCAAAACTTTGAAAACAAAATCATGGCCTCCATGATCCCACGTTTCAGTACAGACGCAGTAAACAATCTTCTCAATCTGCTTTTAGCTGTTTATCAACCTTATTTACTCTCACCAGAAAATAAAAAGATCGGACAAATCGATAGAAGAATATGAAAATATATATATATCTATCCCAAGTCAATCCCAACTTTGCCATTATGTTTCTGACAGTTCTTGTCCGATACCATCTTGCAATGATCCCCGGCGGTAAATCTTATCCCTGGGCATTAACTTTCTCACTTGGCACTTTTCTTAAAATTCGCTAGAACGACACATAAGACGTCTTGAGTCGCGCCTGAGGCTCGGTTTATCCGTCTCAATGTCTTAACTTTCTGTTCAGGTGATGAAACCAGAGCCACCAGATTCATCTAGGAGGACGGCTAGACATTTGTTATTCTCACCCAATACAAACAAGCTAAACAAAGTTCTCAACACTCAACCAAGAATACACTGATCGCAGAACTATTACCAATTCAGGCGTCTCTTTGTGTCAATTCTTCAGCAAAGTACCAAGTTGTTCTCTTTCTTGGAGTGGTTGTCAAGACAACCAGTCAACAAACATTGAGAGTAACTGCCTCGGGATCTACCTGAGTTAGATCAGGGTGAATGGAAGGTGGTGTCAAATTGTCGCTCAACTTGCCACTTTGTAGTTGACTCTGCCACAAGGGAGATGATGCTAAAGACGAAGATATATTTCAAGTTCGAGGGTTTGATTCTGTTTTGTTTAATCCCATGATGTGGCCATGTCACTCGAACTAATACAGGAGGACAGAAGTTGGACGAGGAAACAAGTTCAAAACGCACAAATAACTTTACCGAGCTGGATTTATTAGATTCGTGTATCATTTTGTTATTATTATTTTACTCTTGAAGCCATATTTTATTATAATTTGAATTCTTTGAGCAGACTTACAGGTATTTCCGTGTTTTGCAACATGAATTACGGTCGATTAGCTGAGAAAATGGTTAAATTTCACAAAGTTTTTAAGAGATATTTTGGCTATTAACTGTACGAATGTGAACATATTGGACGTATAGGTGAAATCTATAAGGAAAATAAGATGAACGCCTAGTAATTTAGAAATCCACGCGCTAATTTAGCGATTTTAATTACTTGTAATCGTATGTTTCATCAATTTGATAGTGAAATGATCTTATTTTGTACGCTGTTAGATAAGCTTGAAGTTAATTCTGTAATCAATGACAACAAATCGAGTTATTCTGTCCCGTATCTGAATCCTGGCACATGCGCGATCGCTTGCCTAGAGGCTCAGGTGAGAATCAGGATAACAACACTTTGTCCTGAATCCTGGCACATGCGCGATCGCTTGCCTAGAGGCTCAGGTGAGAATCAGGATAGCAACACTTTGTCCTGAATCCTGGCACATGCGCGATCGCTTGCCTAGAGGCTCAGGTGAGAATCAGGATAGCAACACTTTGTCCTGAATCCTGGCACATGCGCGATCGCTTGCCTAGAGGCTCAGGTGAGAATCAGGATAACAACACTTTGTCCTGAATCCTGGCACATGCGCGATCGCTTGCCTAGAGGCTCAGGTGAGAATCAGGATAACAACACTTTGTCCTGAATCCTGGCACATGCGCGATCGCTTGCCTAGAGGCTCAGGTGAGAATCAGGATAGCAACACTTTGTCCTGAATCCTGGCACATGCGCGATCGCTTGCCTAGAGGCTCAGGTGAGAATCAGGATAGCAACACTTTGTCCTGAATCCTGGCACATGCGCGATCGCTTGCCTAGAGGCTCAGGTGAGAATCAGGATAGCAACACTTTGTCCTGAATCCTGGCACATGCGCGATCGCTTGCCTAGAGGCTCAGGTGAGAATCAGGATAGCAACACTTTGTCCTGAATCCTGGCACATGCGCGATCGCTTGCCTAGAGGCTCAGGTGAGAATCAGGATAGCAACACTTTGTCCTGAATCCTGGCACATGCGCGATCGCTTGCCTAGTGGCTCAGGTGAGAATCAGGATAGCAACACTTTGTCCTGAATCCTGCGGCTCATTCACTCAACTAATCCGAGTCCGAGCAGGATTTGTACGTCCTGATAATCCTGACCCCGAGTCCTGAACACGGGATTACCAGTCTTTGCTTCGATCGAATCACTTGACTAGGTATTAGTGGACCGATGTCTGGATGCTGGCGAGAGTAACGTTCTGTGGCCTGGCTAAGAATGTGTTAAAGTATCTATAGTTTAGAGTTTTAGGATGAGCTTAACGGAGTCTTGATAAGCTATAGTAAAGAGAGTTGCTAAGCAACACTATGTTAGCAGGCCTTTTGTTTTAAGTTGACGGATGTAAAATATTGGTGGACCTAGTATGTAAAAAAATTACAAAAAATTAACGAAATTAAACTTAAATAATGCATATAAATCTACAAAAAGATGAATTGGAAATTTATTTCAGTTCCAGTTTTCAAATTTATCTATTTTGAACCAAATAATTGTTTGGTATTTCTCTGCCCTAAAACCTTACCTAGCAACTTGATCTAAAGCTCAACCACGCGTTCATCACTAAATGGAATATCACAAAAGAAAACTGGAAATAAAGTGAATTAAATTATATTATTAAATGTCTACGACATAAACTATGACATTTTGCTTCTTGAATATTTGTGGTATCAAAACCCCTAGCAGATAGTTCCAAGTCCTGCCACCGCTGTCTCCACGAGCGACCCATGGCAGTCCCTGCATCAACTTCACGTTCAAACGAGCATCAAATGGATTAGCCGATCACCGTCATTGTCGGGTTGCGGTCGCCCCATTCTCAACATCCCCATTCTCAACATCCCCATTCTCAACATCCCCATTCTCAACATCCCCATTCTCAACATCCCCATTCTCAACATCCCCATTCTCGACGCAACTTCGGGGTATTCAATTATAACCGTGATTAGATAATTCAATTTTGCCGCGCTCTCTGTCATCCGAGTACCACGAGTGAGACTTCCCGACTTCCCGCCAGGAGTGTTTCGGTATTCAGTCCCGTCTCGTGTCAATGCCAGGGATCGGCATGAACATTTAAATACTGACTCCAAACCTGTCCAGCTTCAGAGACAAATTTACTGCAGAAGTTACTTACATAACAAATGCATTGCTCTCACGACCAAACGCACTGATTTCAAAACCAACTACGATCGATTACTGAAACTGGGCTTCGGCTTGATTTGCTTACAAAGAAAATTAAATATGATATTTTATTTTATTATTATGAACACTATAAACGAAAAATTGACGCCCAAATGGGGACTCAGGTGTTGCTCTAACCAATTGAGCTACTTGAACCCCGATCTCCACCTGTCGCGGGTGTTGCTCTAACCAATTGAGCTACTTGGACCCCGATCTCCACCTATCGCGGGTGTTGCTCTAACCAATTGAGCTACTTGGACCCCAATCTCCACCTGTCGCGGGTGTTGCTCTAACCAATTGAGCTACTTGGACCCCGATCTCCACCTGTCGCGGGTGTTGCTCTAACCAATTGAGCTACTTGGACCCCGATCTCCACCTGTCACGGGTGTTGCTCTAACCAATTGAGCTACTTGGACCCCGATCTCCACCTGTCGCGGGTGTTGCTCTAACCAATTGAGCTACTTGGACACTGGCTTTTTGAGACTATTTTAGTGTATTTGATGAGGTTATTGCACTTGAATATGATATATTTTCAAGAAAAAAACTGCAAATAAAGTTGCCTCCAATTGTTTTCAATAAAGTTGTACCATTTGGCTTAAAATATCGTCGACAAAAACAGAATTCGTTCAACTATCGAGTGGGTTCGTTACAACAGGAATCCAGTGAATGCTGCAAGATTGCAGTCGATGCTTGATAGCAATAAAGATCAGTGTTCGTTCTCGGGCACCTGTTAACGAAGGTCGGGGGGCAGACGTTGGTCGGGGTTCTTACAGATATAGAGATACAAATTGTGTTCACATGGTAAAGTAATATTTTGTAAAAATTACTACCCTTTATATCATGTGGACGTACATAACCTCAAATTGAAGTTTTGATGCTCCACTTTAGACCAGTTTCAACATATAAGTTTAAATGCAGTAAGTAATCTCAGAGATTAAAATCAAAGCTTGGGCCGCTCAGCCATTGGACCAAGAATACAACCAATGTCTGGGAAATAAGAACGAAGAAAGTTGGTGGAGGTGCCAGGTTTGTTCTGCGGGGTGCGTCTAGGAGTTGAACTAACTTCAGATAAATACCAAGATGAAAGTATGCTTTATACGAGGACCGGTGTTTCCAGCACGGCAAACCGTTTGGTGGTCACCCATCCAATACCTGACTCAGCGCAGTGTTGCTTAACTTTTATCCCTCCAACCTCTCTCCCGAACAGAACTGGTCATGTTTATGATGGTCACCCATCCAATACCTGACTCAGCGCAGTGTTGCTTAACTTTCATCCCTCCAACCTCTCTCCCGAACAGAACTGGTCATGTGTATGATGGTCACCCATCCAATACCTGACTCAGCGCAGTGTTGCTTAACTTTCATCCCTCCAACCTCTCTCCCGAACAGAACTGGTCATGTGTATGATGGTCACCCATCCAATACCTGACCCAGCGCAGTGTTGCTTAACTTTCATCCCTCCAACCTCTCTCCCGAACAGATCTGGTCATGTGTATGATGGTCACCCATCCAATACCTGACCCAGCGCAGTGTTGCTTAACTTCGGTGATCTCACGAGGACCGGTGTTTCACCAGAACGTAAAAGCGTACAAAGTGAATATTTGAGTCAGTCCTTCGGAAGGGACGTTAAGCCGGTGGTCCCCTTGGTGCTCTTCGACAGGAGTAGGCTACGTGCCGGCACCGGGTTTCCTCTTCTCCCTTCTAGGC
The DNA here is from genome assembly GCA_947568835.1 of Protonemura montana. Taxonomy (NCBI): domain Eukaryota; kingdom Metazoa; phylum Arthropoda; class Insecta; order Plecoptera; family Nemouridae; genus Protonemura; species Protonemura montana. Next base: position 1,053,872 of record OX387609.1, read on the forward strand.
TAGACTTTGTACATCATCATTCACACATTCACCGACGCCATTAGACCAGTGCCGCATGGCCAGTTGCCAAAGCAGTGCGTCGTTAAACACCACAAATCATCTCAATTTATAAAATCTAATTGTATTTATGAAACGTAATGTTCACGTCAAGGCTAATGAAATTCTAAATCTTGTTTTTTTGTTAATAGGGAAGTACAATTGTAGAGTTGATAACAATTTATTAGAACATCAAACTGACAAAGTATTTGTTTTCAGAAAAAACATGTGATGCAATAATGTAAACGTGTGGAGAAATGAGAAGATATTTCTTCTGTCTTTCCTTGTCACGGGTTACAAAAAAAAAACGGTTTAATATTTTGATTTATTGCCCAATAAACCGCGTTCTACGCTCGCTCGTTCTTATAACAGGGTACATGAGCGATCCACGTGACTGTATTTACAGTTGCACCTTTGTAAACGTAGAAGCCGACACGGTTAAAACACTCAAATAATTCTAGAGAAACGCCCCTGGTCTGCCCTTATTTATCCGGGGCATTCCGCGCGGAAAATAGCGTCATTTCTCTTCATATCTCCACGGAATAAAAAATATATTTACAAAGAAACACAGAGAAAGAGACGGCTGAAATATTGTTGGCAATCTTCCTGGTTTTTTTTTTAGACAGCACTCTTTTTTTTCTCTCTGTTTTTTGTAGAGTTTATGAGGCTACTCGCCGCTGGAAGCGAACTCGGGTCTCTCGGCAAAGAAATGCGTGCTGGAGGGTCATTAATTTGATTGGAACGATGAAAGTAGAAAATGTAGCCACTCTGGTATGTCGCCAACAACTGGCCGCCAGTTCAAACACTCTAACGGGCTCCAAATGAAACTTGTCTTGTGTTTTTCTTCAGATTGTGTGAAAGTTGTCACTTTTTTTCTGCGGGCTTTCGATTGACTTTGTAAGCGATAATGAGAGATACCAACTCGTCTGATAATTATAATAAATCGAACTGTTTTAGTCTAAATATCAAATATTTTCAGTCGTTCGGACGCAGAATTCGTGCCAATGGTCAGTTGTTATCATTAAATATCTGCTAATGTTGATGAAGTGTTCAAAATGAATTATTCCATTCTTCACTGTCTCTTTAATTTAGAATAAACCAACGAAAATGTTGCGATTTCACAGAAAAACTGTCCACAGTAACATAGATTTGTATGCTTGGTTTTGTTAACATATTTTGTTTTGGTGTCAATTCAGCGGTCGGTTCCTGCCGATCACTTGATTGCTAATCTTGGTTTATCACTAATTCTAACAAAAATATAAGGGCAAATATAAACGAATATACTTTAAATTGAAGCCATTCAACCATTCATTGAGACAGGTATATAAATAAAAATATTAATAACACAATCATAAGTGATTTTACTGGCAAAACGTGCAGTATCACCAGAGAATTCCACGATCTGGTTGCTCTTACTTCTGGGTAATCTCGAAATATCTTGCAGCATCTCGTAGCAGTACCGCTTACAATCTCATTCGGTGTGCGGTCCTTCAGAAGTCCTTCTAGAAGAGCTTCTGAAGGACCTGCCAGCACCAGGCTCTACTGGACATGGCCTCCTATAGCTGGATTACAAGATGTCGCTAGCATCCCAGCCGACTTAACCACTCAAAACTAGGTGCTTTCAATTTTTTACCATGACTGCCAATTTCTGATTTTTTTTTTTAATTTCGCCAAGGTTTGTTTAGTTTAGAATTTGACTGCCAGGGGGTACTGTTACTTCAAGGTTACTTCAAGGTTATTTGCTAAGCAATTTTACGTCTGTGTTGAGATTGAATGTATGTTTTATTTGAATGGTCACTTGGCCGAAATGGACGAGTATTTTTGTCTGGTGGGAAAACTTGCCAAATGATTTTCCTGAAAACAAATTGACAATTTCCAAATTGTTATGTCAAAATCGCAGTTCTTTTAAACTCCGTTTAGGGGTGATTTTAACCGGTGCAGTAATTTGCTAACCAAACAATTGAGACAACACGCGAAGAACAAGAAAAAAGTCGTTTTTAATAATGTGTTTGCTTCGAAACAGAATATTTGGCGACTTGGAAATACAAACAAAATATCAATAGGACTTCTAACTTTTACCATCAAATGACAGTTTAAAAGTTAAACCCCGGTCTTCCAGGTTCAAATATTAAACAGCGATTAGGACAGAGAGAAAATAGTGATGGCTGCTAAATTAAATTTCTTTAATGTGACAGGACAAAGCCTTCCTGAATCATCACCAAATTCAAATTTTAATTTACATATTTTTTTATGTATTTATCTAAATATCAACTTTAAAATCTTTCAAAATGTCGGCTAAGCGGGCCAAATCACGTTTGGTCTAACACCTCCGTTAAACACCGATTAAGCGTGATTTAAACGGCGTCGGTCGAATCGGTTCCAAAACGTTTGGCCGGGACACAAGCAATTGTTAAGCATACAACGAAGAACAAGTGGCGACTTCAACTTACCAGACTTGGTCGAGGCGATGAAGATCTTCGCCAACTTCGGCTTGGGCCACCGCTGCGTGGTCATGTGACCTTGCAGAACGTCCTGAATGATCTCCTGGTCGTTCATGGTCACTGTTTGATGCACGCGCACACAAAGTCTGAATGTATTGTCTTTCTTTTAGTCAAGTTTGTTGCACTGAGACGCCGTGCGTTGGTCTGGTTCACATAACGAGGTAGTCACTGGGTAACAAAACGCAAGTCAGAATAGACGGAAAGTGTTAACTATTTGTTTGTATTTAGAAGTTGGGTTCAAGTCAAGAATTATGTGTTCTTAGGATGAAATCTGATTTCAATTGCAAACGCTTGCAATGCGCGGGGTACTTTATTATTATCAACGCTATAACCGTCTCAAAAATGCATGCCCAAACGCGGACTCGAACCCCGATCTCCACCTATCGCGGGTGTTGGTCTAACCAATTGAGCTACTTGGACACTGGCTTTTAGAGACGATTTAAGTGTATTTAGTGTATTAATTATATTATATATTTATATTTATAAATTTAGTATGATTTTAGTGCATTAAATACACTAAAATTGTCTCAAAAAGCCAGTGTCCAAGTAGCTCAATAGCTCACAGCAACACCCACGACAGGTGGAGATCGCGGTTCGAGCCCGCGTTTGGGCATCAATTTTTGAGACGGTTATAGTGTTGTTAATAATAAAAAAATAAAAAATTACGTGGTTTTTTTTGTGTTTTATTTTGATTTAAGTGAGCGATTGGAAGGTAAAAATTATTTGATTGAACATAAATTTGAGCCCAATGGACCGTGCTAATTACAAATATGTTTAAAAAGTGTAAAAGTTAGTTTGCTTAAGTCTCGCGTGTGGTCGGTTTTTGCAGCAGTGACAAAACATGTCTACCAACCAAACATGTCTACCAACAAAACATGTCTACCAACCAAACATGTCTACCAACCAAACATGTCTACCAACCAAACATGTCTACCAACCAAACATGTCTACCAACCAAACATGTCTACCAACCAAACATGTCTACCAACCAAACATGTCTACCAACCAAACATGTCTACCAACAAAACATGCCTACCAACAAAACATGTCTACCAACCAAACATGTCTACCAACAAAACATGTCTACCAACCAAACATGTCTACCAACAAAACATGTCTACCAACCAAACATGTCTACCAACAAAACATGTCTACCAACCAAACATGTCTACCAACCAAACATGTCTACCAACCAAACATGTCTACCAACAAAACATGCCTACCAACAAAACATGTCTACCAACCAAACATGTCTACCAACAAAACATGTCTACCAACCAAACATGTCTACCAACAAAACATGTCTACCAACCAAACATGTCTACCAACAAAACATGTCTACCAACCAAACATGTCTACCAACCAAACATGTCTACCAACAAAACATGTCTACCAACCAAACATGTCTACCAACAAAACATGTCTACCAACCAAACATGTCTACCAACAAAACATGTCTACCAACCAAACATGTCTACCAACAAAACATGTCTACCAACCAAACATGTCTACCAACAAAACATGTCTACCAACCAAACATGTCTACCAACAAAACATGTCTACCAACCAAACATGTCTACCAACAAAACATGTCTACCAACAAAACATGTCTACCAACAAAACATGTCTACCAACAAAACATGTCTACCAACCAAACATGTCTACCAACAAAACATGTCTACCAACCAAACATGTCTACCAACAAAACATGTCTACCAACCAAACATGTCTACCAACAAAACATGTCTACCAACCAAACATGTCTACCAACAAAACATGTCTACCAACAAAACATGTCTACCAACAAAACATGTCTACCAACCAAACATGTCTACCAACAAAACATGTCTACCAACCAAACATGTCTACCAACAAAACATGTCTACCAACCAAACATGTCTACCAACAAAACATGTCTACCAACAAAACATGTCTACCAACAAAACATGTCTACCAACCAAACATGTCTACCAACAAAACATGTCTACCAACCAAACATGTCTACCAACAAAACATGTCTACCAACCAAACATGTCTACCAACCAAACATGTCTACCAACCAAACATGTCTACCAACAAAACATGTCTACCAACAAAACATGCCTACCAACAAAACATGCCTACCAACAAAACATGCCTACCAACAAAACATGCCTACCAACAAAACATGCCTACCAACAAAACATGCCTACCAACCAAACATGCCTACCAACAAAACATGCCTACCAACAAAACATGCCTACCAACAAAACATGCCTACCAACAAAACATGCCTACCAACCAAACATGTCTACCAACCAAACATGCCTACCAACCAAACATGCCTACCAACCAAACATGTCTACCAACCAAACATGCCTACCAACCAAACATGCCTACCAACCAAACATGCCTACCAACCAAACATGCCTACCAACCAAACATGTCTACCAACCAAACATGCCTACCAACCAAACATGCCTACCAACCAAACATGCCTACCAACCAAACATGCCTACCAACCAAACATGTCTACCAAAGACCACAGACTTACAGAGTTAAACAAAACAAAAATATTGTGAAGATATTGAACACGTTTGGCTGGCAATGTTTGAATATCTGCAGCAAGGCGGTGAGCGGGTTAAGTTAGGTTAGGTTAGGTTAGGTTAGGTTAGGTTAGGTTAGGTTAGGTTAGGTTAGGTTAGGTTAGGTTAGGTTAGGATAGGTTAGGTTAGGTTAGGTTAGGTTAGGTTAGGTTAGGATAGGTTAGGTTAGGTTAGGTTAGGTTAGGTTAGGTTAGGTTAGGTTAGGTTAGGTTAGGTTAGGTTAGGTTAGGTTAGGTTAGGTTAGGTTAGGTTAGGTTAGGTTAGGTTAGGTTAGGTTAGGTTAGGTTAGGTTAGGTTAGGTTAGGTTAGGTTAGGTTAGGTTAGGATAGGTTAGGTTAGGTTAGGTTAGGTTAGGTTAGGTTAGGATAGGTTAGGTTAGGTTAGGTTAGGTTAGGTTAGGTTAGGTTAGGTTAGGTTAGGTTAGGTTAGGTTAGGTTAGGTTAGGTTAGGTTAGGTTAGGTTAGGTTAGGTTAGGTCAGGTTAGGTTAGGTTCAGCAAATATGTGCAGGAATGCAGCACATTCACGAGCAAGTTCACAGAAGTTGAGTGAAAGGATTTGATTGGATGCCACCAGCGTTCAACGAGGCTGAACAAGATGCGGGCTAACTTACTATTTATCCATCACGTCGATTGAAATATGAGCGAATTTAAAATAACGGTCCGCGGATTTCAAACGTTAAACAACGCATGTAAAAAATCAAACACAAACAGAAAGGAAAATGCCGATTGTACGCAAAGTACTGTTTTAATAATGATAGATATTTGCCTGCGGTTTTCCTGCTCTTGTTGTCGTGAATCGATTTTACTTCACTGCGTTGGTAACACTGCGATTAATCATAATCTATTCGGTCCCGGCACTTGAAAACAGCGTCGGCGTCGGCGTCGGCGTCGGCGTCGGCGTCGTTGCGCTGGGAGGAGACATCGTTACATCTGAAACAGCAGCGTGAGATCGGTTATCAGCAAATGTTTACCTAATTGTGGTGATTATCTGCGTTGTTTGCGTTAGGTTTTGTGTTGTTTCGATGCTATGTCAGACTTTATGTTGGCTTAACAGACAATTTCAGAACAATTTCAAGTTTATTCGAACATTGATTATATAAGTTTGATGTCTTGCTTTTAAGAGGGCGAATATTTTCAGAAAATAAGACATTTTTAATAAAAATTTAAAACTTATTTGGTCATTTTTGAATATAATTGTCGATAATATTTAGATCCTATTTGATAAGAGCAACTTTACAGAACTGCAACTAAGAATTTGGTGAAGGCTTTAAACGCTTGCCCTGTGAAATGCTGATTGTTCTTGACAAAATTGCGTACAACTTTAAAAAATGTCTGTATTTTAAAACTGAATCGAGTTATGTTAGAAAAAGTGAAAGCGTAACTCAAATCTCAACAAACTCAGATAAAGATTTCGAGAAATTATTTAAAAACTTGTCTGAACTTTTTCAAGCTCATTAAAATGCTATTGAGAGTGAAACTGGCATTCATTGAGTGACGCATACCATTTCTTTACAAGACAAATCGACGAATTATATCGTCACAAACAAGATGGGGAAAAGATTTCAATTTGTTTTATCTTTCCTGCTTTAGATTGGTTTACTGATTGATATAAAATGCTGGCTCTCGAATTTTACAATTATCTGCAATCGAAAAATGTGCAACCGAACCGGGAAACGAACCCGGAACCTCGGAATTGCCGATCTATTGGTCTACCAACTGAGCTATCCGGGCACATACATTCCATATTTCACGCTCCATGTTTTGCGTTCCCCAAGCTCCCAAAAACATCTTCCAGTTCAGCTTCCTTTTCAAACTAATTTTAAAATACAACAATAATAATTGAATCCACTGAGTAGACAACTCTCAACCAATCTAAGACTTATCAGTTTCATTGGCTAGAGTTGGCTTCGCTGACCTCCAACTGCACAACGGAGTCCCCGGGGTAGAAGGGGGGGGGGGGGGGTGATGGGTAATGGGTGGACCAACATTCAGCCGCCAGGGAGCAGCATCTGACCGACGCACGATTAACTGCGGTCAAAAGATCCATTTCACCAACTCGACCAGAGAAATTGTCGACCATAGCAACACGATGCGAGATGTTGATTGCGATTTGTGCTTCTGTAAAGTTAGCTACTATTTTCTTTATTATTTTCTTTATTATTAACCACAATAAACTCTAATAAACTCAACGACGGGGACCTTTCTTCCGAGCAGCAGTTTCAAATCTCTTGAGATCATTGATTTCTCTTTGTAATTGCAAATGCCCGTTACTTATCAAGGGTTATGAGGTGAATATGTGTTAAGCTTGTTATAGGAATTGTCTGGTCATTAAAATTTAACGCAAGAGTAACTGTACATTCGAATTATCAGTAGGTACTTGCAATAATTGGATTTCAGTTGGACTTTCTTTTACTTTCTTTTCTTTGGGGCCCTGCAACTCTGCAGCCCTTTGAGACTTGGATCTCTTTTAACAATAAAACTGTTGGAAATTACACGGCTAACTTTCTTGCGAATTTCCCATGAGTCAAAAGATGTTTAAAAGTATGTTTTGTTAAGATTGTTTTTTTCTGGCTTTTTGCCATCCTCTATTTGTTTGCCAGATTTGCAGCAGAAAAGCTCGTCCGAGGAAATTAAGAAATGCACAAAGCGCATGAGTTTAATTGAAATGCGGTTTAGATTCCAGGACTAAATCAAACGTTATCTAGCAAACGTAATTACTTGTGTTTTTGCTTTGCAAAGTCCAAATACCGCTCGAGATAAATTCAATATCTCAGCGAAGAAAAAAGTCGGAACATACAAAATTAATTCAAATGAGACGTGCATGTTATGCACTTCAGTTTTAGTGAGAAATAATTGATCCAATGTTTGCTGATTTTGCCGGTCGACCGTTTTCCAAAAAAGGACGCTTGCCTTATTTTAAAAAACGTCAAACGAAAGTCATTTTTGTTTCGATTTTGTTTGCACTACTTTGTACTTGTTTAAAAATCTTTGTTCTGGTAACTTAATGTTGATGCGCTAAACTCATTCTTGATTCGGTGATATCCACTGCAATGGGTTTTCAAACACAAGACAATGTTGGGACTCCGAGATTGTCTCTGTTAGTTTAAAATGTTGTAAACCACTTGGACCAAGTTAGAGAGCTCACAGTGACACTACATATACTCATTCTTGATTCGGTGATATCCACTGCAATGGGTTTTCAAACACAAGACAATGTTGGGACTCCGAGATTGTGTCTGTTAGTTTAAAATGTTGTAAACCACTTGGACCAAGTTAGAGAGCTCACAGTGACACTACATATACTCATTCTTGATTCGGTGATATCCACTGCAATGGGTTTTCAAACACAAGACAATGTTGGGACTCCGAGATTGTGTCTGTTAGTTTAAAATGTTGTAAACCACTTGGACCAAGTTAGAGAGCTCACAGTGACACTACATATACTCATTCTTGATTCGGTGATATCCACTGCAATGGGTTTTCAAACACAAGACAATGTTGGGACTCCGAGATTGTGTCTGTTAGTTTAAAATGTTGTAAACCACTTGGACCAAGTTAGAGAGCTCACAGTGACACTACATATACTCATTCTTGATTCGGTGATATCCACTGCAATGGGTTTTCAAACACAAGACAATGTTGGGACTCCGAGATTGTCTCTGTTAGTTTAAAATGTTGTAAACCACTTGGACCAAGTTAGAGAGCTCACAGTGACACTACATATACTCATTCTTGATTCGGTGATATCCACTGCAATGGGTTTTCAAACACAAGACAATGTTGGGACTCCGAGATTGTCTCTGTTAGTTTAAAATGTTGTAAACCACTTGGACCAAGTTAGAGAGCTCACAGTGACACTACATGTACTCATTCTTGATTCGGTGATATCCACTGCAATGGGTTTTCAAACACAAGACAATGTTGGGACTCCGAGATTGTGTCTGTTAGTTTAAAATGTTGTAAACCACTTGGACCAAGTTAGAGAGCTCACAGTGACACTACATATACTCATTCTTGATTCGGTGATATCCACTGCAATGGGTTTTCAAACACAAGACAATGTTGGGACTCCGAGATTGTCTCTGTTAGTTTAAAATGTTGTAAACCACTTGGACCAAGTTAGAGAGCTCACAGTGACACTACATATACTCATTCTTGATTCGGTGATATCCACTGCAATGGGTTTTCAAACACAAGACAATGTTGGGACTCCGAGATTGTGTCTGTTAGTTTAAAATGTTGTAAACCACTTGGACCAAGTTAGAGAGCTCACAGTGACACTACATATACTCATTCTTGATTCGGTGATATCCACTGCAATGGGTTTTCAAACACAAGACAATGTTGGGACTCCGAGATTGTCTCTGTTAGTTTAAAATGTTGTAAACCACTTGGACCAAGTTAGAGAGCTCACAGTGACACTACATATACTCATTCTTGATTCGGTGATATCCACTGCAATGGGTTTTCAAACACAAGACAATGTTGGGACTCCGAGATTGTCTCTGTTAGTTTAAAATGTTGTAAACCACTTGGACCAAGTTAGAGAGCTCACAGTGACACTACATATACTCATTCTTGATTCGGTGATATCCACTGCAATGGGTTTTCAAACACAAGACAATGTTGGGACTCCGAGATTGTCTCTGTTAGTTTAAAATGTTGTAAACCACTTGGACCAAGTTAGAGAGCTCACAGTGACACTACATATACTCATTCTTGATTCGGTGATATCCACTGCAATGGGTTTTCAAACACAAGACAATGTTGGGACTCCGAGATTGTGTCTGTTAGTTTAAAATGTTGTAAACCACTTGGACCAAGTTAGAGAGCTCACAGTGACACTACATATACTCATTCTTGATTCGGTGATATCCACTGCAATGGGTTTTCAAACACAAGACAATGTTGGGACTCCGAGATTGTCTCTGTTAGTTTAAAATGTTGTAAACCACTTGGACCAAGTTAGAGAGCTCACAGTGACACTACATATACTCATTCTTGATTCGGTGATATCCACTGCAATGGGTTTTCAAACACAAGACAATGTTGGGACTCCGAGATTGTCTCTGTTAGTTTAAAATGTTGTAAACCACTTGGACCAAGTTAGAGAGCTCACAGTGACACTACATATACTCATTCTTGATTCGGTGATATCCACTGCAATGGGTTTTCAAACACAAGACAATGTTGGGACTCCGAGATTGTGTCTGTTAGTTTAAAATGTTGTAAACCACTTGGACCAAGTTAGAGAGCTCACAGTGACACTACATATACTCATTCTTGATTCGGTGATATCCACTGCAATGGGTTTTCAAACACAAGACAATGTTGGGACTCCGAGATTGTCTCTGTTAGTTTAAAATGTTGTAAACCACTTGGACCAAGTTAGAGAGCTCACAGTGACACTACATATACTCATTCTTGATTCGGTGATATCCACTGCAATGGGTTTTCAAACACAAGACAATGTTGGGACTCCGAGATTGTCTCTGTTAGTTTAAAATGTTGTAAACCACTTGGACCAAGTTAGAGAGCTCACAGTGACACTACATATACTCATTCTTGATTCGGTGATATCCACTGCAATGGGTTTTCAAACACAAGACAATGTTGGGACTCCGAGATTGTCTCTGTTAGTTTAAAATGTTGTAAACCACTTGGACCAAGTTAGAGAGCTCACAGTGACACTACATATACTCATTCTTGATTCGGTGATATCCACTGCAATGGGTTTTCAAACACAAGACAATGTTGGGACTCCGAGATTGTCTCTGTTAGTTTAAAATGTTGTAAACCACTTGGACCAAGTTAGAGAGCTCACAGTGACACTACATATACTCATTCTTGATTCGGTGATATCCACTGCAATGGGTTTTCAAACACAAGACAATGTTGGGACTCCGAGATTGTCTCTGTTAGTTTAAAATGTTGTAAACCACTTGGACCAAGTTAGAGAGCTCACAGTGACACTACATATACTCATTCTTGATTCGGTGATATCCACTGCAATGGGTTTTCAAACACAAGACAATGTTGGGACTCCGAGATTGTCTCTGTTAGTTTAAAATGTTGTAAACCACTTGGACCAAGTTAGAGAGCTCACAGTGACACTACATATACTCATTCTTGATTCGGTGATATCCACTGCAATGGGTTTTCAAACACAAGACAATGTTGGGACTCCGAGATTGTCTCTGTTAGTTTAAAATGTTGTAAACCACTTGGACCAAGTTAGAGAGCTCACAGTGACACTACATATACTCATTCTTGATTCGGTGATATCCACTGCAATGGGTTTTCAAACACAAGACAATGTTGGGACTCCGAGATTGTGTCTGTTAGTTTAAAATGTTGTAAACCACTTGGACCAAGTTAGAGAGCTCACAGTGACACTACATATACTCATTCTTGATTCGGTGATATCCACTGCAATGGGTTTTCAAACACAAGACAATGTTGGGACTCCGAGATTGTGTCTGTTAGTTTAAAATGTTGTAAACCACTTGGACCAAGTTAGAGAGCTCACAGTGAGGCAATTTGCTCGACACTCGATGACCGCAATCCTGGTTCGATCCTGATCCTGGCAATCTCTCAACGGCTGACGGCTCGCCGCAGGAAAGCCACACTTTGCGGTAAGTTCCGGGAAGTTCCGGGAAGTTCCGGGATGCGTTCCACACAATTCAACAAGACGCGGTGATAGTAAATAAATCATTGTAAATCTCCGACAGTCACCAAAGTTTAGTCTAACTTGTCTTAGTTTGAATAGAATGAGACTTAATTCCGAGACGTTCCATGGCGAATTAGAAATGTGATTGTGCTCCAGAAAGAGAAGGGGAAATGAGCTTCAATGTCGATGGCTTCTCTAATCCCTTGCAACCGTCTTAAAGCGGATGGATTTCTTGAGTGAAGTATATTTAAGTTGTTGGCGGTTTGATTTCGGATTTTTAAACAAGGTTTAAACCAGTTTTTGTTTCCTACGCAAGAAGATTTTAGCTCAAATTTGATAGTTTTTGTTCAACTTATTGATTTGTCTGTAAAAAATGATAAATATTTGTGAAATTAATTAAAGAACTGATTGATTTATGTTGATTAAAAAACATGTGTTTGTTGCTAATAGTCAATCAGCTGATGCCCCATCAAACCAAACCATCATCAAAACAAAACTGGTTAGAGAAAAAACAGACATAAAAACTGAAAAAAAGCTTGCAAAAACTCTTTTTCAAAATCTACGGCCACCACAACATGTATTTTCTTTTCCTAAAACTAAATAAATGAACAATTTATAAAACTTGTTTTATATAAAGTGATCAAAACAGCAATTGAAATGGCTGTGATGTACCACTATAGTTAAGTTCACTTAGAGTAAATGAACCCAATTGAAGCCAGCACAAAGCAAAACTTTCACTCTTGTTTCTAGCACACATTGAATTGAATCTCAACAAAAACTCGCTTAACATTTCCCTCTGTTACCTCGTCAAGCTAACTCTTGCATCGCTGTCAAAATGTCAAACTGTCACCAAACCTTGCCTGACATTGTTGCGTGACAAAACGATACCCGACAATCTCTTGTCATCTTCTTAGCGGCTGTCACCGTGACACGATCATAATTCACATCTTATATAATCAGCTACTGTCTTACAGAGCTGGGAATTATTTTCCATGCAATTTCTAAGCGTATAATGAGATTAAGGTTAGGTTAGAATTTTGCTTGTGACATCTTGAATGATACCTTGTCCCAGATGGCCTAGACGCTCTTTGTTTCCAATGTTACTAACTTCTGTCTTGTTTTCAAGTCACATACATTCTCCAAGTAAATAAAATAGGTTTATCCAACTCACGTGCTTTGCCCAGTGGCGCACGCTAATGTCTGTAAGCTCGGCCATGCTTAATGATGTCACTTTCATGAGATGAAATTAGAAATGGTATAAAATTGTAGCTAAAAAGTTCCAAGAATCAATGAGAGGTTGGAGGGATGAGAGTTAAGCAACACTGTGCTGGGTCAGGTATTGGATGGGTGACCATCATACACATGACCAGTTCTGTTCGGGAGAGAGGTTGGAGGGATGAAAGTTAAGCAACACTGCGCTGGGTCAGGTATTGGATGGGTGACCATCATACACATGACCAGTTCTGTTCGGGAGAGAGGTTGGAGGGATGAAAGTTGAGCAACACTGCGCTGGGTCAGGTATTGGATGGGTGACCATTATACACATGACCCGTTCTGTTCGGGAGAGAGGTTGGAGGGATGAAAGTTGAGCAACACTGCGCTGGGTCAGGTATTGGATGGGTGACCATCATACACATGACCAGTTCTGTTCGGGAGAGAGGTTGGAGGGATGAAAGTTAAGCAACACTGCGCTGGGTCAGGTATTGGATGGTTGACCATCATACACATGACCAGTTCTGTTCGGGAGAGAGGTTGGAGGGATGAAAGCTAGTACAGCAACTTCACTCGCCTTGCTTATCAACCTCTCGACAGCATGGATTTGTGGAGGAATCCTGTTGTTCGCGTTGTACCGTCCTTCGGAAGGGCAGCCGGTGGTCACCTTGGTGCTATTCGACAGGAGTAGGCTACGTGCCGGCACCGGGTTTCCCCTCCTCCCTTCTAGGCTAGGTTATCATCATCATCCACACATTCACCGACGCCATTAGACCAGTGCCGCATGGCCAGATGTCAAAACAGTGCGTCGTTAAACGCAATAAATGAATCAGGATCAGCATGTGTTTATCCATCATTACGCCAATGTTTTCCAAGAGTGTCACGGCACGCCACTGAATCACCGCCTCCTAAATTCTTTCTGCTGATTTACACATCGAGATTCCAAACAGAAACAAACGCACGCGTGACCTAGCACGGCGATATTGCTTGCCAAGAAAATGCACATTTTCTATCCCGTAACGCTTTTCTTTTGTCCTGCTCTTCTCTTCTCTTCTCTGCTTTGCTTTGGTAGGATGAGTCAATACAGATGCAATGCGATGTTATGATATGGAAAATCGATAAAACAGAGAGTTTAGTTTGTCCGCGTTGCTTGCAAGGGAGAATGGGAACGAAACGGAAAACGTGGAATGTTTTCAATGTTTCAGTTGTACTCGAAATAATTCAAACGAAAAGTTGGTACAATTTTAACTTGGCAAGAAGCTACGTGTGGAATTCGAACAGAATTTCAGCCTATATTAAGCGTAATTACTCCCTGGTTCTGCAATTAATGTCTACTTATTATTGCTAAAGATATTTATGTTGAATCGCATTGAAAATAAAGTGTTAAATTTCTTCAGCCGTCCGTCTTGCGTCTTCCGCTTCCGCTTTAGTAAAGTAGGTATCGCACAAGCGTAACAATTCAATACCTTATTATTATCAACACTCGTTACCGTCTCAAAAATATATACCCAAACGAGGACTCGAACCCCGAACTCCACCTAATGAAATACCCCGCACATTTCAAGCGTTTGCAATTGAATTAAGTTAAGATTTCATCCGAATTCAATACCTTTTCGTTACTTTACTATTATTGTATTTTTTTTTTGTCTAGATAAGGAAGTATGGAAGAACTTGGCGTATAATAAAGAGTTTTAAAAAAAGGAAAATTATTTGGAAAAATGAAGTTACATGCCTTAAATTAAGTATTTTCTAGCTGTTTTAATTAACAGATGAAATAAAATTCAATTAAAAATGCTTAAAAAACTGTCTGATTTGCCATAAGAAGCTTTGATAAAAACAGTTAGTCTTCACGTGGCTTGGTTCAGATTTCTCTACTATGTGACTGAGTTGGTCTTCACGTGGCTTGGTTCAGATTTCTCTGCTCTGTGACTGAGTTGATCTTCACGTGGCTTGGTTCAGATTTCTCTGCTCTGTGACTGAGTTGGTCTTCACGGGGCTTGGTTCAGATTTCTCTACTCTGTGACTGAGTTGGTCTTCACGTGGCTTGGTTCAGATTTCTCTGCTATGAGACTGAGTTGGTCTTCACGTGGCTTGGTTCAGATTTCTCTGCTATGTGACTGAGTTGGTCTTCACGTGGCTTGGTTCAGATTTCTCTACTCTGTGACTGAGTTGGTCTTCACGGGGCTTGGTTCAGATTTCTCTGCTATGAGACTGAGTTGGTCTTCACGTGGCTTGGTTCAGATTTCTCTGCTATGAGACTGAGTTGGTCTTCACGTGGCTTGGTTCAGATTTCTCTGCTATGAGACTGAGTTGGTCTTCACGGGGCTTGGTTCAGATTTCTCTACTCTGTGACTGAGTTGGTCTTCACGTGGCTTGGTTCAGATTTCTCTGCTATGTGACTGAGTTGGTCTTCACGTGGCTTGGTTCAGATTTCTCTGCTATGAGACTGAGTTGGTCTTCACGGGGCTTGGTTCAGATTTCTCTGCTATGAGACTGAGTTGGTCTTCACGGGGCTTGGTTCAGATTTCTCTGCTATGTGACTGAGTTGGTCTTCACGTGGCTTGGTTCAGATTTCTCTGCTCTGAGACTGAGTTGGTCTTCACGGGGCTTGGTTCAGATTTCTCTGCTATGAGACTGAGTTGGTCTTCACGTGGCTTGGTTCAGATTTCTCTGCTATGTGACTGAGTTGGTCTTCACGTGGCTTGGTTCAGATTTCTCTGCTATGAGACTGAGTTGGTCTTCACGGGGCTTGGTTCAGATTTCTCTGCTATGAGACTGAGTTGGTCTTCACGTGGCTTGGTTCAGATTTCTCTGCTATGTGACTGAGTTGGTCTTCACGTGGCTTGGTTCAGATTTCTCTGCTATGAGACTGAGTTGGTCTTCACGGGGCTTGGTTCAGATTTCTCTGCTATGAGACTGAGTTGGTCTTCACGTGGCTTGGTTCAGATTTCTCTGCTATGTGACTGAGTTGGTCTTCACGGGGCTTGGTTCAGATTTCTCTGCTATGAGACTGAGTTGGTCTTCACGGGGCTTGGTTCAGATTTCTCTGCTCTGTGACTGAGTTGGTCTTCACGTGGCTTGGTTCAGATTTCTCTGCTCTGTGACTGAGTTGGTCTTCACGTGGCTTGGTTCAGATTTCTCTGCTATGTGACTGAGTTGGTCTTCACGGGGCTTGGTTCAGATTTCTCTGCTATGAGACTGAGTTGGTCTTCACGGGGCTTGGTTCAGATTTCTCTGCTCTGTGACTGAGTTGGTCTTCACGTGGCTTGGTTCAGATTTCTCTGCTATGAGACTGAGTTGGTCTTCACGGGGCTTGGTTCAGATTTCTCTGCTATGAGACTGAGTTGGTCTTCACGTGGCTTGGTTCAGATTTCTCTGCTCTGTGACTGAGTTGGTCTTCACGGGGCTTGGTTCAGATTTCTCTACTCTGAGACTGAGTTGGTCTTCACGTGGCTTGGTTCAGATTTCTCTGCTATGTGACTGAGTTGGTCTTCACGTGGCTTGGTTCAGATTTCTCTACTCTGAGACTGAGTTGGTCTTCACGGGGCTTGGTTCAGATTTCTCTACTATGTGACTGAGTTGGTCTTCACGGGGCTTGGTTCAGATTTCTCTACTCTGAGACTGAGTTGGTCTTCACGTGGCTTGGTTCAGATTTCTCTGCTATGTGACTGAGTTGGTCTTCACGTGGCTTGGTTCAGATTTCTCTACTCTGAGACTGAGTTGGTCTTCACGGGGCTTGGTTCAGATTTCTCTACTATGTGACTGAGTTGGTCTTCACGGGGCTTGGTTCAGATTTCTCTACTCTGTGACTGAGTTGGTCTTCACGTGGCTTGGTTCAGATTTCTCTGCTATGAGACTGAGTTGGTCTTCACGGGGCTTGGTTCAGATTTCTCTGCTATGTGACTGAGTTGGTCTTCACGGGGCTTGGTTCAGATTTCTCTGCTATGTGACTGAGTTGGTCTTCACGGGGCTTGGTTCAGATTTCTCTGCTATGTGACTGAGTTGGTCTTCACGGGGCTTGGTTCAGATTTCTCTGCTATGTGACTGAGTTGGTCTTCACGTGGCTTGGTTCAGATTTCTCTGCTATGTGACTGAGTTGGTCTTCACGGGGCTTGGTTCAGATTTCTCTGCTATGTGACTGAGTTGGTCTTCACGTGGCTTGGTTCAGATTTCTCTGCTCTGTGACTGAGTTGGTCGGATGGCAGTTAAATCTGGGATTGTGTTTTTATGTCCGCAATTAAACCCGAGCGTAAAACCAGACTCGGCTTTACACAGAAATCATTTCGCCGAACGGAAACGTTGCTTATTTATCGCAGCCAATTCATGGCCTATTAGCTGCGAGCTGAAACGAGTGCGTCGTTAAACAACGTCGTCGAAGTGGTCGCTGAACGTGGATACTGATTGGTTAAAATAGTATCACGAGACTTGTAGGAAATCGGTTCGCAGCGTTGTAAACTTCGACAGTGCGTCGTTAAACATGTGCTAGACGTACGAAGCACTCGGGTGTTGTGCAAGGTTATATTTCTTCTAGATTCAATTTCAACGCGGTTTTCACGAAGTGTAAAAAGCTTTTTTGTCCCTCGGAAAAATTAGCAATAAAATTAACAGAAAGTTAATTAAAAAAAACATAATAATTCCCCGAAGATTTTTTAGAAGTCCTAAAAATTATATTTTGTTTACTTTAATAACTCTCTGTACAGAAAATAAAAACAGTATCAATAACTCAGAGAACTTTGGGAGGGGGGGGGGGGGGGGAATAAATCTGATTCAGTCAGAAACAATAAATATTTTAAAAGACTGCTGTCCTGCATTTTTAAACCAATTCATCAAACCAAGAAAGCGAATCAAGCAAACTACGTCGATAATAACTAGCATCCTTCTAAAATTCTTTGTAAAACCCAACAAGCGATTATATAATCCTGAAGCAACAAGTCAAGTCTTGCGCAAAGCAAACGCCCCTAAAAAACAACAACAACGCCATTCGACGAATCCAGAGCAAAAAGTCCTACATCCATCTCTAACTAATCTTAGCTTCCCCCAGGATTACACTCTTGTAATCTTGATAATGCTCGAGAGCGGCCCCAGGCGTTGGTAAGCGAGCACGAGGTGGTGGTGGGGGTGGGATGGGGTGGGATGGGGTGGGATGGATGGGGGTGGGATGCTGTGGTCCATGGTAGCAACAACTAGACCAAGGAATCGATACCAAGCCCACCCCAGAATGTAACGCACAAGATGTTATGTGTGTTGGGGCACAAAGTGGAGCTCGCCGTTGCTTGCAAAGCAAACTTTCTTATGAAGTTCACGGTCAAAGTTTTCATTTCGGGACATTTTCAGATAGAATTATAGTTTTGTGAGATTTGATTTAAATTAGAATGCTTGCAACGTGCAAAGTATTTGTGTATTAGGAACACTAATAAACTCTCAAAACTCCATTCAAAAAATTAATCTTCTAATTTGCAATAAAATCAACTCAAAAGTGATATGTCCAAGTAGCTCAATTGGTTTGAGCAACACCCGCGACAGGTGGAGATCGGGGTCCAAGTAGCTCAATTGGTTAGAGCAACACCCGTGACAGGTGGAGATCGGGGTCCAAGTAGCTCAATTGGTTAGAGCAACACCCGCGATAGGTGGAGATCGGGGTCCAAGTAGCTCAATTGGTTAGAGCAACACCCGCGACAGGTGGAGATCGGGGTCCAAGTAGCTCAATTGGTTAGAGCAACACCCGTGACAGCTGGAGATCGGGGTCCAAGTAGCTCAATTGGTTAGAGCAACACCCGTGACAGGTGGAGATTGGGGTCCAAGTAGCTCAATTGGTTAGAGCAACACCCGCGACAGGTGGAGACCGGGGTCCAAGTAGCTCAATTGGTTAGAGCAACACCCGCGACAGGTGGAGATTGGGGTCCAAGTAGCTCAATTGTTTAGTGCAACACCCGCGACAGGTGGAGATCGGGGTCCAAGTAGCTCAATTGGTTAGAGCAACACCCGCGACAGGTGGAGATCGTGGTTCGAGTTTGGGCATCAATATTTGAGACGTTTATAAGTGCTCCTAATAATAAATTAAAACGTTTTCATGTCGAATTGTAAATTTAAAGCTGGTCTCTGTTCAGGTTTCGCTCAAGATTTCGAGTTCTCTCTCTTGAAAATGGGAATAGAAATTAGGTACAGAAGCACATTCGTGAAATTTCAATGCTGTTTTGAGAGTTTTATCACAGGTTCTATGAACATAGGAAATATAACATTATATGCGAAATGTTGATTCTGAAGTATCAAACATTTATCCAATCAAGGAAAGACAGGACTGGAAACTGGACAGAATTTGGTCCTCAATGCTAGTTTAACATTGTGTTTGACAAGCATGTTATTAATGACATCTCTGCCGTATCCAGCATCTGCCGCAACTCATCTTTCAACAATTTTCTTTTCATCTGTCAAATGATTCGTCTGTAACGTAACACGATCGCCGCACTGTGACGTCAAGACTTTTTAATCCAATCGAAGTCCAGATATGAAAAACGATCTTGCAAAGTTTTATTTGCTGAAATTAGATCCGAAGTTCTTTAAATCCAAGCAAAATCATGTCGGGTGCAGAATAATTCAAAATGTTTGGGGGAAATTTCGATATGTGTAAGAACATGTCAACAAATATCGGAAAATACGAAGAAAATGTTATAAAATGGCGGAAAATAGGTTGAAAAATATATTTTAAAATGTCCTTAAATTTACAAAAATATTAGAAAATGATAGAAAATGTTAGATTGGAAAATACCCCTGGGGAAAAGACTCGCGCTGAGTCAGAATTAAGACAATGAATTGTGATGATTTCTAGGCTAAAAACAATTCCAAACAAATGTCAGAATTATTGAAAAATTGAAAATATCACAAATGGTCCATTTTGTGCTGTTTATCCCAAAGCTGAATTCCCAGAGCAGGTTCCTGTAAAGAATAGAAAGGTTGATTCCTCTTTCTGACATAAACAAGCAAAGAGTCCCTGAATCCCTGAGCGTCCTGTGGTCGAAACAGGAAGTGGGCTGGGGTTGGGTTGGGTTGGGTTGGGTTGGGTTGGGTTGGGTTGGGTTGGGTTGGGTTGGGTTGGGTTGGGTTGGGTTGGGTTGGGTTGGGTTGGGTTGGGTTGGGTTGGGTTGGGTTGGGTTGGGTTGGGTTGGGTGGGATAGGCCGGTCAAACCCATAAATAACCTGGAATCTTAGTTTTCTCGATTCTTTAGTTTTCTTGGTAGAAAATTTCTTCTGAAGATAAAGTCACACGTGACTAAGTACACGTTTACAAACTTTGAAAAGTTAATTTAAAAAATTGTTAAGTTTTTCATAAAATTTTAGTAATTACAAAACTATTTTACCGATTTCTCAGAAAAAAAAAATGATTGGGTCGAAGTTAATTACAAAAGAATATGTTCTTATTATGAAAACTGTCACCGTCTCAAATATTGATGCGCATTGCGCATTGCAAGCGTTAGCAATTTAAATAAGATTTCATCGACAAAAGAATATGCTTTGCTAATTTGTTTGAAATAAAAGCCGTGATTTCGTTGCCACGTGCAACCCGTGGGTCGGTCGGTGTATAAATTTAACACATGAAACGTGTCCGGGACAATCTTTTCCAAAGTCCGCAGATTTTGACAAAGTTTCAATGGTTTATGTGAATTCTGATTTAAATCGCTAACGCTTGCAATGCTCGGGGTATTTTTTTCATAGGATAACCCAAGGTGAAGTAAAATGCAATACGACACTAGCTTCATGGTTTTCCCGCTAGAGCGCAACTAAACAAACAGAAGTGCATTTTCTCCGAAGTTAGTGAAATTAAAGATTTCGCTACGCTCGCTACGCTAATGAACACAAATCGTTAAAGCCAGTTTTCAATGCTGAACACAAATTTGTATCAAAATTATAAAACATGTTCTAGCGATTATCGGATGTGGTTTTTTAAAGGTCGTTCAAATGCGGGATCATGAGCTTACTTCGGTAATTGTTGCAACCAGAGCGGCATTGTGCTGGAGGGCAACCCCATTATTTACCCGGGTAAATAATCCCGGTCATGTGTATGATTGTCACCCATCCAATACCTGACCCAGCGCAGTGTTGCTTAACTTTCATCCCTCCAACCTCTCTCCCGAACAGAACTGGTCATGTGTATGATGATCACCCATCCAATACCTGACTCAGCGCGGTGTTGCTTAACTTTCATCCCTCCAACCTCTCTCCCGAACAGAACTGGTCATGTGTATGATGGTCACCCATCCAATACCTGACCCAGCGCAGTGTTGTTTAACTTTCATCCCTCCAACCTATCTCCCGAACAGAACTGGTCATGTGTATGATGGTCACCCATCCAATACCTGACCCAGCGCAGTGTTGCTTAACTTTCATCCCTCTTACCTCTCTCCCGAACAGAACTGGTCATGAGTATGATGGTCACCCATCCAATACCTGACCCAGAGCAGTGTTGCTTAACTTTCATCAACATTCATTTAACATTTAGCAAAATTCTCATGCTTCCATTTTTCCCATCTCTCTCCCATTTTAGAAAATTTCCTGCATTCTCACTGTTCCGTAATTTCCCGCTTCTCCCACGTCGAGCGAGCGGGTGAAGCTTCCCAGGGAAACGCTGATCGAACCAGCTCAGTGCTAGAGAGAGACAGAGCGATACGTCACGTGGTGAGTCAGAGAGAGACAGAGACATGTTGCTGCTTACTACGCTGCGATGACAGAGAGTGAATTCCAATTAGACTTTGGCCAAGTTTAGCGACGACTTTGTGACGTTCACAGGAACTAGTTTGCAATTTGGACTTTGTTATTTTTATATTTGTACATAAAAAATCTGGTTTTATTTTGACAGTTTTTGAAATCGGTACCAGGCATCTGATGGCCTGATTGTGATCTGTCTTCATTTAGCTATAGGTTTGTGAAATATCTTAACAGAACCTCTGTGTGGCATTGTTGTAGACGTAAGTAAATCTTACTTCACTTGTACCTTATGTACATTAGCTTCAATTCAATACATTATTATTGTTTTGTATTGTATTGTATTTAAATAGCTGTCTATTACATTTTTCAGTGTGTTTAAATTGTCCAATATTTTCCACTTAATAATCTTTATTATAAAAATCATCTAAATTATAAAATTCTTCTTGTAGGAAGATGATCTTGAGGTTTGATAATTTTTAGACTCATGTCTACTTGATGTAAACTTAGCAAAAGTTTTAACAAAAACTATTTAAACTGGGTTCTGAATGCTAAGTAAAGAGCTACTAAATTTCCCGACGTTTTGTAACATATACTAGTTACTTCTTCAGAGGTTTGAACAGTCAAATCTTGAGGTTTGTTTTGAATGCATCCCTGCTTGCAATGCATTTAATTTGTTGTGGAAGGTTATTCATGATTTCACTCCAACATTGAGCATCCATGGTACTTAGTCTAAGATGTCCCATCTGCAGTTTTCCAGCTTCTCCTGTTCCATGACCAGTGAATGTCATATCTTTTAAGAAAAAATAGGTTAAGTTGTTTGAACCATACAAGAAGAAAACTTTAAGTGTCAATTGGCTAGTTTGTTAAATGCCCTGGTTAAATTTAACGGACTGTTAAAGTACGATAGCAATGAGAAAACATGTAAACTTGCTACGGGTATTAAAAAAAACTGATTCAGTAAAAATAAGCAATAAAATTCAAATAAAATAACGGTTTTGTCAGCTGATTGGTTGCTAGGCATTATGTAGCACAAGAAGCAAAGTTAAAGTTTCACTCAAAAACATGCGATTTAAAGTCGGTTTTTCAGTGTAATTAACAGACCGTTAACAAGGGAAAATAAAAAATTAACGGACTGTTAGATTAGTAACGAACCGTTAATAATCTAGCATTTATATTAAACTGGCGTTAATTTACGGATCTTAGTTTAACTATAATACCATCTCGACTTGCCACAAAATGGCTGACAGATTTTCACTTCCGTTTAATTCAGGTTTTAGTTTTCATGTCATTTCCGCACTTTTAGCAAATTTAATTCAAGCTTTCCTGGATTTTATTTAACTGATCGTTAAACTCCGCGTTAATGTATGCTAAGTGCAATGTGTAGGAGTTTACATTTTCGCACAGGTTATGCGTTAGTAAAAAACCGAATGTATGTAATATTACCTGTCTTAATATTTTGTAGCATGACGCGTTCAACAACTTCAAGATTTCAGACAAAATGTTTTAAAACTATATTTTAGCCAAGCAAACGTCAACCATTGCTGAACTATCAACCAAACTTTTGTCTTGCCGGAAGTAGCTCTGTTGGGACCGGAACTACAAGGTAGAGTTAGTTTCACTTCCGGGATATTCTCACCAACCGAATTGAAGTCGAATAGCAAAGTTGATAAAGGAGAGTAAAAAATATTCTGTCACAAATACCAGAGTTCAATTTAATAATATGACATTTTCATCTAAAAAATCTTCACAACTAAATGTATTTTCTAATTTTTTAGTTAGCTACGAAGTAACTTATTTTTGAAACTCACATCAAAAATACAATTATTATTTGTGGTGTTTAACGACGCACTGTTTTGACATCTGGCCATGCGGCACTGGTCTAATGGCGTCGGTGAATGAGTGGATGATGATGAGGATGATGATGAACCTAACCTAGCCTAGAAGGGAGGAGGGGAAACCCTGTGCCGGCACGTAGCCTACTCCTGTCGAAGAGCACCAAGGGGACCACCGGCTTAACGTCCCTTCCGAAGGACGGTACAACGCGAACAACAGGATTCCTTCACAAATCCATGCTGTCGAGAGGTTGATAAGCAAGGCGAGTGAAGTTGCTGTACTAACTTTCATCCCTCCAACCTCTCTCCCGAACAGAACTGGTCATGTGTATGATGGTCACCCATCCAATACCTAACCCAGCGCAGTGTTGCTTAACTTTCATCCCTCCAACCTCTCTCCCGAACAGAACTGGTCATGTGTATGATGGTCACCCATCCAATACCTGACCCAGCGCAGTGTTGCTTAACTTTCATCCCTCCAACCTCTCTTCCAAACAGAACTGGTCATGTGTATGATGGTCACCCATCCAATACCTGACCCAGCGCAGTGTTGCTTAACTTTCATCCCTCCAACCTCTCTCCCGAACAGAACTGGTCATGTGTATGATGGTCACCCATCCAATACCTGACCCAGCGCAGTGTTGCTTAACTTTCATCCCTCCAACCTCTCTTCCAAACAGAACTGGTCATGTGTATGATGGTCACCCATCCAATACCTGACCCAGCGCAGTGTTGCTTAACTTTCATCCCTCCAACCTCTCTCCCGAACAGAACTGGTCATGTGTATGATGGTCATCCATCCAATACCTGACCCAGTGCCGTGTTGCTTAACTTTCATCCCTCCAACCTCTCTCCCGAACAGAACTGGTCATGTGTATGATGGTCACCCATCCAATACTTCGGTGATCTAGCGAGAACCGGTTTTTCGAACACGGCAAACCGTTCAGTCACAAAACTAACTCCATATCAAAGTGAATTGCTCCACAGTAAAGCAATCAACAAAATAAAGAAAGACTTGCTTTGATTAAAACAAGTCGATCAAATTGTTCCTTGCGTTTCTAGCAGAATTTTCATTCGGCGCAAAGAAATCTTTTATCCACATTCACTTGGACTTCACCCCCATTTTCCACGCTCTGCAAATATTCGCTTTCGTAATGAAAATATAATAATTAATGAGAGAAGTCGAGGAATTGGACCTACGCAGATAAAACACGGTTAAAACTTGCACGAGCTTCACCGGAAATATATCTCTTCGTCATTCTACTCTAGCTAATAATTACCTGTGTGAAGCTGCTATCTCTCAATTAATTAATTCCACGGTCGGAACTTGCAATTATTTACCGTACATTTGCTCGGTGTTGATCATTAACAAAAAGTGACGCACGTTTGATCGATGCCAGTGATTATCAAAGATGCAATCGCTCGTGAAAACTGGTGAAAGCCGCACAGGTTTAGCAATTTGTGCTTTTCAATTTGTAGAGAGTGATGATATTCCCGAATGATTGATTAAATAGCTGACAAAAACTTGCGTTTAGTGACAATTTCTATGTGTCTAACCATCTATAACCAATTAACTAAATATTTCATTTCATCCTTTCTATGCTCAAACTACAACAGAACAGAATTCACTTTAGGACCAAGATTTTTGCTAGCAACAATTGAAAATTTAAAAAAAATTTAAATAACATAATTTAATTCAAAAATTTAGTCGGAGACCCATTGCTAATATGAACTGGCGATACGTGGTAACGGTAGATGCCACCCGATGGCGCTTGCTGCTGAGCAAACGAGGCCGGCAACACGTGGTAACGGTAGGTGCCACCCGATGGCGCTTGCTGCCGAGCAAACGAGGCCAGCAATACGTGGTAACGGTAGGTGCCACCCGATGGCGCTTGCTGCCGAGCAAACGAGGCCGGCAACACGTGGTAACGGTAGGTGCCACACGATGGCACTTGCTGCTGAGCAAACGAGGCTGGCAACACGTGGTAACGGTAGGTGCCACCCGATGGCGCTTGCTGCTGAGCAAACGAGGCCGGCAACACGTGGTAACGGTAGGTGCCACCCGATGGCGCTTGATACCGAACTTTTTAACAAATTTTAAAAATTTTAAAAACAACTTAAAATATCGACAGATGTTTATCAATCGTTGAGGTTAGAATTAATCAAGATTAATTAAGTGTAAACCAGTTTCAAATGCGAGTAATCTGCTAGAAATAACATGTGTTTATCTCTAAAATATCTAGAAGATGTTTTAATATGTTTAATTATTTCCGCAAAGACAGTTTAAAATTAGCCTATGAACCGAATGGTAAAACGTGTATTTGATTGAAACAGATTGCGCTGAAGCTTTATTGATGGTTGAAATTGAATGACAATTTGCTTTCTTCAAAACGCCACGTCGTGTTCCTGTTTGGAAAGTGAGTCCCTGTTGTTCCCTAGGGACTCGACCCGGACTCGACCTGGACTCGACCTGGACTCGACCGGGACTCGACTGGGAGACCGGAGTACTCGGAGCTAGTCCACAAATGCATTATTCAGGTTTACTGAAAGCCGTGGAGAGCTTGCATTTACATTTCTGTTGGACGGAGATATTTAAAAACTAGAGAGCTTCTGACTTAACAATGATCAGAACTCGTACCAATCCGGTGAGATATTCATTTTCTCAAGTACGCAAATAACCTCATGAATAACTCAATTTACATTTAAAAACCTCACGATCAAAATATTTCAGAAGATTCTCATAACGGGTCATCTACTTTAGACAAGAAGAAAACCTAATAAAACAACTTCTTCTCTGTAACAAACTTAATCTTCTTTCTCAAAAACAGCGTCGAAAATCTCATCGCTCCTAAATTTCTCTCGACTTCAACCCGGCCGTGAGAGCATCTCTAACTCTTTCTCTAACCAGCCTTATAAATGTAACTTAATCCAACTAATAGTTGAACATTTTGTTGAAACTGTTGCCATGACGACTTCCAATCACATGCAGTGAAATTCAGATGTTTCTGTGAGCTAGAGATCCAACTTATAGTTGAACATTTTGTTGAAACTGTTGCCATGACGACTTCCAATCACATGCAGTGAAATTCAGATGTTTCTGTGAGCTAGAGATCCAACTTATAGTAGAACATTTTGTTGAAACTGTTGCCATGACGACTTCCAATCACATGCAGTGAAATTCAGATGTTTCTGTGAGCTAGAGATCCAACTTATAGTTGAACATTTTGTTGAAACTGTTGCCATGACGACTTCCAATCACATGCAGTGAAATTCAGATGTTTCTGTGAGCTAGAGATCCAACTTATAGTAGAACATTTTGTTGAAACTGTTGCCATGACGACTTCCAATCACATGCAGTGAAATTCAGATGTTTCTGTGAGCTAGAGATCCAACTTATAGTTGAACATTTTGTTGAAACTGTTGCCATGACGACTTCCAATCACATGCAGTGAAATTCAGATGTTTCTGTGAGCTAGAGATCCAACTTATAGTTGAACATTTTGTTGAAACTGTTGCCATGACGACTTCCAATCACATGCAGTGAAATTCAGATGTTTCTGTGAGTTAGAGATCCAACTTATAGTTCAACATTTTGTTGAAACTGTTGCCATGACGACTTCCAATCACATGCAGTGAAATTCAGATGTTTCTGTGAGCTAGAGATCCAACTTATAGTTGAACATTTTGTTGAAACTGTTGCCATGACGACTTCCAATCACATGCAGTGAAATTCAGATGTTTCTGTGAGCTAGAGATCCAACTTATAGTTGAACATTTTGTTGAAACTGTTGCCATGGCGACTTCCAATCACATGCAGTGAAATTCAGATGTTTCTGTGAGCTAGAGATCCAACTTATAGTTGAACATTTTGTTGAAACTGTTGCCATGACGACTTCCAATCACATGCAGTGAAATTCAGATGTTTCTGTGAGCTAGAGATCCAACTTATAGTTGAACAGTTTGATAAAACCCGAACTAAGCAGAACAGTGTGAAAATGTTTTATTTACTGAATCTTAGTGTTTTGCTTTAGGATAAATTAATAAATGAGTTGCAAAAAGTTGAGTGAATTCTTCTTGCTAAACATTTGTTTTTAGTGGAAATGTTCGCCAGCCGACGAGAGCGATCCCTCGAGAGGGAAATGTAATTAAGAATGCTTCAGCCATCTTGTAATAAAAGAGCAGCGACAACAATGAATCTCTTTTCGTTCATTTAAAGCACTTTTGTGTCACGTATTCTTCGACCAGTTGTCACGACTACCAGCTAAACTTGGCACCTGAAGACGACCAATCTCTCGAACTGTCCGGCTCATTTCTCCGTCTCTCCTATCATTTTATTTGTCTCCTTTTCATGATCTACGTGAAAGACCGACATAAAAGTAACACGGCACAAAAAACAGACAGTAAAATTACCCCCGATAAAATTACCCCCAATAAAATTACCCCCAATTAAATTACCCCCAATAAAAATACCCCCAATAAAATTGGGTTCTTTGTTCGGATTTTTACTACCCAGCTAAAATATAATCTGCTAGTTAAAAATAATTGTGCAAATAGGGGGAAAAATGCGAGGTGGAGGAGCCGGGTTTGCTCTGCGGGTTGCGTTCAGGGGCACGAGGTAGAGGAGCCGAGTCTGCTGCGGGTTGCGTTCAGGGGCACGTGGTGGAGGAGCCGAGTCTGCTCTGAGGGTTGCGTTCAGGGGCACGAGGTGGAGAAGCCGAGTCTGCTCTGCGGGCTGCGTTCAGGGGCACGCGGTGGAGGAGCCGAGTCTACTCGGCGTGCTGCGTTCAGGGGAACGAGGTGGAGGATCCGAGTCTGCTCGGCGGGCTACGTTCAGGGGCACGCGGTGGAGGAGCCGAGTCTACTCGGCGTGCTGCGTTCAGGGGAACGAGGTGGAGGAGCCGAGTCTGCTCTGCGGGCTGCGTTCAGGGGCACGAGGTGGAGAAGCCGAGTCTGCTCTGCGGGCTGCGTTCAGGGGCACGAGGTGGAGGATCCGAGTCTGCTCGGCGGGCTACGTTCAGGGGCACGCGGTGGAGGATCCGAGTCTGCTCGGCGGGCTGCGTTCAGGGGAACGAGGTGGAGGAGCCGGGTCTGCTCGGCGGGCTGCGTTCAGGGGAACGAGGCGGAGGAGCCAAGTCTGCTTGGCGGGCTGCGTTCAGGGGCAGGTATTGTTCACACTGGCTGGCAGTAAATTAAATTGCCAGCCAACTAATTTAGCAACACAGACAAAAGTTGGCACACGTTCGAAATTGTTTGTAAAAAGTGAACGCATTTTATTGCCTAGCGAATAACTTTCTGTAACGCAGCGACACTTTCCTCCTTTTGCTCTGGATTAGCTCGGCGATTCGTTATCAAAGTTTTGGCCGCGGCGTCAGGGCGTGTAAAGTTAGTTGCAGGCAGTTAAGAGTTACATCGAGTTAGTTGGCAGTTAGTGCGATGGCCAGAAGGCCCTGACAAGGCGTCAGTCCCACCCTCCAAGCAGCAACTGGCACACAAACCTTTCCCCGGCGTGAAACCTACGATTCTTGCTCTTATCCGTAAAGCAAGCCAGAAGACAAGGAGGCTGAACATAAAGTTTAATTGACTGTTTTTAATGGTTGGGACAAACTGATCGATGTTAACTTCAAGTTATAAGTTGGAGTTAGTTTGACGACGCAGCAAAGCCTTGAGGCATCCTCACTTCCAGATTGACAGTGCTTTAAGTGATATCGCGTGTGCCGATAGCGGCAAAATGGGTCCATTTCATTGGTGGAGTAAGAACATAATTTGCTCTTCCTGCAAATATTAAATGACATTTTATTTGTGGTGTTTAGCTTGACACTGTTTTGACATCTGGCCATGTGGCACTGGTCTTATGAAGTCGGTGAATGAGTGGATGATGATGAACCTAACCTAGCCTAGAAGGAAGGAGGTGAAACCCGGTGCCGGCACGTAGCCTACTCCTGTCGAAGAGCACCAAGGGGACCACCGGCTTAACATCCCTTCCGAAGGACGGTACAACGCGAACAACAGGATTCCTTCACAAATCCATGCTGTCGAGAGGTTGATAAGCAAGGCGAGTGAAGTTGCTGTACTAACTTTCATCCCTCCAGCCTCTCTCTCGAACAGAATTGGTCATGTGTATGATAGTCTCCTATCTAATACCTGACTCAGCGCAGTGTTGCTTAACTTTCATCCCTCCAACCTCTCTTCCGAACAGAACTGGTCATGTGTATGATGGTCACCCATCCAATACCTGACCCAGCGCAGTGTTGCTTAACTTTCATCGCTCCAACCTCTCTCCCGAACAGAAATGGTCATGTGTATGATGGTCACCCATCCAATACCTGACCCAGCGCAGTGTTGCTTAACTTTCATCCCTCCAACCTCTCTCCCGGACAGAACTGGTCATGTGTATGATGGTCACCCATCCAATACCTGACCCAGCGCAGTGTTGCTTAACTTTCATCCCTCCAACCTCTCTCCCGAACAGAACTGGTCATGTGTATGATGATCACCCATCCAATACCTGACCCAGCGCAATGTTGCTTAACTTTCATCCCTCCAACCTCTCTCCCGAACAGAACTGGTCATGTGTATGATGATCACCCATCCAATACCTGACCCAGCGCAGTGTTGCTTAACTTTCATCCCTCCAACCTCTCTCCCGAATAGAACTGGTCATGTGTTTGATGGTCACCCATCCAATACCTGACTCAGTTTGATGTTGCTTAACTTCGGTGATCAAACAAGAACCGGTGTTTTCAACACGCCAAATCGTTCGGTATTAAATGAGAAATAGGGAAGCTATGTTAGTATTTTCGTGGTTCGAGTCCACGTTTGGAAGTCAATTTTTGAGAGGTTTGTAATAGTTTTACTGGTTCTCCTCTCTCTTCTTCTTTACCACTTGTATTATTTATTAAGAGATGCGACAAACCCAAGAAAACAGTCTAAAGACGAACGAATGTTTCCAAGTTTTTTTCAAAGGAATTAATAACAACGCAGAGTTGACTCTGAGATTATTTCAATGCATGAAATTCACGTGAAAGTTATCCCATGAAAGTTGATATTTGTCTGAAAAGGAATCTTTCCAGTATTTTTATTGGCTTGAATAATAATAATATCAAGTCGTTGCCAGGGTGATATGGAATTAAACTTGGCTGATCACAATTCAAAGCTTAACTTTTCGGGGGGGGGGGAAGTATTCTTTTGAAAGCTTTTTATGACTGAGCGAAAAGTCGCGTAGACTTTCTAAGTTTCGTACTTTGAAAGATCTGGGAAAGTTTTAAACTTTGTTGGCTCTATGGCTGCTTTGATGCTAACTCGAGGAAATACATAATCTCAATCAAAAGAATTGATTTAAAATTATTTATTGTGTTTAACGTTGCACTGTTTTGATAAAGGGCCTAGCCGCACTGGTCTAATGGCGTCGGTGAATGAGCTTGTAAAAATGCCAGTAGGTATCTGATATTTATTTTAAATTAATAAAACAGGCTTGAATTACGGTCAAAGACCAAATCAATCACTATCATAATTTCTATTTGAGGTTATAGCAAAAGAGGGGTTTGAGGTTATAGCAAAAGGGGGGTTTGGGGTTATAGCAAAAGGGGGGGTTGGGGTTATAGCATATTTGGGGTCACATTTTAAGAAATAAAATATGTATATTTATTTTATTAATTGTTTTTGTGGGTTTTTTCTTGCCTCAAATCCTAATGTGTGTTGGCCTTGCGTAACAGACATTGCTTGCCCTTGAAGACGTTCAAATGTGTCATTGGTATTAAAATGGTAAAACCTTATTAAATATTTATTTATATAACAATCTCTAGGCAAGTATATTTTACATTTTGACACTCACATTTCCCGGCATAATTTCATAACTCCCGCCAGACTCGGTGATGTCACTCATTTGATGACTCGATTTAATGACTCGCCACAGCAAACAAAACTAAAATTAATCTCTTTTTCCGGATTGCTCACGAAATCGCCTCGAAATCAAACTTCTGTTTATTTGATTTGATTACCAAACGATTTGATTTCTGTAGCTGTAACCGACTAACGGCTATGTGTGTTTTCAGACTTGTGTCTACTCCACATAACCTTAGCACTAGTTTTAACAAAAACTATTTCAACTGGGTTTGAATTCATTTTTAGATAATTTATTGGATATATTTGAAAAGGGACATTTAGCTGTTCTTTAGTTCTTTAGTTCTTTATTTCAAACCTAGTTAAAATAGTTGATTTCCTACTAACGGTTCGTTAAATTCTAATCAGGATGTTACTGGTTGAATTCAATATACGTGTCATACGTGTCAAGCGAATGATTAAAATGCCGGGGTGCGGATTATTTCACGGCTACAGAGATATTTAAAAGTAAACTCGATGTAAAACCTGCAATGATATTCTAATATTGTTTCCGTGATGTTGTTTGGCAAATCACGGTCGAGAACAGTTGATGTCTTGCCAATAAGTGAAACAAATGCAGGGCGAGCGAAAGAACCACATGTAGGCGTTAAACTTGGGTTGAAATTGAAATAACATGCACTGAAATATTGACAATAAATCAGTTTTGATGTCGATTCAATCTTTGGATAAAATTCATGACCCACAGAAAGAATGAAAAGCGCAAAAACATATTCTCTATCATTCGTTTTAACTTGTGATTTAAGTTTGATTCCCGCTAGAATTTTCAATGTTATTAAGTTTGAATTTAGTTTGAATTTAAATGTATTTAAGATGTTGAAAAGATATTTTTTTGGCCGGACAGAAATCCTTGAAATTATTTCACATCACTCACGGCAGCTGTGCACGCAGCGGGTGCACTGCTAGTTAAGCTTATAAAACACTAGAAAATCGTTTTATTTTTTTTAACTGGAAAACAAAATATAAACATCTAACAAACAAACGAACAAATAAACAAACAAACAAACCGCCAGTTGAATACAGAATTCTACCTGAGAAGCAACAAAATCTAACCATCGAGTCTGCAGTGAACAGCGATTCCAGCGCCACCTGGCGTTCACCCCTCGTCATCAGATCATCACACGATATGAAACAAGCTTTAGCCCCCCCCCCCCCCCCCCACCCCCGGAGAGTTTGTAACGCTAATTTGCCCCCCAGCTGGTGTCTAATTATTCCCCCCCCCCCCACCCCCCTCTGTGGAGCAAAACGTCTTGGTATTTGTCCGCTACGCACTCGAAAGCGCCGTCTGTATCTTCTTGCTCGCGTCTCAACTCCTTCAATCTCATCCAGTGGCGTGCGGTGTGGTCTGGGCGCTTGGGGCCGCATCACAAGGTTTATTACCATGGCGACAGTCAGTGCTCAATAACTCGGTACAGCATTTTACCCGCCATATGTTTTAACAACATGAAGTGAAGCAAAACTTTACATGGGATTCAGTTTTCATAAGACGTTAGTAACAAAAGAATGACCACGCTATGAAAGTGGTTTGTCAGTTTGTTTGTTTTCTATGTATAAATAATACGCACTGATTTTCCAGATATCAAAAATAAAATACATTCTTAGTTAGACAACTGTATTCCAGATTTTATATCACAGATTATTTATGCAATGTCTATTTTAAATCAGATTCATTGGCGTCAAATCTTTGGTTTATTTTATGAGTTTAACGACGCATCTGTTTTGACTATGAACGTTGTGGTACTGGACGGTCATCAATGATGTCATCGAGGATGCGTAGAATGATAACGAGTGTTTTCATGGAGCTAATCTGGTCTTGAAGGTGGGATGAAACCCAGTTGACCCAAGTTGACTCAAGTTGACTCAAGTTGACCCAAGTTGACCCAAGTTGACTCAAGTTGACTCAAGTTGACTCAAGTTGACTCAAGTTGACCCAAGTTGACCCAAGTTGACTCAAGTTGACTCAAGTTGACTCAAGTTGACCCAAGTTGACTCAAGTTGACCCAAGTTGACCCAAGTTGACTCAAGTTGACTCAAGTTGACTCAAGTTGACCCAAGTTGACTCAAGTTGACCCAAGTTGACCCAAGTTGACCCAAGTTGACCCAAGTTGACTCAAGTTGACCCAAGTTGACCCAAGTTGACCCAAGTTGACCCAAGTTGACCCAAGTTGACCCAAGTTGACCCAAGTTGACCCAAGTTGACTCAAGTTGACCCAAGTTGACCCAAGTTGACCCAAGTTGACCCAAGTTGACCCAAGTTGACCCAGGCTGAAACCCTATACTCCTGTATAGGGTTTCACTGGGTTATAACACTGCACCACTGCACAGGGATCCACCTCAAACACTGCACCACTGCACATGGATCCACCTCAAACCCTACGCCACTGCACATGGATCCACCTCAAACCATGCACCACTGCACATGGATCCTACCTCAAACCCTGCGCCACTGCACATGGATCCCATCTCAAACCATGCGTCACTGCACATGGATCCCATCTCAAACCATGCGCCACTGCACATGGATCCATCTCAAACACTGCGCCACTGCACATGGATCCATCTCAAACACTGCGCCACTGCACATGGATCCACCTCAAACACTGCGCCACTGCACATGGATCCCATCTCAAACCATGCGCCACTGCACATGGATCCACCTCAAACACTGCACCACTGCACATGGATCCCATCTCAAACCCTACGCCACTGCACATGGATCCACCTCAAACACTGCACCACTGCACATGGATCCCATCTCAAACCATGCGCCACTGCACATGGATCCACCTCAAACCCTACGCCACTGCACATGGATCCATCTCAAACACTGCGCCACTGCACATGGATCCATCTCAAACACTGCACCACTGCACATGGATCCACCTCAAACACTGCGCCACTGCACATGGATCCACCTCAAACCCTGCACCACTGCACATGGATCCACCTCAAACCCTACGCCACTGCACATGGATCAACCTCAAACCGTGCACCACTGCAAGACACGTCCAAGTAACTACAAAGTAGCTCGTTGTCGTTCTGTCAGTCTCAACGTGACGTCATAAAGTAACCAACATCTCTAGTAATATTCACTCTCGAGGGGAATCGAACCCCTGTCTATCGGGACTCGCGGTCAGCAAATCACTAATTCATATGGTGAACACTAATAACTAATTATTAGTAAAACCTAATATATTGGAATACTAATAACCTCACAAAAACTGGTGTCCAAACAGGGACTCGGTACCCGATCTCCAGCAATGAACAAAATCAAGAACCCATAAGTTGAACTCATAAATTAATTAGGTATGTTTGTGAGCCTCGGTAGGTGGATATGTGGAAAGGTGGGAAGGTGGAAAGGTGAAAAGGTGGAAGGGTGGGAAGGTGGAAAGGTGGATATGTGGAAAGGTTGAAAGGTGGGAAGGTGGGAAGGTGGAAAGGTGGGAAGGTGGGAAGGTGGAAAGGTGGAAGGGTGGAAAGGTGGAAGGGTGGGAAGGTGGGAAGGTGGAAGGGTGGAAAGGTGGGAAGGGTGGGAAGGTGGAAAGGGTGGAAGGGTGGAAAGGTGGGAAGGTGGAAAGGTGGAAAGGGTGAAAGGGTGGAAAGGTGGGAAGGTGGAAAGGTGGGAAGGTGGAAGGGTGGAAATTGTGTGACAGTGGTTTTTCTTAAAGCTTTTGTATTAAAATCGAGAGGACCGGGTCTAGGTTTAAGCTCGACTGGGAAAGTCTGTGAATGTTGATGAGATGAGGACGACGAACAAGAGAATCGTGGAATAAAAAGTTGGTATCAGGTTGATTGCGGTGATAGCAAAAAAAAGGTGGGGCTCGTATATAAGGAACAAAAACATTTACATTTCTATAACTTCCGGTTTTTTTTTCTGGGCTGGTTTCTTTGTGAATCAATCAAATGTTATTTGCTATTTTATTCGGATGATTGTCTCTATTTCTGATTTATTGATGATAAAGCTAGTCTAGTCACAATAAAAGCCAAAACCTCTCAACCTCTAGTCTGTCGTGGTCACCCAACCATATCCCAACTAAAATTAATGTTGCTTAACTTCGGTCACTTACGATAAACAGTTTTTGAGAGTTAATTGTAAATAAACTTGATGAAAATTTAAAATATTGTATCCCCTATATTGACGATCAAAACAGGTCGATACCAACGAGATACGATGCGACCGTCCATTGCTTTTGATTATTCATCAATTCAGGAAAAGCTGAGTGAAAATATTACCTGATTGCATTTGAATTACACGTACCGACCATTACAGTAATCAGCTGCTGCAATGACAGTTGTCTCGCGTTATATTTCCACCTGTCAAAACAATATCCCAGCTTTTCACATGAATTTCCATGCGTTAATTACAGCTTTGTCCTGTGAAACTGTCATTTCTATGTCTTCTCATTTTGCGACCATCAGACCATGTCCTAATCAGGTGCTAATCACTCATTTAAACCTGGAGGTAGGAGCAATAATTGGAGGAACTTAACGTGGCTTAACTTCTTTATAGAATCTTTATATAAAACACCATCTTCTATACGCAACACCGAACGGTTTGGCTGGTTGGAAACACCGGTTCTCGTTAGATCACCGAAGTTAAGCAACACTGCGCCGAGTCAGGTATTGGATGGGTGACCATCATACACATGACCAGTTCTGTTCGGGAGAGAGGTTGGAGGGATGAAAGTTAAGCAACACTGTGCTGGGTCAGGTATTGGATGGGTGACCATCATACACATGACCAGTTCTGTTCGGGAGAGAGGTTGGAGGGATGAAAGTTAGTACAGCAACTTCACTAGCCTTGCTTATCAACCTCTCGACAGCATGGATTTGTGGAGGAATCCTGTTGTTCGCGTTGTACCGTCCTTCGGAAGGGACGTTAAGCCGGTGGTCCCCTTGGTGCTCTTCGACAGGAGTAGGCTACGTGCCGGCACCGGGCTTCCCCTCCTCCCTTCTAGGCTATGTTAGGTTCATCGTCATCCACTCATTCACCGACACCATTAGACCAGTGCTGCATGGCCAGATGTCAAAACAGTGCGTCGTTAAACACCACAAATAATAATAATAATAATAATCTATACGCAACAACACGCAATACGCAGTCCCAAACATAATGCACCGAACGCATCAACATTTGAAACAAAATGCAATACTCTCGGCGCAGCTTTAATATACAAATCTATCACTAAAGCTCGCTTAATCAGGTACAAGTACTCTTTAATGATCTCCCACAATCGTTGAAAGCAATCCAAGAAACAAACTGATTCAAGACTGAACTCAAAATATTTCTCTGCAAGATTTGTCCATATTCATTACATGCTTATCATTCACATGTTATTATTATCAATTTGTTTTAAGTTCTATTTAAGCGCCACCTGGTGGCACCTACCAATACCATGTCCTACTCTGACTGAAACGTATAAACTCAATGATGCTATACTAGTTGATGACTAAATCAGTAGGCTTTTCAGGGTTTTGATTGACATGGAAGTAGATTTTCGAATTTAGAATTGAGCGGATATTATAATTAGCACCGCAACGAGCGTCCATCGGTTTTTTTTTCAATGACTGCAACAGCGATCCAATTTGTGGTCAATGTCAATTAATCGATAAATAATTAAACAGAGCAAATTTAACGTCAATCGGGCAGAAAATCGTCCGTCCAATCCATTTTCCATGCAATTTGGTATTTTAGATCAGCGACCTAATAGCTAATATTGCTACCTGCACCAGTAAATAGTTAGCAGTTAACGCTTGTGTTAGTTTTAGCATCAATTTTAACGACCGATTAAACATTGGCTCGTGCCCAAGTACATGATTTAAATGATCTTGATGCAAGCAATGTTTGCATGAGAAGAGATTGCATTCCTTGGATTATATTGCATCGTGGCGAGTTGCGGTAGAAGATGAAAGGATATTTTGTTGGTGGGAAACCCAGATGAAAGGTTAAAAAGGTTAGATTAGAAGAGTAAAAGAATTCATAACGAATGCAACAGGTGAAATGGGGGAAGTTTTCATTCCCTAACGCAGGTAAAGATTATATATATATCCTAAAACATTACAAATAAGTTCAAAAAGATTTGAAAAAATTGAAAAAAAAATTATTTTTAAGTATTTTTAAGGTTTTTTAGAACCACATGTCGGTTACTACAAAGCAAGTCAGATTCTAACCACGACATTCACCCATCGCTCTAAACAACTTCACCAAACACTATTGTTTCTATCGATTTTTCAAATGCAAAGTTCTTACGGTCATTATTCATGTGAAGAAAATCCATTTTCAGCGTTCATTCAGGCGGGAAATAATGGGTCACAAATACAATAAATAACTCCTGCAAAGAGAGCAAACCAAATGTTGATTCGCTCTTGGTATATTTGATCGTAATTAAACAGAAATTCTAAAGAAGCAAAACACGCCTAGTTTTAGCACGTACCTCATCGGGAAATCAAATTTTGTTTTGGTTTCATTTTTTGCAATCCAAGTTACAAATTTCGAGCCAAATTTCTTCAAAAAACAGGTTGTTCACATTCCCGCTAGAGGTAGTTTAATCGCCGAGAAGGATAAAAACCAGGGACAGCGAGAACTGAGTTTCTGTCGCAAAACAAATGAATTTAAAACCCAACTTGATTCTTATCTTTACTGGCATAAGAAATGGTCAAATTATTTCACTTATCTAATTATGAAATATGTCAAATTATTACCAATTTAAGCTCGTGTTTGTATATGTTTTTACATTCTGTACGTCCCAATCATGGCATCGTATCACAGTCCCTGTGGCGCAGAGGATAGCGCGTTGGACTTCTAATCCAAAGGCCGTGGGTTCGATCCCCACCAGGGATGTTATATTTTATTTTTAACTGGCACGCTATTTTACACAAATTGTGTTTTATTGCACAACTAAACTCATGCCATCTATTTCTGTATTTATTTCAAATTATGTTTCACAAAACAGCGCTATTTCTCATTGAAATCTTTACATAAAGTCAAAAATAATTCAAGTTCATCAACATCATTCATTTTAATGAGCCTGGTATTTACAATTAAACAAAGCAACCAAACAAACAACCGATCGGTTTGTTGTGTTGGTAACACCTCATTTCATGAGATCACCGAAGTTAAGCAACACTCCGCCGGGTCACCGTATTGGATGGGTGACCATCATACACATGACCAGTTCTGTTTGGGAGAGAGGTTGGAGGGATGAAAGTTTAGCAACACTGCGCTGGGTCACCGTATTGGATGGGTGACCATCATACACATGACCAGTTCTGTTCGGGAGAGAGGTTGAAGTGATGAAAGTTAAGCAACACTGCGCCGGGTCACCGTATTGGATGGGTGACCATCATACACATGACCAGTTCTGTTTGGGAGAGAGGTTGGAGGGATGAAAGTTTAGCAACACTGCGCTGGGTCACCGTATTGGATGGGTGACCATCATACACATGACCAGTTCTGTTCGGGAGAGAGGTTGAAGTGATGAAAGTTAAGCAACACTGCGCTGGGTCACCGTATTGGATGGGTGACCATCATACACATGACCAGTTCTGTTCGGGAGAGAGGTTGGAGGGATGAAAGTTAAGCAACACTGCGCTGGGTCAGGTATTGGATGGGTGACCATCATACACATGACCAGTTCTGTTCGGGAGAGAGGTTGGAGGGATGAAAGATAAGCAACACTGCGCTGGGTCAGGTATTAGATGAGTGACCATCATACACATGACCAGTTCTGTTCGGGAGAGAGGTTGGAGGGATGAAAGATAAGCAACACTGCGCTGGGTCAGGTATTAGATGAGTGACCATCATACACATGACCAGTTCTGTTCGGGAGAGAGGTTGGAGAGATAAAAGTTAAGCAACACTGCGCTGGGTCAGGTATTGGATGAGTGACCATCATACACATGACCAGTTCTGTTCGGGAGAGAGGTTGGAGGGATGAAAGTTAAGCAACACTGCGCTGGGTCAGGTATTGGATGGGTGACCATCATACACATGACCAGTTCTGTTCGGGAGAGAGGTTGGAGGGATGAAAGTTAAGCAACACTGCGCTGGGTCAGGTATTGGATGGGTGACCATCATACACATGACCAGTTCTGTTCGGGAGAGAGGTTGGAGGGATGAAAGTTAGTACAGCAACTTCTCTCGCTAGAACCATGTTCACACAGACACAAGCCACGTTGGTTCTAATGAAAGCACTCGATGCTGGCTCGGATTCGATCATCGATCTCGTGCATGACGGGGTGGTAGTGCATCTGGCAGTTGCAGATTACTCCTGTCATGCTTTGATAAGGGTGGGAGGGGGGTGGGGGGGGGGGAGGATCCGCTTATAGGGGACTCTGAATTGGAGAAGAAGTCCTTGCTTCGCGAGCAGTGAAATTCTGGATAAATAGAGTGGAGATATATTTGAATTTCAATGCACACTGGTATCCTTTCAAAAATCTGTCGGGAAATCGGTGAATAGGTCCAGTACCTATCCCTCTCCTATCCTTCTCCTTTCCCTCTCCTATCCCTCTCCTATCCTTCTCCTTTCCCTCTCCTATCCCTCTCCTATCCCTCTCCTATCCCTCTCCTATCCTTCTCCTTTCCCTCTCCTATCCATAGCGATCGTTCTTAATTTGAATAAGAATTTATTCCATCTGTGTAGAATGAGCCGCGCTGGGAATTTGTTATTTTCTAAAATTAGTAATCGTACTCTTGTTTTTTATTGTAATCTGAAGAAGTGCAGCAATGCATGGCAATAAAATCATCTGAATTAATATCGAGATTCAAGAGTCATGACGTCTTCTTCTCTCGGGTGGCGTTTCCCGCGTAATTTGGAACAAAATTATGTTATTATTTTGTTCGAATCCGAATTAGCCTACTCCTGTCGAAGACCAAGGGGACCACCGGCTTAACATCCCTTCCGAAGAACGGTACAACGCGAACAACAGGATTCCTCCACAAATCCATGCTGTCAAGAGGTTGATAAGCAAGGCGAGTGAAGTTGCTGTACTAACTTTCATCCCTCCAACCTCTCTCCCGAACAGAACTGGTCTTGTGTATGATGGTCACCCATCCAATACCTGACTCAGCGCAGTGTTGCTTAACTTTCATCCCCCCAACCTCTCTCCCGAACAGAACTGGTCATGTATATGATGGTCACCCATTCAATACCTGACCCAGCGCAGTGTTGCTTAACTTTCATCCCTCCAACCTCTCTCCCGAACAGAACTGGTCATGTGTATGATGGTCACCCATCCAATACCTGACCCAGCGCAGTGTTGCTTAACTTTCATCCCTCCAATCTCTCTCCCGAACAGAACTGGTCATGTGTATGATGGTCACCCATCCAATACGTGACCCAGCGCAGTGTTGCTTAACTTCGGTGATGTCACGGGGACCGGTGTTTCTAACACAACAAACTGTTCGGTGTTATTGATACGAATAGCTCAGTGAATACAACAGAGACCACACAAACACAAACACAAACACAAACACAAACACAAACACAAACACACCCCCAAGCCTGCCAAACGCACTTTACATCCCATTGGTCTGTCACCACAATCTAATAGACTGAAATTAACATTAACCTTGCCACAAACATTACAAGGTAGACCCTGCAATTCAAGTGCATCGAGAGCGTCACATCGGTGATGCTAATTCGGGCCTAATAGCATGCTAATTCGGGCATAATTCGGGCCATCCACATAACATCGACCGATTACCGAGTTATGTGGTTCAATCAAAGATGGCGTAGTCTGCTGTGTATTCAGTCGAGGTCATTGTATTGTCAACTATGACCGATAGCAGGTTTATGTATTGTAAGAGCTTCATTACAGGGACATGCCATGTTATTGTTGGGTCGGCTATTGTTTGACCTGCGTTGGGTTTGATGGGATGATATATTGGGGCTGGAATTTGGTTCATGAGGAGGAAACTTTCCTATAAGAAGTCTGGACAATGGGGTTTCTGCTGAAATCGAAATTAAACCCTGGATAAAGCAACTAGTTTGATAGTTAATACTTTACTTGGTATTGAAAAGACATTTTAAAAACTAGTGCTTCTACTAACTGATCGGGTGTGGATATGGAAATGGAGGTCATCGATGCATGATTTGAATTTGGTTGCCGAACGTTGCTGCGCTCCACGGTTTGAAAGTTGAACCGTTGAAAAAAGAAATGTTTTGTTTGAACGGACGGTTTGCCACGTGGTCCAACTTATTTACTTGTCAAATTAGCAGACATTTCACTTGTTTTGTCCCCCGTTTTGTTTGCCTTCAGCCTGACGACGTCCGCGCATCGTAGCGATCTTTGTTTGTAATTTTCAAACATGTTTTGTTTTCTTTTGGAATTAATTAAACCGCACGTGAAACATTTGAATGTTGCTAAATAATTAGTGAAAGTATTCCATCATCTGTCAGACGTTATTTTACATTGACTCGTGGTATTATTACTGAATTTATCTTTAGTTTTGTGTGAAACGAAATAATTTGAGTCAGTGTAAAATTGGAGCTCATACGAATGTAGATTTCTGGAAATATTCATGGGAAGTTAAGAACAATCTTCTTTATATTCTTGCTCGGTTTGTTGTGGTCTACATCTTGATATATTATCTGTCAAATCAGAAGACGTCATCCATCATAGAACCAAAGGGAAAATGAGAGTCCAGAAAATATTAAAATTTTCTTCGGAAAAAACCACCGAGAATAACGTCACAAAGGAAAAAAGAAAACAGCTTCATGTCACGTGATACGCCAGCAATATGTCACAGAATCGAACACCAATTACCGTAATTGCGCCCAGAAACGAGTCGGTACATTCTATGTCATGACGTCACAGACTGTACGGGGTTTTGTGCAGACGACAACAATGATTAAAATACAAAAAACAACAATCGATGAACCTTTACATAATAACACTCGGTATATTTGGCCAGCTCGTGGGACAATGCACTCGAAGTGGAACAAAAGGACGATGACAAAAGTGAAACTACATGCGATTCGCTGTCCGGGAAATTATTCACAATGAGGTGAAAAGCTGCCGAGGGATTTTCCAGTTCAATTTCCACCTCGCAATAAATTGACGCTG
Organism: Protonemura montana; assembly: GCA_947568835.1. NCBI lineage: Eukaryota > Metazoa > Arthropoda > Insecta > Plecoptera > Nemouridae > Protonemura > Protonemura montana. The sequence goes on from OX387609.1 coordinate 1,096,371, forward strand.
GCGACGGACATTTTTTTTGCGGCTTAGGCCACAATTAAAACAAAATCTCGTGTTCTAATGGAGGTTGAAAGGTTACCCGCCAGGGGGTGGGTATTCTCTAATTTCACTGCATGTTCATTTCGAAACAGCCGCAGGCCGAGTTGGAAAAAAGTTTCCACGGCGATGATAAACTCCACAAAGCTGTGTTCAGAACCAAATGAATATCACATATAAAAAGTCAGTGAGAACAAAACTTGTAACTGTCGGTTAAAAATGTTTTAACGAGTTGTTAAAATTAATCTGGGACGCATCGTCAGTTCAAAACTACAAATTTGTGAAAATACTGGTTACTAATTGAATTGATTTATTGTTTTTATCAATTTTATGTGGCACTGGTCTAATGGCGTCGGTGAATGAGTGGATGATGATGAACCTAACCTAGTTTAGAAGGGAGGAGGGGAAACCCGGTGCCGGCACGTAGCCTACTTCTTCCTTATTTAACTCTTGGTTTGATGGAAGAAGCTCAATGAATTCTTGGCCGTGAATTTAATGTAAATATTTACGTTGATACAAAAAAGAACTGACAGTCAGCGCCTCTAGCGGTGAATAAAAAGACTTATAAAACAAAGAAAGAAATTATTGTTTTCTGAAAGAGTTTTCTCCGAGTGGCGCTTTCCTTTAAAACGCAGCTGAAATCCAATTCAATTGCCGCGATTGATTTCTTCAGCAAAGCAATGAAAACTAAGCGACACTACGCAACGACCCGTCAAATGGTTTTCATATAAAATGAATTTCCCAGACATTTTCCGTCGTGAAAACTCGACTCTAGCGCCGCGATAATATCGTTCGGTGCTAACGCAATAAAACATTATCGCGTGTCGTTTGATTGCCGTACAATCCAACGATCGGATTGGATAATTGGTCGCCGTAACAAGATTATGACGTCTACTGAAAGAACGTGAACAGGTTTCAAGTCTAGACTACATTTCATCTTAAGAACAATTTCACTAACTGTCAAGAACCTCAACATTTAGACCAAACTTACAAACTTACAACCTTGGGGTTCTATAAAAAGAATTCAGACAGATTTGCCTTTTGACTTCACAATAACAGACTGGTAGGTACCACTTAGAGAAAATGATTTCTCCACAAATCCATGCTGTCGAGAGGTTGATAAGCAAGGCGAGTGAAGTTGCTGTACTAACTTTCATCCCTCCAACCTCTCTCCCGAACAGAACTGGTCATGTGTATGATGGTCACCCATCCAATACCTGACTCAGCGCAGTGTTGTTTAACTTTCATCCCTCCAACCTCTCAACCGAACAGAACTGGTCCTGTGTATGATGGTCACCCATCCAATACCTGACTCAGCGCAGTGTTGTTTAACTTTCATCCCTCCAACCTCTCTCCCAAACAGAACTGGTCATGTGTATGATGGTCAACCATCCAGTACCTGACTCAGCGCAGTGTTGCTTAACTTTCATCCCTCCAACCTCTCTCCCGAACAGAACTGGTCATGTGTATGATGGTCACTCATCCAATACCTGACTCAGTGCAGTGTTGCTTAACTTTCATCCCTCCAGCCTCTCTCCCGAACAGAACTGGTCATGTATATGATGGTCACCCATCCAATACCTGACTCAGCGCAGTGTTGCTTAACTTTCATCCCTCCAACCTCTCTCCCGAACAGAACTGGTCATGTGTATGATGGTCACCCATCCAATACCTGACCCAGCGCAGTGTTGCTTAACTCCGGTTATAGCATGAAAACCCGTTTGTTAAAACCCTACAAACCGATATAATCAACTAAATCTGTGAAAGTAACTTCTACTGCCAGGTTCTTGGTCGACATTGAGACGAGCCAATATGGCCGTCTTGACCATCAGGATCATGATACTCTCTTAGCACGCTTAATAACCTTATAACAAGTATTGTTCAGCATCATGTCATTCTCAACATGAAATGTAGCATAGGTGACTTTGATGTCGAACTCGTCCCTCGGAAATGAGTCGTCGTATCAGAGTTTTGGCAAACGGAGATTGCTCTCGACGCAATGCGCTGTCCTCAGGGGGTGGAAGGGGTGGGGTAGGGGGTGTAGGGGGGGATGGAAGGGTGGAGGTCACATTGGGGATGTTAATTAACTCAAAAGCGAGGAATGCAATTACAGATCCAGGTATATGAACTTTGCAGATGAGATATTCGAGATCTATCTTTGATTGGAAATCGTCAAATAGCCACGAAATGCTTCAATTACATATCTCTTTGATAGAAATGATTATATTATCTAAAATACATATCGTCTTAAATAGGTAAAGTCGTATTTAAATGCTCTCTTTGTATATGTTTTCACTTACTTAGTAGTAATTTAATATTTACTAATTATTTAAGTTCACATTTTTAAGTGTAGGTACTGTTGATTTCAACTGCTCTTACCGATTAAGTTACCATAAACATAAATAATTATCTTCTGACAATCTATCCCTCCAACCACAAAATTGATAGCAACGCCCATAGCATAATTAATATAAAAATCAACATATTTGATAATTTAGTCCATAACTTGTATGATAATAATAAAATCGAATTCATTTTGAAGCATAAAAATATTGCAATTATGCTATAAAAATCCGTAAAAAAAATCATAACAAATTATCCGCTACTTTCTCCGATTTACAAGAATCCCACCTAAATCCACAGCACTTCCTTATTACCATATGACGCAAGGTAAGATAGGTACGCACTAGAGAGAGACACGCGTTAGTAAGAGAGAGACAGAAGTCAATGCAGCTGTGCAAGGTCTTGAACTAAGCCAAGATCGATGGGTAAAACATCGCCGACCAGCGATGTGTCATAATTTTCTTAATCAAATAAACTGTTCTGACAGGTGACTTGATTTATTCCCTGACGCAACTCTGCGATGTGTGGAGGGGAAGGGAGGGGGGGGGGGAGGGCGGCGTTGTGTGGTTAAAAATGCGATCGTTGCTTTCAAGCTTGGCTGCGAGTCGTTCAGTCCAGAGCCACGATTTCAAGAATCTTAGAAGAACACAGCTCGTGTCTTATGAAGAAACACCGGTCCTCGTGAGATCACCGAAGTTAAGCAACACTGCGCTGAGTCAGGTATTAGATGGGTGACCATCATACACATGACCAGTTCTGTTCGGGAGAGAGGTTGGAGGGATGAAAGTTAAGCAACACTGCGCTGAGTCAGGTATTGGATGGGTGACCATCATACACATGACCAGTTCTGTTCGGGAGAGAGGTTGGAGGGATGAAAGTTAAGCAACACTGCGCTGAGTCAGGTATTGGATGGGTGACCATCATACACATTACCAGTTCTGTTCGGGAGAGAGGTTGGAGGGATGAAAGTTAAGCAACACTGCGCTGAGTCAGGTATTGGATAGGTGATAATCATACACATGACCTGTTCTGTTCGGGAGATAGGTTGGAGAGATGAAAGTTAAGCAACACTGCGCTGGGTCACGTATTGGATGGGTGACCATCATACACATGACCAGTTCTGTTCGGGAGAGAGGTTGGAGGGATTAAAGTTAAGCAACACTGCGCTGAGTTAGGTATTGGATGGATGACCACCAAACGGTATGGCGTGTTGGAAACACCGGTCCTCCAGAGATCACCGAAGTTAAGCAACACTGAGCTGGGTCAGGTATTGGATCCGACCCTGCGAAGCTACAACATGTGTGCCCGGATAGCTCAGTTGGTAGACCAACAGACCGGCAATTGTGAGGTCCCAGGTTCGTCTCCCAGTTCGGTTGCACATAATTCCAGTCGAGCTTTTTTTACCAATTTTATCGAAGTTTCAACTTAGTATTATATTAACCATGCTTTGTGGTTTTTATAAAAACTATTTGATCTGCGTTTTGAATGCTAATTTAAGAATCCTTCATAAAGTAACAGGTACAAGTTACGAAACGTTGGGAAATTTAGTTGTTCTTCACTTAGCATTCAAAACCCATTTCAAATAGTTTTTGTTAAAACTAGTGCTAAGTTTACATCAAGTAGTCATGAGTTTAAAAACCAGTACAGATAATGTTTTGTGATTTCCGTATTTTCTAATCACGATGCAGTGTAAAGAAAAGACCAACGCGGTGATGAAAATCAATTTAATTTTGATACGTTTTTCATTAGCGCGTTGTGCAATGTGTAATTACACAACTTAAATCATTACAGCACTCTGTAATATCGACCGAACATTTTACTCGAAGAGGTTGTCGAATCGTAAAACAGTCTTCCCGCATTTCCCTGTAATTCGATTTAGTTTAAATTTATTTTCGCATCTTTTAATCTACAAACATAAAGTCTGCATTGCGCTGAATTGAATCTGAACCAAACAGACTTCGATAAGACAATTTAAACCTGTGAACCAGTTACGAGAAAAGCCTACAAAAGACTGAAATCGGGCAACGAACCGAATACCGTTTAGCGGCGCTTGTGTTTCTATCTTCGTTGACAAAAGACCGTCACTATGTCTCTTGACTGGAGTGACGTTTGAAGGCAAACATGAAAAAACATACGACGTTGACAAAGTAAATCGACCGACCGAAATGCCAGTCGCTCTAACTTGATGAGCAAACCTTATCTAAACATTCAATCTGTGGGGCAAAGCTTTGTTTTGTTGCCATGGGTCGCTGGTTCGATTCCTGCGCTTCTCCTGCAAACGTTTCATGTCAGATTTCTTCCGGTTTTCAATCGGGTATGCGATGCATTTTACGTGACATGGCAGCTTTTAGTGAGGTTATTGTGCATCGCAAACATTGCTTGGTACATGATGATATCTTGAAGTACACATTTGCAAATGCTCGAATAACATACACACATTCACCGACGCCATTAGACCAGTGCCGCATGGCCAGATGTCAAAACAGTGCGTCGTTAAACACCATAAATAAATAAATAACATACACGCATCGAATGGTGTGGCAAAATTATGTACTTCTTTCAAGATTTAGAGAAACTTGGAAATATATCAATTGGTTTTATATATTTGACGTCCAAGTGACATATCAAAGCTCTTTGTTCAGAGAGAAAACTAGATTTTCCGGCCGAAAAAACACTAAAAATCATCTCCTTTGATGTCGGACATTTTCCATTTGGTCTTTAAAGCATTTTCCGCCCCTTTTTCGCATTTTTCGTTTAGTTTTTCGACCTATTATGAACAATTTTCTATCAAGGTGATAAAATTTTGGAAATTATTTTGCAATTTTTTTGTAGCGAGAGCGCCATGTCTGCCTTGCATTCGGGAGGTCCCACGTTCGATCCTGGTGGCCGGCTATCCTGGTAGTGAGAGCGCCATGTCTGCCTTGCATTCGGGAGGTCCCATGTTCGATCCTGGTGGCCGGCTATCCTGGTAGTGAGAGTGCCATGTCTGCCTTGCATTCGGGAGGTCCCAGGTTCGATCCTGGTGGCCGGCTATCCAGGTAGTGAGAGCGCCATGTCTGCCTTGCGTTGAAGAGGTCCCAGGTTCGATCCTGGTGGCCGGCTATCCTGGTAGTGAGAGCGCCATGTCTGCCTTGCATTCGAGAGGTCCCAGGTTCGATCCTGGTGGCCGGCTATCCTGGCAGTGAGAGCGCCATGTCTGCCTTGCATTCTAGAGATCCCAGGTTCGATCCTGGTGGTTGGCTATCCTGGTAGTGAGAGCGCCATGTCTGCCTTGCATTCGAGAGGTCCCAGGTTTGATCCTGGTGGTCGGCTATCCTGGTAGTAAGAGCGCCATGTCTGCCTTGCATTCGGGAGATCCCAGGTTTGATCCTGGTGGTCGGCTATCCTGGTAGTGAGAGCGCCATGTCTGCCTTGCATTCGGGAGATCCCAGGTTTGATCCTGGTGGTTGGCTATCCTGGTAGTAAGAGCGCCATGTCTGCCTTGCATTCGGGAGATCCCAGGTTTGATCCTGGTGGTCGGCTATCCTGGTAGTGAGAGCGCCATGTCTGCCTTGCATTCGGGAGATCCCAGGTTCGATCCTGGTGGCCAGCTATCCTGGTAGCAAGAGCGCCATGTCTGCCTTGCATTCGGGAGATCCCAGGTTCGATCCTGGTGGTCGGCTATCCTGGTAGTGAGAGCGCCATGTCTGCCTTGCATTCGGGAGGTCCCAGGTTTGATCCTGGTGGTCGGCTATCCTGGTAGTGAGAGCGCCATGTCTGCCTTGCATTCGGGAGATCCCAGGTTCGATCCTGGTGGTCGGCTATCCTGGTAGTGAGAGCGCCATGTCTGCCTTGCATTCGGGAGGTCCCAGGTTAGATCCTAATTCCCATTTCCCAAGACTGTTCCTAGAGATAGCGATCAGTTTGAACTCGAAGATGGTTTTCCTGTAGAGAATTAATCCACTTGACACTGCACCAACCGAATTGGAAACCTAGCAGAGCACTAACCCGATCTTACCCCGACGCTGAATTTGAGTTCAAGCTTTCGAATAACTCATTACAACAACATGGGGTGCCGAATTTAATTGCGATTGGCATTGCTCGAGTTTAGCGATGTCGTGTTCCATTCATTGTAAATAAGTGGATTGGTATATATCGTCGCCCACTGAAACTAAGTCAACAGGGGCTCGAACCTGGTACCTTTATGCCGGAAACATTGCTTGTCACATTTTGAAACAGGGCGTAAGTCACCTCGTCACGGTCAAACGGAGTGTTTAACATTGACAGGCCGTTAATATGTTGTACGGTATGTTTTAACGAGTTGTTAAGTGTGGAATGCACTATTAGTTGTAAATAAGCCAGAGTCGCTTGAACTTTTAGGTGCCGCTCGCAGCCCAGTGATTTATTTGTGAAAAACACTGGCTTAGGGTAAACGTAACGTAGGTATATGAAGACAGAGAGAGAGGGGGGGAACTAAATCGATTATATTTGTGTGTCATAAATCAAGTTTTGAAATATGTAGCATCGATCGACTATCAAATGACCATCGCTTATATTTACATTTTTCAAGCTGGTTACAAAATAAATCGACACAATTATTATGACAAAGGCTAAATGGGACGTGCGCTAAAGGTTGATGTTGGCTAATTTTGAAACGTAGCACCAATCATGATTTTCAAAAGGCAAAAAGTTTTGCTACTTCTCAATCCACTGATTTTTTGAAAATTTAAAACTAAAGCATTTTTAAGTTTTTTTTTCGTTTTTTAAATCGCGAGCATCTGAGTTTAACCCTAACCCAGTGATGAACATAGAAGATTTAACTTGATAACTTTTCTCAACAAAGCTTGGTCATCTCACCCCATTATGCACTAAATACTTTACCCAATGACTACACGCAGGCGCATTCACGACCTCGATTAACTCAAGTTTATTTGGCAAAATATTGAGTCAGTGTCAAGGTGTCATTCTCAAGCCCAGTTTGTCAGTGAAAATCAGCCTGCATTGTCCACTGTTTTATACAGTAGGGCATCGAACAAGCTTGTATAACGTGCGTAACGTGCGTAACGTGCGTAACATGCGTATAACCGCAGAGGTCGATGATTATGCGTGTTTGAGATAAGAGTAATTAGATACTGACAAAGTACGAGCTATTGTTTCCTTGTCGCACTTGCTCAGTGGTAGTCTTCTCATTCAAATGTTGCTATTCATGTCCAAGCTTCTTGCGAGCAAAGCGTTTCATTGGTATTAAGTAATATTTAAAGGAAATCCTAATCGTACCTAAGATCTGTGTGTGGTTTTAATGTAATTATCTTGCGGTTTGACTTAAATTCTTTCAATGTTTTCATAGCGAATGGCTGAACAAATGTGTTGAAGTTTTGTTTTAATAAAAGCGATAGCTGGACATTGATTACGTGCAAACACCACAACTGTTTATCTACGTTCAGGTGTTCAACCGTGAAACCTGGCATCGATTTACAATTAATCATTGTTCAAGATTTATGAGGTGTTCATAAGTTATGTTGTGAAGATTTTTTTTTCATGATATTATCTTAACACTGAAACGAGGCCAAAAAGGCGAGTAAAGTGGATTAAAAACCCACTTTTATCCAGTTTAATTTGATTTAAATTCTGCATTTTCAATAAGCGTTTGTTTTCAATGAGTTTTAAGACATCTGAAGTAATTATCTCAATACAGTTCAGATAATAAAACGTTTGACAGCTCGTGGATCTCTAAGATCTTGAGTGAATGCAGTTCAAACTAGCAATTAGCATATGGCGTAAATATCACCATTTCCATGACTCGATATCATTGTCCCCATAGCGGCATAGCTGACCAAAAGAGAACTAAACGTTAAACCATTACTCATCAATAGCCAGATGCCCGAAATGTGTCAAATATCCACACCGGCGACCACGCGGCCGTGTCTGGCCGGCGTTAATACCACACTAATTCGAGTGCGATAGATATTTTAATATGCACGGATCGATAAAATGCAAATAAAGACTTCATATACAGTGCAAGCCCTGAAGGCACAATTCTCCCGTCCGACCAGCAGTCACCCTTTCAACAACACAGACACGTAATGTGCTAAGCGTGCACTACGCCATACCGATTGCAGCAAATACCAAATAGGGCTCGATGTTGCGATTTGCAACAGGTAATTTCAATGCTTGCGGGCATACGTAGGTACTTAGTGGGTATGTGTGTTACTCTGTTGCTAATTGACGATAGATTTGTGCTAAATGATCAGCTTGGGTTACGTTATAATATCAAAAACAACTGCACGGGCATGAGAAGACATTCTAGGTGTGTTTGCAATAGGAATTTCAATCATATGTGATTTTAGTTTCGTTTATTGGCTCTTTACCACTGACCTTATTTCAGCATTTATTTTATTAAACCTAGGTATATATTGGTAGACATGCTGGGTCACTTCATGTAGTGGATGAAATCTAATACAATTTATTGTTTCTGTCAAGTGAGTCGTGGTAAAAGATGATACGGCCGATTTCACACTGGCCGTGAATTTATTTTGAAGCGCACATAATAATTAAATTACAGTCAACTGTCTGGCAAAACAAGCCAATGATCAAGTTTCATTTAATCTCCCTGTTAACTTGTCGTTATTTTAGTATACTGCAAGGTCTAAGTGCACAAGATCGTCGGCATGTTGATTTACTGGGCATTTAAATGGTTACAATTAGGTCACTTATTATCGTGTGTAGCCTATTTAATTAACGAACAAGTCTGTACGAGATTACGTTTAGTGGTCAGCTACTTACGGTTCACGTGTCGCGGCCGAATTTATCCCGGGCGCCGAGTGGAATGTAACTCGGAAGCTGACACGATGATCAAACTTTTCACACAACCACTAGATTTGAAAGCTTGGAGCCAACTGAGCCGTTGAGTTCGCGCGGCGACGCGAGCGCGCTCCACTGGCGGCTGAATGAACTACGGTCGATTTTATTGCTCGGGAATCAGCTGGTTTGTGCAGGATTCTGCTTGCAGCCGTTATATTTTGAAATATATCTCAAATAGTTTGATCACACATATATTCACATATATTCACAATGTTCAGAAAACATATAATAGAAGGAAATTCATTGCAGGGTAGATGATAGACTTCGAAAATGAATGAAGACTAGCAAATGAATGCAATTACTATGTTTTAAATTGAAGATAATCTCGCTCCTTGATAATCACATCACTGATTTGCAATTTGTGTCTTGCTAACTAAAATTGAACATGCATATCACAAAAGCTAGGGATCTGTTTAATCGTACTAATCCAGTACTAACCTGGGAGAAATGAGAAGTCTGAAGCACTGTTCTTACAGATAGAATGGCAAGGATGATGGCATTACGGAGTGAAAACAAAGACAGCAGTTTAATAATAATAACCATCCGTCAATATATTACTTTATGTATATGTACAGTACAATAATTATTACTTCACACACAGCCGATCTGTCCTTAATAACGAGGACACGTAATATTTAATTGGAAATGTTTTCCTTCTATGAAAGCTACAAAATGTGTGTGTGACAAACGAAACCATCGGATAGTGATAAAATTCCTTGAGGACTTCAACACTTAACAAGATGACTGTCTTGCTACCATGAGATATGCAAGAAACACTAGAAGATCCCAGTTGATAAAATGAGTTCCCAAAAAATAAAGCCTACTTTGGGCTAGTATAACCATGCCTGGAATCGAAGCTAACAGAATAATTGCACCAGTTTTTATACTGGATAATAGTTAGCAGTTTTAAGAGTAGTCAACAAACTAGTTATTCCCAGGAAGAAAAGTGCAGGCTGCAATTGTGTTCAATGTTTGATTAGCTTCAAGGCTTTCAGGAAAGTCAGTATTTTCATCGCTTAACTAATTGAATCGCGAACAGTATTGACACCGAACAGATGCCTCGCTCTCAGCACGAGTATTCTGAACATTGAATGCTTTCAATGTCTTCTTTTCTGCCAAATACAGCACCGCAGATTTTCCTGGGATGGCCTACAACTATCCAGACATTGTCATACCAGCCCTATATGGCAAACAAAGATTGGTAAATGGTAAGATATATTCATAATATAATTAACAATGTATAATAGTCATGTCAGAAAATGATGGCAAACCACAAGATATAGGCAATAAATTGATTACAATATAAATATTCAACTATTCAGTACATACCCCTGCATTTGCATGACTATCCAATTTGATATTACATAGGTATTATTAATATTTGTTGAGGTAAAAGGTAAAGAGTCCAGCTAGTCACCTCTTTGCTTTCGATTTCCTCATTACTTACACAATTCATTTAATATCCGTTGTCCGATTCAAACGATCGACTTTCATCGCTCGAGTTGTGGAACTTACACTCGCTGCCGAGCAGCCCTGGTCGGCGAATGTAAAGCAATTCGACGGAAATCGTTTTCTCTTGCCTTCTTTAAAATGCCTCAAACTAAACAATATAAATAAATCTCATATGTTAACCAATGTAGAACACATTTGAATGTCCGCCATTCAGAGTGAAACGATAAAACAAACTCTCACGTTCATTCTCTGGAGACCAGGGTATCACAACCGCTAAGCAAACTGAAAGGAAACACAAAATAACGGCACAAAAAGACTGGCAAGACTCGAAGAGAAATATGGGTACTACGCAATAAGTTAAAATCAGTAGGCAATCAATCTCAAACAACTCTGACTTAGTATCCGAGGCAGAGGATCTTGACAAAACGTTGGGCTAAAAACTTGTAAAAGATGAGCCAAGATGGGGAAGATGCTAACTTAGCAAGATATCATCAATAATCCAAGATCGCACAAATCTGAACCCAATAAGATTCTTCCCACACCTTGTGCCCAATGAAAGAGCCAACAGACGCAGGATTCGTTCGATGATTCACAAAAAGCATCTCGCTGTTACCAACTCCCGTCCAAATTAAAACGATTTCCGTCGATTGTCTAAGAGCAAATTCCCCGACGTTTTTGGTGTTGAATCCTTACGTCGGCGACCCCTACACGAACTTGACGCCGGTGCCTACTTGACGTTTGACTTAATGTGCTGCAAAAACTCGTAGTACGAGAGAGACGCTTCCGACCGATCTTCTACGAGCCGCTCGTAGAACTTCACTCTGTCTTGGCTGTCGTCCCTGCAACAAAAACATGAAGGTATTAGGCAGCCGACAGTAAACCAGGTGCCGGCATGCAGCCTGTTCCTGTCCAACAGCACCAAGGACCGGTCACCGCTTAGCCTTGTCACTTTGACACACTGTGCTGGCTGCTCCTGTCCAACAGCACCAAGGACCGGCCACCGCTTAGCCTTGTCACTTTGACACACTGTGTTGGCTGCTCCTGTCCAACAGCACCAAGGACCGGCCACCGCCTTGTCACTTTGACACACTGTGTTGGCTGCTCCTGTCCAACAGCACCAAGGACCGGCCACCGCCTTGTCACTTTGACACACACTGTGTTGGCTGCTCCTGTCCAACAACACCAAGGACCGGCCACCGCTTAGCCTTGTCACTTTGACACACTGTGTTGGCTGCTCCTGTCCAACAGCACCAAGGACCGGCCACCGCTTAGCCTTGTCACTTTGACACACTGTGTTGGCTGCTCCTGTCCAACAGCACCAAGGACCGGCCACCGCTTAGCCTTGTTGCTTTCAGTTAATTTAATGGAAAGAGAAGTACCTTATTATCTGAAGCGTGGCTGGCGAAGATTTCTCCGACTGCAAGAAGTTGACAAAGTTCCGCAGAGCTTCCGATTCTTCCGTGTCCAGCTCTGGCAGGTCTCGCTGGAAACGAGAAAGAAACGCACAACGTTTAGTCCAGTAGAAAGCAACGCCAAGAAACTGCAGCCAAATGAACACCATGTGTCTTTCAAAACCCAAGACGATGGCACATTCTACACAACGTACTGGAATTGCTGGTATGAAAGTCACAAGATGCTTAGATTAGACCATTTTTTTCAGTCAAATATCCCAGGAATGTTCCAACCAAACAAACTTCCAGGACCGATAACAGATTCCAAGATCAAGTCGGACTGGATTTAAGATGGTCTATTACATGGACACATCGGGGAAAAAATCACAACTGAAATAATCCTTCGGGACTCCAGCCAACTTGACAGGTTAACCTTTACTACCAATCCTAAAACAAATGTTTTAACAAATTCACTGGTCTTTCCAGGATGAAATGTCTGCTGGTCTTCTTCAGTTTGTATATTAAAGCATCCTAGTAAACAAAACAAAATTGCCAAAGGATCCAACACCATACAGCTATCCAGTACACATTTATAAAGTGGTGCTCTTTTTAATGAAATTACCCTCACGGCAAGGCACGTTAAGCACATAACAATGTATTTGTGTTCTTCAAAACATTTCACTTAACAAAATAAACTCCCGACTCACCAAGTCTTCTCTGATCTCGAGGAACGATGCGACACCGAAAGTGGTGTGACAAAACGCCGGGCTGACATTTCGACCGATGAAGATAATCATCTCGTCGTTGCTGTCCAATAGGAAGACTCCGCTGGACTCGAGCTTCTCGGCAGTCAGCTGTAGCCGAGGGGGCTGCGGCACGATCACGCCCTCCACGTCGATCGAAGGCTGGAGAATGGAAGAGTGAGGTTAGGAAAGTACACGATAATAATAATTATGTTGCGTGGTTACAATGCATACATCACTCTAATCGTCTTCATACAATTATTACAGGCATTTCTTTAACAAGTTGTACTATTTACTAACATTACTTAGTATTAAGAAATAGTTTCAACTCTTCAACTCCGTTGGGTATTGTGGTCCTATGTAATGTGATTCCATCCCGGAATGGTTTGCCCAATGAAAGAGTATCTCCCCGTTATTTGTGTTGTAGCCTCTCCTTTGTATTGTGTATTTACTCAGGTCTCTGGCTGAAGAATTGTTCGTGTATTGTTGCATATCTCTGTGACAATGAGGATCATTTTGACTTCAGCCCAACTTCAGCTTCTCTATCAAATCAGTGGGTCTTTGCTCCCTTTATAACTTGTTTAGCAGTTTCCAGGCTGCTTGTCTTTGCAACTTCTTCAAGAGGTATATTAATTAAGCTATCATCGTGAGGGTCGCAGCTTGCGCTGGCATAATCTAGCATCGACCAGACTTCTAGGCCACGTCTTTTCTTTCTCTTCTGCTGCCCCGAATGGAAATGGTTCAATAAAACAGGAATTGATTCGAAAGTTTACTGTTCCGAAGAACCGTTGATAAAGTAACAGGTACAAGTTACGAGACGTTGGGAAATTTAGTTGTTCATCACTTAGCATTCAAAACCCATTTGAAATAGTTTTTGTTAAAACTAGTGCTAAGTTTACATCAAGGAGACATGAGTCTAAAAACAATCAGAAGAAAATCCAGTTACAAAATCCAGATTGTTTGTTTTCAAATTTTACTATTGAGTACGATTGTATTGTGTTGTATTTGATTGACAACTCGTTGAAAATCTCCACGTGTTTGGGGATCTTTATGCTGATCCTTATGTCTGGTATCAAGCAATACAAAAGTTCAGTTCTAGAGAAGGTTCAATATGAAAGAGTAAAAGTGGTAAATGAATTGGGAGGTAGAAAACAGAAGATTGTGGATGAGGAAAGTGGTAGCAATCATCAATTTCCTATCACGGTAGGTTGAATTTCCTTTTCAATTCAGAGAGAAGATTCATTTAGGAATGTGATTCAATTAAGAAGCCATATCATCGAGTACTTAGGTCCATTAGAGCAGGATAGCAAAGCTTGCCTGTTCGTTTATCCTGTGTACTGGATACATGTCCGGATAGACGGCCTGGATCAGGTTGGCCAACGGCAACGTCTTCATCTGACACATGGCGTACACGCGGTCGTCCAATCGCGTGCTGGCTCCAGTGCGGAACGCAATCTGCAAAACACGGGCTAAACGGTAACGGCTGTCGAAAGAGATACTTGATGTTCGTAGGGTAATGTACCGTGCAAACTGTATTTACTATTTGATATTTACTTTGCCACAGTTCTTTCTTGGTGGATAGTACGCTGTTTTGAAATAAATTTCATTTTAACTGTCTTTAATACGCTTTTCTCTCATGTAAAGCAACAACACTGATCGATTCTAAAACAACCAACTCTGGCAAAAGTTCCATCAACAGATGTCCCCAGCCTGAGTAGCCTTAACCAATTCCAAAACATTACTTTTCATCAAATTTCAATGAACAGGTACTGAAATATTTCTGAAATAGTCTGTCTAAATGCCAGCTTTCAAAAACAAAATATATAGTTAAGCTCACGCATAAAAAGTATTGAACGTTTGGTAGCCATGGAGATGCTGAGATGGTAGCTACTGGTATATGGCTACTGTAATTTGGTCTAACTACACAGATGAGATGCTGTTACTCACGTATTTGAGCAGGGCTAGAATGTACATCGGCAGGAGCCGCAAGCTGTGAGGGGCAAGAAGAGGCCCCGCCCCCGACTGGCCTTGCGAGACTTTGTACGCAGAAGCGACGTCCACGGCGACGTTGATGAACGCCTCACGAGCGTCTGCCAGCGAACTGAGGTGCGATCGGTCGACGGCCATCTTGGAAAGCAGTCCGACGATGCATTGTTGGTCCGCGGAGAGCAGGATGTCGTTGAGGTTAGCGGCAACCGGCAGGCAGAGCGTGTGCACGCGGATACGACGCTCACCTGGTGGCAGGCAGCGGTACTTTCACGGGGAACAAGTCAATTTCCCTAGCAAGAGATAGGTACCTAAGATTTATTATACCTAAAGAAATTTATCAAACCATTAAGTTTCTTAACTTAGTATTCAAAACCCATTTCAAATAGTTTTTGTTAAAACTAGTGCTGCGTTTACATCAAGTAGACATGAGTCTAAAAACCATCATAACATATATCTATATATACCTTGATTTTATTTTGCTAAAAGTGAGTAAATCGCAAGAACATACCTTTGCTGGAAGTGTAAAGCAGTGCCGCCTGGAAGCAAACGTTCTGCAAGTCAGACAAACTTTCCTCCACGGAGACTTGCATCCCGAATCCAGCGTCGGGATTCACGTTGGGCAGCGACAGAAGGTCCGTTGACCTCACGAAGAAGTTGCCGTGGAACGTGTGGATCGCCAGACCCCTGACCAATCAACAGCAAGCTCGAGGTTAGGTTAGGTTTGTTACGAGATCGGCAGGTAGGTTTGCAGACGTCAAGCACAACGTTGAGTGCGTTAAATGTTGGGGTTTTTGTTTGAAAATCAAGTCGTTACCGGTGACAGGTTAGAACGGTTCTGCTCTGTTGAGGTTAGTGTTTGGTTCTAATTCGGATGTTAAGTTTTGTATGACATGACCAGCTCTGCAAGGACCTAAATCATGATTAATAACCGTTCAGAGATCACAACCAAGAGCAGGTTGGGAAATTAGCTTCGAGCTTTCAACTAAAAATCAACCTCACGTTGAGGTGTTGCAGTAATCGATGATCTCATTATTTCTTGCACGCTTCAAAGTTTCATCGTCAAAAGATCTTAAGGACAAAATTTATTAAAAATAAGCTCTCACGCTAAAAAATCTTTTTGAGGCTGATGTCTATTTTTGCTTTACTTTCAAGAAAACCATTCCTAAAATAGATATTATATGCCAAGAACTTTTTTTTGCAATCCATTCCTAGATGCTCAGCATCATTTCAAAGCATTCTTAAGCCATTTTTGCCATAGAAGCCAAATATAATTTATATTTATAGCCGTAGAAGCTGGAAGAAATTGGTAGGTAAACTGACACATAGAGCTTTGCTCTGGTATTTTCCCTCACGAGCTAGAACGTACCTAACAAGAGTACAATAAGAGCGATGATAGCGATGAATTACCTGCTACATCGAATGCGCATGACGGCTTCCAGTCCCAGCTTCCGTGTAAGATATCGCCTGAACGCCTGCTCCAACGCGTCAGCTTTCTTCCAATCGTTGGCCTTGAACAACGGGAAGTGATGGATCGAGCCGCCCGAGAACTGGGAGATTCCCGCTGAAATTACACAGAAAAACACAAGCGTTAGACGTTCATGGAAAAAGCAGGCGTGCATTTTATGCACTTAGGTTAGGAACGCTGAATTTATCTTTTGAAACAGACAAAATAGGTGGGTTACCTACATTAAAAGTCGTCAAAATCAGACAATATGCGATGGAAACATTAATTTGAATTCAATTTACTAACTAGTGCAACTAATATCAGATCAGATTACTGGGGAAGAAGGTAGATAGAAGTTACTTATGGAGTTTTAAAGGCAGACTGCGATAGAAAAGTCCTTAATAACGTGCTTGCTATTGGTCTGTTTAACTTAAGAGATATATCTCTTAAGTAATGTAACAGCGGAAATGTAAATGAAGACTTTTCTTTCTTGGTCAACCTTATGCTAGCATCACATCCACTAATCTGGCACAATACGCACCAAGAATATTATCGGATCAAACTACAACATTCAATACAGTGACGCCAACCAATACAGGGTTGTAATCATCTCACAAAGTTAACTTACAAAGCGTGGCGAGATCGCAGTATTGTTGATTGACTACGAACAAGTCTACGGCAATCTGTTGCCCCGAGCAGTCGAGTGCCAGCCGCTTGTAGAAGTCGGTAGCTGGGTTCAGGTGTTGCACGTCTTTAGAAGCTCGAGCGGAGGGAATCTCACGAGATGCCAACGCGCCGGGACCGTAGTTTGGTAGGCACGATTGGAACACGGTAACTCGACCCCCCGTCCCGGACTGGAAGCATATATAACTCACGGTCAGTGAATTCAACCAATTATATCAACTCTCTGCCTGACAGAACAAAAACACACTCTAAACTTAATTTAAACTTGGCCTATTCATGTTTTAATGGCTGATTTCTGATATCCTGCCTTTTCAAAAATCTTCGAGGGATGCCATGCAATTGAAAATGGATTTCTAACAGAAAAATAAACCAATGCTGCTATAACTATTTGTAGAGAATCGAAATATCATCGACAAAATCAAAAAATTAAATCAAAAAAGTCCGTAAGGCCATTTATCAAATTGGACGCCTGCATTTCCCCATTCAAAGTCTCCAGGAAAGTCTAGATTTTGTTGAAATAGCGGTCAACGAGAGGTTTTGATATAAGAATGGCAGATAACGTTGAAGATTTCAATTCATATAACATTTACCAACCAAATATCAAGTAGGATATTTGCAGACGGTGAGAATTACATAAATAAATTTATACAATTTAACCATCAAAATGCGGTGAGTTCTTTGGTTCAACTTACCATCAGCTTGTAAGCGGCCTGAAGCGCGGGACCCAGCGCGGAATGACTGTCGTGAGATTCCGCAAAACGCTTGGGAAGGTCGCGTAGCAAATCCCGAGCCAGTTCCTTGACTTCGTTCAGGTTGGCCACCAAAGTATCAGGGCACGGCAGGAACACATCTGCAAGGCAAGTGTCATGGGTTTAAATTGGTTGCACAATATCTTGCAGGACTTTAGACCAACAAGGATAGAACATGTGTGTATCAAGGTCAAGTTTCTTCATTCATCATTTTTTACCACGTTCGTACAATATGGTATTAGACAAATCAGTTACTCCATGTCGTCCATCCTTATCCACGTCAATGTCACCCACGTCATTTAAAATTTTTTAAATTCCTGTACTGAATAAAAGGCATGCTTAATCAAGAATATTTTTAAATTTGTTTTAAAACCGTTCTTGTTGTTCTTGCTGTAAGTCAGTTGACAATCTAATAAAAGTTTATTGTAAAAACATTTGCCGTTTGCTATTGGACTTTTGTTGCTAAATTTTGAATGTTTGTCAATCTTTAAAATGTTACGGTATGCGTTGATGTAGTGAGTCATCCACCCACTTCCAGTGACAACCATCGTCGAAGACCTACCTTCCACGTCAACGACTACCATCTGTTGGGGCTGATTTAGTCCGTCAGCGAGACTGTAGAAATGCACGGCGGAGTCGTACGTGATGAAACCGATCTGCGTGCGACCGTCTCCCGGAAGCTTGTCAAGCTCGTCAAGGAGGATCTCACAGAACAGCTTCAAGTAACCGCTCTCAATTGCCAGGCACGACACGTCCAGCAAGAACAGGTAGACGGCCGGTTGGGGCGGTCGCAGCTGCAAGGAGTCAGGTTAGGTTCATGATTGTTATTAGAATCATGTCTACTTGATGTTACCTTAGCACTAGTTTTGATAAAAACTGTTTGAATAGGGTTTAGAAAAATACAGGACTGCTCACATCCTTGAAAAAGTAACAGGTGCAAGTTACAAAACGTTGGGAAATTCAGTTGTTCTTCACTTAGCATTCAAAGCCCAGTTCCAATAGTTTTTGTCAAAAGTTAGGTTGATGTTATGATATAACATTAACAGGTATATTTGAGTTAAATTAGTAGAGAACGACAAAGTGTAGTCTTGGTTTAGGTTTTTGCCCCTCGTCTTTAGTATCTCTTGAGTTTCTTGCGGTGAATGTCAAGCAAGAATGGTCCAAACGTTCCCAACGTAACGTGAGGATATAAAATTCCAGCCGACTCACCATGTACTCAGAAGGTGCGATGAATTCTATCGTCGAAGATTTGATCTCCGGTCTTCTCGACGGGTCGCCGTATGTTTTGCTGACCGGATCAAATTGAAACTCTTCGGGAACTGAAATCAAACCACGAACAAACGATAAGTCGATGTCAAATTAAAAGCAATCTACAAACATTGCTTTTACATGTTTTCTTCGCATTATTTCTTCAAATCATTGCGTTTCCAGGACAAGTTTCCAGGTTTTGTGAAATCGATTTGAATTGCAAACGCTTGAAATGCCTGTGGTATTTTACAGGTTGGTTAAATCATTGAATTACTTCATTTACGCTTCAATGGTGCACTAAATCAAACTTATATGAAGCTCTGAAGAACTTTATACCGTACCGTGTCTAATTTAACCGTACTGATTTCTTTTATTGTAGTTAATTGTTTATTTCTAGTAAGTGTTTCCATGAAACCTTGTAAAACAAGACAGAAGCTTCACGACCCGAGTGATTTAAACTTACGCTCGTTGACTCTGAAGCAAAGGTTGCACTTCCAGCGCTTGTGGTCGACGAAGTAAACGAACGGGTTGATGTACGTGCGACAAGCGCGACATCGTACGATCGACTGGCACTGGATCACCGCCAGATGCTGAAAGAAATTACATTTCAGATTCACGTCCAGTTCATGTCAATGCACTGGAGAAAGTACGATATGATGGACATGGCAAGTGAATCGAATGTCACGGCAGTTTTTGATCGCATTTCTGTCGGTTGAAAGCTGAGATACAAAATTATCAATCATTTGAACATCATAACATTCCTGGTAACTTTCGATTGCTCTGAGAACTTTTTGAAAAATGGGAAAAAGAGATTATTTACGTAATGGAAGAACAAAATTCTGATGGAACCAAAAAAATATTTTCATTAAAACGCTGTTGGTCAAGTTTAAAAAGCCTAAGAAGCTGACGATGTTTGCGTGTCATTTTTTTAAAAACTCGTAACAGTTTAACATTAATCAGGATTGTGCAAGAAATGAAGACTTTTAGCCGATCATTAGCCCGGTTCTTGGTTTAGTAATCTCGGAATCTCAGATGAAACTTACCAGCATGTTTCGACCGGGATTCTTCTGCATGAACTTCGTCATAGGGAGGACAACAGGAACAACAGGAACAACAGGACAAGGCTGGGAACAACAGGACAAGGCTGGGAACAACAGGACAAGGCTGGGAACAACAGGACAAGGCTGGGAATAATCAGATGATCACATAACATTTAATTTCAATGTTGCCAATTGGATGGTAAATTAATTGTGGTAATCATTCTACATCGCTTCTTGAAAGTTTGATGAAAGTCTTCAGCTAAGGAAAGTTGCAAGAATTTACCTTCAAGCTTCAACTGCGGCAGAAATTTGCTATTTCCACAAGCTTAGAACAGAAAATAATGGGTAAGAAATCAGCGACTCACGTTTAGATCTTTGAACGGGTGGATGAGGATCCCGAGCGGCAATCGGGACTTCTGCAGCAGAGAGTTGGTCTCCGGGATTTTAGTCATCGTACACCGGAAGATGCTGGAAGAAAGGATTTCAGTTATTCACAAACATAACTAATCATTTTCTAAAAAATTGGGAGCGACACTTATAAATTGTTTAGTGCGAGAACAATGCTTTTAATCGAATATTTACTTGGAATATTTAAAACCTCTCACAAATTGGTGCACAACCGGGCACTCGAACCATTTAATAAAGTTCCACATCAGCTTTACCTTGTTCTGGTTTTTAGGACATACATATTATTATTTTTTATTTTTTTTCATAAATCTGTTGTAAATGCAACGTCAGTACTCACTCAGGACTGCAGTTAACAGCGTCGAGGAACTCCTGCTGCAGCTTGATCCGTGGGGTGTCCACCTTCTCCGCTGGTAAGATGTTTCTGCACTGCATCAGATCGTAGCTGTCTGCGCCCCAGAGTTTGCTGAAACCCTGCTGAGCCACCGAGAGCCCCGCCAACTGGGCGTTGATGCCCGCTTCACTGCCCGCCACAGCGCCTGAGTGGGCATTCACAGCGTATATTTCACAATTTGCTTATTAGTTTTTAGATGAAATCTGATTTAAATTGCAAACGCTTGCAATGCGCGGGGTATTTTATTATTATCAACACTATAACCGTCTCAAAAATCGATTCCCAAACGCGCGGACTTGGACCCCAATCTCCACCTTTCGCGGGTGTTGCTCTAACCAATTGAGCTACTTGGACACTGGCTTTTTGAGAGAATTTTCATGTATTTGATGAGAATAATGGATCTCCAAGGAGTAGAACCAGCAATTTTTGTGACGGTTATAGTGTTGATAATAATAAAATGCTTATTAGTTAATTATTGTTAAGATTTTTTAAATGTAAAGGCCTGTTTTTCAGCGATTAATAGGCTGTTAGCAAACAAAATAATCCTCCGATTGATAGTTTTTAGACTCATGTCTACTTGATGTAAACTTAGCACTAGTTTTAACAAAAACTATTTCAACTGGGTTTTGAATGCTAAGTAAAGAACAACTAAATTTCCCAACGATTCGTAACTTGTGCCTGTTACTTCTTCAAGGACTGCTCTAACCCTTGATAAAGTAACAGGTACAAGTTACAAAACGTTGGGAAATTCAGTTGTTCTTCACTTAGCATTCAAAACCCAGTTGAAATAGTTTTTGTCAATCTTCTGATTGGCTGTTGCTAAGCAAATAACACAATTAAAGGACCATTACATCCAAAAATAACTCCAAAATTCAGAGCTGTCATCTGTTGCCAGCAACGGATTGCCAGACTTAAATTTAGAACAGCCGTTTGGAGTTGATTAGAGTTTGGTGGGATATTTAATTACAGGCACTGAGTCTAATGGTCAGAACCTGAGCAAGTGCATAGGATGGGTTGGGGTACAGAAGAAGGTGTAGAGGGAATAAATGGTTCAATTCTATATTTAATGCAGTAATGAAAGAATATGATTAACTGCCCCACACGATTATAAACTTGACAGGTGCAGGATGTTTCGAGGTTAGGTCCGTCGAATGGATTAAAACCACCCATGAATACTTATGATAAATAATTATTATATACTTTTAACTATTATATACTTCCTATACTGGTACCACAATATATCAATGGTACTTGGGTTAATTTTAACTCACATCTGAATTGTTTATAATGTAATGTTTGAAAAATTGGCTTCCGAGCCACCAAATAAACATTATTATTATTAATAATGCAGATGGTACAGACAGTGAAATGATAACGCCGGTAATGTTAGGTTAGGTTAGGTTAGGTTAGGTTAGGTTAGGTGCTTACGCAAACATTAAGACAAGAAGAGCTCACCTCGCTGTTGCTGCTGCTGCGGATAGCGATTGTTTGCCAATTGACTCGTAGGAACTGTGCTTTGTGGATAGCCGTTGGTTCCCGGTGGATGGCTGGCAACACCGGGAACACCGGTTGGAGGGGGTCTTCCCGTAGGTGGGGCCATTCCCGGATAGGACGCAGACATTGCCGGACCACTTTGAGGCATTCCTGGTCCACTTTGAGGCATTCCCGGACCACTTTGAGGCATTCCCGGTCCACTTTGAGGCATTCCTGGACTACTTTGATACATTCCTGGACCGCTAGGTGGCATGCCCTGACCACTTTGGGGCATGCCAGGACCACTTTGGGGCATGCCAGGACCACTTTGAGGCATGCCAGGACCACTTTGATACATTCCTTGCCCGCTAGGTGGCATGCCAGGACCACTCGGTATAATTCCAGGTCTAGGAGGCATTCCGCTTTGATTAAGCCCAGTTCCACTAGATGGTAATCCAGGTCTACTCTGAATAATTCCAGGACTATTATTTTGATTAATTCCTAAACCACTCGGCGACATTCTTGGGTCGCTCGGTGGCATGAGCGGTCCTGGTGGGTTTCCAGTTTGATTGAATCCAAGTCCAGCGGTGGGCATACCAGGGCTACCGGAGGGCATCGCACCCATAGGCGCCGCACTCTGCAACATTCCAGAACCAAACGGTGGTATTCGTTGCAATCCAGGGCCGGCTTGAGTCGTTCCCGAGAGCGGTGGTCCCATTCCCGGCAGCTGTCTGCCGATCGCAGAGAGTTGCGGAGGTCCTTCTGACGACGACGGGCCATTAGTCTGCTGTCGGTTTGGCGACGGCTGCTGATCGTACGCCGCCATCCTGTTTTCTGTTCTAGGCAACGTGCCCAGCGCATTGGTCCGCGGGATCGGAGGTCCGGCCAACGATTGGATCCCGCCGCCCGTCGGTTGCAACGTGTGAGTCGCTGCCGAGCTCGCGGGATTGCCACCAAGGATGCCGTGGAAGTTGCCGGCGTTGCTCTGAACCTGCGAGCCCTGCGGGAATATGCCAGCGTTCGGTTGTCGGGTTTGGTCGTATTGGTTCGCAAACCGTTGAGGGGAACTTGTCGCACTGTACGATGAGGCACTGTTTGTCGTCACGGGAATGCTAGCAGTTTGATTGGAGTACGATGGTTGCGATGCTTGTCTATTCGGGTCGGTAGGAACCACGTTGCCGCCGGGAAAGATTCCTGCGTTCGGAGTTTGATTCATTCCCGGCTGATGCGGAACTGTAATTGTTTGTCCGTACGGCCCGGAACTAGGTCCAAGTCGATGACTAGCTGCGTAGTTTTGCGTCACGTTTTGCTGATTTAAGTTGGGAACACTGCCGAAGTTCTTGTAGGTTTGTTGCGGTGGCACTGGAGACATTTGAGGGGGCGTGGCGTTCGGAGTAAGTCGGTTTATTGCTGTGAGCTGCGTTGGAGCCGGTACAGGGGACGGGTCACGTGAAGACTGGGAAGAGAGACTGCCTGGGGACGAAGAGAAAAACTCAATTAGCCGTCGGCCGATTTGTTTTTTCGATATCATAATATCAATTAATTATGTGTATTGAATCCAGTCAGTGAATGCAGCCTTGAAAAATTGAAAGCACAGCTGGGTAAACAAAACTGTAATATGCACTGGTTTGAAGCTTAGGTGTTTCAATCACAAGCAATTGGCAACAGATGATAGTTTAGTCTAGTACCTACTATTTTTAAAACTATTAGTCTAATCATTATCTGGTAATCATTACCAGGTATACTTTTGAAATGAGATGTTTTAACATTGAAGTCTATTATATAAATATGTATAATCTTGCTAGTGAACAAAGTGCAATGCCCCGTGCTTAAGTCGTACTTGGATGGCTGAATTGCTGGTTTCCATTGGTTATGTTTGGAGGGTGCTGTCCCATCATCATCGGTCTTGGTGCTTTCTCTGGATAAACAGGCGGTCTTCCATTGAACTGTGCTGGTTGTCCGTTCGGTATGAATCCGTCAGAACTCGGCGGGTACTGGTTCGTAAAACCTCCTGGTCGTGCCATTTCACTTTTAAGACTGACTGGTGTGAAACAAAACAGTAAGTCTTACCTGGAAAATGATAAATACGTCTTAATTGGTGACCAATTATGACTCTGGGCCTTGGTCGTCTCCTGTCAAAAAATTGGGTCATGAACACTATCTATCTAGGTCAGTTATGAATCTGTATTTCTGGTTCACCCCAGAGCCAAGACAGCTTTATCACCATATTAATTCCAGTTACGTGGCGCTTTGCAAGAAATGCTTTAAGAAGCAGAAAATTTCTGGTTTACTTAAAGATAAAAATGAGCTCGTCATGCAACATATTCATTGACATGTCAAAACCTTGGAAGTTCAACATTTGACAGGTTATTTTCTACACACATTACAAAAGTACAATTACCAGATCCAGGGCACTCTAAGACAATGCGGAAATTAAATCAATAAATATTCAATATGCACCACTTATCAAACGTCATTAAATTACGTAAATTAACAGAAAGTTAAAAAAACCCTACACCATTAACCGAACCGACACTTCCTAACTTTCGAAATACTCTAATTCTTATAAAAATCAGTCTAGGAAGAATCCACTATGTAAAAATAATATATTTAAATAATAGCAATAATACCTAAACAATGTTATCAATATTTAACAGTTTTTTTAGCCCAAAATCGGCATTTTCACACATCACGTCAAACTGTGCCTGCCCGAAGACGTGTCACCAACACTCCCACAAAGCAATGCGAGCATGAGTCGTGCTTCGCGGCGTTGCCAGCCGTACAGTCCCGCCTAGAGTTTAAAAATAAACACCTAAGTCCAAATATTATCAACAATTCCGTTTAATTTTCTTTCATATCATACACATTGAACGCAAATCGGGTGTTTCTTTAATCTTCCAGGTTTCCAAAATTAATTAAAGTAAACGTCAGATCAAGTGATTTTTTTTTCAGAGTATTTGATCTTCAGTTCCCTTCCTGTAGAAAGTGGTAGAACCTGATTCATATATGTGATTCAGCCTGCAGGCCTGTTGCAAAAGTACACAATACAATTACACAATCAAATGAACTGGTAAAAAAATGCCTTTAACCTTCAAACTGTTTGGTACAAAGCTAGCAAATAGAGAAATCTGTTATTTTTATACAGAAATCAATTCTCAATATGTTTCCCTCTCCATAAATTAAAATGTATCATATCCGATTATCTATTGCATAAGTTGTCGAGAATGAGAATGTGTTTGATACAAGCTCATAATAAAACATTATTTCCCTAAATCACAGCGTCTGCAAATAAACAGACTGATATATAAGCGTACCAATGTTTGATATGAAAGATAACTAACTTACAATTATTGCTATTTTCAACCATGGAGTTCAACAAAACGAATTAGTACTGAACTAGTTAATAATTAACACCAAACTCAAACTTAAAGCTCTCGAAATAAGAATAATTTCCAACAAATCATCTTTTGGTCGGGTAATACTGGAGGTAGCAAACCAGTTAATTTAAATCAGACAAAACTATTTCAATTGCTAATGTCGAACCGTTATGGTCGTCCAGCAAACAAATGGTCAGAGACCTGAAAGACTGGGACTTGTATGAAATGGGGAAGAGAATGAACACAACTCACCAAGGCTAGACGGCTTGCATCTAACCTAAACAAGGCAACAGTTAAAACATCGCATGCTAATCTTGTCATGGTCGGTCATTCATACCTCTTTCAGTTGCGTTTCCTTTGATTCTCTTACCCAATTTACAGGTCTTCCAGCATTTTTAGCTAAGCATTATCCAATAAATTAACATCAAAACTAAATTACGTTAATACAAAAAATACATTCAGTTACGTTCAATAAATATTGAAATAATTAACAGTCCACCACTCAATAATATTACAAATACTTTGGCCACAGAACATAGAAGTCTTCCATAATTGCACAAATATTCACTTAGTTTCATAGTTAAAGTAAACAATCGATTAGTGAGAAATCAATCGGGCATCACAACGTGGGCGTGGTTATAGAAGCAGCAGTAATCGTGAAGATTTAACAAATAACCATTATTTTTATATTAAGGTATTTTGTGTAGAATCGCACAATATCGTGCTTGGCTTCTCACGGCTTCTTCAAATTCATCACTTTCTGGAAATGTCTTCGGCCATCCACGTACATCATCGTTTCTGAAACGTACGTACAGATGATCACAATCAATTGCAAGTGGATTGATTGAACAAATATTTTTCTAGGCAGAATAATCATAGAAAGCCTATAGTAATTTATCAGATCATTGACATCGAGCTTGGGTTTTTAGTTATTAGTGAGAGATTCTTAAACCGAGGAAAACAAAGAAAGTCAGCAACAAAATGGATACTGTGCTGAGCGTCTTTTTGTAATTATTTCAATCGGCGGACGAGTGCGTAGTATTTGTATTTGCTTTTTACAATAACTTGTTAACAATAAAGTGACAATAATAGTAATTAGCAGGTCATGCAGGTCATGATTATGTAACGCTTCACTGGCTGGCAGCAGAACGGCATAATACGGCCATGGGACTTCTGGGACTCATGATTGGACTCACGCATGTGATTGGAAGTCATCATGGCAATAGTTTCAACTAACACTTCAGCTATGAGGCTAGATTTGGGTAAAACCTGATCTAAGTTAACCTATAAAACCATCCAAGTCAGCCATGTGACTTCTGGGACTCCTGGGACTCCTGGGACTCTGACTACTTCAATAAGCTGATGACCCTTACCAACAGGACAGGTGAACTGGGAACTTACCATGGTACGATTGTGGCACAACCTTAACGCTCTCCTGAGGAATCTCGAATGTGTAATGGAATATGTTGGTGGTGGTGTTCACTCCCGAATGGGGGTCAAAAACCTCCGCGTAAACCACAATTTGCATGTAGTTGAACTGTGAGTAGACCAACTGAGTGCAGAAACACAGACCATTTGTAAAAATGGCAGATTGGTTATGAGAATTGGATCTGAAGATGATTCCAATGATGATTTCCGTTTTGGAAATGGCATGAACAACCATGTGATTTCAATCGCAGAATTTGAGAGAAAGTCTGTGATTTGTTGAAAAAACAGTGAAAATTTAAGTGATAAGACTGGCGCAAGTTTGGTTTCAACTGTTGCCTTGTTTATGTAGCATAGAAATATGTCACACTTATGTATTTACTACCTTAACTGTACTGAAATGTACTGAAATGTACTGAAATGTACTGAAATGTACTGAAATGTACTGAAATGTACTGGAAAAATCAACCGAAACGCCATTCAACTCTTTGAACCTATTGCAACTAGCTTTTTCAACTTCTTCAACCATCTTCTTTGCCATTACAAAGAAATTGACCAAAATGAGTAAAAAATTAAACAGCATGAAAATTATTTAAAATAACATTTTTTACCATTTACCATCTAAAAAATGAGCTAATCTATAAGCTTATGCTGGCTTTGATATGCAATGAATAGCAATGAAGTTAAGAACATTGTACCTGCGCCCGCATCTTCAGCAGGTTCCCGATGTCGACTGGCTTGTGGAAGCCGATGTCGCTGATGTGTTTCAAAGTCGGACGATATTTGCTGAACACGTAGCTGCAAGTCCAAGCCAGCTCTAGCGCCTGCCTCATCAGGAACCCACCAAACACAGAGTTGTGCATGTTACGATCCTGAGAAGCAATTCTTTTATTATTTAACAGTGGGCACTGCAATGTATACCAATGTATCCAACCAATAGACTGAACATTCTGATTGAGTAGCTCTTTAAACCTGGTTATAGGGTACAGCACAATACGAATGACTGTTCAACGTGAACAGCAGGATTCCTCCACAAATCCATGCTGTCGAGAGGTTGATAAGCAAGCCGAGTGAAGTTGCTGTACTAACTTTCATCCCTCCAACCTCTCTCCCGAAATAGAACTGGTCATGTGTATGATGGTCACCCATCCAATACCTGACCCAGCACAGTGTTGCTTAACTTTCATTCCTCCAACCTCTCTCCCGAAAAGAACTGGTCATGTGTATGATGGTCACTCATCCAATACCTGACCCAGCGCAGTGTTGCTTAACTTTCATCCCTCCAACCTCTCTCCCAAACAGAACTGGTCATGTGTATGATGGTCACTCATCCAATACCTGACACAGCGCAGTGTTGCTTAACTTTGGTGATCTCACGAGGACAGGTTAAGTAATCTCTAGTCTTTAAGACCAGTTAAGTAAAACCTCTAACTTTAATTAACTCAAGTAATCTTACCTCAGGATGGCACATAACAACGGAGCGGATTTTAGCCGCGTCCATCCAGATGGAGTTTGACGGCAGCCGTCGCTTGTGAAACGTTGGATCATTGAGATCAACGGTGCTCAGGTACAGGTTATGTATCACCTGTTGCTCGGTGATGTCAGGCACGTTTTTCAGCAGCGACTTTGACTGTTGCAGTGCCCGTCGCTGCTTTCGTGCTGCGAGGAAAGCAGACATTTCGAGGTTAGAGTGCAAAGAATCAGTGGATCACTTGTCGCTGGGGCTACAGGTTTACAGATTCATTGCTTGGAATGAATGACCAGACGTGACGGATAAATGTCAGGGACTTGAAAAGTTTTAAAGTGTGTCGTTCTGTCGAGCTTTGGAAGATGTGAATTCTGTCGTTTCTGTGTAAAAATTTATTTTTGTGTAAATTTAACCGGAGTAAAGTTTGACACTGGCATCATATGTCATATCACGAGGTGTTTTAAAAAATTGGCTTTCTTGCCTGTTAAAGAACCTGGCTGCTAGAAAGGACATGAAGTAACGTGAATAGGGTGCCAAGAGGTTAATAAAGATTGCTGAGAAGAAGGAAAGAAAAAAGGGAGCGCAACTTGCCGGGAAAGAAAATTGGTGTCGAGAGGTGCACTTGTCGAGAAATTTGTAGGAAACCCGAGAATTTAGACTTTTCTAGAAGTTGCCTTTGTCATTGTTAGAGAAGTATTTTGTGCATTTTGGGGAAATTAGAGAACACAAAGCAATTGTTAAATTGATTATACAACTCAGCTAGTAGGACAGCAAAAGCCCCAACGATTGCAAAGACAGCAAAGTTTGTGACTCACTTTCGCCGTTGCGGTAGATCTCCTTCTCGCGTTCAGTCTCCGGCATCAGCGAGTTGACGACCGCCGGCCCGGAGTTGGTAGAGTTTCGTGCGGCCATCAGGAACGTTGCACGAGTTATCTTGAGCCACTGACCCATTAGTTTCTGTAGATCAACACAGCTCTGTCAGGCAATCTCAGCATCTCCATGGCTACCAAACGTTGAATCTACCATTGAACCTCCTATGCTAGGCCATGATATACCCGTGGTAACATAAGATAGCAGAATTGAGAAGCTCTGTCAGGCGATCTCACCATCTCCATGGCTACCAAACGTTGAATCTACCATTGAACCTCCTATGCTAGGCCATGATATACCCGCGGTAACATAAGATAACAGAATTGAGAAGCTCTGTCAGGCAATCTCAGCATCTCCATGGCTACCAAACGTTGAATCTACCATTGAACCTCCTATGCTAGGCCATGATATACCCGTGGTAACATAAGATTGCAGAATTGAGAAGCTCTGTCAGGCAATCTCAGCATCTCCATGGCTACCAAACGTTGAATCTACCATTGAACCTCCTATGCTAGACCATGATATACCCGTGGTAACATAAGATAGCAGAATTGAGAAGCTCTGTCAGGCAATCTCAGCATCTCCATGGCTACCAAACGTTGAATCTACCATTGAACCTCCTATGCTAGGCCATGATATACCCGTGGTAACATAAGATTGCAGAATTGAGAAGCTCTGTCAGGCAATCTCAGCATCTCCATGGCTACAAAACGTTGAATCTACCATTGAACCTCCTATGCTAGGCCATGATATACCCGTGGTAACATAAGATAGCAGAATTGAGAAGCTCTGTCAGGTGATCTCAGCATCTCCATGGCTACCAAACGTTGAATCTACCATTGAACCTCCTACGCTAGGCCATGATATACCCGTGGTAACATAAGATAGCAGAATTAAGAAGCTCTGTCAGGCGATCTCAGCATCTCCATGGCTACCAAACGTTGAATCTACCATTGAACCTCCTATGCTAGGCCATGATATACCCGTGGTAACATAAGATAGCAGAATTAAGAAGCTCTGTCAGGCGATCTCAGCATCTCCATGGCTACCAAACGTTGAATCTACCATTGAATCTCCTATGCTAGGCCATGATATACCCGTGGTAACAAAAGATAGCAGAATTAAGAAGCTCTGTCAAGCGATCTCAGTATCGATCGAGAAACGGTAAACTTGTGTCAATTTTTTTACTTGGTGTACAGGTTAAAAAAGTACAGTTCTCTGTTTCAAATCTTCATAACAATGTCTATACACGCTTCCAATTGTTTCCCCCCCGACTTATCTGTCTCCCATGTCGTTGACTTGTTTAGCTAAACCGATTTGTAACCCAATGTGTACCTGTTCCAGCCAAACCGTGGTCTCTATCGTTGATTTGCCAACGTAAGAAGCGTGCCCAGACAATCTGATGTCTGCATCGTGCTGTAAACAAGCCAACGATATTATCAGTAATTGCTCAGTTATTTTTACTGAAATAAATTTTATTTTTAAGATTTCCGACCTTTGGTATGATGTCAGTGAAATCGATTTGGTCCACAAGAACTGTGACTATCACGTAGGGGGTACAGTCGTCCGGCAATAGTTTCGGATTGTGGATGTGCTTGAAAGCCACCCACACTGCCAATCAAGTGCAAAACCGATTGTTAGTCATTGGTATTTAGAGGATCAAGTAGGTTTTATAAATGAACGGCAAAATGTTGAGTGATAACGTAACGAAAGTTGAAACCTAAAGTCGATTAACAAATACCAGATTCTGCTACAGCTTTAATTAAGTTCGTGTGCCAGAAGGCTGGATATGAGCAAGGGTAAGATGAAAGTGGAGGAAAAGTGGAGAGGAAAGTTGTGGTAACTTAGAGGAGAGAAGCAATGGTTGTAAGCTGTGAAAGCGGAATAGCTTATATGTTAACCAACACAAAAATAATCCATCGCAACTTCCGTACATCGATCTTTTCTCCTTTCACTTTCCTTTTCTCTTAGGCCAAACTTATCCTAGTGACATAAATATAATTTCATCAAAAATGTGTTGTATTTTTGGCAATATTCTAAATTACTATGTACAGTGCTGGAATGTGCTGTAAGCTTATACTAATTTCAAAACCAATTATAACCTAAAATCTAAAACCTACCAGCAAATATATCCATGTCCTCCATGAGTCTTCCGAGCCTAACATGTCCGAGCTGGGTGACATATTTTTCCTGCATATCAACGTCAGAAGAGAGAGGTATAATAGCACTAGTGAAACTATCTTGCATTGTCCGTGTAGGCAGCTCAGATTGGAGAGCAGGTAGCAAGCCAAGAAGATGGTGACGATCCTTCAGGATCGGTTGGTAGCCACGTTCCAGCCCCATGCATTTTAGCAGCTTGCGTCTTACTGAAAAGAAAACATTGTTTGTACTATTTCTGAAATAGAAAATACATTGTTTAAGTAAACCAATGGTAGAAGTAAACAAATATGTAGTTTATGAAAGTTCTGTGCACCAATGATAAGTTACCAATGTTTCTAGCAGGTCGATGATTGTGAAAAGATGTCAAATGAGTTATTGTGCACTATCAACAGCACTACCTACTTAAAATTCAATTGAACTCTTAAAAAAAACCACAAGATATTGTATGGCAACTAGTTCGAGAAATTGTAGACAAGCCCTTTAATAGCACCTCTACATTCAATGCCTCTACATACCATCTGCAACTGTGAGCTCCTCGGACAGTTCTCTTGATGGAAACGGAATTTTATCCAAATCGAAACCTTCTGGCTTATTCGAATCAGCAGTACCTCTTGTATTCCTAGGAAGTAGATAACAGACTGATATGAATGTGGTGACATCATTGAGGTAGGTGAGGAATGCGATTAGCGAAGATAATCGATGGTTCCTTTATCATTTACCAACTTACCCAGTAAAAGAAGCCGCGCGAAAAGAAGATAATATACCCTTCAGAGGCCGCGATTTTCTTAAAATACAGTTAGACATATTTGTAAAGTCCCCGTAGAAAAATTGGTGATAAACTGATGAAGACTGTCACTTCTAACGTGCGTATGAAGTTAGCCTCAGCCTTCGCCTCCAATTTGCTCGGAATTGCTTCGCAAACTAAGTGAACAAACCAAAGTAAAAATAGTGTATACAAAAGAAAAACACACAAATATTCCACCCTTAATACCGCATGAACACAAATAGGAACATTTAATTTTTGGCCCAGCCCTGGACAAAAAAAGGCTAACATTTACAAAAATTTGATTTTTATTTATTTGCGCGAAAATGAAGGGGGGATACTTCATTGAATTTTTAGACAAAAGTGTAGACCATCACAATTCTATAGCTTGTCACGTATTCTATTTTCTGTGCAAATTTCAAGGAAGTACCACCCCCCCCCCTTATTTTCGAGCAAATAAATGAAAACCAAATTTTTGTAAAAGTTAGCCTTTTTGTCTAGGGCGGGGCCAAAAATTAGGACTATCACGGCACGGATCGATACCTTATCACGTAATTTATCTTCTGTGAAAAATCCAATAGAAGTATTCTCCTTCATTTCCAAGCAAATAAATGAAATTGAGATTTGTTTTGCGGTTTTGCTATGTGATGAGAAGTTTTTTGGTACTAAAAAGGGCCTAACGTCTCGAAGTTTCGACGAGGCATGGCTAGTCATATTCTTCAAAAGAATGAAGATTCTCCTGAAGATTCATTCTATAACTTTATTATGAAGTACTCTACTGATTGTAGTTTTAATCACCATTATTATTATTATATTTTACATCACTGTTTAAAGTTCCATATGTAAACTTGTTCTACTTATAAGGGCCATACAATTACTATGTAACTTGTCAGTAGCCAAATAAATTAACAAATAAACAAATAAACAAATTCTCCTGAAGATGACTAGCCATGCCTCGTCGAAACGTCGAGACGTTAGGCCCTTTATTGGACCAAAAAACTTCTCATCACAGAGCAAAACCACAAAACATATCTCCACATTATACCACGGCTCTGAAAACAACCACGCAACCAAATAAATGAAAACCAAATTTTTGTAAAAATTATCTCATTTCATGTAGATCAACTGCTTGTTACCGTCGTTACTGAAGGCTTATGAGTTTTGTAGGCTCTTTTGTCGTTGCGCTATGTTGAGTTGATGCCTTTAGATGGCGTTTTAGATTTCGCGAGCTTACTGTCCACTAGTTCTTCTGACAACTCCCTAATTGACGACACAACACACCTCCAGCGCGAGAAACCGGACCTAATACTTTGTAATTTAAATTTTAAAGTAAATTTGAAGTTCATAAATATTACTCTGCTCTAACATAAATACTAGATTAAATATAAAATGTTTTGGGTAAACTGCATCGTTAATGTACACAATTGCATTTGGGTGTGACATAAAACTAGATTAAATATTTATAAATCCTGGGGAGAGCAAAGGACTGTAGGACTGTAGGTTCTTTTATCAAAAGCTATGAAAGGTTGAACCCAAAATCCAGCACATTGAAATGGACGGCTTCGCACTTTTCAACTCTTGCCTCACTCTTCACTAGTAAAAGTCCAATTACTGGTTTGGAAATTGAAATTTGGAAACTGTAAGTGATGAGTAAAGTATATAATTTTGTAATTGAGTGAGAAAAATAAAACCATCACAGTAGTGATATTTACTTCCACTTATCTCTGGGAAACAGAAATAATAAATAAGATGTTACGAAGTGCAATGCAGTGTGTTATTGGTCAGGTTAGGTAAAAGTAGATGCACTAACACTGATAACTTTTATTTCTCCAGGCAGATTTAATTGCAGAAAACAACCTTCATACACAATTAAAATGTCTTCTGTGATTGTGACAAGTAGCATCTTAGGTTGAATCAAAGCTGGTTCTCTTGAGCTTCGAGGGTTTTTTGACTGGAACTTTCGTAATGGACGGCCGCTGTCTCACGGAGGCTGAAGTCCCACTAATCATCTCGGGCATTTCTACAAGAAAGCAAATTCCAGTGTTGGGATACATTTTCAAATCATTTGCAGTCAAGTGCACTAAACCATTTATAGCACAGACGAGCAGATCAATCATGTAACATTTTAAAGGCAGATTCAAATTGTTAAAGAATATATCTCCATCAGATTGTTCTGGATAAAGTTGAAAAATAAAATTTTACAACTGAGTTTTTTACTGTTAAAAAGAAACAATTCATTTTCCCAATGTTTTTCAACTTTGCATGTTACTTCATCAAAAACTGGTGTTAGACAAAGTATACATGAGTCTTAAAACATAATTAATTTAATAAACCAAATATAAATAGCTAACAATAAATTTAAATTAAATATTAGAGGGAATAACACAAATGTTGGGAGGTTTTTATTTCAAGGTAAAACAAGACCAGAATGGAACAATACAACGGAAAATCTTCTAGAAATGCCTGGAACGGTTGAAGAGTTTAAACTGTTGTTGTAATGATTAATATAATGAGATGAATGTATGATAGGGTAGCATAATAAAAATTAAGTATTGCATTATATGCATCCAATCTACTTAAGTATACTTCAATTAAAAGCCAACTATTAATATTAACACAATGACATTGTACCCAGGTAAATCAAATGTGCCTAAAACAATAAAGAATTACAACAACAATAAAAACCCTAATTGCAGTGCTGATGACTCACCTGAGTCTGCCTTGAACGGTTCGATGGTAACGACCGATGATGCTGAAGATCGGGCAGAAGTCAGAGATTGGCGACTGCACGGGGTTTGCATGGTCGGAATCGATAGCCTGTACTTGGCGGAGCCAGTCGGAGAGTGGACGATAGGCAGCGACAGATTCTTCTCCTATTGGTCAACATATTATTAACACTTATTAACGCGTAAGTGGTTATACAGACTTGATTTTCCTTACAAAATCAGAGTTTGTAATGTCAATGGAGTGCCACGAGGCTATTTATTAGAAAGACGGAGTGCAACTTACTGAAGAAGAAAATTGGCATCGCTTGCTGCATTTACTGAGAAATTTCTAGAAAACCCAAGAATTTAGAAGTTTCCACAAGTTGGCTTTGTCATTGTTAGAGATTATCATGACAGGGGCAACTCGTTGAAATGTCTTAATTCCCTGGTAATTCCAGAAATTTATTGACAAGTGCACTAGGCGAGACTAATTTTCTTCTCCGATAAGTTGCTCACCTTCTTCCTTTCCTTCTTTCTCAGAATCTTAAGAAATCAGTTATCATTATTCATTGGACATACGCAGTGCCTGTCTCAGCGTTTTGACCTCTGCTAGGCTTTAGTCACGCAGCCCCACTTCTCCCAGAGCATGTTCTGAGGGTAAGGGGAAGCAATTTAGGGAAAAAAGTACCAAGCACAAAAACTGCACAGGTTTTGGAAAACGTTGGCTCCCAGAATTGGCTCAAGTTGAAAGACTCGTTGGAGAGCTTGCAACAGTTTGCTTACCTGCAAGTATCGAGTTACGACGGGCCCAGTGGCAGCATGCGTTGTAACAAGCTCCGAAAGTTGTTGCAATGCGCTCATGTTCTGCTCCAGAAGCTCTCTGGTGTCAACATCTTTCTGCAGAGATCAAATTGTTCAAAAAATTGATGCCCAAACAGGAACTCAAACCCAGATCTCCACCTGTTGCGGGTGGAGATCTTCTCAATTCTGCTATCTTATGTTACCACGGGTATATCATGGTCTAGCATAGGAAGTTCAATGGTAGATTCAACGATTGGTAGCCATGGAGATGCTGAGATCACCTGACAGAGCTTCTCAATTCTGCTATCTTATGTTACCACGGGTATATCATGGCCTAGCATAGGAGGTTCAATGGTAGATTCAACGATTGGTAGCCATGGAGATGCTGAGATCACCTGACAGAGCTTCTCAATTCTGCTATCTTATGTTACCACGGGTATATCATGGCCTAGCATAGGAGGTTCAATGGTAGATTCAACGTTTGGTAGCCATGGAGATGCTGAGATTGCCTGACAGAGCTTCTCAATTCTGCTATCTTATGTTACCACAGGTATATCATGACCTAGCATAGAAGGTTCAATGGTAGATTCAACGTTTGGTAGCCATGGAGATGCTGAGATCGCCTGACAGAGCTTCTCAATTCTGCTATCTTATGTTACCACGGGTATATCATGGCCTAGCATAGGAGGGTCAATGGTAGATTCAACGTTTGGTAGCCATGGAGATGCTGAGATTGCCTGACAGAGCTTCTCAATCCTGCTATCTTAAATTACCACGGGTGAAGTATTACCCACCTCTTCGTAGAGTTCGTCTGTTGGGTTGCCGTTGGCCCGGACCTCCCTACGCAGCCTACGAAGCTGCTTGTCTGCGCGCTCCAGCTTGCTCTGCTGCTCTCGGATGTCTTTGTCCACCTCCGCGACCGCCGCTTGCTTCTCACGCCACTCAGAACGAATCTCTTCTTCACGACGGTCCAGCTCCTCTGCCGTCTCCGCGATACGCTGTTAATTTTTAATTAATTTATTTATTTATTTATTATCTGTTTTTTAAAGCAGTCCAAGTAATGTATAAACATTGTCCAAGGATACAGTTCAATATATAAGGTTAACTATTGGTAAAAGTATGTCAACATAATAAAGTGCTGAGTACCTACGCTCAGAAATTAAAATTGCATACAAGTTTTTAATCAACGTGAGCTTGATCATAAAAGGTCAGGATTTTCAAAGCAATGTTAATATCAAAGCAGCTCGGTGAAGTTAATTGCCGCCTGTAGAGCTACTTTAAATTGAAGTTAAATATCGTAGGTTGTATTTCGTAGCACCATGATAAGCCTGTCTATGATAATACATAAGGGCCATACAATTAAAATAATGTAATTTTTGGGCATGTGGTGGTGGAATTTATTTTCTTGATAGAGCCCATATATTTCATTTTATGTCATCTTGGAGGTTTTTCTCTCTTTATCTAAGCATTATTTTGTCATATAACTTAAAGATAGACAACGTCATAACTATTTTACGGATATCTGCACGACCCAACTGTAATTGGCCGATTATGAAACCAACACGTAGGATTAGAGAATGCAATTTGAGTTGAGTTGCTGATTTTGTTCTTTAGTTTCTTTAATTAAATAGGGGTTCCCATTGTGCTTCTATCAGTATTTTGGTTCACCATTTGGGCTATTTCAAATTTTTACTGTAAAAATTTCCTGCAAATTTCATCCTAACTACGTATCTGAATTTTTTACTAAAAGAACGTTGGTGAACATTTTGTAAATCTTGATTTTGAAACAAATCCGTAAAGCCAGTTCATTTAAAAAGTGTCTAAGTTAAGATATTTGCAAAGTGTCTTGCAAGTTGATTGAATTGTGTATAAGTATACCAGAACAAGCTCAAGTTAATGGCCAGCTTGTAGGTTCCTCTGTCTATGTTTCTTACCTGCATCTCACGGTGCATCTCGGCCATCTGAGCTCGTTTAGTCTTAAGATGGTTTGCAAGTTGATTGAATTGTGTATAAGTATACCAGAACAAGCTCAAGTTAATGGCCAGCTTGTAGTTTCCTCTGTCTATGTTTCTTACCTGCATCTCACGGTGCATCTCGGCCATCTGAGCTCGTTTAGTCTTAAGATGGTTTGCAAGTTGATTGAATTGTGTATAAGTATACCAGAACAAGCTCAAGTTAATGGCCAGCTTGTAGTTTCCTCTGTCTATGTTTCTTACCTGCATCTCACGGTGCATCTCGGCCATCTGAGCTCGTTTAGTCTTAAGATGGTTTGCAAGTTGATTGAATTGTGTATAAGTATACCAGAACAAGCTCAAGTTAATGGCCAGCTTGTAGTTTCCTCTGTCTATGTTTCTTACCTGCATCTCACGGTGCATCTCGGCCATCTGAGCTCGTTTAGTCTTAAGATGGTTTGCAAGTTCATTGAATTGTGTATAAGTATACCAGAACAAGCTCAAGTTAATGGCCAGCTTGTAGTTTCCTCTGTCTATGTTTCTTACATATATATTCTTACACGATTCCCAGTACTCCGGCCACTAAATTCCTAGGCATCTACATCACCCCCACACTGGACTGGTCCACCCACATCCAGCATACTTTCACCAAAATTCAAAGTTCCTGCTATCTTCTCAGACGCCTAAAGCCCATCGTCAATCCCAATTCCCTCCTCCTAGTCTACCATGCCCACTTACACTCCCACCTATCCTACGGCCTGCTCTTCTGGGGCAACTCATCCTCCTCCAAACGCATCCTTATCCTGCAAAAACAAGCCATCCGCATCCTAGCAGGAGTCTCCCGCCGCCAATCCGCCAAACCCCACTTCACAAAACTATCCATCCTCACACTCCCCTGCACACTCATACAGATTGCTTCCACTTATGTCCGCACCCACCCTGATCAATTCCCCCCCAACTCCTCAGTCCATCACCACACCACCAGAAACAGAAACAACATAAGACTACCGACTCACGCCCACTCCTCCTTCACAAATAGCCCCCACTACATCTGCACAATAATCTACAACAAACTCCCAGCCTCAATCGTCAGTTCAACCTCCCTCACATCGTTTGAAAGCCAGCTTAAGTCCTTCCTAATCCAACACCCCTTCTATACCCTCTCAGAATACCTCAATCATGACACCTCCCATTAGCCTCCATCCCACCACCAAACTCTAACTGTACCTAGACCATAGACCCAGCCTCCCAACATCTAACCCTGTATCATATCTGTATCATATCTGTATCATAACTGTATCATATCTGTATCATATCTGTATCATAACTGTATCATATCTTTCACCATCATTCACCAAAACCATACCATCATTATTATTATTATTTAAACATCATTTATCCTTCACCACTCATCTACATGTATCATATGATCATATAAAATTATTCTATTCTAACCATACGCATAATCATAGCATAATCATATCACATAGCATAATCATAATCATTGACGATACCCATACCATGTACAATGTACTAGTCAACGGGATAATAAATACAATACAATACAATACAATACCTGCATCTCACGGTGCATCTCGGCCATCTGAGCTTGTTTAGTCTTAAGATGGTTTGCAAGTTGATTGAATTGTGTATAAGTATACCAGAACAAGCTCAAGTTAATGGCCAGCTTGTAGGTTCCTCTGTCTATGTTTCTTACCTGCATCTCACGGTGCATCTCGGCCATCTGAGCTCGTTTAGTCTTAAGATGGTTTGCAAGTTGATTGAATTGTGTATAAGTATACCAGAACAAGCTCAAGTTAATGGCCAGCTTGTAGTTTCCTCTGTCTATGTTTCTTACCTGCATCTCACGGTGCATCTCGGCCATCTGAGCTCGTTTAGTCTTAAGATGGTCTGCAAGTTGATTGAATTGTGTATAAGTATACCAGAACAAGCTCAAGTTAATGGCCAGCTTGTAGTTTCCTCTGTCTATGTTTCTTACCTGCATCTCACGGTGCATCTCGGCCATCTGAGCTCGTTTAGTCTTAAGATGGTTTGCAAGTTGATTGAATTGTGTATAAGTATACCAGAACAAGCTCAAGTTAATGGCCAGCTTGTAGTTTCCTCTGTCTATGTTTCTTACCTGCATCTCACGGTGCATCTCGGCCATCTGAGCTCGTTTAGTCTTAAGATGGTTTGCAAGTTCATTGAATTGTGTATAAGTATACCAGAACAAGCTCAAGTTAATGGCCAGCTTGTAGTTTCCTCTGTCTATGTTTCTTACCTGCATCTCACGGTGCATCTCGGCCATCTGAGCTCGTTTAGTCTTAAGATGGTTT
This sequence comes from Protonemura montana, assembly GCA_947568835.1. Taxonomy (NCBI): domain Eukaryota; kingdom Metazoa; phylum Arthropoda; class Insecta; order Plecoptera; family Nemouridae; genus Protonemura; species Protonemura montana. The sequence continues at coordinate 1,136,456 of OX387609.1, forward strand.
GCAAGTTCATTGAATTGTGTATAAGTATACCAGAACAAGCTCAAGTTAATGGCCAGCTTGTAGTTTCCTCTGTCTATGTTTCTTACCTGCATCTCACGGTGCATCTCGGCCATCTGAGCTTGTTTAGTCTTAAGATGGTTTGCAAGTTGATTGAATTGTGTATAAGTATACCAGAACAAGCTCAAGTTAATGGCCAGCTTGTAGGTTCCTCTGTCTATGTTTCTTACCTGCATCTCACGGTGCATCTCGGCCATCTGAGCTCGTTTAGTCTTAAGATGGTCTCGTGCCTCGTGGAACTCAGCGTTCAGAGCCAACTTTTGCTGGTACTCCGGGTCTGAAACAGACGGTGGATGGCATTTTTTTTTTACATGGTATTATTTTTTTTTAAATATCTCTCGCAGTGCAAGCGTTTGCCCCATCTTTGACACAACCCTCAAAACCTTCCCAATCCAGAACCTAGTTCTTCTAGTCATATACTCACTAGAAGAATTTCTAACTAATAATTGTAATACATAATGTAGCATAGAGCGACTTGGGTGCTTTACTTTAATCCCATACCATATATACACATTATTAATCACGATACATACCATTATTATTATTTATTTTTGTCATATTATATTATTAATATTTTTTTCTTTACTGCTAAGTCACAATTGCAAAATCACAATTGCAATCATCTTTACCGCAAATGTTCCTCAGCATTTAGGCTCACACAAATACTATGTTATTGTACCCAGCATTAAACTAATTAATTAATTAATTAAGATTTCAACTAGCCGGTACATGCATTGGTAATTGACAACGTTGGCCGGGAGCTCACCATCATTCTCCACCGTGGACAGGCTCTTGCGGTATGTGTCGTTGGTTGCGTTGATGACCACCAGAGTGTTTTCTAGCGCTTGTATCTCCTTCTCTGCCTGACGGATCTTAGTGTCCAGTTCATCACCTTCTTCTTGGAGCATGTGCTTCTCTTGCATTGCCTGTTAAACAAGTGCAAACAATTGCTTATGTTTTTTAAACTAGCCTTGCACTAGTTTCTAAGAAAATATTTTCCCAACATGGGTTAGCGTCTAACTGTAGTTAGAACAGTTGTGTTTTTCTATTGGTACATCCAAGAGCATGAGCTATTGTTCTGTCATATTTAAAATAATCAAAATTGTAATTGTAATTGTCTTTATTTGTCCGTTATCACAAGGTTTACATTCAGAGTGTAATAGGATGTGGACTCGTCCAAAAACAGAAACAAAGCGTATTTTAAAACACTAAAAACACAGGTGAGATAAATAAAATCAAATAACAACAGTCACACCTTAGTCCAATCCTTTGAGTCTAATTTATAAAATTCGTCAATACTATAAAAACCTTTGCATAATAACAATTCCTTTATAGTGCGTCTAAACTTAAAAGAATCCGCTATTGAGGCAATATTGTCAGGAAGGCTATTAAACAGTTTAATACCAAGATAAAATACGCTGTCTTTAAAACTATTTAGTCGATGTTTAGGGATACATAGTTTTGAGCAATTTCTGGTTTCATAATGGTGTTCGTCAGAATGTTTATTAAAAAGATGTTTATCTTTAAAAATGCAGGTCAATGATTCAAGGATTAAAACGCTAGGTAAAGTTAAAATGCTTTCCCGAATGCTTTCCCGAAAATATTTTTGCTAATCTTCAGCTTTCAGCAGAAACCAAAGTGCATACTTGGGTTTGTACTAAAAAGTTTGACTATTTCAATTGGTGACCATCCGTAAATAGAGTTCTATTAAATGTTGAAAGGTTGTAAGGTAACAAACGGGCATGAACATAGGCTTGTTCATGTATAATATGTGGGGAAGATTTCTAGCTGAAATAGTTGAGACAAATTCTTGAATGTTTATTGTAAATTAATCTTGTATAATGTGTGATAATTTTAAAGTGCTGGACCTGATTCACACATATTTATTATTACTTTATTTTATTAATTTTGCTTTTATGTACTATCCTGACCAAAGACCATATAATAGGGTATCCTGACCATCCCTAACAGGATTCATGGCTTGTAAATGTTTTTTCTTATTTAAGTTAATAATGGAAATCAATCAATCAATCAATCAATGCAAGCTATGTACACTTGAATTGTAAAAATTAAATTAGCTAAAATATCAAATGAATTTCTATCCGACTCACCCTGATCTTGAACTGGGTGACTGTGAGAGGTTGACCATCTTCGTCTTTGCCAAGCATGTCCAAAGTCATGTCATGACGTTTCTGCATCAACGCGATCTTTGAGTTCCTCTCGATGATCTCGTTGTTCAGCTTCGCCTTCTCTTCGTTCAGCGCTCGTTTCTTAACGTTCAGCACATCTTTGTGGGCGGCAATCTCAACCTGACGCTCTCGCATCGCCTGCCAATCACATTCAATCATTTCAGTGAACAAATAATTGTTATAGAAAGTGTCATACAGATAAATAACAGATAAAATATACATGTTTGTCAATTTAATTAAGCGTTAAGAAATTGTTTCATGCAGTCGATCAATTTGATAATTGTATAAAAATTGTATACGTCAGCCAAAGGAAAAATCTCCTTGGTGCTCTTCGACAGGAGTAGGCGACACTGGAATTAATTTGAGTTTGCCACTTTCTGGGGTGCTTGTACCAACCTAGAAAACATGGTACCATGATGCTACTGTTAGCTATCCGATTTAAAAGCAGAAACAGTGTTTGCTTTGGTTGAAACATTTAATAATTTCAGTAAAAATAAATTTTTATTATCATTATTTTTTTTTGTAGGTAAGGTTTATCATCATCATCCACTCATTCACCGAAGCCATGAGACCAGTGCCACATGACAAGTTGTTGAATAAACACAACGAATCAATGAATTGCATTGAACTCACCGCTTCTAGTTCAAGCCTCTGCTTCTCAAGAGAGTAAACTCGAGTTCCCGTTTGCTTGAGAGCTTTCTCTGCTTGACGCACTCGCAGTCGAAGCATATTCTCCTCCACCTGAAGACAACAAACAAACATCAATCATCTAACAATCCCAGAACTCCAGAGATGAATACCAATCCTCCACGACCAATCCCACATAGAACCACATATACTATTTATGATATAGCTCTTCTCCCATTTACAGACTAAAATCATCAAAAATATGGATCGACATCTTACGAAAATATTACTGTTTATCAAGGCTAGACAACTTACGGAAACTTTACAGTTATTATGTAATTACCCTGGGTTTGAAATCAAAAAATAAATAGATAAATCTACGAAAAATATCTAATTTAAATGTGTCAAAACGGTGGTGACTTCATCTCTGAATAAAGACAAGCGTTGAAGTTTGCTTCTAGTTTCAAGTTTAATTTTGAGCATATTTTGTCCAGCATCAAATAGATACCGTATGATTTGTACCTGTCTGTGTTGGTTACGCAGCCTGGTCTCCTTCAGCTGCTTCTCTCCGCCTTCAACCATCAACACCTGTCCTTGTCGGGCACTTTGCAGACGAGCCAACTCAGCCTGGTCCTCGGCCAACGACTGGGACAGTCTGCGCATGTCCTCCTGTAGGTAGTCAACAATACAACAATTACTATTATTAGAATAGAATAGAAGTTTATTTACAACTTTGGATGATACATGAAATGGAATGGTCACATTTTTTCTTCCTGTAGGTTGCAATAAATTGTGAAGTTAAGATTAAGTTAACAAGTCAGTTTTCTAATAGTTACATCACACCGTGATGTATCTATTAAATTAATTTATTACTAGATTAAGTAGTTTTGTAATACTAGTGGTAGGTAACTAAAAGTCCTTTGCAGATTTGATTTTACTCATTTTCTTGCTGGGGATATTGGTCCAATCTCTTACTGTTCTGCCAATCAATGAGAATGAGAATTATAATAATTATTATTACTATAGAATATTATCATTACCATTATTTGTATTACTACTAAATTAGATAGGTACCAACTAAGTCTACTATTATTTATAACCCTACCACAGAGAAGGACCAACTATTACCTACTTTGTTATGAGCTACTCTACTGTTCATAGTTTTAATCACCATTATTATTATTATTATATTGTATATCACTGTTTACAGTTCCATATGTAAACATATTCTTTAAGGCCCATACAATCACCATGTAACTTGTCAGTAGCCAAATAAAATAAATAAATCTTAACACTTCCTAATTACAAATAATTTTACAGCCTCACAGAATTCACTATCGGAACTCATTTTTATTTTGTATTGTGTGAAATTGTTTTCAATTGTTTGTTGTTAACAATTTACTACAAATAATGTCGACCGTTTGTTTCAGATAAGTACATCATGAGAATATTAATTCGGGACAACTCTGAAAACTTGCCAGAGGTTTTGCAATCCCCACATCAAGTTTAGGTAGGTACATTTACAAGCTTTTACTGCTTCTACTCTTTTGTAAATGTACCAGATGAAAGTAAAATATTAAATATATAAATACAAGATATAGTTATCTAGGTAACAAACTTACAACAATCATATTTGACATTTGTATTTGTATTTGACCATACCTCACAAATTTTAAAATTGACAATACCCACATTTTAGCAGTGCACAAATGGAGGTATAGGAAGCAAATAGAATAGAATGCTATGATAAGATGCAGATATAAATACCTCTAGCCGTGTAAGCTGCGTAGTTAGCAGGTTGTGTCGAAACATCTTCTCAGCCAAGACTGTCTCAAGTTCGTTGATCTTGATTTCCTTGGCTTCCTGAGATTCACCCTTATCATTGTTGCCTTGAAGATGATCGATACGTGACTGAAGACAGTTCATCTTGAAGTCCTGGAATACAGCGTTCAAGTCTACGTGTTATAATCATACAATTGTTGGGTACAGGCAACAATAATACCAGTTCATATATACCGCTAAAAGTGAAGTGAAATCAATCTACAGTACCTTGTTTTACGTGTTCATAATTATAATAATTATAGAAAATTAATTTAAATAAAATAAGAAATGCTTACACAATCCAGAGGTCTATTTGTGGGGAAAGAAAAATAATATAAATTTTTTACGATGATTGATAGTAATATTTTAAATTGTACAGGTTTAGAAATTGACTTCTTGCACTAGAAATATATCGTTACTGTACAAAAGTTCAAAGCGATTTATCCTAAAGTTATCTTCAAACATTGAGTGTTTATTACCAAGATATGCTTGCATTTTAAAACAATATCGGCAATTATTTCATCGTACTCGTTGGGTTGGTAAATAAAACAGTACATTTAGAAACTAATCACAGAATTCCATGTATTTATATTGTAAATTCTATAAACACTTTTGCAATTCTATTAGCCTCGGGTAATTATTGTCATACCAAAGCTATTTATAAACAAATAAATAATAAATAAGATGAGAGAAGGAACGCAGCTGGATTTTTCAACTGTTGTACTTTGTTTTCCTTCGTTCCGTTCCCTCATTTCACATTTATTTGTCTTCAAAAAGTCTACCGTTCGTGCAGGACGCAAATATTAATCTCCTATCTATAAAAATCCATATAAATATAGATTTATAAAAGGCAAAACAAGACTGAAAATTGAAATATGATTAAAAATGATTGTTTAATCACGTACCAGCCCGTAGATGACTTCTCTCTGTTGGTCAATCTCTGTTTCCACTTCGTTGAACTGCGTTGCTAGCTGCCTCTTAATGACCTCGGCGCTGCTGATATCGGAGACAAGTTCACGTCCCTTGCTTTTCAACTCCATGACATGCATCGAAGTTCGGTAAAATCCTGCCCCCAGTTGCTTGATGTCACCATCGATCATCGCAAGCCGCTTCTCTTCTGCCTAAACACAACAAAACATTCTTCTATTGAACCTAATATCTCTTATGTTTTATCAAAACAGATACTAATTTCATATTTCAGAAATAACACTTTCTAAAATTGATTTGCTTAATAATTTCTTTTCTTCATACCCATTTCAAGCTTTTAGTTTTAGTTTTCTTTTAAACTTTATTTTAATTTAATTTAATTTTTCTCCTTGTACAAGATTTCAAGCCAGTCAAGCTTTTGCTGACATAAAAAGTTAGGAAACCAGATGTTTTTGTCAGTAAAACTTGTAAAATGTTTTGAAACTAATGAAGTGCTAAGCCCAGCAGTTGAAACCTCACATCAATAAGTTCCCCCAACTGTTTAGACCTCTCGTTGGTTGTCATGGTCTTGTTTTTCACGGCCTCGTGGTTCAACGTTAGTTCAGTGACCAGCTTCACTGTATCCTCTTTCCGTTGCATTCTCGTGGACATCTCCTCCGCCAGCTGCTTCAGTCGAGATCGCAGGCCTTCCAAGTAGTTGCCTCGGTCCACGTTGAGGCGTTTCAACACGCTTAGCTGAAAGTAATAACAATCATAAGCAATGGGACCCTTCTTAGAGTCTGCAATGCTAAAGTATAGTGAGGAAGCTCAACCAGGCTCCGAACCCGGGACCTCCCAACCCGAGACCAGTCGGGTGCTCTACCAACTGAGCTATCCGAAAATACAGATATTCCTAAAATATAGATTTCTGAGAATACAGAATGTTTCCTAGATAAAAACAGCTGTTAAAAATGACCAAAAATATAAAAAAATATGATCGAAATCCAAATTCACGATAGCACTTAAAGTGCCGATTTGTCAGTAGCATATAAAGTAATTAACAGACTGTTAACAAACAAAACACATCATCTAATTTGCTGTTGCCAAGCAAATAACAAATTGACAGACTGTTTAGATTCTAAATGAGACATTGAAAAGCAGATCCTGACTGTGATTTGATTTGATTTCACTGCACTGTTATGACCAACTAAAACTTCATACAACTTCTTGATAATCTTCTAGTTATACCTCCGTAATACTGGTTGCCAGTCGCATTCTAGGTCGGGGTTATAAAATACAATAGCACCTAGCACCAGCAAATGGTTGCTCTATGTAGGTAAGGACCCAGGGTACTATTATTAATTTAAAGTGAGCCTTTGATACAGATTTATCTACTTCATCTAACCTTGCCATGCTAGTTTTGAAGAAACAAAACTATTTTAAAACTGTGTTTTGAAACTAGATAGTAGATCTAGGTTCTAGGTTTGATATATCTCGCTGTTCTACATGAAATGTTTTTTGGTTCCACTTCACCTCCTGCGTCAGGGAGTCTACGAAAGTCACGAGGGCCAGATGTTCTTCTCTCGTCTGCTGCATCTGCCTCGACTTCTGTGTGATCTGTCGTTCGAGCTGCGAGTTGTTGTCCATCTGAGTGTTGTAGAAGGCTGTGTGTTCCGCCAGCTCCTCTGTTTTTGTCCGAGCAACCTCGCGGAGCAGGTTCGTCTCCTGCCGGTACACAAAAGACGGGACAAATCACAGACCTGGGTTGGGATTATGTCACTTTATTGTTAGAAATAACGAACCTGAGCTCGGTGATTCCAGGTTGAATACAAGTTAACTCACGAGATAATGATAAAAGTTACAAGTTTCGAGTGAAACTTAACATCTTCTGAGAAAATCAACTTGCATTTGAACCGAAAAACTGGAAACATGAACTTGAAATTGTCGTTTTTGTAATTAATAATTAAAAAAAAAAAACTTTATGACAGTTTTAACAAAAACTATTTGAAATGGGTTTTGAATGCTAAGTAAAGGACAACTAATTTTCCCTAAATTTGGACTAAAGCTAGATAGGCTAAGACTAAATCAAGTAGACATGAGTCTAAAAACCATCTTTATGACAGTCTCTATTTCAATTCTATGTATATTTAAGTATGTCAACCTCTCCATAAACAATATGATTTATTTTTTAATATTATCCCTACTCGATGCTTGAGATTCAATGCTTGAGATTTTAGCCTGGACATTAATACACGTTATTATCCCTGTTTATATTATTGGTGGGAATGATATTTGGATATTTGACCTGCAAAAAGTCCATTACAAATTCAATCAAATGCAAGTGGAATATTTGGAGAGATTTCAGGACAAAGCCACTAACAGTAAAGTAATCGACATAGATTGGTATAAAAAAAAAAGTCAGCTTTGATTAAAACTTGGGGTCTACCTATATCAACAAAATTGCTTATAATTGTTTTGCAATTTTGCTCGGTTTTGAAAATTTTGTCAGCCCTAAAAAGAACGTTGGCTCTCTTAAGGAGACTAAAACATCGAGTACCGAAAGTTAATTTTATTGCCAAATAATTTTGTTACCATCCACCAACGACTCTGGAACCCTCTGCCAAATATTTTCCAAAATCGATAAAATAATTTCAATTTATGAAAAGGTAGCTAAGCTGGAAAAATATGCAACAGAACTGTGATACGAATCAATCCTGGTCAACCAACTGAGCTATCCAGACACACAGATTCTAGATTCACTGGCTGAGGCTATTCTTGGATACTAATTCAACGACAAAGATGTTTGATTTGTTGCATTTATCCCCGGTGAACGAGCGGGTGACAGTGAAAGATGGATCAGTTTCCCGACAAACTCACCGCGATGGTGTCTTCTATGTCTTTGTCGCGTTGATGTAATACCGCTACCGTCTGATCCCACTGACCAATCAGGTTCCTGCGTTCCTTGTGACTCGCTCGGAACAGTTCTGCCGTCTTCTCCAGCTGCATCTCTCGATTGGTCACATCGTCGATCATTCGGTCCAGCAACTCTTTACTCTTCACGAACTCAACGCGTAGCTGCTGACGTTTCATCTCTAGCGCTTTCCCTGCGATCGGAAAGAGGTGGAAACTAAACATATTAGCGGCGTTTTAAAGTAGATATGTGTAGCCATGACGATATCATGATTTTGTATTAATACTAATTATAATACAACCATCTATGCGTGTATTTTAAAGTTTAAGAAAAGACTAAAAATATTGTGAATTTTTTAGTCAATAATAAACACAGATTTGCTTCAAATAGATAAATAAATAAGAATATAAATGATAAATAATCGTGTCCAGTATGTGTACGTGTGATTTTATAGTCGTCAATATCTATATACTCGAGTGAAAGGACGATGAACAATCAAAATGTTAATCAAGTTAGTAAATGTAACTCTAATATAAATGGAATTCAGTGCATAGAAGCCGTAGATATCGCTGTAGATCTAATCCCGTGTGATAACCAGTATCATTCAGAACCAGCTTGGTAGTTTACTTCCCATCTATATCAGAATCTTATAAAAAGTTTTAATACAAGTAATATGTTTTAATGACAGATACGTATCAAAGCATGGCCCAGAGATCTAAGGATGGGTGAGCTTTCCTAATTCAATCAATCCCTGGGTGGCATGTTACCTCTGCTCTCGTCTTCAGTTCGATACTTGACCAGTACCGCGTTGTCTTCCTCCCCGCGGGCACATTCCTCTTCCCACGCAAGCAACGCATCTTTGTCGTACTTGGCCGTCTTCTTCAGCTCCTCGATGCTCTCCGAATGACGCTGGATTTCGTTCTGCGAAACACAGATCAATTCAAAGTTTTTCGGCTTTAAACCAAGAAAGTTCGAAACGCCACTGCGTAGAAATGACCTAATACGAAAGAAATTGCCGAAATACCTATTTTTATTTGCTGAAACCGGCCATATACCTTGGAAACCATTTCGTTACGAAGAAAACACTATATTAACTCTTTCGTAGTTAGTGGGAATACATTTTCCCACCATTAAAATTGCTATGCAACATTATTGGTATACATAATTTCAACTACGGAGTATCTGTGAGAAGTTTATGTGACAGTTTTGCTCAATATTAATTAAAACATTATAATAAATCATATTTTAAATTAGTGATAGAATATTATTCACAAAAAAAAAATAACAAAAATCTTTAAAAAAATTCACAAACAAGAGCTGTACCAATTTATTATTTTTTCACAAATGAAAATATACTAATGTTGCATCCCGCTTTAATCTGGCTGATGGCAATTGCTTCACGACTTTATGACCTATCTGGTTATCGCAGGTACTACTTTATGATACAAGATGTAAGAAAATATTGTCCCTACCATCAACTGATTGTTACGTTCATCCATTTCTTTGTTGTTCTTCTTCAAGTCCCTGATTTCACGATCGTAGCGCATCTTCTCTCCAGCTCGAACTCTATAATTGTCATCCAGGGACTGGATCTGATTCTTGTGCGCTGTCAGAAGACCTTGATTCTCTTGGTATTGATGGTTGAGATTTTCCAAATGTTTTTTCATTGCTTCAACTTGATCGCAAACAGATTCGTTTTCCACCATCAACTTCATTTTACGTTTCATTTTCTCCTCCACCTATTTAATAGTTAACAGAATTACTAATCTACCAAAGAAATAACCACGGCTAAAAACATTTTTGTTATACACTTCTGGAAATTTTTTTTGTTGATTTTGGTGCATGAACAGCTACAAAATTGCAAACCATATCTATAACGGTCTCCCAAACTACCTCAAAACACTTGATATAAGTTGGGACTTATTTAAAAGCAAAATAAAGAACTACCTTCTAAACCACGCATCCTGTAGCATCAAATATCTAGAGAAAATAAACTGTACGTGCAAGTTTTAAATTGTGATTTGTATTTTATAAACCTGACAGTTTCCAAAACCCCGGTTTTATTCTAAAAACTGTGATGGAGTGTGCTTTTACCATGTTAATTGTATCATCATGTATATGCAATGGAAATAACTATAAATAAATAAATATTGTTGTTGTTGGTTCTTGAAAGATAGGGATATTCAAGATTGAAAACCAAAATTCTTGAGACTTCAAATAATACTAATCAATCAGTTTAATTGCAATTAATAGGTTTTGTTGCAGTCAAAAGACATGCATTGATAACCGCTGGTCGTTTTTGTACAAACCTCAGTCGCCAACCGCTTGTTTTCATCGTCGGCCACAGGAATGTGAAACCCATCGCTCCAACCAAGTTCAGAAAGAATATCTCCAATTTGTAGAACCATTTTAAAATATTTGCGAGTGTGCCAATCAAGTTAAAATGTGTAGAAACAAAATGGATCTATAAAAATCTTTGAAGGGAATGGAAAAGTTTGTAATAGTTAAGAGTTGTTTACAAATGGGAGAGAGTTGAATCTCCATGGCAACCATTGCTTGTTGATTCATTAATTGGGGGCTTGAAAAAATCAATATAGGCTGGAGCTTTGAAATTTGGTGGGTACTTGAATGGGAATAGAAAGTTGGTTTTGGTTTGAACCTAGAATGATACTAATTATATGAACAGGTAAGGACATGATAGTACTTCAGCAGAAATAGAGGAGGTTCCTACAGAAACATCTTAGATAACAATACAAGATCACTTGAAGGTAAACAGACAGGTTTATACCGATATTACTTCCTAAGTTTAGAATGATATTTTATTTCCAACTATCATGTCGATTCCGGGATACAGAGAGTATGATTACCGAGTTAGGTTAGGCATAAAAACAATACTTAAAACTAAAAAACAATAAACATAAAAAAAACTAGATAGGCAATTGGCAGAAAAAACATTTTAGAGTCTTGTGACTGTCATTTTTTAAAAAATGAGTAAGTTTGTGATGCAGCAGACTTTAGAAGTGGCAAGAATAATTGTGTCAGCTTCCGTTTGGCTAAGAAATGCATATTTCATAAATATTACTTCCTTATTTCCTTTCACCAGTTCCATAACAATGTTTAAAACCATACCCAAAACATAATTCTTCAGACATACACTTCAGACACCAACAAAACGCTACTGAGATTACTGAGATTTAATCTTGCACGTAATTAATAATAAAAAAAAAACACAATTAGTTGGACGTAATTACAGCTTGTTCTTTGATAGTCAGATCGTGAGCTTTTTCTTGAGATTCTCAGCCAACTTATCCATGAATTCAAACGTGTTAAGATAATCTGAACGCGTAACCCCTTTCATTCCCTTGATGCAGATCGCCAGATCCTTGGTCATGAAACCGCTCTCGATCGTTTCAACGCAAACCTCCTCCAGCTTCTCAGCGAAATTCTTCAGCGCGGCGTTGTCGTCGAGCTTGGCGCGATGCAGAAGTCCGCGGCTCCACGCGAATATAGACGCGATCGGATTGGTCGACGTCTCCTTGCCCTGCTGATGGAAGCGGAAATGTCGGGTGACGGTTCCGTGAGCTGCCTCCGATTCCACCGTCTTCCCGTCGGGACACAGCAGGACCGAAGTCATCAGGCCGAGCGAACCGTATCCCTGGGCGACGGAATCCGACTGAACGTCTCCGTCGTAGTTCTTGCAAGCCCAGACGAACCCACCTTCCGACTTCATAGCGTAGGCGACCATGTCGTCGATGAGTCTGTGTTCGTACCAGATATTCTTGGCCTCGTATTGTGACTTGTACTCCCGCTCGTAGATCTCCTGGAAGATGTCCTTGAAGCGGCCGTCGTATTTCTTGAGGATGGTGTTTTTGGTGCTGAGGTAGAGAGGATAGCCACGGTCGAGGGCAAACTTCAAAGAGGAATGGGCAAAGTCGACGATGGATTCGTCGGTGTTGTACATGCCCAGGGCGACGCCAGGCCCCTTGTACTCGTGGACGATGTAAGTAACTGGGGCGCCGACGTCGGGAGTGTACACGAACTCTAGTTTGCCGGCTCCCGGAACGATAAAATCGGTCGCTTTGTACTGGTCAGCGTGTGCATGGCGTCCGATGATGATTGGTTTATCCCAGCCGGTGACTAGCCTTGGAATGTTCTTGCAAATGATAGCTTCACGGAATACCGTGCCGCCGAGAATGTTACGGATTGTGCCGTTTGGCGACTTCCACATCTTTTTCAATTTGAATTCTTCGACGCGGTTCTCGTCTGGAGTGATTGTAGCGCATTTGATACCAACATTGTACTTTAGTATAGCATTGGCACAGTCTACTGTAATTTGATCTTCAGTTTGGTCTCGAGATTCAATGCCGAGGTCATACGTGTGAAGTTCAATGTCAAGGAAAGGCAAAATGAGTTTGTTCTTGATCTCTTCCCAAATAATTCTTGTCATTTCGTCGCCTAAAATATCGACCACTGGTCCGGAATGAATTTTAGCCATTTTATGTAGCTTTGCTTTCTGACAACTGCAGTTGATGGTCTTCTTTCGACTGGCTTCCAGTTTCTTGTTTGTCCGTTTAGAAACCTCTAAGCTTCTAAACTTTCTCGTTTATGTGTACTACTTGCTAAGAATAAAATAGGCAAGTCACTCCTGATAAAAATGTCTGACGTGGATGCCTAGCACGTCCGTTTCAAATAAACCTTATCTTTGATTAACTTTACAATAAAAGTAGGCACTCGAAACGTCAAGTGCTTTGAATATTTCCCGCAAGATGTCACGGCCCACAGAAATTGCCCCTAAATGATCACATGACTGCTTACAGCGCTGCTTCGGCGATACTGAGCGGAACTAGCAAGAAATGTCACATTTGGCGGGTAGTCTGAGGTAAATTAACATCTCTCAGGGAAATTTAGAACAAAAATCAAGTGAATCTACCAAAAATATCTGTCGAAAATTGAAGTGTCATGTATCAAAACAAACGAGATTAAAACGGCGTGTTCTTCAACAAGAAAAACAAGGTAAGAAATCATTAAAACACATTAAAAACTAAAATTTTCAGTTTAGCACCTACCAGTAGAAGGGGTATGCAGAAAAAATGTCCTATTTTACGCTCAAATAAACATGGAGGACGCGTATCCCTTCTCCAACACAATCATCCATTTCATAGAAACATATAAATAATGAAATGAAACAAAAACTACCACCATCGTCCAGTGCAACTCTTTCCTCTCAGGGTACGGCGTCAATGACCCCGAATAGTACCGGCCCTGACGTCACTGTAGGGTCGTGGGAGCGAGTAGGCCTCCCTACTTGAATAGGGCCATTGACCCTCTTACACTTTTAACAGATAACGCAAGCTTGTGCGCTGAGGAAGAGGGTGGAGAAAGAAGAGTCAGTTTTTTTTTACCACACATGTCATAGGGGCTGAATATATAATGCATCCTCCTTGTTCGTTCGAGTTCGAACAAAGGGGCATAGATTCGAAACGACCGAACGCGAGCACGGCATACCTTGGCTGGCATGCAACAGGTATTACTATTTCGTAGAATCATTGTCGCCGTGTTTGAAGGATGGTCTCTTGTTTTCTGAGCAGGTTACAACATCCCTGGATATAGTACTGTCAATTACCTGGCGATTATCAGATGCGGAACTCACCGAGCCAGCTCGCGAAGTGGATATTTTGTTGATTTAAACATTTTTTTCACGCATGTACAAAAAAAACCCGTGCTATTTCAGGAGGGGAGTTTTTTTTTCCTGGCATTTCAGATATAAAAGCCTGCCATTACCATCGCGGTAGGTACCTATACCAACGGCATCTTCTTTGCTAACATTTTGCCTATGATCTGAGAGTTTGAGTTCTCATGGGGTTTAAAGACCCCACGCTTTTCCCAGGCTGGCGCGTTCAGAGCCCAGTTAGCGAGCACTTGTTGACATTCTTTATCACTGTTTTGTTTCACCGCGATACAGTCGTCGCACATGCCATGTGGACCTGAACTCTCTCGCGTACCCCTGGTAAGAGATTATCAATCTGTAGCCAGATCGTTACGCCACTGAACAAGATGAAGCGAGACTTAAGTTTTATTCCCGTTTGTCGACCTCTTAGTCTCCGAATCACGCGGTGAAATTGTTCTGGGGTGGATCGTCTTGGCTTGAGGCTCCTGCCTATATAAGATCAGTGAGTTGAGATGTTGAAACATCTTTCATGAGGACCTCATGATGGGCGTATAATTGTTGATGGCTTGGCCACCCCTTTCTAAATAAAATGTCTCGGGTATGTTGTAAAACATATTGGTAAATATCTCCACAGAGATTTGAAATTCGTTGGGCTGAGTTTTTAACTCGAAATTATTTGCAGTACGTGTTAGGATTTATTATTTTGCGTTTTTTTTTTACTGAAAATACGGTTGGAAGTTGACAGAAATGGAATGAATTGGTCTAGCGACGAGGAAAACAATTGAAAATGTCTGTTAAACTGATAAATTAAACGACATGAAATAGTTTTTAGAGGGATTCTTTTCTGAACTGGTAACCGAATGGGTTCGACGACCGCTAGATCTGGTGCAAGGGGATGTGCCACTCTACCCAAATAGAAGCTAAAAATGTCTAACTTCATCTTAAAAGTGAGAAATTCATAAGATGAATTCGGAACTTCTAAGCAAACGTTGCACCCAAACAATCGCCCCTGCACGGATCGCCACTGGCCAACAACAGTGGCGTAACGCCGCCTCCACAAACCGACGCCGATCCTTTGCGACGGCAGTCCATGTGCTCGCAAACATTTGGAACAATCACAAAATGTATTTCTGTTCCGCGCACGAGCGATATAACTCTGCTGGCTAAATATCGGACCAACGACTACCCTTATTTCCGTCCGTCGCCAGCGCTTCTCGACGGGGTCCCTGGGTTCACGCGAGACCAGTGACGACACCGACGATGCCTGTGCAGTATTTGTGCTTATAATAGCACATACCAAGCGGGGATATATCAGAAGGGGTCAGGGGGAGCGGGGAGAGTGAGAGAGCACCCTCATTCCTATATCGAGTCAACCGCCCTCGAGTATATACAGTATACACTGCACCATAGAAAATAAACGTCATATTTAGCTGACTTACTTACATTTTTAATTTGGGAACCCGCACACCATCCGATGGTATACACTAGTATAAGGGAATGATCCCCCCTATGCTGCGTATGACTGCACGTGCCAGCATATATCCACTCCGTGAACCGCGGGCTCTAAGCATTATATATCCGATATATTATGTGAGGCATGGTTAGAAAAAAATAACAACTCTTTTCTAGTGAGTTTCAAATGATATGTGGGTCACACGTAGTACAGTCGCGTGCAATGGATGCCGACTAGTGTGTTGGAAAGAAATGGGAAGGGTTTTAGTTTTGTTTAGTTTTTTAATGGCGATTGTAGTTAGCTGCGGTGTGTGAGCTTGTTTTGTCTAGCGAAGGTACGCGTGGATATCGAGAGGCTGGGCCCAGAGTCTGGGTGAACCTACTTATTGCTTCATGACTTTCGGGTTGACCGATGGGGAGAATTTTGTTTCCGTTGCTTTCCAGGCGCTCTCTGTAATTATTGCTTCACTAGTGATGTGTTTACATTTCAGTTTGATTCAGCATCGCGGGCCTTTATTTTATCCTGAAGATATCAAAAATAAAATGAACTAAATAACAATTAGACAGAATCGTGATAAACCTATTATAATTATATATTTTTTTTCTCAATGTCACTTTCAATTTTTAAAACGTCTCTTACCCTTCGATGTCCTACGTTTAATCGCAACCGTTGACAGTTAATGAAGCCGGGCGAAGACAAAGATTGCAATTGATTGATGAGGGATTTGATGGATACACCATTTCCTCGTGGGTGGGTCCCAGACAGATGTCCTAGACTTGATTCCAGACGTTTCAACGGCCAGACTGGGCTGTCAATGTCAGAATAGTTTGATGATTTCGCTGACAACTCATTGAAGGGAATGCGAGGCTGAAAATCTGCACACAACTTAATTAAATGGTGTGAGAACCCGTACAATTTTATTACTTGCTACGCGTACTCAATTCGTGTTTCCTCTTCAAAATATTGTTTATTTGCTTTTCGTTTCGGACTTGACTTGTTGTAGGTATTGCAAGTAAAAACTTGACGTGTCTTGAGTGCAATTGGATACATTTTGTATTCAAATGTCGGTTGTGGGGCGAAAAAAAAAACCCGGTCAAAAGACAATTTCCGGTCGCTTCCAGTCGCACACTCGTCCGCGTTTGGTTCTCCATATTATATCGGCGTCTTTTGCCGACAAACTGCTACCCCGTTAGGTCCGCCCTGTCCATGTTGTCTTGTTGACACATGGACAGAACACCGCGTTAACATCTTGCAGGTCTTTCCTATATAAAGTGGTAGAACATTTCTTAGCAATGTCTTCTGGTATCTGTCTCTTAGAGACAACCAATAATAATAATAATAATAATAATAATTTGTTTATTGTCAATGTGATCAGGGTATACATGATATATGTGACAGTCAATTTCTTAAAATTTATAAAGTACATACACAGTCATTATAAGCTATCACAAAGTTCTTTAACATCATAAAAACATTTATCTAATAAGTAGTTCTTTAGCTTAGTTTTGAAACTACCATTCTCGCAGTCCTTTATATCTTTTGGCAGTGCATGGTACAATTTTATCCCCGAGTAAATAGGGTTTTTCTTTGAAATAGATTTTGAGTATCTTTTAGTGTCATATAGGTAAGCATAGCAGCGCGGTCAATTATTTCGTGGGAAATTACATTGCTTTTCTATTTTGTTTGAAGTAATTCTGGACTGTAGTTTTAAATGACGGACAAGAATTGTAAAAATTCTAATGAGGCAAATTGCGAAATGGAGAGATTTTTTTTAGCTTGAGATTTGAGCCTCCTCCCGTATCGCCTAACCTAGCGACTAGAAGATGGGCTAGGCTTTCTGAGATGACTTTTCCTACCATAGGTCGAGTTCGTCGACGCTAGAACCTGAATCGCGTTCCTCCTATAACGAGTAGGTGAGAAAGTTACGAAATCCACGCGCTCGTTTGTTTGGTATTCAAGTGCACCTTCCCTGGGACCAATACAATGCTGCAAGAAGCGACGTTCATGTGATATAATGGGCTGGCCTGGCGACGTTGTGAACCCTTGCAAGTAGGTCACTACCAACTGCAAGCTCACGCACAGCAACCACTTGTTGGATGGCGGCCGCGTGGAGAAGGAATGTGCTAGTTAGTGGTCGACCATGTCACATTAGGTCAAGTCGGGGATGGCTGGCATTGGCACAATTGGGGAGCTCGGTTTTGGGTTGCTCGTCGTGTACGGTGGTATGGTTGTCAACCCGGGCTCCCGATCTGGCCCTGGGGGAGGCGTTCAGTGATTACTGGTCATTTCATACGTGTCTTGGCTGACAGATGGTTTTGATCTGTCAAATAATCATCTAGGATTCATGCTACAAAGTGCTGGTTGTTTCTCTGAGTCTACCAAACATGTGTGTACATTACTGTATTTTAGAGGGTGTAACCAGCGCGGTATTACAAACTTTATAAAACCAAACACCGCTGCATTTTTAACGAAGTTTTTCTAGAAATAAACTGTTCTCTTTGTTGATAGAGTACAAGTTTTAAACCATTGTGAAACGACGTTATAGGGGCGGCTGTGTGTGTGTGTGTTTGTGTGTAAGGGGAGGGGATATTGTTATCATTTTCGGTAATCATGAAAAACAAGATGTTTTCATCAAAGTTTTGCATGACAATCTGAAAACGTCAACGTCTTGCTTCCGCGGGAAGCGACGCGAGCAATTATAAACGAGTCAAATTACTCCACTCGTATGTAGCAGCGGTGGTCATGTGTTCCGCCTTCTTGCCCATCCGCTAGCTGCCCGTTGTCCGTCCATCTTCGTGGCCGAATCTTTCCTCCACCTTTGTATTACCACCGCTGCTGCTGCTGCTGCTGTCACGGCAAGCAGCGACCAGTGCTCCCCTTCCCCGTCGACGCCGCGTGTCTACTCGCTGGTTGGTTAACTTTAAGGGCGATGAACCCTCTCTTAGTGACTTAACTCTTTACATTCTTTCAACGCTTTGGAGAGCGCGTGGAGACCAAGAATAATACTTGAGAGAGAATCTCGATGCGTAAAAACGCCCTCTCTTTTAGAGTTATAGAGATTTCTTTTTAAAATAGACGCCAATGATTACTTTTAGAGAAGTGATTTTTAATTTTCGCTAAAACCGCTTCGCAATGTTGGTGAGTTTGAAAAAGGGTTGGTCGTGAATGTGTTTTTTTTTTTTTGCGTGACGTCGCACCCTACGGTGACGAGTTTATCCGAAGCGTGATCGCTATCGGAACCGATGAAGGTCATCAATTATTTCTGCGAGCTCGGTGCAAACGAATCAAAGTCCGCGCCGGTGTGTTTTACCAGAGTAACCCACGTATCGCCAAGGCAAACATACCTTTGTATAAACCGAGCGCAGAGAGAGGGGGGGTTGGCCAAACTGTTTATATTTATTTCGTAAATCTTTTCAAACGCCCTGGAAGTGTAGGTGTTTCCACTAGAACGTGTATAGTTCATTTTACAAAAATTCCCTTCTGTGCCTTGACGTGGAACCGCCTTGCCTTGTGACCATGTCTAATCCAATGCGGTCGTCCAGTATTAAGAGTATACGCCGGTCTTTTCGACGCGTCCCTGCACGCTCGAACGAACCACCCCGCCGCGGGTACCCATCGCGATCGACACCCGAGCGTACACATTTGAGCAGCCAACCAAGGAGCAAACAAATGCTAGTCGCTATATAGCTCCGACTCGTCTAAAAGCTAGAGACTTGGCCCTTTCATCACGTTAATACACCATTTTTCATGGGAAAGATTACGTACAACAGTAGCGTTATTCAAGGCTACATGTTGTTAAAATGCCTAATGTGTCACACTGGCTAGAGCCACGAATGTTTTTAGTTTTTAGTTTCAGGTAAGGAGGGTTCAGGCCATGGGTTTCGCATGCGATAGTGCGCGCCTACGTAGATTGCCATGTGCAATAGGGGGCGACTGGATAGCGAACGAAAACTGGATGGCATTGGGTTTTTAGCGAGGCCTGCAGATTGTAATTGAAAGCGGGTTGTTAGTTGAAATGTTAAAATAGTCGGTAACGTGTTAAAAAGACTCGTTTGGGAAGCGTTACCTTGTAGGCGATTTGGGTAAAAAAACAGGGCGGGCAGGTGAATTTTATTTTAATACCAATACGTTATTATGGGGCGAGTTTTATTTGCTTGATTCTGCTAGTGGTTCAAGAAATATTGCGCACTCTTTGTTCTATCACTGTTTGCGGTCTGGACACATCGAAGATTATTCAGCCCTCTTCCAGAGAGGGGAACAAGGGGGGGTTGCTATTTTCATCACAATCAGAAATGACCACATCCTCTAATTTCAACCAGAAGCCAGTCGGGGGGAAAAACAATCTTCATTAAATATAGATGAATCCCATTTGAGGGTTCGTTTCGTTATGTCGTCCAGCTAGAAATACAATACAAACTAATTTAAATATCTGACAAAAGGGTTGCTTCTCGTCTCGGGTATATTTAAGAAAAGTGCATCTGAAAGCTAATTCCACCTCGCCGTGCAGAAAAGAGCAGCGCACCTGTCCCAGCAATGCATCGCACAGGGGATCTAGGTTTCTCCTGCCGGTGACCAGAGTGTAGCCGTGATGATAGGGTTAAGTTGGCATCATTAAACTAGCTAGAGTGGCCGCACTATATGTCGCTGTGGCCGGCTAACATTGCATGTTTCGAGCCGCGTTGTAGCCGTGCAATTACACGGCGGAGGGCGAAGCAAAACGGGTGAATTCTTCTTTTGCAGTCATGCTATGATGGCGAAGAACACCTTCGAAATAATACAGTTGGAGCCGTACACATGTACGCAGGCGCGGAATTCACTGACATTGTTTGCGGTTGTACAGATAGTCGTCTCGTGATATTAGGGTAAATATTGGCCGGGTTTGTAGATTTTTTTCTTGTGTTTTTCTCCGCGGTTGTGGCACTAAAGCCCTGGTGGTTGGGTGTATTACTAAAATATCGGCGACTGATTTCTGCGAGAAGGGAGCGTGCAGGTTCGCAGCCTTGGCTCTGCACGAGCCGCCTTATAAACTTCACAGCTTGGGGGAGATTTTATTTAGGTTCTCCTCTTTTTCTTGTCGATACACTGCCAAAGCCGAACGCGATTCGCTTGGCCATAAAATTAGAACTTAGATATTGGTAGCCGCCCTTTCTTTGCTTTAACACGAGGTTTCCGTACAATTGTTTCTACAATTGTTCGCACAACGATAGAAGAGTGCGTTTCGGTAATCCATTTAATTATACATTCCGAAGGATGTTTGACCCCTAATATTATTTCTAACCCCCCGCCGCCGCCGCCGCCACTCTCGCCTTTTAGGGGACGCGACCGGATATCCTCAAAGGGTGTACTACATTATACCATTCTGTGATTTCCCACACAATCAAAACACGAGGCCATCGAGAACCTGAAAAAAAGGGGACATAAAAATTGCTCCAAATTAAATTATCATACGAAATCGTGTGCAGGTATTGGAATGACTTGGTTAGGGTTGCATGGTCATGACAAACAGGTGAAGTGAAACGGAACGCAGGTTTTCTAAACGCTAGCTAGACACAAAATAAATGCACTGCGTCATGAGAGGGGGTTGAACAATACATATGTGACGTGTACCTTTCAAGGATAACGTGTTGCAAGGCGAAATTGTTTGAATCATGTTAGCGCGCGGCACGTCCGGTCGTTCGATGCGATTGTCGCATACGATCGGGTGTCCGGTGAGATGCTAAGATGACCAGTGACCGTTATGTTGAATTGACATATCTGGGCTCGTTCGTTTCGCTGGCCATGCCGATATGCGGTGGCCGATGGAGCGTCTTCAATTGCTCGATGAAGTTTTGTAGCAGGCAGGAAGCAAGCTAAGAAACGGGTTAATCTATTCAAGATTGCGATTATTTGATAGTTCAATACGTTTATGTTAAAATTATCCCCTAAAACATAACTGTAGATTAATCGCAAGTCTTAACATTATAAAAGCAATTCATTATCATCTATTTATAGTTTTAAAGTAGCTATGTAACTAATCAAGTGTGTTTTTAGAAAGCGAATTCATCCCTTCCCTTTGGTACCCCATCCCTCGAGGGTGTAAAGAAAGTTTAGCACTAGTCGCGTGCCTAATAATAGAAGCCTCCCCTTGAAGACATAATTGCCCGACTTTCACGACCGAAGAAACCCGACTACTGGTCTAGCAGGTAGCAAGGTTTGTAAATAATATTTACCCGCTACTAGCTATAGATTGTAACTGTGTATCTGTCGCAAAAGGGGGCTGTTGATTTGACAAGACTTGTCCTGAAATACCCCGTCGTTAAAGTCGCTTGTAAACAGGCTGCGACGCTAATCGATGTTTGCTCGGACACCTTTTGGACGCGTGTGAAAACCTTTCAATTTTTAACTATGTTTTGACATGGACAGGTAATTTTTGTCCCTTCTTCGAGACCTTTTCATGGTGCGAACTCGACCTTTTGTGATATGCTTTTGTATGGCGGTCTCTTTGAAAAAAAATAAAACGAGTCCTTTTTCTGTCTTAAGAAGTCAACCCCTTTTGTCAGAAGACCGAAAAACAGAGCGCGTTTCTTGGCTCGGCGGCGATCAAGTTGCAAGATATCGCCGGGGTCTTACAATCTTTTGACCTTATTTGATAAGAATACTGTCTCATAGTTGTTTCAAAGCAAGTGAATATCATCTTAAACAAATAATCCTACCAATTTCAGTCTTTTTGATCCCCTCTCTACTCCTAGAAATCAAGCAACACAGCGAATGTCTATCACACTTTTATCTCTAATTCATTCCCAGCCTAATCACACCTGTGGCAGCGTCTGCCTATCCGTGGTCTAATCGGCCTCCTCTTTGCTTTGATATCCTGCCCCTGTGATTAATCTGCCTTCCAAGCAGCTCGCTCAGCGAAACAGCTGTTTAACGATGTGCTCTATTCGTTTCCGTGATTGGCTAAAATTACCTTGCCTCGGTTTTACAAGAAAGTGAGCACTCGTATCATGATGAGCAACCGACGGCATGTTCAATTCGAATATTTGGGGGATCTAAATCGCGGGCATCTTTCACTTCCGCTTAGGTCTTTGCGAAAAGGAAAATCGGTCAGAAAATGAGTGTGTATGCACAGAAAAAAAGCCCATAACACTTATAATGCTATTAAAAAATGACAAGGCAATGATTAGCGATCGTTGCCAACTAGTTTTAGGTGCGCTGATGGCCAGCAGCAATGATTGACTGGGCGTATGCATACATATGCACTTGCTCGCACATGCGATGCAGGTTTATTCCTGTACAGCGCTTTAAACAGCGTACAGGTGCGATAGAAAATAGCATATGCTATAACAGGTGTCCCCCCCCCCCCCATTTTTAAAGAACTCGTCAAATGGTACCTGCTCAAATGGACTTGCGTTTCGCGCCATCGAAATATAGAAATCCCAAATGAAAAAAAAAAATTGTTGACGCGTATCGGTGCTCGAACCCACGGAGCGTTCGCTCGAATCCAGACCTCACAATAGCTTACAACAATGAGAAAAAACATTCTTCTGTCGTATGACGGCTGCTGTGGCTTCCCCTCTTGCAATTGACGCATTTATGTGGGTGGTTGAACCTGACAATGGTTCAATGCATTAGCTGCCCAGTTGCTAGTTAAATAGGGAAGACAGGCCGCATTTTGGCGTTTAAATTTAGTAACCATCCATATACCAAAAGATAAATTCCGGACTGCTCATTTCGAAAATGATCGCTCGCCTAGCGGGGTTGTTGGCAGGCGACGCCGAAAAGAAACTCCCAAAATGTGCTTCGCGTTGGCGTCCTCTCCGCTGCGTTGCGTATTGAATGTGTACAAGCCCAACCCTGTACGCCTGGCATTGCGACACATTATCTTTGACTTGCCTCGTCCGCGACTCAGTCGCTGGTAGCTAAAGGGTCAACACCCCCTCGGCATGGCTGGTTGTGTGCCCTCGTCGACTATGCCATGCCACACGTGGATGGTTCTGTGGCCCCCGCCCCATCTGAGCCAGTACAAGGCCATCGCTATCCGTGACTCGAGTCGGAGCGACTAGCTAGTCGCCTTCTAAACTAAAAAACAACACTACTGAACGATTCTATATTATTGTTAACTCTTAGGGGGGAATTCAAGACTTTAATTGTGGTTGTTTGATAGGGATTATCATTCGTTATGTGCGTTTGATTTGCTTTTTATTTTCACGTTAATTTCTGGCTAATTGGTTACGCGCACATTTTTCGTCACTGTCCCACGGTATTTTACGAAAGAGGTTCGAAAAGGGTGAAAAAAAAAATGTGTACTTAAAATAAGTCGACATCGCCTTAATTACGCCGCTAAAACTACTTCTGCACGCAGAATATCGTCAACTGACAATTTGTGAAATAAAATCCGATGAAACTGCCGTGATTTAATGATGATTGCCTGGGTAAATGAGCAGCGCGCTCGGTTGTCGTTTGAGTTTGCCGCGTTCAGCGCCGCAAGGATGCGTCGAGCGTTCTGATTCGATCCGACCAGTCGCCTGCATTTCCTTGGTCGACTCCGTCGCCCGCCACCATTGCTGACATGGCCGCCGCATAGACGTTGTGAAACTATTTTCGATCCTACAAGGATTCCACCCTCGGCGATATTTGGTGCCGATAAAATGCTCAGGTAACAAAACAAATTACTAGTCGTGTTGCCACGTCGATTAACCAAGTGTTCGCGAACGATTTGTAGCGTTTAATCGTCGATATCGATTGAAAAGTGATTTTATTTGATTGCTGCGCTTAGGCCGAGTTCGACGACTTTTTACCCTGTGAAGAAAATCAATATTTTAACGTGAAATTTATTGGGAGGGGATGTTTTTGTTCGTTTGCAGTGTTAATTTGCAGTGTGCTCTGTCGATTATCGTTCAGCTTCCAGATTCGCTATTATAAGTAGTGATTGAAAACTTGAATAATAATTCAATCTGATTCATGTAGGCCATAGTAGCGTAGCTGTGGGAGAACCATGCTATACAGGGGGAGAGGGAAAGGGTTGCGTAAACCTAAAGGTTGGCTGGCTCCGTTCTAGTGGTGGGGGGAAAAATATACGAGATAAGGCTAAGATGGCGTTTGGGCTTGGCATCGCTGACGAAAGGGTACGTACTCGTTCCAACTACTTTATTCAACCACTTGTGCTCGGCTGGTTTTCGATTCGATGTACGCGGGGTGAGTGAATCTTTTTTTAATTGAATCCTACGTTACACGCACGTCTGGCAATCGTGCGTCAATCATTCGGGATTGTAATTTTGACGTGGCCATGGACGATCTACGAAAAACCACCTGTACGATTCAGTCTAATTACTGCGATAATGATCTGTAATCGTAGACAACTAGGGTTGCATAAAATCACTCCATTTAGAGACGCTGAAAATAGTATTTTGATATTCGTGAAATAGGTGGTGGCGTCAGCATGGAAATAGCTATAGGACAAGAGTTGGAAACCCCTTTCAGCCAGTGTTGCAATAACTTCGTGTATTACTTGCCGCGGAGGGAGGTAAGGTACTTGTAGCGGTTGGCCGTCGGGCTGGTATTTGTTAGGGTGGTGGGGGATAGGTCTGCCAGTCGAGGGGGCGAGTAATATGCGGCGTAGTTGGTGCCGTCGCTTGCTCCCCTGAACAGAGAGCATTCAGTAGTGTACTGATCATTTACTAGAACGCCTCCGTATTTACGGGCGCCGACTGAATTGCTAGCGGGCGGCTACGTCAAGGGAGTGGATCATTTCTGTGACGAAATCGTGTTCGTTGGCGACGGGTCTCGCGAGTGTTGGACGTGAAATGAGTTTCGGAATTTGAATTCTGCGCTAATTTTGCGGTTAAGAAGAAGTATAGTGTGTTCGAAAAAAGTTCGACTTGTGTTGTGAGCAACAGGTAAAGCTAGGTTGGAGCCTACTGGTTTGCAAACGAGCTCGAGAAACAGTTGGTAATCAGCAAAAATAACTTGATATCTTTTGCTGATTCAAGAATTATTCGATGGTGTTTAAATTGTTGGCATTTAAATGTTAGCTAATTTAAACACTTGTCTGTTTAGCACGACTTGTAATTTGCAACGATCACGATTATTTTGTGCTAAAATATGTGTTGAAAATATCTACCTCTTCTATGATGTTTTGTTTCACATTATTTTAGTAAGAATTTAAAAACTGAAAATCAACGCACTAAAATGTATAAATGTGTCCACACGATTGAAAGAAGAATTAAAGTCTACCTAACAGGATTTCATAAATCCATTTGAAAATACTAATAATTTTTGTAGATTATTCTTTCTTCCCAATTTGTAAACAAAGATGTTTATTTGGATAAACAAGGTGTGAAAGATTCACTGACTTGATATATCATCTAGCAAGTGAACCCTTGCATTGCAAGAAGATAGAAAGACAATTCAGTGTTGTCCTTGTTTTCAACTAGAACAGAATTAAACTGAAAGGATTATTGCATGCCATGTTTGAGATCTTTGTACATAAGAACTTCTCTCTCATTCACAGCAGAACATAAACTAAGAGAAGAAGTTGACTCACCATGCTTTAATAAAAACATCTCATTTCCAAAACAATCGATTGTATTAGTAGTCATTCTTAGGTGTAATGTTGCTTCACCGCTAGAAAAACACGACGACATTGAGAGGAAATATTTCAAGTTACGTGCATTGGTAACTTATCCCTGCAGGTTTCCATTGTAACGTTATACAAGTTCTACAATACTTCCAGTCCTCTGTGAATCATTCGATAACAACATTTACGTGTCATTCAACACTTTAAGTGCACTCCGATCTTAGAGATTACAATTATTTAGTCTGTTGAGTGGTTGTTTTCAGAGCCATGCTTTGACGTTATGATACGTTTTTCGGTTTTGCTCTGTGTTGAAGAGGTTTGTTGAAGAGGTTAGCAGCCCCAGAATCTGTAAAGCAGAGGCGAATAAGCTATGAGCTACCTTATAAAGCAGAGGCGATGTGTTACAAAACGATTGCCAGGGTGGACTGGGAGGAGGCCCAGAAATGTTCATAACAAAACATAAAAAACATCATTCTCCTGAAGATGACAAGCCGTGCCTCAACGAGACGTGAGACCCTTTCTAGGGCTGCAAACCTCTTCAACGCAGAGCAAAACCGAAAAACTTATCATAACAAATTATTACTCAGTTTACTTTCAAGTTGTAGGCATTTGAAACTATAAATTGTGCAGTTGACATGATTTCTCACCGACATTGTCTGGCTTCCAGGTGTGCAAATGAGTCGATCGCACTGTGCTAACGCCACCTCCTCCTGCTGACGCTCCCACGATGTCGTCCCAACGCTTCTGTCTGCGGTGGAACAACCACCAATCGAACCTGCTCTCCGTGTTCGACCAACTCCTCCACGACGAGTCCTTCGTCGACGTAACGCTTGCCGTCGAGGGTCGTTTCCTTCGCGCTCACAAGATGGTGCTGTCGGCGTGCAGCCCGTACTTCCAGGCGCTCTTCGTCGGCCACCCCGACAAGCACCCGATCGTGATACTTAAAGACGTGCCGTTCTCGGACATGCGAAGCCTACTCGACTTCATGTATCGCGGCGAAGTTTCCGTCGACCAAGACAGACTGACAGCGTTCCTGAAAGTCGCCGAAAGCCTCCGGATAAAAGGCTTGACCGAGGTGAACGAAGAGCGTTGCGACCTTCCGTCCATTACGTCGTCGTTGCTGTCATCGTCGCCGATGTCCCACGCTGCCGCTCCTCCGCCGCACCTTCACAGGATCCACCCGGTGAACCTCCAGCGACGGGTCGCGATGCCGTTGCTAGGCTCCGCCCTAACGGCGCCCAAGCGCAAGCGCGGTCGGCCAAGGAAGCTGTCGGGTTCGAGCAACGTCGGATCGGACGGGAAGGAGGGGGACGATCGACTCGGCGACGGAGTTCCGAGCTCCGAGGAGATCTGCGAGCAGAACATGGTCGAGCAGCGGCAGGTGGACGGCGACGGGAATGCGATAGAGAAGATCAACGCGATGGTCAACGAGCACGGGCCTGTCAAGGTAGGTCGAGCTTGCAATGCCGTGTCGGGAATTTGTCGATCTCTTCTGGAGAATTTTTTGTTATTTTTCCAATTTTGAACATTCTAAGAGTTATAAAAAGACTAAAATATGGTTGGTTTAGATATCTAAGTTCAGCAGTAACTGTATTTCATCTATTCTGAGAGTGCTACATGCACTTGTCTGATATATTAAAGGGAAACCAGGCTAGATCTCCAGGGAACGTGCAGCGTAGTAATCTGGTTAGTTTAAGATTGTTGGTGATGTGTAGATTTTGAGAGGAATTTTGGGACAGACACGTGATCGTGGCTTTTAAAATATTCAGGATTGTTTGTGTTTGTTGCTACCCTAAATGTAGCCTAGCTTTGTCATGAGCACCATCCCGGAACACTCTAGAATGTTAACAATATAATGGGAATCATTTATTCTTTGTTCGTTCTTGCCGGGGGTTGTCATGCATAAATCCTCCCGAGGGGTAGGATTGAATAAATCAGTGACAGGCACACAAACCAATTAAAACGAGACTAATTTATCGCTATTAAAAAAACTCCAATGCTTGTACTTGAGATTTTCACACGAGATTGGCTGTAAATCAACCCCGTGTTGCGTTTAAAATTCAAGAAGCAACAAGTTAGCGTCCGGCGATGCATGTCGATGCTGTTTCTGTGGGTATATTTGAATGTGTCCAGTCAAGCCAGTCATGCCTTAGGGTGGCTGGTAATTACCAGACACAGGAAGTTATTATCTCTGAACATCCCTTTTGTATTATTCATTAACATGTATTTCCATATTCGAGATAACGATCAGAGATTGTTGTCATGTCAACATATGAAGCAAGGTGGATTACTTGAATCACTGGGGTTGATGGGGCTGTAAGTTGGGTACAAACCGAGGTTATTTCAGTGCAGTAGGGCTGCTTCAAGTTATTGCATAGCTGTACAAGTATAGGAAACCGTTTGGTACCAGGATTTCATTCAATTACTGCGTAGTACTTCATAACTGATTTGTTATCTGTTTGGTTTATTGTAAGTGAGGTTGACGCTAAACATAGGCAGCAATGGAATGTTTTCCAGAAGTTAAATAACATGCATTAGAAAAGTGCTATATAGTCATGAAATGGAATTCTTAATGTGCTGGCTTATTCTGATTTTTCATGGTTGGATGGTGAATGGTGAACTGAAAGGGGTATATGTGGGAAGATGCAGAAATAACCCAGCGGTCACAGTTGGTTCACTATTAACAGCATCCCTTAGTGGCTGATCTCATGGCTGGGCTATTTTAAAACATGACAGATTTGCTGGCTATGACTCATGTGCTGACTTTGCCAGTACGATCGGGGGAGGGGGGATGGAGTCACTTCATGCTGCTTGGCAAGGGAAGTGGACATGATTCAGAGCTTGTTAAGGACAAGCATTCTTTTGTATTTTGTAAATAATTGTAAGTGTTCCATAGTTGTGTGGGTGCACTTTTATTTTCTATGGTTTTGCTAATGCTATCCATTTGAATGTGATCTTTTTGTGATCTCAATTAATATGAAATAGTTTCCTGCAAATAACCATGGTAGCAGTCTTTGCAAAAGATGTCCTAGATAGGAATAAGATCAAGATTTTGTTTACATATTTGGTTATTTATAAGCTGCTGATCTCAAAACCATTTAGCACATAAATGTTCCATTTCAGGGAATTATATTCATGAATGAAGGAAGATTGCCAGTTAAATAATTCCTCCAGTTTTTGTGTATTGTGCAAGTTTGGTTTGTTGTTAAGTCTGAACTTGTGCAAAGAACTTGGTTTTCAAGGGTTATGTTTTGTTATTTATGTAAGAGAAGGGCAATTAACAAAAAGTCTTAAGAAATAACTGGTTTTTTTCGACCGGGCTTATTCTTGAATCTGTTCTCACCGACTCTGTTTAATTCCAGGAGAACCACAACGCAAAACGGATGAAGGCGGAAGACCACGAACCTACCCCCGGCACGTCAGCTGACCCAAGCACCTTCGCGCAACCTGGCACTCGAGCGGACGGGCAAACTCTGGAACCATACTCGATCGGTGAGTCCGCAGACCCAACGGTGCCGTGGTCGTAACAATGCGGTTAGGTTGCCATAACGTTGCAGAGTTGTTGTGGTGAATAAAGAAACGGAGAGGGATTTATGCAACTAGACTATTTGTCCAGCTAGTAGGCTCCATCTCTCTCTTTCACCAGGACAAATTGTCAATAATAACCAATACAATACCTGAACCACCGTGTAACCACTGTTACTGATTTGTCTTGGGCTGGAAATCATGAAACCTGTTGCTAATGTCTCCTGTGGCAGGTTTTTGCATCTTCCAAAGCTTGTAATAAATACCAAGCAAGGTTCCACTAGCTTGGTTTGTTCCATTGTTGTTGACAATGCTAGGCTTACAGGCCTAGAACTACAACACCTCTTTATGTTAACTTCAGATTGGCTTCTTGTACTGACAGCTCACTCCCGATGAGTTTAACTAGATACGGTGATAGCGATCCTGTAAGGGAGTTGGGTCTTCAGCAAAGTAATACAAGCTAGGGCTTCGGGTTTAGCTTTTGAAACAAAGTATTCGAAGCTTGTGGTTGTGTTGTTGGCTGAAAGATCTGGCGATTGTTAAAGTCTTGTGGGGTAGAATCAAGCTGCGGCAGACTACTGCTGCCGTCTCTGATTAATTTCAAATTCACTGACATATTTTTTCGAAGCTGCAAGTTTATGCAGAGTTCTTCAACTTTAATATTTCACAATTCTTTTGTTGTCCTGCAGCTGATTTAGAATGAAAATCACAGACTCGGTGTTAGGTACATGGGTTTTTGTCTCTCAGTAAATTAGTTAACTAGACACCTAGTAAACTGACTCAAATAATCTCCTGTAATATTGTCTTAACTCCAGTCTTACACCAGATCTTGTCTCTGAGCAAAGAAACAATTGATAATGCTCGACTGCACTTTGCTCTTGGATTTATGAGGTTGCAGTGATAAGCCCACGAGGTTGTCAAGGTGGCCACTAGGCCGTCGATTGTTCCAGTTCGGTGTTTCTAGCCGTCGATTGTTCCAGTTCGTCGGATCTATTCGAAGATCGTTACGTTACGTTGTCGTTTGTTTCTCTCACGATGTTGCAAATCGGGTCAAACCTCTGCTTTACGAATTAATTCGACACGAAATGAAAATCTGCTGTGAAAAGCTCTTGTGTGCGGAAAAGTGACGAAACAAAAAAATAATTGCAACAAAGTTCAAAAATGTTCTTTTTTGATTTTTCGGAAGAAATGACGAAGATTTTTGACGCATAGGTAAGTTCGCCTGCCGTTATCTGTGAAATTAGAGCAATTAAATAACGAAGACTTCTGCTTGATGTTAAGATAAATCGGTAGAAAAAATCATTCCGTCTTGGCGTTGATAACTTAAAAAAAAACTCTCTCGATTATGTCTTTAATTCATTAAGCAGAGGTTTTTCTTGAAAACGCTAATCCCGCCGAACGTCCCCCCGGCTAAACGTCGATCTCCCGTCCGCAGGAAAGCGCGAGAGCGACGAGTTTGACTCGGAGTCGCTGCCCGAAGACGAGAACGACTTGATAACGTTGTCGCCGAGCTCCAGCCAATCGAGCTTCACGCAGAACCGAGAAAACGACGCCCACGTCCAGATCAGCGTCGACTCGACCAATCTCTCGCGACTCGCTGCACAGTTCGCTCGGAACGTGTCACCGAGCCGAGTCAAGCTCGAGCCCGACGAGTTCCCCGCCGACGACTCGTTCCAAGGCTACGACAACTTCGGCTCGGAGTTCAACGACGACGGCTCGACAGAAGACAAGTCGGGCCGCAAGTTCTGCGTACGCGAGGCTAACAACGTGTTCCGTTGCCTGCTCTGCGGCAAGACCTACACGCACATCAGCAACTTCTGTCGGCATTACATGACCACTCATACCAACAAGAAGCTGGCATCGCCGTGTCCTCTCTGTAACAAGCAGTTCACGAGGCGGGACAATATGTTGGTACACATGAAGACTGTACATCGATACGATGCTACAACCGGGAATACTCCCGATCCCGAATAGCTGGGATAATGTCGTGGAGCGTCGGTGTACTTTGCGGTTTTTAAGTTTGGGATGCGGCGTTGGTTCGGGATGGTTCGGGCCTAGACCCATCTCGGAAATCAGCCTTGTGGCAATCGAGCTTTGAAAGTTATGCAAAATTGTTGATTTTATGCCTTGGATTCGGGGTATTGCTACTGACAGGTGGCTACCGACTTAGGATGGCTACCAACATAGGGTGGCTACCAAATTAGGGTGGCTACCAACATAGGGTATTGCTACCGACTTAGGGTGGCCAGCTCTGGAATTGATAGGTTAATACTTTAAACTGTTGAATGGCGGAAACCAAAGATCGCAAGGGTATTTCTGTTAGACCAAATATCTTGTTGGAAGATTGTTGAAAGATTCTTAAAAGAGACAAACTATATATCGCTCGTTAGCAACTTTGTGATCGGAAGGAGTCACGCGAATGATTTTTCACTCTCCCACCGTTTTGAGCTATTTAAGGGAGTCCTAAATATATAAATATATATTCACCTGTTTTGCCTTTCTACGCCCTGTTTGACGACTGGCGTGGCGTAATTAATTAGTGATTAGCGTACGACTTTCCAGGAGGCCTTGCGAGACCTGGCGAGTACGGACGCATATTTTTGTACTTGTGAGAGCTACAATACCAATCAATTCTTTACGGTCGTTATTCTGGTCATTCTTCGTACTACCGCCGCTACTATTTTTGTTAACTAATTTAATTTTCTAACGACGGCGTCCGCCGTTTACGAATGTCCGTTCGAAACGTGAACTACAGTTTGTGCTTTGTGTCTATGGCGAATTTAGTTTAGTGGGTTAAACGATCCTTATGGGATGACTGCAATTTATATGGGATTTACGTTTCAATGATCGAAACGATAATTTATTATTATTATATACATTTATTGTTAAGTTCTTGTCAGCACTACAGAATATTTACCACGTGGCACAGCGATGCTATCAACGTTTTACGCTGTGTATTTTTCGACTTCTTCATCATGATTACCTTTTTAACCAAACACTAACCAAACTCTCCGTGTGTCTCGATTCTTTCTTACCACCTTTGCACATCTCCTTAACAGCTCATCTCTAACCCATCTTGGACGTTGGCGCCGTTTCAAAACGGCAAACATTTCATTGTCATGGAGGATCACATTTCAGCTAACGGCTTAGTAGTACCAAATCTCTCATCTCGCAAGAAGGTGAGATTCGTGTAGCGAAGATATACGAATCAATTGGGATGCTTTACCTTCTGAAAGACTGAAAAAAAAACAAAAAACAATCAGATCAGGGTAGACGCCTCTTTATTGGTAATTTTATTAAAAGTGGTTATTTTATTTTTAAATTTATGTCCAACATAACCTAGAATATCGTGGGACTATTTCAGTTGGATCCTAGTTTAACTGTTTCTTGCCAACCTGCCGACTTGGATCCGAGCGGTCGCGCTTATTTAACCTGCGATTGCTCGCAAGTCGCTCTTTGCATTTATCAACTCGAGTTGAGAGACCATCGACTGCGGAGGAACCGAAAGGTAACGAAAATCACACAACTATTACGCTGAATGTTTGATCGTTTACATTTATTTTTGTAAGATACAGTTCGTTCTATTTTGTTTTTCCTGGATACATTTCTAGCAGTTTGGTTGTTGCTAGTTGCATTTTGAAAGTCGGTGTTGTTTTTGGCTGTTTACAACGAAATAGTTCGTATTCTTGCTGTGTAAGTCAAAGTATGCGAGAATTTTTCCGGCGGCCTTTTTCTTTTGTACATTTGGCCGCTCGGGTTAAATAGCGTTTACGTAGACGATTGTCGATGCCGGAGATAACGAGTCATCGTCACTCGAGAACGTACATTTGGCAAAAGTTTCTTGATAGACTGAACGGTAAGCGTTGATTTCTCGTAGTCAGATTTGCTAGCTTGGATTAGTTTATTAGTTATTTAGTGTAGTTAAATAAGTAGCAATATATTTTATTTATTATATTCTGGAAAATATATAATGCCATTTTATGCCTGGATATTTTATTGTGTAGAGATTTTATTTTGTTTTACCTTCGTTGTCCCAATATCCTTTCCGGCTCCCAATATCCTTTCCGGCTCCCAATATCCTTTCCGGCTCCCAATATCCTTTCCGGCTCCCAATTATCGTTAAGAGTATTCTTTTAAAGCATGCGTGTATCATGGAAACATTGCACAGATGGTTCATTCATTTGAAGCAAAGACCACTCAAAGAGTAGTCCAGGGTTTTATCATAGGATAGACCATCTCTGCAGTTACATCTCTGATTAAATGTTCAATTCTTTGTGTTGTTGATTGGCAAGCTTAGTAATTGAATGATGACAGTTTGTGCTAACTTCTGTTCACTTATAAAATAGTGTTTCTAAATTTTGAATACATAGCTTTTACCAAAATGTTGAACTATAAGTTGGATCTCTAGCTCACAGAAAAATTTGAATTTCACTGCATGTGATTGGAAGTCGTCATGGCAACAGTTTCAACAAACAATTCAAATGTGAGGCAAGAACAGGACCCAAGTGTTTATCAATTTGCAAACTGTAAATTAACTTTTAGCATTAAGATGAAATCTGATTTAAATTGCAAACGTTTGCAATGCGCAAGTCTGGAGTTTTGTTGCATGATTAGTCAACTTAGCCGCTGTATTTTAATTTACATTTTTTTCGCAAAGATAAGGATGAAATTGGAGCATGTAAATTCAGTTTGACTGAAAACCAATGTAGAAATGAGAAGTTGGTAGCTACTGATCATGATTCTGATATTTACCCAGTTTTTAATTAGCTAGATGTTGTTGTTGTAATTTGCTCCTTGACTGCTTGTGTAATATGCATACATTTCTGAGCGGTCAAGAAATTGCAGTGGCATGCATTTGTTGAGTTATAGTATTACCTGATTAAAACTGGTCTAGGATTATTCTAAAAAAACTAAAATAACAAATCATTTTCCTGGTTGCTACCAGAATAAAGCAGTGACAGCACTTGCTCGTGCCAAAGCACGACATTAAAAGCCACATTGCTTATAAGAAGATTTCAAGGACCAGCTAGATACAGAATTAACAAAAACTATTTCAACTCGGTTTCGAATGCTAAGTAAAGGACAACTAAATTTCCCAACGTTTCGTAACTTGTACCTGTTACTTTATCAAGGGTAAGAGCAGTCCTGACAATTTTCCAATAACAATAGAACCACACAAAATTATAACAATTACCAAGTTCAAGCTTCCTAAATACATCTAAATAAAATAATCAGGGTCAACAACTTAAAAACTAACGTATTTTGTATTTTCTGAACTAAAATCCCGAACAAATTTGCGTTTTTTAATTAACTAACCAATAATGTGTATGGAAAAACTTACCCTTGATAAAAAAACAGGTACAAGTTACGAAAAGTTGGGAAATTTAGTTGTTCTTTACTTAGCATTGAAAACCCAGTTGAAATAGTTTTTGTTAAAACTAGTGCTAAGTTTACATCAAGTAGACATGAGTTTAAAAACAATCCGTAGGATACAGGATGAACTGGTGACCCCAGTGATGCCAACTTGTCAAGACATAAAACATATGAGAATGTTATTTCTGTCTATCCTGTCATGTGGTGAATGCATACCAGGGACTAGGGTTTGAACAGAGTTAGATTATCAATATTTATATTCAATGTAAATTTGATCATTATTGCCATGTATTAATCTAAGCATGTCATGCCATTTCGTCAAGTTCTGAAATAGTGAAGGTTTTGAGTGTGGGCACTCAATACGGAATGACCCGTACGAAAATTTCCCGCTCTTCTAACCCAACTTATTCTCCGCAGAACCGCTACTGATACCGAAAACGGAGCTGACGGACGGCGACGACGCCGCCACCGATCCCGGCCCCGCGACACCGAACACGAATCCCGCCCTCGACCCGCCGCAGTGCACGTCGGCTCCGCCCACCGGCCGACCCCCGGTGAAACGACGGGCCCGACGTCGTGCCACCTCCGCCTCTCAAGACCCTGCCGAGCAACTCACAGAGATGTCCGTACGCGGGCTCAACCTCTTCCGCTACGCATCCATCTCCGAGGGCGTCTACCAGTGCACCGAGTGCGCCAAGGCGGACGTGCAGAAGACGTTCAAGAACAAGTACAGCTTCCAGAGGCACGCGTTTCTCTACCACGAGGGGCATCAGCGGAAAGTTTTTCCTTGCCCGGTCTGCGCCAAGGAATTCTCACGACCCGACAAGATGAAGAATCACATGAAGACCGTGCACGACTGTTTCATGCCTAAAGATTGCGTCTTTCCGTTGGGGTTTTTCCTGCCGCAATGAGGGCGGGTACGGTGAGGGGACGGGGCCCTGCACGGCACCGCGGCAGTTCACTGTTGGCCGAGGCGCTGAAGCTCCCTCGTCCCGGCTCGACGGCGGCCCCGTCTGCGTACAACGCGAACGACACCAAACTTATCGACTTGCTCACAACAACGTAGACAGTTTCACTTCCACGACGATCACTTTTTAGACTCGTGTCTACGTGATCTAAACTTAGCACTAGTTTTAACAAAAAACTATTTCAACTGGGTTTTGAATGCCAAGTGCATAACGACTAAATTTCCCGACGTTTCGTAACTTTTACCAGTTGCTTCTTCGAGGGTAAAAGCATTCAAAACCTAGTTCAAATAGTTTTCGTTGATCACAGTATCTGCGCAATAATTTTTACTTCCGATTCTGTGCCGGGTTTTTTCCCCGACGACGAAGTTTGTTTTGGGTTCGTGCCCGGGTTTTTCCTCGAGTCAACTCAAAAAAGTACTTGGACGCGTTCGCCGCCTTGCGGGCTGAGCCCCGCCGCCAGCCTTGTAGAAACGGAACATTAGGTATTTAAAGTTTAAAACTAATTGTTATAAATATGAATATATCTATCTTTCTATTACCGTTTATATTAACATTTACATATTAATCTAAATACCGTTATTAACATTGATTAGTGTCCCGAGGCGTGGCTCTCGGCGCGGGTAGCATTTAATCGTCGAAAAATTCACGATGTTTAAACGGATGAATTTTGAAGCTGGTTACCATGGTGCTTATATAAACAATAAACGGGCGGCTCGTCACGTGCTTTAACCGCGTTCTCTTTGTACATTGTTCACCGCGGATTTCACCGCGGCAACGTTTCGTAGTTTAGTCGCTTGACCCGTGAAATCGTAATCTCAACGACACAGATTGGCGAGCTAGAGTGCAAGTAGGGTTAGGTTAGATTCGCGAGTATTGGGCATTATTCGGGAGTTGGGCATCATATAGTGTGCGAGGTGGATAAGTGATGGTAACGGCATGTGATTTTCTTTTAGACGTGGGTTGTTGGACGTCGTTTCATCGCCGAATTGGATTTGCAAACGATATTTCTCTGCCGTTGCTCTTGTGAAGGGCACCGCCGTCTCGGCTGCAGCTAGAGACGGGATGAAAATATTTTTCGTTTCGTAACGTTCGTCGTAAAAGAATATTATTTAACGGTGTCGGTAATGTACGGATTATTAACGCACTCTGTAGTTTTAAAAAAACTCGGTAATTTTTTTTGTTTCGGTTCGATGACCTGTCTTCTATAATATTTTTTCGTCAATTTAATTGATTAATGCAATCTTATTCGACTGTGGTTTCTGTTGTTGCTTAGTTGTTGTCATTTTGTCTTTTCGAGCTGTTAGATTTTAGCTAGTCACGTTGATAGGCAATAATAACCTGCATTCCCTCGTAAGTAAACTGCTTCGCCGATTAGATCTCGCCCGGGCCCGAATGGCCCGAGCGAATCCAAAGAAACTCGGCTACTTTCGTCGTAATTTAATTTCTAAAACCGAAGCTGTCGCGTTGCAAACGTCGGAAGCTTTGATTAGCGGATACAATCGATACGTTTAACGATAAGGAGACGAATGTTTGTGAGACATGTTCTGGCAATAACGTCGAGGATCGGTCCCCGCCTTCTGGGCGGAGCTTGACCCTTGGCCCCGCCTTCTGGGCGGAGCTTGACCCTTGACTCCGCCCCCGAGCACGACTCGACTAAATCCGCCCGGAAAGTCGAGGCATTCGGTCGCGAGACGAATTTAACAAATTTGGTTTTTGTTTATGTGAAAAGTAACAATGTGCAATCCCTTTAGAAATATTCTATATAAGCAAACATCTATTACCTTATTCATTAAATTATTATGTACTATACAATTATATTGTTTATATTACTAAGTTAAGAAATTATTATTTGAGTTGTAACGTTACATTAAATAACACAAGGGGTCTAAGGAATTCATTAACACGTAGTTATAGAAGATATATTATATTATTATACAAACGTAGGCTAATTTTACAGACATGAATTTTCAATGCGAATCATTTTTTACCCAAAAAAACGCAGCACATTTACTACTCGATTGATGAGCGTAGGTTGACTTTTGATTGGAGAAGAGTAGTTATATATCTGTTAGTCAATTCAATTCTTTGGCTTTGGTGGCTGCCATTACCAAAAGTTTGGTCGGCGAAACACTTTCCCTGTAGTTGAGATATATTATTTTATCTGTTGATTAATTTGCAAAGCACCATATATAGATTTATAAGGGTTCAACCTTCGGATGATTTTAAGTTTTTTTCTTTATTTTAGTACCAATTGGTACACAAACATATTTCTTGTAAAGAAATCTTCAAACAGTTTATATCAATTGCTGGTAAACTCTAATTAAATATATTTTATTTTATTTTATGTCGATGGCAAAGCACAAACCGCGTAAAAAATGGTGCAAAAGAATTGTGTGACGCTTCCATCTTTTTGCAGTACGATGTTTTCTCATGTCTCGAAAACATTTACAAAATGTGAAAGCAAACCTAATCTCAAAGATATTCAATTTTCAAAATGTAAAAATAATGCATCTCCTGAAGTTCAAAACGTAAGTGAAAGGGTTTTCCTTCGCGAGACGAGATGAAGTCGATTACTTTGACACACAAATATTATATTATTATCTTATTGATTGGTGAATCAAAAGAAACGGGAAATAGTATATTGTCTTAAAAGAAAGAGTTGACTATTTTTACATGCTGATACGTAAATGAAAACTTGGATTTCTATGTTTTTTAATTGATAAATACTAATGAAATGGTTGATAACTCAATATGATTATAATGAAATTGTAATATTGATCCAATCGATTTATGTAATTTTTTCATATTAAATAATGTCTACCTCCATAATTGATTTGAAAAAAACAATTTATTTTCAAATTAAAGATGCTTTGCTATCTTTTGTTTGTGTTCCAGAAGGGTGGGTATTGTTTGACAATTATGTCCCTATGTCACATATCTGAAATTTGTGGTAAGATTGAAATGTTGGGAAGATTATGACTAGCAAATGGAAAGAAGGAAATGTGAAACAGCTATCAGTAAAAAGCTGCTCGTTAATGATATCAAAAGTTGTTTTATTTGTTTCTTTATTTATTATTAGCTTTGGTATTACAATAATTACCCGAGGCTAATAGTAATAGAATTTAAAATATATTTACATAGAATTTTGAGGTTAGTTTATACATTTACTGTGGCATTTTAATATTTCGAATGCGGTTGTCTCAACTTTCAGCCGTGATCTCTTCCTTCCTTTCCGCTCTCCAGTATTGATTACGAGTCTTCTGGCACTGCTTATTATGTGAACAAGATATTTATTCGATCGTGAAGCTCTGAAGATGGTTCCCCATAAGAGAGCAAAACTGTGAAATACATTCCCATAAGTTCACGGCTCTGAACCACCCGGCCGTTCAATTAGCGTGAACAAATTGAGACCCTGAGACATCGAACCAAGCTTGCGATTATATTTTCCAGATTCCGGTTACCGAGACGATCCTCCGTCCGTCACATTCGAACTCTGCACAGACCCTGACTCGAGCGACGGGACTCAACTCACCACCGGCATCCACTTCTTGACGCACGACTCCGAAGAAGATTGCCTCCTCGTAACTAACAGCGAAGAGATGGACCCCGAAGATATGTTGCTCGACGTTGCAGCTCGCGGGAGGCACGAACTCCTCGAGTATCTCATCCGAGAAGACGGCTCGGTGGTTTGCAAGTGGTGCGGCGAAGTCTTGCCGAGTCGCACGCATTGGTACCGGCACAAATACAAGTTCCACGTCCCGAACTCGACGGCCGGCGGACCGGCTCCGTTGTTCAAGTGCGATCGATGCAACGTTTTCTTCAAGTCGCGGAAAGGTTACGTCGGACATTTGGCGACGAGGCACGGGGATGTCGAAAAGGAAGAGGTCGACGTTGAGGTTAAAGTTGACGAATCGCGAGGCAGACGGAAGCATAACGTGGTTGGGATCAGAGAAGGGGATTACGAGGAGCAGCGGGAGAAGGAAGAGAAGCTCGTGGCTGATATTATCGATCGAGTGAGAAGAGAATGCGAAGCAACAGGAGCTACGGTCACGAGGCGGGGCTACTCCAGGAGGTCCACGGTGATGAATTCGTGAGAGTTGGTAGCATCGTTCGACGGTTAAGTGTTTTCGTTTCCTGTCGTCAATTCGTCAATCCGTTCTTCCTTTCGTGAATGTGCTGTGCGAAAACCGGCAAGGTTACGTTTTTAACGATTCGAGTTTTTATTACTTTTTTATTATTGGTCGAATAGTGAAGTATT
Organism: Protonemura montana; assembly: GCA_947568835.1. Lineage (NCBI taxonomy): Eukaryota > Metazoa > Arthropoda > Insecta > Plecoptera > Nemouridae > Protonemura > Protonemura montana. Next base: position 1,176,767 of record OX387609.1, read on the forward strand.
GAAAAGTAAAATTTATCCAATTTTCACAATTATATTTACTGAAATTCAATTTTAACGATAGCAATTAATATTTAATAAAGTAAAATCCATTCTTCCTCAATTAAATTGACTGCAAAGGTGATTCATGTTGCAAAGCAATCCGAGAATCGTACCTAAGTTATTTATAAAAAGAAATGAAGGCGATTGTAAAATATGAAAATAATATGCTCAAATATTTTCTTGTGTTCATTAATATTTTGTGTTAACTAGCATTAAAAATATCAGCGGACGAAGGTTTGGGAAGAAATTGCTGACATTACATTTTGATACGACTGCAGATTGTAACGAACTTCCGTTGCTACTGACAACTATCGACCTAGAACGTACCTAATATTTCAAAGTTTTACGTAAATCTCGTACTGTAAAGTAAACCACGTTTCCATCCATTGCGTACTTTGAGTAAATCTAGCTTCCAATTGTTGCTAATTAAGTCATTGTGCCAAAATAAAATTGTGATTTAATCGATATTTCATCAACTATATTAAGATATGATATACTCGTGTATGTACGTACACTTCATGGGTGTTTGTTAATAAGTGCTAGATAATATTCCAGTAATACTTATTCTATTTAACTAACAATTATAATTGATATCTTCCTCTGCTAAAACTCCTAACAATTTGATTGTATCTTCGAATCTATACAAAATGTGTGTCTGAACGCCGTGCAAGGCAAATTGTTATCGAGGAACTAAAGACTGGCAAATTCTCATTCCAGTCTCAATGAAAGCCAAATGAATAAATGCCAAATGTGTTGAAAGTTACCTATTTTGTGTGTTCCGAGTGAGAGAAACGTTAGTGTAATTTGTGAGGTTAATGTCAACATTATAAGTACCAAGGCTGGGTACTTTTTATCCAAATCTCAAATTGTCATATCACATAATTGCTGGAGCGAGGACATAAACGCAGAAGTTGAATTGTTCTCTAACTAGAAGACAGTAGTCGTAGTGTGGTAATAACAACAAAAAACAAATAAATAAATATAATTTTCTGTCAAATTCGTTTTATTATGGAATTATTGTGATTTTGCAGGAGAACCACAGAAAATGTCGGTGTTTCATATCTGTTTGTTAACGGCCACTTTGGTTTCACGTACGCAGTAAGTTTCGAGGATAACAAAAATTTCATAAAAAACATTGTGGCGATTTTAAAAGTCATCGCAGCTTGAGAATTTTAAAGTTAAAACATTTTTAAAAGTTCTTTACTTTGTGCCACAAATTTGTTTTAAAAAACAGAGTCAACGACATTAGCTAGAAACAAATGAGACAAGAGAAGCGTGTTAATAATTTAAACCACTGATGCAAGGTACAAATTCAGAAATTATTTTGCTACTTACGGGTTTTTCATTTGAATTTCATCCGAGTTCCAAACAGCTGAGCGAGTTGGGTAAGCACATTGCTAGCTCTAGTCCACCTATGTCATGAGATGAGTGAGAAAAAATGACTGAGTATTGTTTTCTTAAAAAATAAATCGTCCATCGACTCTACCTAAAATGTATGCTAAAAATGTGATGCGAATATTTGCCACCGGATTCAACACCTGATCCAGCACAATGTTGCAAAACTTCTCTCATGCACTGAAATTCGTCTGGCCCCAAAAGTCTTGAATTTCATTTGCCAAAATGTTCAACTAACAGACAAGTCACGACAAGAAGGTAAATGTTATGTAACTTCAAGCTAAGGATGTTTCTGTTAACAAAGATTAGATTCATAATGTTCTCTCTTATCCTGCGTGGATTCTCCATCCTGCGTGGATGTCCACCATTTGACTAAATGATAAGACATTGCAGAAGATGAAACCATTTGATTTCAATAGCGCATCGAAACGCAATACTATTCGAGTTGAAGATGAGAGAAATGTGTACCTATATTTGATGTATGCGTTTCATTTAAATTGACTTGCAGCAATATCTCAGTTTGAAATCTGGTCTTACATGGATAATTCGTATTCTTCTCAATCCAAGCGGTCATCACATGAATATCAAAGAAACGGGGAGCTAGTTTTTGTCTACGATCTATGTGGGACTGTGGAGAGAAGATTTAGATCGAAGTTTTAAATTCAAATCAGGTGATCTATAACCTTCATTTTGACAAGAATCTTGTGCTTATGGACGGAACATGTTCGAGTTTTGCGATGATTTTTTGCGAAGTTAGCAAACATAACTGTAAAAATATAACGTATCTACTCGTACAGCTAGCGAGGAAAATATAGAAACATCACAACTTCATTGCCTTCCCCACTTGTTTATTTATTTATTTGTATTTACTTGAAACCCACGACAATTATATTGTAAATGTACCTACATATATTTGATGATATAAACTTAGATGCTAAAATCTTATATCTTTTAACTTCTATTTCATATCTTACATGGTACCTATACACTTTGCTCAAGTCATTCTCGCCCATACCAAGGGACTTACGCGTGGAAGTGTTATTGTCAACAGCTGCAAATGATGCATAAAGGATGCATCTCTTAGAAAATGGCCTATTATCAATTCACAACACAAAACTCTTGGAATTCTAGGAAAGGTATTTACATTCTGTGGTGGGGAAAGAAATCCGTCCAAACAGACGCATTGTTTTTCTTGAGAGCTAGCTGACAGTCCGCAACTAAAATGCTTCAGAATTGTCCCGGTCACTATAATAAAGTGCAGTAATTCCAATTATGCATTAGCAAAGAACCTCAGGTAGGTACATCATTTTGTGAACGACGCATACCTAGGACAAGCTGACCCACTGAAATCCATTGCAAAGAGCTGAGAGTAAGGGTATTGAGGGTTTGAAGGTAATTAGGCCAGAGGTCAAACAAACCAAGGACGAGTAGGAGAAGGTTTGGTTGGTTGGCATCATTCCAGAGTCAGTTTTACTGTGCGCTTTCATGGAGACACACGTGTCAATCGTATGCTATTTTGTGGTGCAATACCAATAACAGGGTGATCAGAAGACAGTTGTTTGGCACGATTTCTTACTACTCTAACAAGTGTCTGCACAGTTTTGTTTAGTGCGTGTGCGTGTGCGTGTGTGCATGTGTATGCGTGTGTCGTGTTCGTCCTGGGATTGGTTCTTGATTGTGGTTGTCAGACCATCTTATAGGTCTCTAGAATCGGCTGGCAATAACAGCGAACCACTGTTTCACCTAACTTCAAGCACAGCCATCAAGATCGCTCACCAACACCTGTCAAAACAGTGTAAGTCTATAATATCTTCAGGAAATCATCACGCTGTATCTGAGATTATTTCAAACAATTCGACCAACGGTGCTCGCAATTATTGTCCCGCATACATTTTTGCTGATGGGCACAGCTTTAATGCAACTTTCAGGATACGCTTGCTGTCGAAACCAGCGTTTTCATCAAATTCTATCAAATAGTTAGCTAGCTAGCCTACCAAATCACAATCTACATACACCCTATGACAGTTTCACAGATTTACCCACGAGCAAGGAGACGTTAAGTTCAAGATATTAGGTTCACCAAAAGTAACAATTATACAGGACAAAGCCAACACATTTTCACCAAATTCCGCACAATTTCATTTAAATATTCGCTATTTTTTTTAAATCTGCCCGTCAAGTCAGTTCCCTTCACTTATTATCAACCACAAACTGAAAGTTTGAAAAATAACTAAAACGAGAGTTCGCAAACCCCTGGCTTATCTGGCATGTTCGGCTTTCGAATCGCACTAGCACAAGAAATGTAACACACTACACAGTCTATTATTATGTTAACATCTACCCCCGCCGGTCTCTCATACCCTCTAGCCAATTCGAAATGGCATCCACACCAGGGGAAGGGATCATACAACAGAACGTAATTACCAGTACACCACAAACATTGCTGCCGTTGTGGTTTGCGTTCATATATACCAGAAATCGATTTGTTTTTACAACGTCGGCCCCCCCCCCCCCCCCCCCCCCCACACACACACACCATCGACTAGCAACAACTAAACAACGCTTCGTCATTATTTCTTATTTATGAGCGTGTAATTTTTTGGGTTAACCTATGCAAAAATGTAGTTACATTCATTTTTATTTCTAGCCGCTAGGGAGATTATCTGGTGTGTGTATAGCAGGTCAGTTTTATGTTTATTTCCAACCCCTTGGCTTTCTTTAAGGGTGTTTAGTGCGAAAGAGGGGCCGACTCATTGGTCGTTTTAACATGTGGCTTGGCGATTCATTACAGGCTTATCTAGACCTCCGAAAGCCGCGTTGGAGCACCAGTTCTTTGTGTCTGGGTTTATAAAGGTTTCGGAACAGGGGACTGGAGGATAATTTATCGTCTAGGCTGGAAATTTGTAGTGCAAATCCTGCGGAGTTGATATAGCGTGTGGTACGTACACGCAGTACATATAGGTATCGTATTATAACGGTTGCGACCAAGGCTTGGTTGGAATGGGTGTAAGTGTTTTGTTCTAAATTGAAGACGACTTAAAGTGTTAGATATATGTTCCTCTGGTGAAATATTGTGCTAGGCTAGAAGAACGGGCGGGTTTGTCGCCTGTAGGTAGAAATGTCAAGCGTTATACATGGGCTCCGCAAAGTCTATCATGAATCTAATTGCTTCGCACGGACCTTGTGCTTCAACGTCAATGTCGATGACCAGATTTATTTTGAAGTATTAGTAGCAGTAGAAATCAGGTGCACCCATTGTTCAACGACGCCATTTTTCAGACGAACTTTCAAAAACTGAAAATCAATAAATTCATTATGCCAAGCGTGATGACAAGGCGAAGCCCACAGCGTTGACTCCAGTATTTATTGGACATAAGCTGCAAATCAAAGCTTTGTTATCAACAGAAGCGCCGGGGATAGAGAGAGACAGAACGGCTTACAGTACATGTAGTTGATAGATGTGAAATAATTCCCTTAGGGCTATCAAAGTAGCTCCAATAATTCAAATTAATTGTCTCCATCTAGCAAGTAGACTTCACTCGCAGATGCGGCATTGTCCTTCTCCGAAAAGCCAGCCAGTTTCTTGTGCATTACTTAAAGGGGGACTCCGCGAGGTCTGCTGGGAAATACATACCGACCAAACTTGGTCGAGACGAGACTTCGGGCCAAGGGGTAATTAATTGAAATGGACGTTTTCCTTATCTTGGGTAAGTTTTGGCTCGGGCCAATTTGTGTCGGACTAGACCAGATTTAACAATGGGCTGTGGTAACGTATTACACGCGCTCGGATATGTATATCCGATTCATGCTTCTAGGCGATACTCTGCGAGAGGCACGGGGATGGCGTTGTGAGATAATGATGTCTTCTTTGGTTTCAGCTAAAGATGTTCATGTGATTTTAGTGGGAGGGACGAGAGGTTATAGATGGACTATTCAAGATTTGACTGCGATTTGATTTACTGCTATTACACGATGCGTTATGTAACGAGTATACAGTTCTATACCAGGTGATATGATATCTGTGCAGTGTACTTGCAGGTAATTTCTGCCATCATGTACCTTCTGGGCTAAGCATGGACAATTAGTTCTGGAAATCTCCATGCTGTTCAAGGTTCTAATTGCCTTCAAAGCTTACACACAATTCTAGTTGTATCTGACCTGTGCAGGTATAGCCATTAAAAGAGTGCGAGCTACCGCGACTATCAACTACCGTGGTTGGAAGATTTGTTAATATTTGGTACATTTACATTTCTTAAATATATTGCCTAACATTTCGAATAAATTCATCTACATTTCTACTCTTTGTAATATTTACTGGTAACTTACCATATTCTCTTATGCCTAAATAGGTACATTAATCCTAGCAGAATGCAGAATGACACAGAGAAGCAAATAATTATGATAAATCAAATAATACCGCTTGATGGACACACATTTGAGTTACAAATGGGAAATAATTGTTACAGAGATGTGTACTTAGGGTCTTATTAATGTCTCTCTAAAATCACCCATTTGATGCCGTTGAGCTGGAAATGTACAGACAACATCATCGCAAGGTACTTCCTGGATGACACGTGCCTCGAACTTACCTTCATGTTGTTGTCGTTCTCTTGGTCTAGTTAAATTTAACTGAAGACTGGCCATCAAATGAATTGCAAACAACTCGATGTAGTTTTTCTAACTCATTTCTACTTCACTATAATCCTGGTAATAGTTTCAAAAACAAATTTATCTAACAGATTGCTATGGCCTGAAAGTTTTCATAAACAAGTTTGTGTTAAATAGTTTTGATATGTAAAAGATTACCGTTATTTTCCTAACCTCTTGGCAGTAGTTTCTTAAAGTATGGAGTTTTGATTGGAAAAAGTTGACCTGTAGAAAAAATAACAAAAACACTTTTGAGTCTCGTAGTTTGTAGCCATTTTGAATAAGATGACAGAAAGCTGCATTGAAAATCACTGCCACTATGTACGTCATCAACGAAATAAAAACACTCATTTAATAAAATTCAATTCATTTTATTCAATAAACTCGTCCATTGTTTTATTTTAAAACATAACACTATAGACCACACTCGCACAGTAATGTACGCTATCTGAAATAACATGTACAGTCAATACACGGACGCCATCTTGCGGTAATAATATTGGTCGGCTCCTTGTGATTCGCACAGTTCCACTCCCACAACGCGAACACCAATCAACATACGAGACTTCCGCGTTGACTTGACTTGATCTAGGTGGCCGAGATGATGATCATGCATACCTACCTAGGAATACGAAACCAAAAGACTGATAATTCTCGCGGGATAGCTTCGTTCATGTGTTCACAATTATTCAATTGAAGTGTAAATATTTTACATTAAACAAAGATAATAATATCATACTGAAAGTGATCAGTAATTAGTTGCTAATTGGGGAAAATATGATGATATATTTTGAGGTGTTTTTACCGTCATTTGCATGAATGATACAAATCGAACCAATCACATAATACCATTAGAAATAACACCAAATCATTCAGTCATTCAATCATTAAACATGATTTTTGATTTCTTTTGAAAAGTGTCCCGTGTGCAGTTTCTGTGTGCAGTGGAATTAAAAAAACTCCCAAGAATCTCATTCGATTCTGGACACAATCTGAGATCGGTTGCCATGACAACCTGCCGAGCTCGGATAACACGTTGCCAACGGCTTCAAAATGGCCGCGGTATCGCAGGGAAGTGACGTCATTAAATTCGCGTTTCCTCGCGTTTGAAAGCTCGTTGCGTGGCCGCTGTTTTGAGCACCCGACTTCGACGTCGTCTTACGCGGCCAAAACTGATCGTCGAGGGACGCCGCGAGGATAAACGAGGGTTGGGGGAGGCGTTGTTGAATGCATCTTGATGGTGTCAGATTAAAGGGGTTACAAAGGGGGGTACGGGAGGGGAGCAACACGTTCCCCCTCTCGAAAGCAACACGTTCCTATCACAATTTCACTTGGTTTAGTTCTTTTCTAAAATCGAACATTTTCGTGAAAGTACCACTCAAATGCCGGTTGACTTTTTTTTCCAACCGTTCACAGGTTCAAGTACCTAGACACCTTAGAGGCCTTTTCACCGAAAAGGTAAAATAGTTATCTCAATTTAGGCCACACCGATCCACACACTTTCTCGCCCACTGGCAACTGTTTCTACAATCACCGATTGTCTTCGAAAGTGTTTTTCAAATCGTGACATCACCGCAGGCTTTCCATAGACGAAATACGCCACTGGTTTCGCACACGCCACTGGTTTCGCCCGTTACATAACCTAATATCAAACGTCTGTCGTCGTTTTCCCGCCACCCGGCGCATGCATCTCCTGTCACACGCGCAGCTCTTCCATAGTTATATTCTGTTTGTTATTGACGCTGCCCTTCTTGGTGAGAGTGCCACTGTTCGACGTCAACATTTGTATCCCGTGCGTCGACAGCAACGGCTGCGTCTCGGCGACGCCCGCCTGCGTTTGCGGCGCCGACAAACTCGGTATCGGCGGCTTGGGCGTCTTGGGCGGCGGCGGCGGTCGCGGCACCTGCGGCGGCTGCTGGTGCGGCAAGTCTGCAAACTCTGGCGGCGGCATCTGGTGGTGATGGTGGTGATGATGGTGATGGCCGTGCGACAAAATGGTCGCCGTGTCGTTGGCTTTGATTGTCGCGTTGCCGCCGTTGTTGTCGACGCCGAGCAGGTCGCCGCAGATGTTGTTGGGCATTTGGCCGTTTTCGTTGCGTTTTTTGGCGCTGGTGCCGTTGTTCTCGTGGTGGAGGCGCGTTTTATCGCGTTGATAGTAGACGCCGGCGAAGATCAAGACGTTGAGGATCAACAGCGAGCAGCCAATCGCGATCGTCACGCTCAAAGCGGTCGAGTACGCGGCGAAACCGTCCTCGGGTTGCGGCGGTGAAGCCGATGCGCCGGCGACTATCGAGTTCTCGATCTCGGACACAGATGGCGCCACCGTGAGGGCGACGGTGACGTTGGTGTCTGAGGTTTTGTCGACGGTGACAGTTGGGGCTGCGTCTGACGCTTTCTTCGGGACGGGCGTCGGTGGAGGCGGCGGCTTTTGACGCAGGTCCTCGTCTTCGCCCAGGTCGTGGTGTGTCTCGGGAACGTCGTCGCCGCCGGGACGGTGCAGGTCGGGCACCAAGTTGAGCCAGAATGACAGGCGATGAGCGCGGTAGTGCGTCTTTACCTTCGGCTTCGTGTCTGCAACAAGATCGATTGCTTTATGATTGGTTTTAGACTCATGTGTACTTGATTTAGCCTTAGCGCTAGTTTTGACAAAAACTATTTGAAATGGGTTTTGTGAGATCGATTGCTTTTTGTGAACGCAAGGGAAGTTTTGCTCGCTTGAAGGTCGCTATGACCTTGCGACTGTCTGAGAAGGAAAGTTTGTTGAAAGATTGTTTGAATTCTTAAGTCGATCAACTGAAAGATTGAACGGGCCAAGTTTCAAAACGGCGCTCGCAAGAGCATTCAAATATGCCTGGTCAACAAGCATATAAATCATACTTTCCCTTCGTTAAAGCTAAGACCGCAGCGTAGAGAAAGTTCACTTTATATTTGCTCTAAAGTCATGGAGATGTCCGCCTCGAATCTCTTCATTGGCCACAACCCCCCAGAGGTCATCCCTCTGTCCCCCCGTGCTGCGCCCCTAGCGCCCCTAGCGCCCCTAGCGCCCCTAGCGTTCCAGCCAAAAACAAACACATGCACAGATGGTGTCTGATATATTCTCCACCGAACTTAGTTTTGTTTCCCAGTTAATCGGCTTATAGTACCCAACCAACCAACCAACCAACCAACCAACCAGCCAACCAGCAGCCTCGTCTCCTGACTCCAGCGCTCGCCGTTGTTTGCCTAACATACAGCTGAGCATCGTTTCACATAACCACCGCTGCAGCGCTAGTGTTCTGCTTCCAGTCCACGTGTTAAGGCGCCTAGACTTGCACTTGATTTATCAATGATAATTCTGATACAAGGACATTTGTGTTAGATTTGAGGACAATTTACAGCGGTCCAGCCGACTTGTCTTTTTCCAAAACTGGGAATTTTCTTCAAATATTTGCTGGGATTGGAATGGTCATTTGTGTCAACCATGTATCTGTTTTAGCATTAAATCTAAAGAAAAACGTCTGAAACGCTGATTGTGATTCGCTTTAGAGGGAAGCCGGCGGTAGCTCAAGATCTAGTTTTTTTCTAAAAGATCCCAATTGCTTTCTGGGTGCATTTAACATCTATGATTTGCTGGGTATGTTTAGACCAATCTTCTGTCGAGGCATCTTAAAAGCTACCAAGATGGCTTATACGCGCAGACATCATCTATTTGTCTAGTGAAAGTGCTCCTCAAGGCTTTAAGCCATCTAGCGGGGGTGGGCGGGGGTTGGAGGGTGGACCTTGGTAGGCGCCAGGGGGGCTAAACTTGGCTCTCACGTGACGGAGAAATAATTATGGATCGGGGATGAGATATCAGCAGGGGATTTGCAAGGGAGATTGATTCGAGATTTCGCCGTCGTAGGCGCGGTAATCGATTTTCGGATCTGGTTACGTGCGGCCGTGCCTTGTGTTTGCGATTTTTTTGTAATTAATGTTCGATATTATGATATTATTTTCGGTGCACAGCGACTGTCAGTGCGGGACAATGGGCTTCTTGGACGATGTAAACCTTGTAATGTCAGCGACGTGTAGCGTTGAAACATGTTTTAATTGTTTAATCTTAGTTTCCGATCCGGACATAATAGGTATAAGTTGTGTAGCTATCAAACAAAGTCGCAGTCTTCTTGAAATACGTTCAGATAGAACTTGATATTTTCAGTGAAGTAGGATGAGAAAACTTTGATTGAGTTTACATTTGCACTGATCCTGATTCTTTGGGGAATCATGTGATATATAGGTAAATTCTGAGCCATCGATATAATAGCTGATTGGGTCATGTATAGACCCCGTATAGACCAGAGAAAAACTGTGCTGAGTCAGTATTGGATTGGTGACCATCATACACATGACCAGTTCTGTTCGGGAGAGAGGTTGGAGGGATGAAAGTTAAGCAAAACTGCGCTGGGTCAGGTATTGGATGGGTGACCATCATACACATGACTAGGTCTGTTCGGGTGAGAGGTTGGAGGGATGAAAGTTAAGCAACACTGCGCTGGGTCAGGTATTGGATGGATGACCATCATACACATGACCAGTTCTGTTCGGGAGAGAAGTTGGAGGGATGAAAGTTAGTACAGCAAGTTCACTCGCCTTGCTTATCAACCTCTCGACAGCATGGATGTGTGGAGGAATCCTGTTGTTCGCGTTGTACCGTCCTTCGGAAGGAACGTTAAGCCGGTGGTCCCCTTGGTCTTCGACAGGAGTAGGCTACGTGCCGGCACCGGGGTTTCAACTCTTACGTTCTACTAAATTTCAACTAAATTGCCAAACAAATTTTATTATTAATTTCATTTGACGTTCCAGTATAATGTTTGTGTTTTCGAATGGAAATACAACATATTATTATTATTATTAGAATAGGTTTATCATCTTTAATCATCACCCACTCAATCACGAACGCCAATAGACCAGTGCCAGAAACCGTGCGTCGCTAAACACAACAAACCAATGAATTACTTATTTCTCCCAGCGAGGCCCTGTTTCAGCAACGTGACGCCCTCGAAAAGCCTTCTCAAAAAGTCGTTGGACCGATGTTTTCAAAAATGTCCGTTACGCGAACGCTTAACGACGCAGCCTAGCGGTAGTACCGGGAACTCGACGATAATGGCGAACTACTGTTGTTTAACTGGTCTCGCGAGGTGGCAGCACACGCGCTTTAAACAATTAGCACATCTTTGAAATTACTCGAAGCTTGCGAGTCGAGTGAAACTTGCGAGGGTATGCGCGGAATGTTGGCATCATCGTCTAGAGAAATGTCTCTGGTTTACTGTGTGGCTTTAGTTTAATGAACATTTGTAAAGATGTGGCTGTGTGAACTGTTTCATTAAGATGTTGGTGAACCGTTTATAAAGATGTCGGTTATCTGATAAAAAGGTTTCCAGCCAGAGACTAGCGATGTCTCTTATGGGCGGGAATGTGTGCTAATTAGTTTTGTTCAAAGGCTGGTTTAAACGGTAACTGCTGAGGATTCATCGCCACAGGTTGAAATCAGGTATTTTAATTGACTTTGTTGCAAGCTTCATTGCAGTTAAATCGGTCTATGAACTGGGGACTAATTTCTCAAGCACGGTTTAATTTTTTCCTTTATTAGGTGCTAGTTTAACCGGATTAGTTTGTGGTGTTTAACGACGCACTGTTTTGACATCTGGCCATGCGGCACTGGTCTAATGGCGTCGGTGAATGGGAGGATGATGATGAGGATGATGATGAACCTAACTTAGCCTAGAAGGGAGGAGGGGAAACCCGGTGCCGGCACGTAGCCTACTCCTGTCGAAGAGCACCAAGGGGACCACCGGCTTCACGTCCCTTCCGAAGGACGGTACAACTCGAACAACAGGATTCCTCCACAAATCCATGCTGTCGAGAGGTTGATAAGCAAGGCGAGTGAAGTGGTCTCATGAGAACACCGGTTCTCGTGAGATCACTGAAGTTAAGCAACACTGCGCTGGGTCAATTAAATGCGCAGAACAACAACAATGTAGCCATTTTATTATTAGGAACACTAATAACCTCAAAATTGGCCAGATGCCCGCTACAGGTGGAGATCGGGGTTCGAGTTCCCGTTTGGGCACACAATTTTGATGGATTAATAATGTTGCTGCAAATAAAATACTAAACGCATTGTAAGCGTTTTTAATTGAAATCAGATTTCAAATCAAAATAATGTAATTAATCAAATATCACCAGTGAAGATCAAGAAAACGTAAAACAAAACTTGAACAAAACTAGAGTTTCTTGGTTCTACGTCACAAGCCCCTGGAAGAGGGGGGGGGGGGGGGGGGGGAGGGGGGAGGGTATTAAAACGTGAAGGTGTGCCTTGCAAACCGCCGTCTCCAAGACTCGGAACAAATGTCACCCCTGACTCCACCCTGGCCCCACCCAAGGACCCGGAACTGGTTCGTGCATTAAGCCGGGAGTCGAGCGCGTACAGAGAATTTGCAGTAATTACTTCTGTTTACACAGCAATTACATTAATAACTTGACGCGGTGTAATGGCGGCGAGCTCAGAGAGCGTCTGCACTTAAATGCATGGGACGGTTTTACTGTTGGGCTTGTGTATGTGTGAGTGTATGGGGGGGGGGGGGGACATTTGTTGCACGTGCGGGAAAATTACCTTTCATCCCTCGGATCTTAACGTTGATTGGCTGACATTTTGAAAATGCAACGGAAAATTAGTTTCATAATCAATTCATAATAGTTGCAATATTAATTTTGGTCATTAGAGAACTTGAATAGAGTTCCATGACACAGTTTAACGTAGAAATTATCATCTTTTATCTAAAAAAATTCAGAAAAATAATACAAAGTTTTGGTGTCTAAAACTTTGATGATTTTATTTTTGAAAATGTTCCAATTGGAAATATCATGAAGCTCTGTTGGCATTTCCGTATCACTGTGAATAAATGTGAAAAGTGTTGATTATATATAATAAAGTTTAGAAACTTGCTGAGGGAATGAACTGTACTATTCTTGTCAGAAAGATGGGAAATGTTTGATAGTTCTAGTTATTTTAAAGTCAACTATCGCTCCAGGTGAACAAAGTTACCACGGGTAAAAGTACGCTCATAAAATGCAGCGTTATTTGATTCTCCTCGGCTTCTGAAGATGATCATCTTTTACATCAAGAAACAAAAGAGAAAGAAAAAGAAAGTGCACCAATTATCTTGTGAAGACAATCTCCGACAACGTGCCACGCTTTCATAATTGCTTTCATAATATTTCCAATCTAAATTATCTTGACATGATTGTTATTAAGTTGGCAGCACATAACGAAGTTAGCAACTATCAGCAAAGTTGCGTTGTCGTATGAACCAATTAGTGGTTAAAGTATTGTTAGGTTGGCTGTGCTGGCTCGGGCTGATCAAAGGTGATTTATTATCAGGATGCTTAGAAGTAACTTATCAATCGCAAGCAAATGCAAAGGATGTTTTGATAGGTAAGCTTGGTGAATGAATTTAGCATGTCTTTGTTTAGCAACATGGCCTTAGGGCCAAAGCTACGATCACCGTTTAACCGAAATATTTAAAGACCCAAGAAAATGTGTTTTTTTTGCCAAAATACACAAAACAGATGCTAATTTGATTCGGCTTTGATTTGCCTATGAAACGACCAATAAAAATCGCAGACATCTCAACTTTTTTGCTGCTTAATTTGTAATTTAGCATTTGACATCCAAGGGGACTTTGTTAAAATATTATTTGGTGTTATTTTTCATGTCAAAGTCCATCTCTGAACGAGTCTGCGGGGTTTTTTTTGCTAATACAGTTTGAAATTAGCGCTGGTTCGCCGACTTAACCTCTAAACTCGGTGTTGCTCGAGCTAACCAAGTTCGAGACGGTCTTGCCCTGAGTTGGCTGGGTGTTACTGTCTCGGGTTACTAACTTTAACTAGCACACTTCACTAGTTACCCCCGACAAATTATCTACAACCTAGAAGTACCGCCACTATACCGCGGTAAGCAATGGCGGTATGAACTTTGCACTTAGAGGGAAACATCAACGACAACTAAAACTACTTTTGGAAACAAAAAAGAATGGCTTTGGTCTAGTTTCGGCGCTGGTGGTAAGTTATGGGATTTTGATACTCGCCGCTCGTTTGCTTCATGCAAAGTATGGAACATTGCTCGAGGGTATAAATACGGATTAAAGTCTTGTTATAATGGCCAATTACCTTAACGACAGCTTGACGTTTGGTTTCTTTAGTTAACTCCGCTACGGAATGAAAGCTTCTGCTTGTTTTAAAATAAGGTCATGCTGTGTTATGATCTTCAAGCGAAGGGGCAGTAAACATTTTAGATTTCTTCTCATAAAGTGACAGAAAGTGGAATCATTGGGTCCTCAGGGAACCAATTGAACGAACAATTTACAATCTTCGATAATTTCCATGGCTACCAAACGTTAAATCTACCATTGAACCTCCTATGCTAGGCCATGATATACCCGTGGTAACATAAGATAGCAGAATTGAGAAGCTCTGTCAGGTGATCTCAGCATCTCCATGGCTACCAAACGTTGAATCTACCATTGAACCTCCTATGCTAGGCCATGATATACCCGTGGTAACATAAGATAGCAGAATTGAGAAGCTCTGTCAGGTGATCTCAGCATCTCCATGGCTACCAGACGTTGAATCTACCATTGAACCTCCTATGCTAGGCCATGATATACCCGTGGTAACATAAGATAGCAGAATTGAGAAGCTCTGTTAGGCGATCTCAGCATCTCCATGGCTACCAAACGTTGAATCTACCATTGAACCTCCTATGCTAGGCCATGATATACCCGTGGTAACATAAGATAGCAGAATTGAGAAGCTCTGTCAGGCGATCTCAGCATCTCCATGGCTACCAAACGTTGAATCTACTATTGAACCTCCTATGCTAGGCCATGATATACCCGTGGTAACATAAGATAGCAGAATTGAGAAGCTCTGTCAGGCGATCTCAGCATCTCCATGGCTACCAAACGTTGAATCTACCATTGAACCTCCTATGCTAGGCCATGATATACCCGTGATAACATAAGATAGCAGAATTGAGAAGCTCTGTCAGGTGATCTCAGCATCTCCATGGCTACCAAACGTTGAATCTACTATTGAACCTCCTATGCTAGGCCATGATATACCCGTGGTAACATAAGATAGCAGAATTGAGAAGCTCTGTCAGGTGATCTCAGCATCTCCACGGCTACCAAACGTTGAATCTACCATTGAATCTCCTATGCTTGAATGTATTTTAAGTTTTCAAAGTTAGCAACGAAAATGACAATCTTAGAAAAATGTAATTTAATTGTAAAGGTGAACATGAATTTCAAAATGGACATAAAAATATAATGCGTATTTGTTGATGGGAATATACCGCAGGGCAAAAACGTGTTCGTTCTGGTTCAAAAGTAAAATTGTAGAAAAGACATGATTTTCGGAAAAGTTGATATGCAAGTGACTCGAGGGACAAGGCTTCTTTCTGATTGACCAATAAGTTTACATCAAGACGCAATGCAAGACGCCAGCTTTGGGCGCAACTTGGCGGCTGGTTATTTGTTTGGGTCGCTGGTCCCTGGCGACTCGATTCAAGCAACCTCGTCTTCAGTTGCCGTGCACCCCAACTTGCATCCCAACTTGCACCCCCCCCCCATTACAGCACGCCTCGAAAATATCAACAACTTAATAGTTAAACTTTCCAAGACGCTAGAGTGCGGGGGAGGAAATTTGTCTCAGGCCATACAAACTTAGGGTTCGATGCAAACACTTAACGGCTCTGTTTAGGAACTTGCTAACATGAGCATGTAATGTGATTGTGCCTGTTTAGTGAACCTTCGCTCTGATAGCCGCCGATCGCAAGCTTGTACTGTTATCAAATAAACTGGTGTAATTAGAGTTGGTAATTGCGTGCAACGATGCTGGTTGCTCGGACATGCTTAGCTCAGATGTAATTCATCGGGGGATTTTATCATAGCCAGGTCGTCTTAAGGGGCGGTTCTGTTTGGCCAAATGATTTTTTGTGTTTAACGACGCACTATTTTGACATCGTACTCTGTGTGGCATTCAATTGGTGTCGGTAGACTCGTGGGGAATAGAGAGGCACGTAGCCTAGAAGGGAGGAGGGGAAACCCGGTGCCGGCACGTAGCCTACTCCTGTCGAAGAGCACCAAGGGAATCACCGGCTTAACGTCCCTTCCGAAGGACGGTACAACGCGAACAACAGGATTCCTTCACAAATCCATGCTGTCGAGAGGTTGATAAGCAAGGCGAGTGAAGTTGCTGTACTAACTTTCATCCCTCCAACTTCTCTCCCGAACAGAACTGGTCATGTCTATGATAGTCACCCATCCAATACCTGACTCAGCGCAGTGTTGCTTAACTTTCATCCCTCCAACCTCTCTCCCAAACAGAACTGGTCATGTGTATGATGGTCATCCATCCAATACCTGACCCAGCGTAGTGTTGCTTAACTTTCATCCCTCCAACCTCTCTCCCAAACAGAACTGGTCATGTGTATGATGGTCATCCATCCAATACCTGACCAAGCGCAGTGTTGCTTAACTTCAGTGATCTCACGAGGACCGATGTTTAGCTACAACTCACCTAGGTTGATGTACTTCTTGTGCACGGCCTCGTACGCCGTCCACTCAATGTTCTTGTGCCCACTTCGCTCTGATGGTTCGTTCGGGTTCCTGTAATGCAGAGTTGAATCAGAATAACAGACTGAGTCGGCCATCTTGATATAAACAAGATACATGTTTGCAAGACTCACCCTGTCCTTGCGAAGTTGCTCCAGTAGATCATGGTGGCCTCTGACAGTCCCACCTCCGATTTGGTGTAGTTCCTCGTGTAGTGGGACAGTCCTCCCACCAGGGGCGCTCCGAACATGTAGGGCAGGTCCTCGCCGTGGATACAGCCCTGGCGCTGCGGGACACAGAACGGACAAATTGTAGACATTTGTTGGGTTTATTTTATTTGTGATTTATTGAAAAAACAGGGCGGCGATGGCCTTGAGAATGTGACCTTGAATTTTGACCTTGGGATGTGTAATTATTTCGTGAAGCGATGGAAATGAAGCGAAGAAAGTTCGGTGACTTTGATATTTGGTAGATTTTTTAGTGGCAAACTTACTTTTATAAGTCTTAATTGGAAAAAATCGCTGTACAAAAAATGATTGCAAAAAGTAATATCTCAGAAAGCCATTAAAACCTGACTCAAGTAAACCATGGGCGTCAATAGCAGAATAGTTTTTAGTGACAATTTTTAAACGATTTTGTAGTTATTTCCACTGTCAATCATTTGCTACGTGAAAGTTGGTAAAATTGTCTCGTTTAATAAAACACAAGAGTTGAATTGTTCCTCGGAACGGACAAGAAATTGAAGTGGATTCAGAATAATTCAGCGAGCAATTAGTCAACAACGCTCAGAATGTCAAACTTGTCGTCAATCCACGCATTTCTCTACCACCTTGACATTTAGTCTCCGACTCGGAATGATTTTTAATTTAAATCTTTCGGGACAAAACTAATTATTACAAGCACTACAGAGACATCTGACGGCAACTCTGCAATATATCTGACACCCCTTCCTTTCCATCTCTCTCTTTCTCTGAAACCCATCCCTTACGGGCGGAGGGGGGCAACCAATTAAAAGGTATTGTGCTGAATATTTCATCGGGTTTCTCTAGCAAAGGGCGTCTGTCAGAAACAGGGCACCCGTCTGTCCTTCTCTAACTCCTTGTCTCACGTCGCTAATTCCACGCTATCTTTGTCTGATTTCCCTCGTTTTGCTATCACGTCACGCACTGGGACCAAGAGATGCGTTGGGTTGCGTGAAAGCCTGGCGTTTATTTTAAGTGTAAAATTGGGAAATTGCTTGAGCTTGATTTGTTTTTGATCGTTGCTTTGCTGCGTCGGTCTGTTTGACGCCGATCAAAATGTTATTCCTGTTACCATGGTATTGTGTTATTGTCTCTTTACCAATCTTAATCCTCAAGAAATTAGATAATAGCATTTGCAAAACAACGCTGTTCCTAGAGTAGAAAATAAAAAGCGACCATGAATTAAGCCAGTTTTTTTTTTAAGCCTATTTGACAAGTAGATAGATGCTCAAACTTTATCTGAATTTAGAAAAGTTTGTCTGCATTATTGATCAAATGATTGATTACCTATCATAGCCTAGAAGGTAGGAGGGGAAACCCGGTGCCGGCACGTAGCCTACTCCTGTCGAAGAGCACCAAGGGGACCACCGGCTTAACGTCCCTTCCGAAGGACGGTACAACGCGAACAACAGGATTCCTCCACAAATCCATGCTGTCGAGAGGTTGATAAACAAGGCGAGTGAAGTTGCTGTACTAACTTTCATCCCTCCAACCTCTCTCCCGAACAGAACTGGTCATGTGTATGATGGTCACCCATCCAATACCTGACTCAGCGCAGTGTTGCTTAACTTTCATCCCTCCAACCTCTCTCCCGAACAGAACTGGTCATGTGTATGATGGTCACCCATCCAATACCTGACTCAGCGCAGTGTTGCTTAACTTTCATCCCTCCAACAGCTCTCCCGAACAGAACTGGTCATGTGTATGATGGCCACCCATCCAATACCTGACTCAGCGCAGTGTTGCTTAACTTTCATCCCTCCAACAGCTCTCCCGAACAGAACTGGTCATGTGTATGATGGTCACCCATCCAATACCTGACTCAGCGCAGTGTTGCTTAACTTTCATCCCTCCAACAGCTCTCCCGAACAGAACTGGTCATGTGTATGATGGCCACCCATCCAATACCTGACTCAGCGCAGTGTTGCTTAACTTTCATCCCTCCAACAGCTCTCCCGAACAGAACTGGTCATGTGTATGATGGCCACCCATCCAATACCTGACCCAGCGCAGTGTTGCTTAACTTTCATCCCTCCAACCTCTCTCCCGAACAGAACTGGTCATGTGTATGATGGCCACCCATCCAATACCTGACCCAGCGCAGTGTTGCTTAACTTTCATCCCTCCAACCTCTCTCCCGAACAGAACTGGTCATGCGTATGATGGTCACCCATCCAATACCTGACTCAGCGCAATGTTGCTTAACTTTGGTGATCCCACGAGGACCGATGTTTCCAACACGCCATACCGTTCGGTTGGCAATTTTCGATCGATATTGTATTTCACGTGGCAGGTTGCCAATAGGTAGATTTATTTGGTTATATACAGCAGTTAAACAGTTTGATTAAGAAGGCCATTACACCGAACAGTGAATTAAGTTCAGTGCGAAGGTCTGATAAAGGAATATGGTCGGAGATGATTTATGACAAACCATCAAAATTGTCTTCTCAATTCGGTTACTCTTTTACCAACAATCTCCAACTAATGCCTGTATATTTTGAACGAGCATATTAATAATCCACTGAACATTCTAATTACTTCCACAATTTAAACATCCGATTTCGCTAATTGAGCTCAGACAAAGAGCCGTGTCTTGTAATCAGTTCTCGATTCCATCCCGGAATACAAGACGAACTTGTGCGTCGTCGAATATTCCCAGATTTTCCCAGGGAACGTCGCAGTGGCGGACCAGACTGCTACGTGCGTGTGTACGCACCATTTTAAAGTGCGTGCAATGCTTCACTTCGTTACTGGTCTGTTTAATCTGTGATACGATTGAGTTTATAGGTATGTTTTCAAGACGGCCAGCGTTAATGTTAAAATTTCTGCCGAGTAAACGAGGCCGGCAACACGTGATATCGGTGTATGATACCTGATGGCGCTTGCGGCCGCTTTTTTTAACAAATCAAAATATCGATACATGTTTAAAAATCTTTGAGGTTAGCATTAATAACGATTGTATAACCGTAAATCAAATCGTAAATGTGAGTAATATGCGAAAAATAACGAAATTCAAATTTAATACATTAGCAGTGTGGTAAGATCTTACCAGAATGTGGTATTATAATTCATCTATTGGAATGTGTGTCTCGAATATGTTACCTCATTAAAGTGTTTCACCAATTCTCTCCTTGTCGTTCAGTGCGTTCATTTTCAGACTAATTAATTAAGTTCAAAACTTAATTACTTCATACGCAGCGACTTGAAACTGTGTCCCATCGGTTTTTGTAAACATGACGTGCTTAGCAGGATATTTATAATATTTTAGTAAAATTACTTCTCTTCGATGAAATGACAGAACTAAATATACTGAACAATATCAGGACGAGCAGTTATAAAATAACGCTTGTCGCACGATCCGTTTGATGTAAAGCATTTCACTAATTTAACAACAATTTACCCGTTTAACAAAAACGTTATTTTAACCAATGCATAAGAGACAAAAGCCGAACTGAATTGGGTGTTCTATTGTTTAATAAACTCCCATATGACATTAGAATAATAATTAACATAATAATATATTATAATAGTATTCATTAACAGCCTGTTTTTACACAACAGATTATTATTTTAATCTTGCGACCTTCCAGTTATATTAAATGCAATCAATTGGAACAAAATCTATTATTACCATTACTATTCAAACAAAAAACATAAATATATCTAAATATGTATATATATTTATATTTTTGTTTGGGTCAATTTTCTATTTAAATTGTTAAATATCCACCCGACATGAAACCATGATGGTTACATCATGGTTTCATGAATGTAACTTTATATAATCAAACCTCCAGGTGAGCCCTTAGGGCTTTGTGGAAAAATATTAAAACTATAAAAAAAATAAGTAATCTTAGTAAATCGAAAAGTAATTGTAAAGTAGTTCCAAGTTGACCCACAGAGCGCGCCACTGTCTCGACTGGCAATCACTCGCGCGCTCGTTCCTCGATCCTCGTCCGTTGATAATTGCATCTCACGGCGTCCTGTATTTCGATACAAACGTGACGCGAATAACAAGCGTCGCGACGCCGGGCGCGCACAAAAAAAAAAAAAAACTCTGCGTCTTCCTGCACGTGACATTCTAATTCGGCGGCGTCGGGTGGAGACGACTTGATATTCAAGTGGGACTCGATGAGGACGAGCAACTGATTTGATCAGACGGCAACGATTTCCTTGGCACGAGCGACAACTTCGAGACATTATTTAATAAACTCGAGATACATTTTGCAAGTCATACGGAATTTTATTTTAAGTACTTTGAAGATGATTACCGTTACATACGAGGACTCGTTAGGAGTTGGTTTTTAATGAAGTTTCAAAGTGTAATTAATTAGTTGCTACCTTGTATCAATTAGGCATCGTTTCTACTTAGCAAGAAAAGACAAAATAACGTTCAATGGCAAGAAGTTGTATGCACTAATCACCAGCATGACATTAGTGTAATATCAGATTGTTAATTCCCTTTCTTAATCATTTGTTAAATAACGCGACTTCGATAGCATTTGAGCAGAATTTCAATTTTTTCCCCTCCGTTACAGAGAACTCTGGTAATTGCATCTACTGGCATTCACTTCAGCAGCGTAACGAGCAGCCACATTAGCATGTCAGTGCGTCAATTATTCTCTGCGCTCCAAACGTTCGTCTTTAAAATTCCAGACTGCTCTGATTTAAGGTGGGCTCTTCTCCCCCCCCCCCCCCCCCCCCCCCTAGCCCCACTGGGAGTGATTACTGTCACGTGACGTAGTCCATGATTCACCTCCCCCAGGGTCGACCCAGGACCGGCAAGTCCCCGCAACTATAGGCAACCCTTGAAAACCATTTACCGATGAACTGGCGAGGAAAAGGTCGAAGAAAATCGGGAGCAATTTCCGCTATTTGGTGTTGTTTTGAGGGAGGCACTTCTAGTGCGTACACGGGGTGACAGGCACGCACTTTTCAAATCTGGTGCGTGAGTTGCATCGATTGTGCACCTGACGCTATCAAATGTAAGCTGATCGCAGTTATTTTGTGAAATTTAGCGACTTTTTGGGCCAGCACGGCTGGAAATGGAAGCTAATTTAAATTGGAAAAGTTTAAAACTTAAACACACAAAGCGAGAAAGAGAGAGGAAAGTTAAGATGAACATACTTAAAAAAAAAAGTGTCATTTTTTTTAATTCCAAATGTTCTACGCAACCGAGGCAACGAACGGCTGACTGCGCGCGCCAGTTATTGCAGTTACTGTCTTCGATCTATCACCGCTTTCTTCGCGGCAATGTCTTCAGCTTCATCATCTCGTGCCTCTTTGCTTGACGGGAATCCTCCAACAAGTTACCTCCCTCTCAGCTTTGTTAGTCACCTGTCATTGCTTGTAAAGAAGAAAAACACCTCGGCTAGTTCATACAATGGCGTCCACCGAGTCTTTCTTTAGTAATAATCAAGGCGTCTGCTCCTGGTAATTATTGATATTGCAATGAATCACCGTGAATCAGGTCCAAGTGAACGTTGCTTATTGACGAAATATGCTCACACCCAGAGAGAATCTAATAAAACATCTTGGTTCTTCCATTAACTTGTCATTACATGATGATGATTTGATGATTCTTGACTGCGCATGCAAAGAAAGTTCATGGAAATAAAATGCTCACGTGAAGGAAGTGAATGTTCTCAATTAATTGAAATTCATTGGAAGACCAATTTGAGAATGTTATGACCCAGTTTTTACAATTTTTTCTCAACTCTTCTGGTTATTGTTATTATTTGCCAGTCTGCTGGTATTATACATCAATCTAATCCCAACTTTATGATTCTAATTTGAAGTCAAATAGGTAAAGATGCCAAGGGATGCAAACAAAAAAGTCATTATGTAAAATCAATTTTCTCATGAAAATGAATGACATTTGGCGAGTCATAATAATAATAATAATATTATTATCATCATAAAGTAAAAACAATTAAATAGGTGACCTGCAATTAAAAGCCTAACTAGAGTAAAAGATTTAGGTTAAACCTGGTTTAAGCACTTGCTTCTGGCAAACAAGAATGACCCTAGTATTGAAATATCTAATTCTCTGTGAACACCAACATGAAGTAGGCAACTGACGAGGTCCGCTCCTTGCCCCGCTGGGGTCGGAAAGTTTCAGTAGGGGACAGGATAGGGGATGAGCCGACGTTCAACTTCTATAATGCCCATATTTGAGGTGCTTTCATACCGGAAATGAGTCGGAAATGAGAC
Source organism: Protonemura montana (assembly GCA_947568835.1). NCBI lineage: Eukaryota > Metazoa > Arthropoda > Insecta > Plecoptera > Nemouridae > Protonemura > Protonemura montana. Next base: position 1,199,937 of record OX387609.1, read on the forward strand.
GTAGAGGTGGTGAAGGGTGCAAGGGGCAAGGGTGGATGAGGGGGGGGGGGGGGTAGCACCCTATCTACAAGGATCCGACACCTAGCGCTCGACGACGACGAGCGGAGGTCGCTCGGACTCAATTAGCGAGGGAGGAAACGTGGAATTAAAAGAGTAATTACGACTTCACCGAGCGCGGGTGAATAGGGATTAGGATAGGTTTTACTGCTACGGTGCAGAGTCACTCGCGTGGCAAGGACGGTGCTCAATTTGATAGACCGTCTGGAATTGAGAATTTACGCTCATTTCGATGTAAATACGTTTGGGGGATTTAATTTTGGTAGTCGAACAAGTGGGTTAACCGCTCGGTGGTTTTAAATGCGGCTGACAAAAGGTTTGAGAAGAGAAAACAGTTAAAAGATGTCAATATTTCAGAATGAAGTTTCTGTTTTCCTTCGTTTCCTGTTTGCCTATCTCAAGTGATTCAGAGACTCCTTTGCAGTCAAAATTTGAAGCTGGACGCCGAGAAATTTTGCAATCTTTATCGGTTCTACTGGTAATAACAATCACATTTTCCTGTCAAAAGTTATTTGTAACGTTATTCGAGACTCTCATGATGCTACCTTCACTATCAGTGGTTGTCAGGGAAATCAAGACACAAAACAATGGCGAGATAAAAACAAAAATGACACAAATGTCATATGCAGTATCTTGCATCTCAACATCTCTGTCGAATACTGTAAGATTCCCGCGTCTTTCGATGCTAAAATTGAGAGAAATCTCGTTTTTTATTTTTAGATCTGTCTGTCTATTTGAAGATTGTCGCACGAAACGAGCATTCCTTTAGTGAAAATGTCTCCAGCGACTTGCTAATCAGGTTCGATGCCCGAGCGAGACGAATCGATTCGTTCCAGTCAGTTTTTCGTTCGCAAAATGAACCGTGGAGCAGGCAAAAAAAATTAACAAAATAAAGGCAAGTCACTTAATCAGAATAAATTTGCCGAAACTGAAATGGCCGTCAAGCAATCTGGTTTTTCAATCAGGAACTTGAAGATCGAGTCGATGGGGTGAGAAACGGGACCAGTTTCTTGAAGCAATCTTCGCTTCTTTGCCCTGAAAGCATGTAATTCAGTTCTGCTTGCAATGAGATAACAGCTGAACGAGGTGGTGTCAAAGCAAGCAATTAGAATACTGGCTGCAAGTTATTATGATTTCAAATGTCAACTCGTTGGACACATTATCTCTCCTCTAAACTGTCACAAGAATAACAAGAAACTTGCAATTGGTCAGAGTATAGGCAAGCATGTCTGATTTTTCTCAAATTTCTTAGAGAATTTTGAAAAAAAAAATAGCCAAAGCTTTAATCCAGCCACCCTTGGTCATTGCTTGAACGCAAAACAAAAAAAAAACCTTCATACTTTGAAGACAAATTTGAGCCAAGTCTGGCAAAGCAGAGTAAGTGTCCATTAGCAAGCAAGCAAGTCCAAGTGTACGCTGAGGTCGCAAGAAGTGGTCCATGCTAGAAGATTAAGACATGCTGGGGCGACTAAACCCCCCCCCCCTTCACCCAACCTCCTCGACAAGAGGAAGTCGCTACGCTAGCGCTGGCCGCTCAGCGCGGTCTTTTTGCAAAGCGCAATCCATCAGCGGACGCCGCGACGCCGACGCCGAGCGTAAAACCGTCTCGCTGATAAAGCATGACAAATGAGAGGTACAGTCGGTGCCAAGAGGCGGTGCTTGATGAGGGAGGGGGGGGGGGGGGGGGGGGGTGTCAATGTCTGCAATAAATGAACTAGAGTTAAGAAATAAGTCTAGCTCCACCAATTTAAGCCTAGCTCCACCAGTTTAAGTCTAGCTCCACCAATTTAAGCCAAGCTCCACCAGTTTAAGCCTAGCTCCACCAATTTAAGCCTAGCTCCACCAATTTAAGTCTAGCTCCAGCAATTTAAGTCTAGCTCCACCAATTTAAGCCAAACGCCACCAGTTTAAGCCTAGCTCCACCAATTTAAGTCTAGCTCCACCAATTTAAGTCCAGCGCCACCAATTTAAGCCTAGCTCCACCAATTTAAGCCAAGCTCCACCAGTTTAAGCCTAGCTCCACCAATTTAAGCCTAGCTCCACCAATTTAAGTCTAGCTCCACCAATTTATGCCTAGCTCCACCAATTTATGCCTAGCTCCACCAATTTAAGCCTAGCTCCACCAATTTAAGCCTAGCTCCACCAATTTAAGCCTAGCTCCACCAATTTAAGCCTAGCTCCACCAATTTAAGTCTAGCTCCACCAATTTAAGCCTAGCTCCACCAATTTAAGCCTAGCTCCACCAATTTAAGCCTAGCTCCACCAATTTAAGCCGACCCTCAAGCAGCTCGCAAGTGATTAACACCGCAAGGGTAATTACCCTCGACGCAATTAAAGCCAAGACATAAATATGCGTCCACATTTTTGTCAATTATAAAATGTCCAGTTGTTGACATGGGTCAGGTTTACAGAGCAATACTGTGCTACGCTCAAAGATTAATTCACAAAACGCGAAGGTTTCACAGGCCATAAAGAACCAGCACACGTGACATCTTCTCATTTTCATATTTTAGTCATTTTGCCGACTCGCCGGGTCGTGCGATGAAACGATGCGTTTTAGTTTCAAAAATTATCTCTGCCCTTCATTAAGTTTAGCATTCAGGGGAAATATCTAAGTTCATTTTTGTACAAGAAAATATTTTACCTGCTCGATACGAATTACAGTCGGTGAATCTCATGATGGGCCAAACAAACTGGAAGGCTGAATTATTTTAGAGAAAATGTGACAGATTTTTCTGTGTAGTTTCTAACGGCTGTTCACCAAATTGCACGTGATTTTCGATATGACGCCAGTAAGTGCAAAGACCATCAACATTAAATCTTGTCTTGGTCTTCGTTCAAAGTGCTCAAATATTGCGTCCTCGTCCTCGTTCTCATCGAACAGAATCTTCAGCCAATCATTATCCAGCCGGTAACCGTCACGTGCTAGACTATTAAAATTCGCAGCCGCCATTTTGTCAACGCGTACCCCTTCACAAATTAGGCCGGGAAGTGCGGAACACCATGGTTTTTATTGCCCGGTACCTCAATCCTTCACAACCCTTCTATTTGTCGGGAGAAAATGTTCAAAAGCCCTATTAGAGAGGCAGCAGTAAAAAGCGTCGAGCACGGATTGAGAAGGGTTCATTTGGAATTTCTTCCTTCCTGATTACCGAACGCTTGTGTTGCTCCAGTTTAAGATTGCTATGAGCAAAGGTGCGTCATTTGAAAATGTCGGTCTAGATTTTCAACTGCTAATCGTGCCAGTCTTGATGATGATGATTATTTGGTGTTTAACTCAGCACTGTTTTGACATCTGGCCATGTGGATCTGGTTTAATGGCGTCGGTGAATGAGTGGATGATGATGGTGAACGTAACCTAGCCTAGAAGAGAGAAGCGGGTCTGGTTTAAAGGTGCTGGTTATGCAGCTGGTCGGTGCCATTTCTTAGTGTCGTGGACGTTTCATGCATCGGCATTTATTTATTTATTTTTTTTTATTTAAGTCAAAAAGTTCTCATACTGTAGGTATACCTATGCAGCAGAACGTACAGACTATTTTTAAGAATTAAAACTAAGTACTATACAAAGCTAACGTTAAGAAGTCTTTGTTAAAACTAACTGACCGGTTAACCACGATGATATCAGATGGAGACACCGTCGTTTCGAGTGTTAAGAAATAAGATTTAGTTATTTCTCACAGATTACTCGCATTTGAGACTGGTTCATACTCAATTAATCTTTATTAAAGCTAACGTCAACGATTGATGTTCGCCAGCGCCATCGGGTGGCAGCTACCGTTACCACGTGTTGCCAGCCTCGTTTGCTCAGCAGCAAGCGCCATCGGGTGGCACCTACCGTTACCACGTGTTGCCGGCCTCGTTTGCTCAGCAGCAAGTGCCATCGTGTGGCACCTACCGTTACCACGTGTTGCCGGCCTCGTTTGCTCGGCAGCAAGTGCCATCGGGTGGCACCTACCGTTACCACGTGTTGCCAGCCTCGTTTGCTCAGCAGCAAGCGCCATCGGGTGGCACCTACCGTTACCACGTGTTGCCGGCCTCGTTTGCTCAGCAGCAAGTGCCATCGGGTGGCACCTACCGTTACCAAGTGTTGCCGGCCTCGTTTGCTCAGCAGCAAGTGCCATCGGGTGGCACCTACCGTTACCAAGTGTTGCCGGCCTCGTTTGCTCAGTAGAAAGTTTAAAATTAGTGCTGGGGTTCTGACTAAACCTAACCAAAGAGGCGGTAAGTTATTTATGAATTAAAATGTTCTAGCGAAATCACTCAGGGCCAAAATGAATTGAGAGTGCAAGTTGGTAAAATGTTTAATAAACTTTCCACTCCGTTCAGTTCACCAGGAAATCGAGTTCGACTTCTATCAGCATTTTTTAACGAGATTATATTTGATAATTGTTTTGAAGTTGAAGCCCTCACCGATGGTAACTTTCCCCGGCGTACTTGTTAATAAACCACCAAGCTTGTGCAATGAGCGACGCAGTTGTAATGTAATAGAGTTAAAATTGTGAAGGAAATGAAGTTATCTAGGGGAGAGTGGCGACCAGCGGGCGACCAGTCGGCGGAAGTGGGCGACGGAAATTGCCATCTCGCCATCGAGAGGTACTTTGTATGACCTAGTTTTAAGCTTGCAGAATCCGGGACAGGTTGCGACGTAGCACCGCCTTGCAAATCGTTTCTCAAGTGTTTCATCTCACGAAGGGTTATTAATTTGTTCCCAATTAGCCGTGAGATTTGCACGCAGAGAAAAGGTTTCGAGACGCTTGAAGTTAAGTTAGGCTCCCTCGTAACCAAGAGGCGTTTTGTTATTTTGTTCTTAGCGCAAAATTATGTCTTCTGTTCCCTGAACATGTCCCAACTTTGAAGAAATAGACTGCGACTGTAAAACGGTATTTCTGTTTAAAATTCGAGTGTATTTCCGCTCCTAAAAACACGGCCTTCTGTCTGCAGACGGGGGCAAAGTTGTCACCTATTAGAAGCTTGGTGACTGACAGTTCAGCCAGAGAACGTCTTGGTTGTCGTTATATCAGAAATCACCTCGTGTTTTAGCCACGAGGCCAGAAGATCACCGGGACAAAGTTCCAGGTAATGTTGATTACAAAAGTTAGCTCGCGATCGATGTAAATCAATTGAAAACAGTTTATTCTTTCAAATCTGATTAGTTCTGTTCAGGCTCGTGAAGCGTCAGCGGGTTGGCAACGCGGTTCTGAGTGAAGTTTGGCAACATTTCTCTGTCGTTGATTTTTCTTTTTGAAATACCACTCTACAACCTTCAACTTGTTGAGCTTGCTTGTCAAGAAAATTGATAATATATTCATCTTATCTCGAACGTCCTCTAAGATACGTTGTGCAAGTGCCAAAAAATGTACTGACTTGACTCGGGCTCCTTATGGGATGGACATGACGTCTAGAGCCGATTTCATCTTCCAGAGCGGTATTAACTTTACTAGCTGTGTTAGTTATTTTTGTATCCCAAATCTTGCAAGGCGCCTCCAGAGATGCTCCAGTTGTTTGTAAAGTCGGGCATCTTAAGTTATCCTGTTTCTCGTCTGGATGTGTGCAAGAGGATGATGATTTTATTCCAAGCTCCCGATAAAGCGCTGTTCCAGAGTCTTGAGAATCATAATGTGGAACGTTCCGTTGCCAATGGCCGAGTCCGATTGCTTTTTATTAGATTGTCTGCAAAGGGGGAGGGCGAAAATCGCTTCCCATAAGTCAGTTTGTTGAATTAACATTTAGATCACTTGGGGATGGACCTCGGGAAATGTGTTTTGTTGAGTTGCTTACAGAAACATGTGATTCTCGGTAGGAAAAGCGTGACCAGGGAAATACAATTTGGTATCCGTATCAGAGAATTACGGTCTCAAAGGGTTTTGTTGTGAGGGAAATTGTGATTCTTGATTTCATGTTAATTGGGGAACAAAAATAGCATAATTTTTTGCTATTTTTTTATTTATTTTAACAAATTGTTCGAAGAAATCCAAGTCATGTGTTTTGAGTAAAAATACTTATAAAATCTAAATATAGGCATTCAAGGATTGCCGTTTGCGGGTCAGTAAAACATCAGAGACTCGGGAAATGATTTCGAAGAAAACCTACTTCGTCTCATGGCATGTAGTTCAAATTGGAGTAATTTTAATGATACAAATATTATTAAGATGCTGTAGAAAATATCTTCTCGGTGTATATTTGTTTGATTTAATTTATAATATTCTTGTGAATACAGATTTGCTTTAAGTACGTGCACTTTGTGAAGCGGGTTCGCAAATAAGAAGACAACGTCAATCAAATTAACAAAGTTTCTTTGAACAACTCAAGTTGGCTCACGTCAAACGGTGAAATTGTTGGCAAATTTAAACAAAAACAATTCCAACAACAAATCGCATCTTGAAAATACATTTGATTTGTTAGTTTTTTTGCCAATTAGTTGAAAAAAAGAAGAAGATTATGATTGATTTTGATTTCCTTAAGGTTTTGAGAGCAATTGGTGTACGATTCTTGTGGTTTTACTGTAAATGCTCTTTCATAAAAGGTTTTTGTCCAAGAAAGTACTTTTTTATAACTAAAAACCCACCACAAAAGAGAACAAAAACCAAAAAAACCACAAACACCATCAATAGTTTTGTAAGATGTTGTAATCCTGACCGCAAGCCTTGAATAAAGAAATGTTGTGGACCAATTCTCAACGTGGTCTCCTAATAACACCTGCATTACAATGTAATCTTATTTAAATTGCAAACGCTTGCAATGCGCGGAAATATTATAATATAGTGTTATTAATAATAAAATAACACCTGCAAATCGTTATCGCGAGCCGATTCTACTGCGTTTAAACACAAATGAAAGCACATCTCCTCTTAGCAGTGACTGGCAATTTGTTCCCACCGCTTTACGTCCCGTTCACGTTATAGATACGATGCCTACCAAACGCCCCCCCTGTTTGACTCCAGAACAGAGCGAACAGAGACTCCTGGCTTAAGTCTGGCTTCGTGCACTGCATGTCAAACAATCAGACCCGATGTTCTTCCTGCGTACAAACGCACATATCTACGCACATATGCTCACGCACACGCTGGGAAAATGATATCATATTTAATGGAGTTTTTCCGACTTTTCCCGAGTGAATTTCCCCACGGGCCTAGTGGATAATAACTGCCGGCGATAGTTTCACGCGATGGCTTATGTACCACAACATTCAAGTTTTTATTATTATTGTTTTGTTGTTTTGTTGTTTTTAGAGTAAAATGTTTGAAAGACGTCACGTTTTATGATAGGAGTGAAACGAGAATTGAGATCTTTATGAATTCATGAGGTAGTTTTCTGTGTTGGACGCGAAGGTAAGGTTTGTGGTGCTACGCTTTAGCTTGCCTTGCTCTTGCGGGTAATAAGAGTTGCTCTAACTTGACTTGCTCTTGCGGGTAATAAGAGTTGCTCTAACTTGACTTGCTCTTGCGGGTAATAAGAGTTGCTCTAACTTGACTTGCTCTTGCGGGTAATAAGAGTTGCTCTAACTTGACTTGCTCTTGCGGGTAATAAGAGTTGCTCTAACTTGACTTGCTCTTGCGGGTAATAAGAGTTGCTCTAACTTGACTTGCTCTTGCGGGTAATAAGAGTTGCTCTAACTTGCCTTGCTCTTGCGGGTAACAAGAGTTGCTCTAACTTGCCTTGCTCTTGCGGGTAATAAGAGTTGCTCTAACTTGACTTGCTCTTGCGGGTAATAAGAGTTGCTCTAACTTGACTTGCTCTTGGGGGTAATAAGAGTTGCTCTAACTTGACTTGCTCTTGCGGGTAACAAGAGTTGCTCTAACTTGACTTGCTCTTGCGGGTAATAAGAGTTGCTCTAACTTGACTTGCTCTTGCGGGTAATAAGAGTTGCTCTAACTTGACTTGCTCTTGCGGGTAACAAGAGTTGCTCTAACTTGACTTGCTCTTGCGGGTAATAAGAGTTGCTCTAACTTGACTTGCTCTTGCGGGTAATAAGAGTTGCTTTAACTTGACTTGCTCTTGCGGGTAATAAGAGTTGCTCTAACTTGACTTGCTCTTGCAGGTAATAAGAGTTGCTCTAACTTGACTTGCTCTTGCGGGTAATAAGAGTTGCTCTAACTTGACTTGCTCTTGCGGGTAATAAGAGTTGCTCTAACTTGCCTTGCTCTTGCGGGTAATAAGAGTTGCTCTAACTTGCCTTGCTCTTGCAGGTAATAAGAGTTGCTCTAACTTGACTTGCTCTTGCGGGTAATAAGAGTTGCTCTAACTTGACTTGCTCTTGCGGGTAATAAGAGTTGCTCTAACTTGACTTGCTCTTGCGGGTAATAAGAGTTGCTCTAACTTGACTTGCTCTTGCGGGTAATAAGAGTTGCTCTAACTTGACTTGCTCTTGCGGGTAATAAGAGTTGCTCTAACTTGACTTGCTCTTGCGGGTAATAAGAGTTGCTCTAACTTGACTTGCTCTTGCGGGTAATAAGAGTTGCTCTAACTTGACTTGCTCTTGCGGGTAATAAGAGTTGCTTTAACTTGACTTGCTCTTGCGGGTAATAAGAGTTGCTCTAACTTGACTTGCTCTTGCGGGTAATAAGAGTTGCTCTAACTTGACTTGCTCTTGCGGGTAATAAGAGTTGCTCTAACTTACTTTCAAGCTCTAGTTTCGAGGATGAAGGGAAACTAGAAAACATGTTCGACACAAGAGTGGAAAGTAATTTAATATCGGATAATATTATGCATGAAGGTGAACGGATGAGAAAATCAAATATTTTCTTTCCTAAAAACCAGAACAAGGTAAAACCTATGTGGAACGTTCTTAAAAGGTTCGAGTGCCCGGTTGTGCACCGATTTGTGAGTGGTTTTAAATATTCCAAGTAAATATTCGATTGAAAGCATTGTCCTCGCACTAAACAATTTATAAGTGTAACTCCCATTTTTTTTTTAGAGAATCATCAGTTTTATTTGTGAATAACTGAAATCCTCTCTTCCAGCATCTTCCGGTGTACGATGACTAAAATCCCGGAGACCAACTCTCTGCTGCAGAAGTCCCGATTGCCGCTCGGAATCCTCATCCACCCGTTCAAAGATCTAAACGTGAGTCGCTGATTTGTTACCCATTATTTTCTGGATAAAAGTTAAGCAACACTGCGCTGGGTCGGGTATTGGATGAGTGACCATCATACACATGACCAGTTCTGTTCGGGAGAGAGGTTGGAGGGATGAAAGTTAAGCAACACTGCGCTGGGTCAGGTATTGGATGGGTGACCATCATACACATGACCAGTTCTGTTCGGGAGAGAGGTTGGAGAGATGAAAGTTAAGCAACACTGCGCTGGGTCAGGTATTGGATGGGTGACCATCATACACATGACCAGTTCTGTCCGGGACAGAGGTTGGAGGGATGAAAGTTAAGCAACACTGCGCTGGGTCAGGTATTGCAAGGGTGACCATTATACACATGACCAGTTCTGTTCGGGAGAGAGGTTGGAGGGATGAAAGTTAAGCAACACTGCGCTGAGTCAGGTATTGGATGGGTGACCATCATACACATGACCAGTTCTGTTCGGGAGAGAGGTTGGAGGGATGAAAGTTAAGCAACACTGTGCTGGGTCAGGTATTGGATGGATAACCATCATACACATGACCAGTTCTGTTCGGGAGAGAGGTTGGAGGGATGAAAGTTAAGCAACACTGTGCTGGGTCAGGTATTGGATGGGTGACCATCATACACATGACCAGTTCTGTTCGGGTGAGAGGTTGGAGGGATGAAAGTTAGTACAGCAACTTCACTCGCCTTGCTTATCAACCTCTCGACAGCATGGATTTGTGAAGGAATCCTGTTGTTCGCGTTGTACCGTCCTTCGGACAGCGGTCACCTTGGTCTTCGACAGGAGTAGGCTACGTGCCGGCACCGGGTTTTCCCTCCTCCCTTCTAGGCTAGGTTAAGTTCATCATCATCCACTCATTCACAGACGCCATTAGACCAGTGCCACATGGCTCGTTGACAAAACAATGCGTCTTTAAACACAATGATCAATTGTGTACGCGATATTTATGTGAATTGTTTGTTCCCCTCCAATACATTGGCTTCCTGGAAACGTCAGACGCTTGCCAACGCGGCAACTTAAAATGTCGCGAGCTTCGATTTCAGCCAATCGCAACGTAGCGACGTTGCCAAATGTAATGTCGCCGATCAGAAACATCGAAAGTGAACTTCACAAAATGTCGGCGCTTGTTTTCTTGTGATATTGGATCGTACATTTTTTCTTTGCCATGAACGTCGGTCGCTTGGGTTTTTTTTTTTAAAAGTTCAGCCTGATTTTGTTTTGCTTGTTTTTGGAGAAGGTCAGCGCAAAATGAGCTGACGTAGAATGGTGTAAGTGGTCGTCGACCCAACGATAACCTGATCGGCAATTGGGAGGTCCCGGGTTCGTATCCCGGTCTAGCTCCCCTTCCATCATTCACTTGCTGGTTTCAGCTTCCAAGTGGAAAAAACCAGAAAAACTAGAAACCTTGCATCTTATATTTGGCCCTCTTTAAAACAATCTTTTAACGCTGAATCTATTAACAACTGACATATTACCATCTTGGCTCAGATCCAAAGAGCAGAGTTATGCTTTACCCTAAAGTTGAAATATAATCAGCCAATCACAGACGTTGTTTCCTGATATTCAAGGTTTGTTACCAGAGTGATAACAACGTTATCTAAAATTGTTTGCAAATTAAGCGAAGCATTCTTACGGCCAACTAAAATATCGAATAATTACAGACCAACGCAAAGATGAACGGAAATTACCTGACTAGTTTTTTCTTTAAATGTTGGTATTTTTGTTTCGGTTAGAGTTATAAAGTTTACTGGATCTAATGAGCTGATAAACAAAGCTTCCTGGATCAATTCTTTAACCAAAACAAGGTTAAAAAGCGGCAAATCGCCTATGACTTAATTACCTCACCTCGACCATGTTTTATGAAATTGGCAACACTGCGCCGAACCTTACCTGCGGGTAGTCCCCGAACTTGGTCTGGTAGTCGAACACGTATAGGTACGAGTTCCTGCGTGCGGCCGAGTGTAGGTCGGCGGTGTGTACGATGGGGGCGACCACCTGAGCATCGCTCAACGCCTCCAGGGTTTCATCCCGTATGTTGATTGGGTGCTGCACGGGGCGCTCCCAGTCGGTGTACTCGTTGACGATCGTAGCGAGGATCTCGGACAGATGATACCTTCGAGGAAAGAATGTTGAGGTTAGGTTAGAATATCCTTCTTGTAAATATGGGGCGGATTTCTGCCTAAAATAGCTGTTTTAGAAGAAATCTGATTTAAATTTGCAAACGCTTGCAATGCGCGGGGTATTTTATTATTATCAACACTATAACCGTCTCAAAAATTGATGGCCAAACGCGGACTCGAACCCCGATCTCCACCTGTCGCGGGTGTTGCTCTAACCAATTGAGCTACTTGGACACTGGCTTTTTGAGAGGTTTTTAGTGAATTTGATGAGAATGACGGATCTCCAAGGAGTAGAACCAAGAGGCTGTGAATACTCACAGTCACTCTGATTCCAGTGACGCCAGTGTCCAAGTAGCTCAATTGGTTAGAGCAACACTTGATTTTATCTGAGTTAAATTGCAAATGTTTGTAATATATTTTATTTTTATATTTTACAATGAACACTTCTACCATCAATTTTTGAGACGGTAGTAATTTTCATAATATGAAAGAAAAGTCTCCTGAACGCAACCCGCAGAGCAAACGTGGCTCCTACACCTCGTGCCCCTGAACGCAACCCGCAAAGCAAACCCGACTCCTCCACCTCGTGCCCCTGAACGCAACCCGCAAAGCAAACCCGGCTCCTCCACCTCGTGCCCCTGAACGCAACCCGCACAGCAAACGCGGCTCGTGCATTAAAATCTCCTAAACGCAACCCGCATAGCAAACCAAAGTTACGACTCATCTGGCATTTGGTTCTTTTGAAAACAAATGAAGCGCCCCGATTTCTTCTCTCCTCCCTTCTAGGCTAGGTCACCCTTTAGCTCCTGAATCTATGAACAAACCTGTAAGTGTTCCTGACAAAGGTTCTGAGAATCTTCGACCTTCTGTCCGCCTCGATCCCGTACTGAACGTCATCCCCAGTGAACAAACCTGTAAGTGTTCCTGACAAAGGTTCTGAGAATCTTCGACCTTCTGTCCGCCTCGATCCCGTACTGAACGTCATCCCCAGTGAACAAACCTGTAAGTGTTCCTGACAAAGGTTCTGAGAATCTTCGACCTTCTGTCCGCCTCGATCCCGTACTGAACGTCATCCCCAGTGAACAAACCTGTAAGTGTTCCTGACAAAGGTTCTGAGAATCTTCGACCTTCTGTCCGCCTCGATCCCGTACTGAACGTCATCCCCAGTGAACAAACCTGTAAGTGTTCCTGACAAAGGTTCTGAGAATCTTCGACCTTCTGTCCGCCTCGATCCCGTACTGAACGTCATCCCCAGTGAACAAACCTGTAAGTGTTCCTGACAAAGGTTCTGAGAATCTTCGACCTTCTGTCCGCCTCGATCCCGTACTGAACGTCATCCCCAGTGAACAAACCTGTAAGTGTTCCTGACAAAGGTTCTGAGAATCTTCGACCTTCTGTCCGCCTCGATCCCGTACTGAACGTCATCCCCAGTGAACAAACCTGTAAGTGTTCCTGACAAAGGTTCTGAGAATCTTCGACCTTCTGTCCGCCTCGATCCCGTACTGAACGTCATCCCCAGTGAACAAACCTGTAAGTGTTCCTGACAAAGGTTCTGAGAATCTTCGACCTTCTGTCCGCCTCGATCCCGTACTGAACGTCATCGCCAGTGAACAAACCTGTAAGTGTTCCTGACAAAGGTTCTGAGAATCTTCGACCTTCTGTCCGCCTCGATCCCGTACTGAACGTCATCCCCAGTGAACAAACCTGTAAGTGTTCCTGACAAAGGTTCTGAGAATCTTCGACCTTCTGTCCGCCTCGATCCCGTACTGAACGTCATCCCCAGTGAACAAACCTGTAAGTGTTCCTGACAAAGGTTCTGAGAATCTTCGACCTTCTGTCCGCCTCGATCCCGTACTGAACGTCATCCCCAGTGAACAAACCTGTAAGTGTTCCTGACAAAGGTTCTGAGAATCTTCGACCTTCTGTCCGCCTCGATCCCGTACTGAACGTCATCCCCAGTGAACAAACCTGTAAGTGTTCCTGACAAAGGTTCTGAGAATCTTCGACCTTCTGTCCGCCTCGATCCCGTACTGAACGTCATCGCCAGTGAACAAACCTGTAAGTGTTCCTGACAAAGGTTCTGAGAATCTTCGACCTTCTGTCCGCCTCGATCCCGTACTGAACGTCATCCCCAGTAAAAGCAAAGTAGGACTCAGCCTTGACGACGCCGAGGAGAAGATCGTAGCGGGACAAGCGTGAGATGACGTTCTTCCGGAGGAGGACGTTGAGAGGACTCGGTCGATGGCTCGGTGGTACCGGCCGAAGAGGTTCACTGCTCCCAAACCTCTCGCTGGAAGGAAGGAGAAGATCGCCTGGTTAGATCGCCATGGTAACAATCTCTGAAAAGCTGCAAATACCGTCTTTCAATAGGGAAATCTCTTGAAATCTCTCTCTCATGAAATCTCTCTCAATCTCCAGACATAATTTTTTATAATCCAATTTTGAATAAAATATCTCTGTTTAAAATGTTTGCGTTTGAATCTCGTACGGAAAACGAGGGTCGCCATTTTTTATGACGTACCTTTAGTGAAATCTGACGTCAAACATCGTCAAGAAACAGAAGCGAACGCAAAGGAGACAACAAAATGACGTCAGAACAGAATTTCTGACGTCACAGCCCGTTTTCATCCCGCCACGAGAATTCATATTTTAGCCATTCTTAAAACAAATATAAATAGAAAAGTTATGATCGGATTATAAAAAGAAAAAATACGTCAGATTTTATATTAAACGCGTATTTGAAGACAATGATAATAATTAAATAATAATCTTAAGGAGATTTCCCTGTTGGCCGTTTTTTATCTTTGTACGTGCAAACCTCTTATGTGGATTCCGCCTCTGGAAACGACGCTTTAACACGACAATAAAATGCACTTACTTCTGGTTGTTCTGCGGCGGGTCGTCGATGTCGATGACCACGCCATCTATGGACGGTCCGAAGGGACTACTGAAGTCAGGGTTGAGTATTGGCGTGCTAAGCAGCATCTCTAGCGGTCGATCTCGAAGACATTTGAGCAGGTGGGGCGTGGGCAAGTCGGGTGAACAGTTGGCGTTGCGTGCGACGGCTTGCGCATAGTGTGCCGGATTCTCTACCAGAGCCCACGGACTCAATGCCGAGCCGCTCATGAGGATCGCACGGTGGAACAGCAAACCTGAAAGTAGCGACGAATGTTATATGACTTTTAGAATTGAGCCTGTTTTTCAGTAGATTTTGCACTGAAATAATCATCAAATACACTAAAATCGTCTCAAAAAGCCAGTGTCCAAGTAGCTTAATTGGTTAGAGTAACACCCGCGACAGTTGAAGATCGGGGTCCAAGTAGCTTAATTGGTTAGAGCAACACCCGCGACAGATGGAGATCGGGGTCCAAGTAGCTTAATTGGTTAGAGCAACACCCGCGACAGATGGAGATCGGGGTTCGAGTAGCTTAATTGGTTAGAGTAACACCCGCGACAGGTGGAGATCGGGGTCCAAGTAGCTCAATTGGTTAGAGCAAAACCCGTGACAGGTGGAGATCGGGGTCCAAGTAGTTCAATTGGTTAGAGCAACACCCGTGACAGGTGGAGATCGGGGTTTAAGTCCCCGTTATAGTATTCATAATAGCAAAAGTTTCCAAAATGGTTATTGTTCGTGCTAATTGAAGTTGTCTTCACTGAATAATTAAACAAATGTGTGATTACGAGTTTGAAAAATAAAACCAGATCTAAACTAGGGTAGGTACCTATATTAACGCATTAGGAAAGATCTCAAAGTCGTTTGACTTTCCAAGTCTTATGGGATTTATAGAGCTGTAGTGAATAGCTGATACTTCAATTCACATTTATTAGCTTTTTTACAATAATAGTAATTTTAGTTGAGTGACATGAGACTTGTTTTAAAGTGAAACAATGCCACGATATTTTAGTAACGCAGCAATAAACGGAATAAATCGGTGTACGCAGCGGTGAAACGCCACAACAAGGGGCGACAAAATAACCGAAATCATTTGCCAAATTGTCCGCAATCACGTAACACCGAACCGAATTCCGTCCACGAATCCCGTCTGCGCACTTTTCTTTCACTTTTCCCGAATAATCCAGAGCGACGGTCCGATTGAATATACGCACATCGAACCATTGTGTGTCCACGAAGAAGAAAAAGAAAACGCTGATCTTTCCCACAGATTTCCAGTGACTTCGGCTCTGACATCTCAAGTCTAAAAATTAGTTCGCATCCATTTAATGCAACCTTCCTCAACCCTTGCAAAGTCACGCACAATTGAAAAGAAAAGAAAATGCTATCTTTTCAATTTTCCGCTTTTCACGGCCTGAACAATTCAACGGTCGAGATCGAGAATAGAGGGCGCAATGACTCGATTTCTAAATCCATTCAGAGCATGTCTCTTTAGGGGAAGCGTTGGTGTTCTGTACCTGCCTCCGCCATCTCTAGGTCCTGCCATTGCCTGATGTCAGTTGCCTATAATGTAAGCCTAGACTGTGCTTAGCTCTTTTGTCTTGCCTTGACAGGTGGTCTAAGACCCTCGTCATGCGAGGCCGATGCTCTCGCGGGGTCCTACCTTCGAACCGCTAGCCGGTGAAGTGGAAAGAGAAATTTCGTGGTTTAGGTGAGAGATTTTTTAACATAATTGGAGATTATAAAAAGTTTTTTGAGGTTTTTTTTAGGTTAGTGCTAGCTATTTTCTAGTAATTTGTAGCAAGATGAAAAAGCAATTAATTTTCTAAATGGGTTCCGAAAGCTTAATGAAGGGAAAATTATTTTATAATAGTTTTTTTTAATAGACGAACGATTTTTAAGAAACATTTTCTTAATTTCAAAGAAAGTGTTCGCTATTGAAGTGGATTTCCAGATAAGTGTTAAATCGTGAAATGGAATTACAACTGGTAGGCATTTAAACGTGATGGGTGAACGGGCCGAAACGTGCAATATTTGTGGAAATAAAGATTGACATGAATTCCATGCAGCCGTCAAGTCATGAAGTAATGAAGTCATGAAGTCATGAAGTTGTCACGTTGACATTTATCCCCTAACATGCTCTAGACCAACTATTTGACGGACCTGACACCTCGTAAGGAAAGAACCAACAACCAGCTCACCTCACACTCGACGCTTCTTGCCAACAAAATCAATAAATCAAACGGTTTACCTCCAAGAAATATTTACCAAACATAAACAACGTCTCGCTTGTGATCTAATATCTAAAGTCTATGTTATGGTCTTTTTATATAAAGACCATGAACATTTCAGCGCATGAAACTCCAAGCTTAAAGCTGAATTCGAATAATCTTGGTTTCTGCACTTAGTTGTTTCTAGCAAAATGTAAATCGGGACAGCCATGGAAATGACATTTGCGGATTTAAAAATTTTCTACCAGATACAATTTTGGGCTTGGGGCTAATTGATAACTGGCCACAAATAGACAACAACGTTCAACACTAAGCACTTTTTTTTTAAAAAAATAGTGCCAATTATCTAAGAGAGACAACAAAATCCCACTTTCGTGATATTCACCCATATGGTCGGTCTTAAGTCTATTTGGTCTATAAGACTTTATAATAAAGTCTTATGGTCTTGAGTTGGACTTGCCATCGGGAACTGCACTAGAGGTCATCAGGAAGTTGACGCAAGCCGCGCCCGTGCCGTGCCCCGCCAAGGTTACGTTGGTGGGGTCTCCGCCGAAGACAGCGATGTTCTCCTGAAGCCAGTGCAGGGCAGCGATCTGATCCATCAGTCCGTAGTTGGCGGGGGACCGCAGTTGAGGGTCGGTGTTCGCGTTCAGGAATCCTGTAGATATTTAGATACATATATTAAACACAGAAATTAATGCCTGGTTGAAGATGAGGATGATCATGAACCTAATCATGTCGTATCAGGAGCATATCTTTAAACTCCTGGAGAAATGATTGAACATTTTACATCAGCTTTGAAGGGAAACAAAGGTAGAACCCAACTAAACAGACTCCCTTATCTTCACCTTTACATGAATTACGGTGACCAGAGATGGTGTTTTTTTTTTTTAACTTGGCTATACATCATTTCTGCTTTGCTCCCCCATCCTGGTCTCAGTTGCTTTAGCTTAGGAAAGGCCAGGATAAGATGAGTAAGGTGAGGGTTGGTTGTGTTTGGTCAGGTTAAGGTAAGGTAAGGGTTGGTTATGTTTGGTTAGGTTAAGGTAAGGTAAGGGTTGGTAGTGTTTGGTTAGGTTAAGGTAAGGTAAGGGTTGGTTGTGTTTGGTCAGGTTAAGGTAAGGTAAGGGTTGGTAGTGTTTGGTTAGGTTAAGGTAAGGTAAGGGTTGGTTGTGTTTGGTCAGGTTACGGTAAGGTAAGGGTTGGTAGTGTTTGGTCAGGTTAAGGTATGGTAAGGGTTGGTTATGTTTGGTCAGGTTAAGGTAAGGTAAGGGTTGGTTATGTTTGGTCAGGTTAAGGTAAGGTAAGGGTTGGTAGTGTTTGGTCAGGTTAAGGTAAGGTAAGGGTTGGTAGTGTTTGGTTAGGTTAAGGTATGGTAAGGGTTGGTAGTGTTTGGTCAGGTTACGGTAAGGTAAGGGTTGGTTATGTTTGGTCAGTTCAGTTTTGCAGCTAGCGCCAAATCAATAACAGGGAAATGATCCAGGCTCTTTTGAAGTGAACCGAAGCAAAGTAAAACAATTAACCATCTTAGCATCAAACTACTCCGTCATTTCATAGCGAAACTTGTTAATTAGAAGTATTTAACAAGTTGAAACATTCTTTATTGAGAAGCAGTAAAGTTGTTGGGCAAAATTCAGTTCCTCCCAACAGTAAAACACGGTGCACTCGATGTCATCATTTGTCTGTTTATCTCGGAAAAGAGCACCACGACAACGACGCGTGCGGTTGTTTTGAAAACGCGATCATAACGTGTCATTAATTTCCGGTCTTGCGCGATAAGTTGGAATGCAATGCCAAGAAGTCGTTGCCAACCTGACAGACTGGCGCTCGCATAAAAGAAAAAACCCCAGCGCCATCTTTCCTCGAGCAGATGTTTTATTTATTGCATTTCTTCTGCGGGGATTTTCAGTTTTAAACTTTTCTCCTGCCTAATGGCACGGAAACACGTAGCAAGGCTTTGGAAACCGGAAGTTGGCCAGTTTCCTAGTTTCCTGGCGGTGTTAATAAATAACGTAGCGCCCGTCTCCCAGACAACGCTACGCACTTTCAGACCCCCCCCCCCCCCCTCCATCCCTTATTTCTGCAACCACCTCATCAACCCCCCACCAGCCCCCCACCCCCCCCCCCCTTCCTAAGTTGCAATGCTCTCTCTTTGTACGCTGCTTGTTTTCACTAAAAAAAAACAAATTTAAGCTTTGGTGAATTCATCTTTTTAAGAAGCCTAAAACGCCCTTTTTATTGCTCCCCACGAAATGACCGAGGCGATATTTTGCAAAACATTTTTTATATCTGTTTTTAAAGTTTTTGACGTGACTACGTCTTATAGCGCATTATATAGGGAGGCATGTACGGATTTGCTCTACAAAATAGCGCATGTGTAACAACCCCTACAGCCCACAGGAAGCTAAGTATAGAGTGCGACTTATTATCATTCAATAGTTCAGACAATTCTCTAAAAGTACTTTTTTAATTTTCGATAAAATAAATATTGGAGGCGTGAGAGGAGGCGGCGTTTTTAGCACTCGTCATTAGACTAATGCAAAATAAAATATATATATCGCAAGATGGCACTTCCATCCCAATCTGTAAAATCCTTCAGCTTGTAAATTAGATATGAAAACACAACCCAAATAAAGAGAGATGTAAAACTTGCATGTGAAGTTTGGTCAGTACTGTAGTTGACCTACGTGGCTACGCGGTAGTTGAACGTAGTCAAGCTTTAATATCGGCCGTATCAACAAGATACAGCTACACCCGGTTTTTTGAAAATACGAAACTGCTATTGGTTTTACATCTGAAGGAGATTAAACGACCGTTTTTTCAGTGGCACGTTAATTAACAGTCCGTTAATTTGTCCGCTTGGCAAGAGCCAATCAGAAGCGGTTTATTTGTGTTAACGGCCTGTTAATAGTTTAATGCGCTACTGAAGAACCCGTCGTTAAGAACAAGTTTAACAACGTTGAGTTATCTCCATGGTTACAGCAAACTGGACGTTTATGTTTAAATCTTCACTTTTAATCTTTTACTCTCAACTTCTTTTTAAGCTGGACGTTGTAGAACATATATTTATATATGCTTTTAACAGTTTATACTCAGTAGTCTTTTATTCTTAGCATACAAGCAATTACAATGTTAGTAATTACAGGAAGATGCAAAGCTCTAATATTTGATGTCCCTATCCCAGTGCCCAGTGCCCAGTGCCCAGTCCCCAGTGCCCAGTGCCCAGTCCCCAGTGCCCAGTCCCCAGTGCCCAGTTCCCAGTGCCCAGTGCCCAGTGCCCAGTCCCCAGTGCCCAGTCCCCAGTCCCCAGTGCCCAGTGCCCAGTGCCTAGTGCCTAGTGCCCAGTGCCCAGTGCCCAGTGCCCAGTGCCCAGTGCCCAGTGCCCAGTGCCCAGTGCCCAGTGCCCAGTCCCCAGTCCCCAGTCCCCAGTGCCTAGTGCCCAGTCCCCAGTGCCCAGTCCCCAGTCCCCAGTCCATAGTCCCCAGTGCCCAGTGCCCAGTGCCCAGTGCCCAGTGCCCAGTGCCCAGTGCCCAGTGCCCAGTGCCCAGTGCCCAGTGCCTAGTGCCCAGTGCCTAGTGCCCAGTCCCCAGTCCCCAGTCCCCAGTCCCCAGTCCCCAGTCCCCAGTGCCCAGTGTCCAGTGCCCAGTGCCCAGTGCCCAGAGCCCAGTGCCCAGTGCCCAGTGCCCAGTGCCCAGTCCCCAGTCCCCAGTCCCCAGTCCCCAGTCCCCAGTCCCCAGTGCCCAGTGCCCAGTGTCTGCAAAATGTACTCGGTGTATACCTGCTTACAAGAATGTACAATTTTAAAAGAAAATGTCGCCTTCTTCGCTCGAGTCTCGGCACCAGATTATCACAAGACTTTAAATAAAATTACTCTGCGTTTTAACCGCTGTTAGTTGCGGATTAAAAAACTTGGAAGAAAAGTTCGGCCGGGTTTTTTTTAAGTACTCTCAACTTTGAGAAAAGCTCTATTTTGTGGGCAGAAAAGAAAAGCGGACGAAAAAAAAAGCGTCAGCATTCGATGAGTTATTTTTTGTAACTACTTGGCTTACTGGGCTTACGTTTCGATAACCGTTTGAAAATTCAATCGGGCGTTAAGTTTGAAAATGGCTACCGGTGATTGACAGTTGTCTCGTTGATAACTGTTAACGCTCTGTTAAATATTCGCAGATAAATTGATTAAGTCCACAGGTAGTTAACGGGAAGATGTATTCTATCGTTAAGTTGCGTTGAACTTGACAACCCGTTTAACGAGACATTGGATCGATATGTTTTAAGTTTTAGACGGTGGAGATAATATTATAGCCCAAGCGGCTGAAAGATTTCAAATGAGTTAGGAAAAGATGTATTTAAAAACTGGATTTTTTTCTTGCCAAGTAAAACAACTAATTCCCTTTTGTTTTTCGTGTCAAACCCAAATTCTTAAAACAGTGTTTGTTTTTGTGTTTTTTTCAATTAAGCCCTACTTTTGATAAAACGTACACACGGTCCTGTTGAAACTAAATTTGTTAACAACTTATAACGTAGCAACTTTCTGAAATTTTGACACAAACTCGTGTTCTGCACTCAAATAAATCTACATTTACATAAAGTCCTACAATTTAAACTGCAACAAACATTTGAGTTGCTTTCTCTGATCATTTTTCTATATCATCTTTATCAGCTAAATATTTCTTATTAATAAATAAATATTTTAATAAATATTTCTTGTTACAAATTTGCTATTTTGTGTAATTGAACATCGGTCTTATGGAGAGCATTAAAAACGCCAACCCCTCTAACGCCACCAATATTTAGTTTATCGAAAATAAAAAAAGTACCTTTAGAGAATTATCTGAACTATTGAATGATAATAAATCGCATTCTGTCCTTTGTTTCCTGTAGGCTGTAGGGATTGTTACCCATTTGCTATTTTGTAGAGCAAATCCGTACATGCCTCCCTATATAATGCGCTTTAAGACGTAGTCACGTCAACAAATGGAATACACCCCAAAGCAATATGTGTTCTTGTAATTTTCTGAAAAAATGATTCAAGTTAATTGTCTTAATTCCATTAGCATTCAGGCAAGTGGACAAATAAAAGCCAAGACAAGGTCCATCAATTTGTCCACCAACCCTCCTCCACTTGATGCATCTCACCATCTTGACATTCTACGCCGTGGAATGCACCGTGACACGTCACCCATAAAGTACCTTCATTTCAATAACCACTTCTTCAGCGCACAAGAACCAAACGGGAACAAAAACTTGTCACTCGGCTAGCCTCGTGCAACTTCGCTCGAGCGCAAAACTTTATTAATAACTTTATCAAGCTTGGCTAGCGAATTTCATGAGAACAATGAGACGTTGTTATTAGTTGATAACTATGGTAACTATGGTAACTATGGTGTCGTCGCCAGGGTGCAAGTAACCTGGCGGTGATATGCAGGGAAGTGGAGCAAGCAAGCAAGCGATGATTGCTTCATTTAACAAATTACACAGCGTAGCAAAAGAGTATCGCCGTCTAATTATTACAAGTAATTAATATTTTATATTGGAAACTTGTAATTATGGTGCGTGTGTTTTTGCAAGGAAGTTGTTATGTAAATTAGTTTGACCTGAATGATAATTAGCGGGCTTTGCATCGATGAAGAAGAATGTTCAAGTCATTTTATTCTGTGCTAACGTCCCGCTTGGAGGTGATAGTTGATTGGTGAAATTATATTCAAAGTTTTCTGCGACAATGTCGTTCATATTGTTGGTGTTTAGAGGAAATATTTGATTGCGTATCAAGAAAGTTAATCAAATGTTTTTTTTTTTTTTTGAGGTTGAAATGAACCTGCTAAGATATTTAAACCGAACGGTTTGTTGTGTTGGTAACACCGGTTCTCATATAATCACTGAAGTTAAGCAACACTGCGCTGGGTCAGGTATTGGATGGGTGACCATCATACACATGACCAGTTTTGTTCGGGAGAGAGGTTGGAGGGATGAAAGTTAAGCAACACTGCGCTGGGTCAGGTATTGGATGGGTGACCATCATACACATGACCAGTTCTGTTTGGGAGAGAGGTTGGAGGGATGAAAGTTAAGCAACACTGCGCTGGGTCAGGTATTGGATGGGTGACCATCATACACATGACCAGCTCTGTTCGGGAGAGAGGTTGGAGGAATGAAAGTTAAGCAACACTGCACTGAGTCAGGTATTGAATGGGTGACCATCATACACATGACCAGTTCTCTTCGGGAGAGAGGTTGGAGGGATGAAAGTTAAGCAACACTGCGCTGGGTCAGGTATTGGATGGGTGACCATCATACACATGACCAGTTCTGTTCGGGAGAGAGGTTGGAGGGATGAAAGTTAAGCAACACTGCGCTGGGTCAGGTATTAGATGTGTGACCATCATACACATGACCAGTTCTGTTCGGGAGAGAGGTTGGAGGGATGAAAGTTAAGCAACACTGCGCTGGGTCAGGTATTGGATGGATGACCATCATACACATGATCAGTTCTGTTCGGGGGAGAGGTTGGAGGGATGAAAGTTAAGCAACACTGCGCTGAGTCAGGTATTGGATGGGTGGCCATCATACACATGACCAGTTCTGTTCGGGGGAGAGGTTGGAGGGATGAAAGTTAAGCAACACTGCGCTGGGTCAGGTATTGGATGGATGACCATCATACACATGATCAGTTCTGTTCGGGGGAGAGGTTGGAGGGATGAAAGTTAGTACAGCAACTTCACTCGCCTTGCTTGTCAACCTCTCGACAGCATGGATTTGTGCAGGAATCCTGTTGTTCGCGTTGTACCGTCCTTCGGAAGGGACGTTAAGCCGGTGGTCCTCTTGGTCTTCGACAGGAGTAGGCTACGTGCCGGCACCGGGTTTCCTTTCCTCCCTTCTAGGCTAGGTTAGGTTCATCATCATCCACTCATTCACCGACACCATTAGACCAGTGCCGCATGGCCAGATGTTAAAACAGTGCGTCGTTAAACACCACAAATAATAATAATAAGATATTTAGAAGAGCATCGGTATTTAATTTTATTGTATTTAAACTTTAAAGAACCTACGAATTTAAGATTGGTACTTGTGTCTTTTACGCTCTTTTAAGAAATTGCCAGCGTCAAGAAAGTATTCTTAATAGATAATCTGTTTTTTTTGGTTTCTCTTGTAATGCTTCTAAAGGTGTTCGTCCAGTATGAGGTTGGTATTTTATGAGGTTGGTATTTTATGAGGTTGGTATTTTATGAGGTTGGTATTTTATGAGGTTGGTATTTTATGAGGAACGTACTTTGGAGAAAAAACACTGGCTTTCCGAGCATAATTAGTTGGGAACGAATGACACAAGATTTTCCCTCATCACTGTCATGACAGCACCTGTCACAGGAAAATGAGGTGAAATTAACAAAGATGGCCGCCATGTTCCTGCGACTAAGTCAGCGGAAGGATTAACATTATCCACCAAACAAGGTGTAATGAAGGAAACTTTTTGTGTTGACAGGTTTTTTTGTTAAAAAAGGGAAATTAAACTTTTCTTTTGTTAAACTTTGGAAATTAAATCTAGATTGACGTGAAACTTAATTTGTTTGGGATTTAGTTTCGAAATTTTGTTCGATTTTGAGCCTGTTTGTCGTGGTTTAGGAAAAGTTGTCGAGTAATAAGAAAAAAATGAGTCGAGTTTAAAAATTACTAGACGCTGTATCCGTTGTGAAATACTCGCAAAGAGATTTCAGATGCAGTCTTTCTTTTTTATGAAAATCGCTACACGCAGGGAATTTAACCTGGAAGAGAAATTCCAGGCCAATAAATGGCTAAATACTCTGGATAAAAGCTGGGAACTGGATAGCTTTGAGTCTGGAAGAATTTCCTGTCTGAATTCGAGAGCAATTCGCGCGGTGATGAGCGTAATTACATTTCCTATGGCAAAAGAAATAAAAACATTTACAAGCGAGATGATTTTTATATCTGCCTGTAGAATGGAGCTTCTATTCCCTGTTTTTTTGTGTGGTCACAGGATATTCCTGTAAATCTATTTACAACGTCGATACACAAACGCAGTTTCCCGGCAAGAAAAGTTTAACCGGTCTGGAAAACTAGGATACGTTTATCTCTTCTTGCCAGTAATGAAAAAGATGGACCAATTCTGGGAAACAGCTTAAAAACGAACTCCCGAAAGGAAATTATATGTCTCCAGAGAAAGCTATGTCTCGTACATCTTGAAATTCGGGACGCTCTACAGAAAAATAAAAACAAATAAAAAAAGCATCTCGACATTCACTTTATTGCTTGGTGGTTTTGAAGTACAGACAAAAAGTACATCGAGTTACTGTAAGGGACAACATTTTCCAGTTCCTAGAACTAACAAACAAATAAGAGCTAATAGAGCTGCAAACAAATATATAATAATATGTCAGTTTTCTGCATATTTTTCCCCGCTTTTCCATTTCTGTTTTCTGTATTTCCTCCTATCCTGGCTTGACTGCACCCGTATTTGCATGCATGTCGACTGGTATTTTGTGGCCGTGTGGGGTTTGTTTCATGTGTAGCCCGTGCCATGCGAATACAGGATAGAGTCATTGGTCTCTGTGCCGTTCTCTGTGCCGGTCTCTGGCCCATGGCCCTTTGATCCTTAACATCAACATAATTGAAGGAAACTGGAAATAACCGAAAGCGAAGCGACGTAGAAACGGCGGAGGCAAAATGGCGTCCGGTCAACGAGCTCATTTACATTCTAGCGAAAATTTCGACCAGTTTGTGGCTGTTTTGCAGTTTTTTTTTTTTTTACCGTTTTGGGAATTTCGGAAGAATTGCTGGAGTCTTGTTTTGCGAAACTTGGTTTTGTGATCTCTGGTTTGATTGGATTTCACGCTCGTGGATTGCGTTGGCGTCCTTGTCTAGAGTGAGACAGATACAGATATTTTCTACGCTGTGTGAAGGTCACGGGAATCAACTGTGATCTTCTTCCAAGCATTTAGTTTTTCTTCTTGGGAGATGATGTTTTGTGCCACTGTTCAAAATTAACTCTGGTTTTTTAAACATTTCGATACTTCCAGAAAAACACCTATACTTTCATATCAACCTCAAGATTTAATTGTTTACGGAGTGTAGTATGTATGCCCAAATTCCCATATGCCCATTTGCCCATATGACCATTTACCCAAATGATAACTCATATGCCAATACATTACAACCCATCTAATGGCACTTCTTGTTGCCTACCACGATAGCAATAACTGTTGCTTTCAATTATGCATTAATTTTACTTTTCAACACCTGAAGTGGTGCGATTTTTTAATAAAATGAGATGCCGGGCGAATTCGCCAGAATCGCCTGACTTACAATATTTTAGCTTCAAGATAAAATCCGAAGAGAAAACCATTAAAATTAAATTCTTTTGTAATAAAACTAAAAGTAAACGACGCAATCTCCATCATAACAACAAAGTGCAGCTGCTTGGTAAAACTTGAAAATACCACAACATGCATCGTGGTCATAATACCAGGGTATTTTATCCGTGCGTTGGCTAGAGTACATATTCAATATCATACCTTATTACGTTTGGACTAGATTTCCCATTCAAAGCACGCGCTGACTCCGTATGCATACATTGGACAAAGATGTTCGACGATTATTTAAGCATAAACTATCTCTTTATGTGAACGGAGTTCGAGTAACCCAGATACTATCTTCTTATTTAAAGGTTACCCATAGATAGTTTTGGGATTATCAGAGTAGCATTCGAGCTTGCAGGATGAGTTGAGATGGAATTGAAGATAAGAAAATGAGGTTGTTCAGCTGCAATTCAAATAAAGCTTAGTCAGGAGAAATGCACTATTATACGGAGCAAATCTGCAAAGCTGATTTTAAAGAGAATTTCCAATGTGACAGGCTCTAGGTGCTGTTCGTTGTGATTTTCATTATAAGCCGACAGCGCTGCACTTTTTGACAGCTGCATTACGCTGGCGAATATTTGAAGATAATCGCTCATGTTTACGAAAACTTGCAGCAGCGCTGTCAAGATATGTTGGGGCACGCGAGACTTGGAACGTGTCTCATTATTTTGAGTGTAACAAAGAAAAGTATTTTTATATTTGTAAGACAAACAGTCTTTCCATGTTGCTTGGAATAAGAAATGTAACAAGTATTTTTATGGCAAACAATGTATTTTTAGCAGTACTGCCTGCCTTTACCTCGGCTTTCAAGAAAATGATTTTATTCCCAAAATTGGTATCGCCTAGCCTTGCAGTGGCCAACAGTTGAACTGTGTAAATACTCTGGTTTGGCGACAACGAACGCAATTCCCCTGTGTGTTAAATGTCGCCACCAAAGAGTGGCAACAAACTCTCGACACTGAGCAAGAACCGCGACTTCGTGCTGCGAAATGTTTACCAACACACACTCGGCTTCCCGACTCGAGGCAACCACATTCTCATCTGCCTCAAAGTGAAACAGAAACTATTGCCGGAGAAACTCACAAATCTTGTCTAGCAATCCAGGTTTACCTTCTCTTTAAGAGGGAACAGCGGCGTAGTGACATGCTCAAAGAATTTAACTGATTGTTAGTTATTGCCGGGACGTATTGTTGTCAAAAGAAGGTTAAACCCACCCGTGGTCGCAATTGTAATGATAATTATCACCAGTTTTAAATCTTCCCTTAGATACGGTAACCAAATTGCGTCTAAAGTTGAGATCCACGCCAATATTAGTGATTATTGAGACCTAACTTCAGTTTTCCATTGCCGTTAGACAGTTATTGTAATTATTCTAATTTATGGTAAACATGTAGATCATTGAGCTCAATAAAAATGGAGAAGATGCCACGAAATCTGGGAAGTATCACTGAAACCTTCATTTAATGCGGTTTTTAAATCCAAGAAAGTGACATCTGTCATGTTCTGAATAAACCCCACCGCTCGCCACCAATTGTACTTTTTTCCTTGAAATTAATAACGTCTAATTTTGAGTTTGTGAAAATATTCCTAGCTGAGCTCGCGTGCTAAATTAATGCCGTAAGAGCAATTATTCTTGAACACATCTCAACATTGATCAAGTGTATCTGTCTCTTAACTAGCATAGCAGCATTTACTCAGCAGAATTGCGAAATCAACTCAAGGCTGCAACGGAAGTTGTTTGATTAAAACGTTTGATTAGCAATTCCAGGCGAATCACACAAATAAACTCAGTTATTTATTAATTTTTTTACTATCGACGCATTTAACATACCATAAGAGAGCGACTAGCACGACTGTAATGGCACGGTTTAATGTACTAGGCCTGTGCCACCACTATCCTGCGTCTCTGCGTTCAACTGCTAAGTACATGTGTTCACTTGGCCGAGTCGTAACGTCTTGGGTAATTGCTCAGGGGCTAATAAAGCGGGCTTACTCATTGGATTACGAACATGAATGGTGTTAAAACTAGGGACTTAACAGACTTTGCGAGATATATTCCGCCGTGTTGAATGTTCCAGGCGTGCTAATAACTTTGTTCCATGTTGTTGGGAATGAGGTTTTAGGTGTGGTTTTGTATTCGGGATTTGTTTATTAAAATGTAATAATGCACTGTGTGTACCGAGAGATGAGGTAAAGTTTCCGTGATGGCTGCTTTTGAAACGGTTGAAACTAGTTATTTGTAAAATGAATTATTTAAATGTGAACTCGTGTTCTAGATCTGTTGGATTTAATCATGCGGATGCTGCGAGTGTTTTTTTTTTTTTAGCTCTTGACAAAATTTGCAGGCGACGAAATTGGCTGTTGCTGATTAATTATTGAAATGTGAAATAGTCAGTTTTTTTTTTAATGTACATTCAGTTGATTGCTTTGCTATTGCGTCTGATTTTTTTATTTTCGCTTAGGCTTAGTATCGATGCTGAGTCCAAAGAATGTTTCATTCATTTTTCGATATCTGTTGTCGCGTGGTAATTTAATTGGCAATTATCTAGTTGTTTCGAGAATTCTCTTGCTTTAAAGTCAAGTGATTAGAAAACAGAATTTTTTGGCAAACTCTCATTTGCAAGGGTAATAACAACTAAAAATCAATTGCTCGTTATTTTAATTGGGACTTTATTTAGGTCCAGTAAAGTCATGATCATTCATTCCGATCAAACGTGAACGTGTCCAAGCTGTTTCAATAAAACAATACTCGATCCAGTTCGGAAGAGAACGTTGAAGCAACACGCCTTGTTCACGCAACTATGTCCGGGAACTTGAAACAAATAATTTCACGAAACTAGCAAAAATACTTTGTTACCAAATGACAGAAATAACAACATATAAAACCCACTTTCTTAAAACAATGAGTCTGAGTCGATGATCTGTGTAATTGATATCAATTAACGCTCTGTAACGACATATTAGTTAGAGCAACGAGTTAAAACTATTCGAATCATTTTGACCACATGAGGACTTCTATCTTCAGATATCTTCCGTCAAGTCCAACAGACCCTTCAAACAATTTACTGAAGCGAATCTCTCGGCAATATTTGCAATCACTGAATTCATTCATCGACTGCGACTATCCGGCAGCTTTGTAAAATGCACTTTACTTGATCTTCGAGTAATTCAATCTCTCGTATTCAACCTGGTGGCTAATTGAGTGGCTCGTGAAATGAGATGATTCGATTGGTGCAAGTCCTGGGCAAGTCAGGAATGGCACGATCTGATAATTAGCTTGCTTCAAGTAGTTGAAGAAGAGACTGGAATTTACTGGGGAAACCAAACACCTGCAAACATTTCAAGGTATTTGAGCGTGAATGTCAAGAAAGTAAGCGTTTCTTGCCATTGTTGGCTGATCGTGGATCAGTAAAATGCACTTCCCCAGATACGTTAAGATCTGCCATCTATGAAAAATGCCGGGCAACATTTCAACGTGCGGTTGGACTTTAAAAGTGCATGACATATCATGTTTCAGTTTTTACGACGTTTCTTCTGCTGTTGAAACCACGAAATATGGAAAGAAATTTCGAGCTTCAGTCGAAGTTTTCGTTTTGCTTTCAAGTTGCAGGAAATAACTTCGCGAAGTATCGGGTTGTTAGCAAGGATCATCTTGTCTGTTAATAGCCATCATGACCAGAAGGCGAGTTGGGATAAGTTTAGACACAAGACTCAAGAAAAACGCCTCGAGTGAAGGGAGGAACGACCTACATATATTTTTAATTTCATGCTTTTTAGTGAAAACGTATGCTTTTGTGGTAAATTTGAGATAAAAATACCGCGGGTTACATAATAAACTCCCACCATATAAAATTTTTTTTATGAGAGTAGCCTCATTGCCCTCGAGCCCTTCTTCAGTTGCAATCTATTTTCGAGTCTTCGGGTTTCCTTTTCATCTTTCTTCATTCTTTTGAGAGGTTTGAAAATGTTTGTGTCTTAATTTTAAACCTTACTCCTTTCAGAAGCAACCTCCAACCTCTCTCCCGAACAGAACTGGTCATGTGTATAGTGGTCACCCATCCAATACCTGAGTTGCTTAACTTTCATCCCTCCAACCTCTCTCTCAAACAGAACTGGTCATGTGTATGATGGTCACCCATCCAATACCTGACCCAGCGCAGTGTTGCTTAACTTTCATCTCTCCAACCTCTCTTTCGAACAGAACTGGTCATGTGTATGATGGTCACCTATCCAATACCTGACCCAGCGCAGTGTTGCTTAACTTTCATCCCTCTAACCTCTCTCCCGAACAGAACTGGTCATGTGTATGATGGTCACCCATCCAATACCTGACCCAGCGCAGTGTTGCTTAACTTTCATCCCTCCAACCTCTCTCCCGAACAGAACTGGTCATGTGTATGATGGTCACACATCCAATACCTGACCCAGCGCAGTGTTGCTTAACTTTCATCCCTCTAACCTCTCTCCCGAACAGAACTGGTCATGTGTATGATGGTCATGTGTATGATGGTCATGTGTATGATGGTCACTTGTATGATGGTCATGTGTATGATGGTCATGTGTATGATGGTCATGTGTATGATGGTCATGTGTATGATGGTCATGTGTATGATGGTCATGTGTATGATGGTCATGTGTATGATGGTCATGTGTATGATGGTCATGTATATGATGGTCATGTGT
Source organism: Protonemura montana (assembly GCA_947568835.1). NCBI lineage: Eukaryota > Metazoa > Arthropoda > Insecta > Plecoptera > Nemouridae > Protonemura > Protonemura montana. The sequence continues at coordinate 1,230,366 of OX387609.1, forward strand.
ATGATGGTCATGTGTATGATGGTAATGTGTATGATGGTCACACATCCAATACCTGACCTAGCGCAGTGTTGCTTAACTTTCATCCCTCTAACCTCTCTCCCGAACAGAACTGGTCATGTGTATGATGGTCATGTGTATGATGGTCATGTGTATGATGGTCATGTGTATGATGGTCATGAGTATGATGGTCATGTGTATGATGGTCATGTGTATGATGGTCATGAGTATGATGGTCATGTGTATGATGGTCATGTGTATGATGGTCATGTGTATGATGGTCATGTGTATGATGGTCATGTGTATGATGGTCATGTGTATGATGGTCATGTGTATGATGGTCATGTGTATGATGGTCATGTGTATGATGGTCACCTATCCAATGTCAACTAACATGTTTAATCCCAGCATAAATTGTAGTAAACAATGAACTTGCTTACCTAACATCCCAAGGCGGTAGTTGACTGTGACCACGACGACTCCACCGAAGCTGGCGAGGACGCTGCCGTCGTACGGGTTACCAGAGTTCCACTCGTAAGACTCTCCGTGGATGAAGACGAGTACTGGGTAACGACTGACGCCTCCACTCTCGCGCGATCCAGCTGTAAGAGACAAGACAATGCGGTCAGAAGTTTAGTGAAGAAGCTGAGATGCTTCAACATTCCTTGGAGATTTTACACAAGAAAATTAACTTCCCTATTTTATCTTGGTTTTACACAACAAACAAACAAGCGTTTATTTTCTATCGGATCGCTAGGAAATTGTTTTCGATTTTCCATAATTTTAAAGCAGTTTGGCACCGAAATATGCCCACATATTTATAAATCTACCTGTATTTTCATTCATGGGATCTTAAAATATTATTCAATATAATTGTTGGTTTGGATTATCTTTAGTTGTCTGTACTTTTGTTGTGAAGAATATTAATGTTAACCCAGACGATTGGTTCAATTCTTGGTGAAAACTGGACACAAATGAGCTAAAAAAGTGGTACAACTTTTGTAATTTGCCTTCTGTGAGGGCTTGGGGGGAAAGAGAATGTGATTGATGTTTTTGCAATCTTCTTATAGTCAAAGTGTCCATATTTTGTATTCTGAAAGCATAAAAAAAGAGATACTCATTAAAAGTGGAAGCTTTTCAAACGGTTAATGAAGCATCTTAAAAAACAGTTGTGATAAGTTCTGCAAGTTCGTTTAAATGTGTAAACTCTAACGAGTTGTTGCCATCTTCGGAAAGAAGAACGAGACCGTCAGCCTCTTGGTGTTGTTATGTCATTGTAATGGCGTTCAACGATGTTCATTTTTAAACCCACACACTTTGTCGAAGAAGAAAGCGGCTCGAGTTTTTCAAAACTGTCACAAATTAAACTGGAGCAGGTATTTTGTAAAGAATGTTGCGACTTCAAAAAGCCCAAGGAATTCTAGTCAAAGGTTTTTGCTAAAATCTGCTGTTTTTGCTTTATAATTGTGAACGTTATTTTTATTATTATAATCAACAAAGACTGCTTTGGTAATAGTTTTTCTGTTGCAGTTTATTTTCAAAGGTTGTTTGGAAGTAATATTCCCCTTGAAGTTTTCAGCGCGCGCGTTCAGAAAATGCGAGATCGAAATTATGCCAATATGCGAGATAATGCAAGGAATTTGAGCAGCTCAGAATGTGGACAGAATTCTGTTTTATTTCGAAGCGATTTTTTGCTCAAATTCTGGTCGTAATTTACAAAAATACCGTAGTTTTTTTGTTTAAAATTGGTTCTTAATTTCAACCCCCTTTTGATATCAGCTACAAAATAATGTTTGCATTCCTACCGATGAGTTTATTTACGCTCTGAATTTCGAACTGTCAATTGCTTTTGTTGGCATTTTGTAATTAATCCTCGAAAAATTTCGCACTAAACCCGATATGAAAATAATGGAATCTCACACGCCGTGATTTCCATGTAATAACCGAACGAAATCAACGCTACATGGAATTTCTTTCAGCCAAACGAATATTTATGTTCGCTGGTAATTTTATTGAAAATTATTGGCAAGCCTGTGGATGGGAGTTGGGGTTGGAGTCTGTGGCGAATATTTGCTAGTATTGAATAAACAAACCAGTCATACCAACACAATGAGTCTGTTATTATAGCTACAGAGAATGATGGTACATACACTTTTATTTACCAAGAAAAACATAACAAAAACCCCGGTGTGCTGGCCAGGAATTTAGTCATTTGAATTTGAGACCACGTTTAGAAACTCGTCAATGGAATCCACATTATGAAAAATCATATAACTTTTGAGTCAACGTTTAAAATCGTTGCTCAGTTTATATTTTAGCTCGAGTTAGCAGACATAGACATATTAGACATATATAAACATAGACATATTATAGACATATTGCAGTATAGACATGACCAAACGAGATCTGGAAAAATTAGCTTTAGATTTTATTTAGAATTCACTCGTTTGGAAAAAAATTATAATTATTTATAAGTATGTTTTTAACTATGAATAAATCAGAAACTGAATTCTTTAGCAGTAAAAACCCAGCTCTAGGATTCACGCGACAGCTTATGTAAGTTGATCATCGATTAGACGTTTTATAAGTCTCGTAGACAAATGATTAGCTACAAAACAAAATTCTTAACCCAACAATGACATCGCTTTAAAAAAACAAAATATTTACTGCTTTTTTCCTCCTCTCGAAAAACCTTCTCGATTCTGTTCACTATTTTTTCATTTATTCCCCGACAGAACAGAATGAGACGAGATCAACGCATCAAATATTTCACCAATTACACCTGATATTAGTTTGAAACAAGGATTAAGTGCGGAACAATGTCATCGCTCACGAGGATGATTTTCACGCGCATATCCAGACAAGAGGTCCTGATTTTGACGCATGTCCTTGGTCAGGATTCCACCTCGCTTGTTTGGGAACGTGACTGTTTCGCTACAGTCACACGAACGCCCAAACTTTCTGAATTTTACTGTAGTAGACTGAATTAGCAAATATTGCTCATGCAGCTTTTCGATTGGCAAGATTTCTTTTGACTTTGCACAGAAATATTAATAAAGTGCCTTTACAATTATCTGTAGTCCAAAGGATCGCACGTTCAGCTTCTCTACTTTGCAATAAACTAGATTTCCCCCCCAAGAAAAGCAGCCCGAAATATCTACATCAAACGATCCATCAATCGACTCAGCAAGAATCTAATTAAATCGCAAGCTAACATTACAAAAAAAAATAACTTTATTTTGTAGCTGAAAAAAAAATCTTACCTCACCCAAAAACAAATTGGATTGCAAAAACGCCAGACAAGTTGAATTAAACGCAAGACAAAAATAACCACCGCTAGTTTACCGATTGCCTGTGGTTGTCATTGACCCGTCGTGTGGTCGACCACTAGCACGGAGAGCGCGGCCACCGAAAAGTACAAGTGCTTAAAAAAACGGGCATTAATCTACGTTCAAGCACGTAATTACATTGCGCTGGCAATATTTTCCTCTCTTTCTAGCTCTCTCCTCTCTCTCTCTCTCTTGCTGTTGCACTTTGTCGACAAAAAAGGGATGATTTTCCTTTCATCCGGTCTGACCACCGAAACAGCCGAGGTGCTCTTTACTTCTAGAATAGATGTTACATTTAATATCTACCTCGCAGCCTGATGGGTGGAGTTCACAATCTTCTGCGATCAGCTTTGCTCGTCTGGAATAAGGTGCCTGTTCCTGGGATACCACACGTTTGTTGAACATTTTTATTTATTTTATTATTAGGAACACTATCAAAAATTGATGACAAACTTTCGAAAGAGTAGTAGTGTTACTAATAATAAAATAAAGAGCGCATTGCTAGCATTTGCAATTTTAATAAGGTTTTTACAGCTTATCGCTTTTTTCTTTATCCAGCTCAAACTTTGTACAACCAAAAATGGATTGCCTGACTTCAATTTTGATCTACTGGCTGGATCCTATGCTCTATCCAGGTTATTTGAGATCAGCTGGCTGGATCCTGTGCACTATCTAGGTTTTTTGAGATCAGCTGACTGGATCCTATGCTCTATCCAGGTTATTTGAGATCAGCTGGCTGGATCCTATGCTCGATCCAGGTTATTTGAGATCAGCTGGCTGGATCCTATGTTCTATCCAGGTTATTTGAGATCAGCTGGCTGGATCCTATGCTCTATTCAGGTTATTTAAGATCAGCTGGCTGGATCCTATGCTCTATCCAGGTTATTTGAGATCAGCTGGCTGGATCCTATGCTCTATTCAGGTTATTTGAGATCAGCTGGCTGGATCCAATGCTCTATCCAGGTTATTTGAGATCAGCTGGCTGGATCCTATGCTCTATCCAGGTTATTTGAGATCAGCTGACTGGATCCTATGCTCTATCCAGGTTATTTGAGATCAGCTGGCTGGATCCTATGCTCTAACCAGGTTATTTGAGATCAGCTGGCTGGATCCTATGCTCTATCCAGGTTATTTGAGATCAGCTGGCTGGATCATTTGCTCTATCCAGGTTATTTGAGATCAGCTGGCTGGATCCTATGCTCTATCCAGGTTAATTGCCATGTCAAAGAGCCATGTTGTTTCATATTTTAATTATTCCTCTACAACATAGTCAAATTCTAGCATTCCAATTCCATTGCTATGGCCAGAAAGCCTTTGAAAAAATGAGCGGAACGTGAATTAATTAACAGACCGTTAACAAGCATAAAACATCTTCCCGTTAGGTTCTTAAGCGAACCACTTAAAGACCAGGCCGAGAATCAATGTTGGTCAAACTTCATGACAAGGTTTGGAGAATGAATTAGACATGAATTATGATTCTTCTGTTTCACCGACACTACCTTGCGATGTCCTTGTGACAAAGTATTGAAGACAGAACACACATATGATTCATTCATTCATTGGATCGGAAGCTAGATTGGTTAAATGTGCAACCGAACCTCGATACGAACCCGGGACCTCCCAATTGCCGGTCTGTTGGTCTACCAACTGAGCTATCCAGGCACACAGCTTTGCAGGAATCCCTATAGGTGACTTGATTTTCATTTAGTTTTAAATTTTTTTTCTAGATTGCGTGTTGGCTGGGCGCCTTTGCAAAGGGGCGGGGCACCGTTCTGTTCGAGTTCACCAAAAGGTAAATTACTTTAAGAAAAGAACAATCCGATCTGTTTTCACAGCCTTGTAACTTTCTACAAGAGATTGTCAATCGACTGAATTACACCTAAGTCCCACGATTTGGTGTTCGCTAGACGCTAGACTGGAGGAGTGTGGCGTCGGTTTAGTCTCCTTACAACCGGAACGTTATTTATAATGATGCAGGCGTCGCTACGTGCCTCTACCGGCGTCCCTTTGTGCACCGCGCTAAACGACGCAGGCGTCTTTTGTTGTACGACGCCGACGCCGACGCCGACGCCGACGACGGCTAGCAAGAGCATTAGCTAACTGAATAAACTCGTCATATAAGGAGACAAAAGACGGGCGTAATTGATAGCATTCAAGATGGGCTTTTACTTGGGAAAGAAGGGGGGAAAAAAAGAGAAGCTTCGAGGAAATGAAAGGAAAATAAGGTTTTGGGAACAGCGCATTTTGTTCCTTCTTTTACAGAGTGGCAAATGTATTAAGTTTGGGATGTTTCGTGCTTTTTTCCCCGAACGAGTTCTTAATGTTTTCACAGAGCTGGTGATATTTTGTGCGGACGCTCGCTTGTTTTTTAAATTAAAATACTTGGAAAAGTCGAGGATTATTTGTGAAATGCAATCGGCGATTGATTTTCAACCGAAAAATAACTGTTTTTGTCCGAGTTGACGAAACCAATTTTTCAATTTCTTTGCAAAATTCTCTTAATTTCTAATTTTTTTTTTTTGCTTGTCTGTAAAAACTATATGAAACATATCACGAGAACGCAATAATTATTTTCGACTTGTAAAGAAAAATTCGAACCCAAAAAGTAGTTCGTTCACTACCTAATACAATCATCTCTGACATACCATCATAGCCAGCCCCTGAATACAACCCGCTTTACACAAGCGTAGCGAGGGAAGTCCGAAAAGAACGTCCAGGGGCGCTTTTGACAAGCAATGAAAAAAACGGCACTCGTTGGTTTCTCAAAACAAGTAAACCAGAAAAAATTGGGAGACAAAAAGTGACGTCCATTTCTGCTCCATTAAACCACGTGGTTGCTCGTGTTTTTCACTCTTGGAAAATACATTTTACAAATTTTACCATCACTATCTTTATTCAAGAAGCCACTTTTCTCGCCCGTTCTCTGTCTCTCTTTTGCTTATCTGATAGCATCATTGCCGTCGTGTACATTATGCTGATGCTCTTCTGATGGAATCCAATTAGGTACAATGGATGTTGCCAGCGGAATTGCGTCGTTAAACAAGACTGGCGTTGTTTGGGGGGCGGGGACGTTGTGCTCGTTGCACGGGGGTCGAGTTTAACGGGGGAAAAGATGCAACGTTTAGTCGCCGTTGCATTCTGTGACGTAGAGTGGCATCTTATGACGTAATGATGATTTCGCCTGGCAACACGTTTTGACGTGTGTTGGAGAAGATCAGAATTTAATGGTTGAACTCGAGTGCTTTTTTTTTGATCTTCATTTTCTTTAGCTAACAGAATTGAACTTGAGAAAAACCTATTTTAAAAGGGGTTTTGAATGCTAAGTGAAAGACAACTAAATTTGCTGATGCTTCGCTGATGGAACGTGTTTTCGATCACACAAAGGGAAATGTAGTTGTTCTTCACTTAGAATTCAAAACCCATTTTGAATAGTTTTTGTTAAAACTTGTGCTAAAGATAAATCAAGTAGACTTGAGTCTAAAAGCCATCATAGAGAATTGAACATAATTCGAAGAAAATTAGATGACTTTGCAAAGCAACCGTTTTTCACACACATTTTGTTGAGGTAGTTAAAAACGTAAAATAATTTTGGGGAAATTTTATATTGAAAATACAAATTATGTTAGTTTTTGAGTTATTGACTTTAATTATTTTATTTAGATGCATTTAGGAAGCTTGAACTTGGTAATTGTTATAATTTTATGTGGTTCTTTTGTTATTGGAAAATTGTCAGGACTGCTCTTACCCTTGATAAAGTAACAGGTACAAGTTACAAAACGTTGGGAAATTCAGTTGTTCTTCACTTAGCATTGAAAACCCAGTTGAAATAGTTTTTGTCAATTAAATGTACTCACTTTTAACACAAACGCACAAAGATGTCGAACGCAGTCACCGAGTTTACGTTCGATTTCCAAACATGCTAAATCAAAGTCTCCCGCTTTGCCCAAGTCGTGCCAAATTTGCGACTACAAATTTCCGGTGTCATTTTCATATGTTTTGTCTGGCGAATTATGAATTTACGACCGGTCGCAAAAGTTGCCAACACGTGAAAATGTATGTCCTTGTATAAAGTTTTCCCACCCTCCTCTACGGAATAACGGCGTAGATAAAGTAACGGCATTTTCTTATTGATTTCCACGGCCACGTCGCTTTTCTTCCCGTCTGCTTTATGAGCCTGCGTAACGGTCATCGATACCTCATCGATGTCGCCCATTCAGGAATTATGCCCCCGACACTCGTGGCTGCAGACCCCCTTGTCTCGCCTCGCTGTACCTAGCCGTGGTCGAGATTACTTATGATGGAGTTTCAGATAAATTTCCTGGCAAAGGATAAAGATGTTTTGCTTCTGTCCTGCTTGTGCGGTCGCGTCTCTTTTGTTCGGCTTGACGCTATTAGTCGTCCATCATCAAACAAAGACGCCGTTCGGGTTTTTTTCTTGCGCGTGTCCCAAGTTACATACATGTGTCACACATGGTTGAAGCTTGTTTTGCTATTTATTAAAAGAAATACTAATATTCTCTTGAAAATTGATGTCCAAACGGGGACACGAACCCCGATCTCCACCTGTCGCGAGTGTTGCTCTAACCAATTGAGCTACTTGGACCCTGATCTCCACCTGTCGCGGGTGTTGCTCTAACCAATTGAGCTACTTGGACTCCGATCTTCACCTGTCACGGGTGTTGCTCTAACCAATTGAGCTACTTGGACCCAGATCTCCACCTGTCGCGGGTGTTGCTTTAACCAATTGAGCTACTTGGACCCCGATCTCCACCTGTCGTGGGTGTTGCTCTAACCAATTAAGCTACTTGGACCCCGATCTCCACCTGTCGCGGGTGTTGCTCTAACCAATTGAGCTACTTGGACCCCGATCTCCACCTGTCGCGGGTGTCGCTCTAACCAATTGAGCTACTTAGACCCCGATCTCCATCTGTCGCGGGTGTTGCTCTAACCAATTGAACTACTTGGACCCCGATCTCCACCTGTCTCGGGTTTTGCTCTAACCAATTGAGCTACTTGGACTCCGATCTCCACCTGTCACGGGTTTTGCTCTAACCAATTGAGCTACTTGGACCCTGATCTCCACCTGTCGCGAATGTTGCTCTAACCAATTGAGCTTTTTAGACACATAATTTTTGAGCGCTTTGCAAGCGTTTGCAATTTAAATCAGATTTCACATGCAATAGTTTGGTTTCATACCAATATAAAAATCAATTCATCAAATATCACGAATATATGCTTGCATCTAAGTCTGATTTTTGAAGAAAAATGTTACTTCCGGTCCGTTTTAATTTATTATTGGTGTAAAATCTCAGCGGTGTTTTTTTTTTAAGCACCCATTGACCACTTGAAAATAAGATTTGCAGTTATTTTTTTTCAATATAGTTTTTCATCATAGTTCTTTAAGACACGATTGTGGATTTGTGTATTTTTTACGCTCGGCGTTTGTTTCTTGCAACATTTCCCCGTCCATCAGAGAACATAGATTGAATTAACGGATCTTTAACTCATTTTAATTGCTAACTTATCTTGGGTGCAATTGCTTTGAGAGTTCAAAGAACACGAGCACACTTTCACTCTTACTACCATACAACGAGCACGACCGAACGTCGATGACAAGAACTGAAATCACCACACAATGGAGCGGGAACGCATCTTGCAATATTGACAATTGGCTATTCGCTAGCTTCGAGGATAACCAAGGAAGCAATACTCGCCGCTAGTTGTTTGCTCAGAAGTTAGAGCAACGCTAGCAACCATTGTTTGAACTCTGCCCCATGTTTTGTGACCGTTAAACAGAATCCAACTAAATATTAGTTGGAGATCAACGAGCCGTGATAATATTTGTTGGCTAAGCAGTTTGTCTGGCTTGGTGGGGGGGGGGGGGGGGGGGGGGGGGGGCGTTTTACCAGATGGTCACGTTGTGGAAACTGCAAGGTGCAAGTTGCGCTCGGTGCAGCGGGTGAAGGTTTTAATTGCCACTTTGTTGGAAGGTTTTTACTGATTTTCAGAGATGAACTGTCAGCTAAAAAAATTATAATTTTATAACCGGCTTAAAGCGAAGCTAGAGCATCGTTAAAAGTTGGTAATGATATATTTTCTAGGAGCCTGGCCTATTTTAAAACTTTCTGCATAATCGTATTCATTTTTGGCAAACGCAAACAAATTGCATTATTTGTTAAATTAAATTTGTTGTAAAATAAATGTATTTTTTGTAAGTTGTTAAAATTACTATGTTTAAGATGATTGAAAATGAGGTGCGATGTGTAAGGTTTTGAAGAAAAATTTAAGAAAGTCAGACAAAGTTTGAAATAATGCCATTGGTCAGACGGCCAAGGTCAAAGACATTCAAGGCCAACCAATGACTGTGTTCCATTCGAACGGCCGTCATCCAACCTGTAATAACTGCTTAAATATAGAACAGTTTCATGAGAGAGACCCAAAGTTCGATTAATCGGATGGTGTGTGGGAGGGGGTGGGGGTGGGGGTTGGGGGATGTATTTTTTGAGCCCCGGCAAAATGAGTTATCTCCAGAGTTGTCCCGAACCATATCGGCTCCCCAGGGAAGACTTGGGAAGCGATAAACTGGGAAATCCGACTGCAATAAATAATCCGATAATTTAGCAGATAATCCTGGCGAAGATTATTGGAGCATAAACAAGAAAGTTTGGCGAAAGGTGAGACGCTGGAAGAAACGCGCGTGAAACCAGCACGGGCTTATGTTTTCAACGTCTCTCTTCTGAGATATTATTTATTTTCACAAATTAATTCTTGCAGGTATGAAAACTTGCTTCCCGTTGTCCCTTTTGAAATTCAACAAATGCTTACAGTGCTCTTATGTAAATTCTGTTGTGCGGTCTTTAAAAAAGCTACACTGGCTTAGCGGAAATATTATTTAAATTGCAAACGCTTGCAATGCGCGGTGTATTTTGTTATTATGAACACTATAGGGCATCAAAAATTGATGCTCAAACGGGGACTAAACGGTCTTCGTTTGGGCATCAATTTTTGAGACGGTAATAGTGTTCATAATAACAAAATACACCGCCTTGAACCAGATTGATACACATATATCTCAGTCCTTTTGTCAGCCATATGACATCAATAGCAGATCTAAAGTTTGCAAGCGCGTGGCTATAACTCATTCCATTCCATTCAAGCGGCTACCTTTGAGGCGATTTATCTCGACTTTAAAATAACAAGGTACGTCGACAATTATGCCAAGTTTACCGAGATTCTCTGGTGCACGAAACCTAACAAAAAGCATCCGTGATAGCGCCCCACCGCCGCCGCCGCCGCCACCGCCGCCGCCTCTAGTCCCGTTCACAGCCTGCTTGCTATTATTCATTGTTAAACCACGATAATGGTGTTAAGTTCTTCTATCTTTGCCCGAGTCGAGCGGCGGTGAAAGAAGCGACAAACTTTCTAGATGTTTAAAACATTTCCTCGTCCGAATACGGAGCGTCACTTTCGCTGGAGGAGAAAGCAAACTAGGTCGTGTCGTATTAATTGTTATTATGGTGATAATGATAAACTTTAGCGTGACATAAGAGTGTGGGTTGGTAAAAGGGGTTGGGGTTGGTGGGGACTCGCAAGAAAACTTTTCACTCTTGTCGCAACGTGACGCGTCTTCAGACTTGGCGGGCGCCATTTTGTTAAGTGGAAAAGTCTGCAGAAACCGTGTTGGATTCAAGGGTCAATTTTAGAGTATTTTATTTATTTAGACACCGAGAGCTACTTAAACTTTCTTGAACTCTGCGTGGCTTGAATTGGGCTGCATTAGCGCTTGGCTCCCTGGTTTTAAACAATGTCGAGTATTTTCAAGCGGCCGCTTTTAATGCTGGCTTTTAAATTTCTGACAACCGAGATGGATATTTGAGTAGAACATACGGAAATTTAGCGAAATTTGAAGAGAAATAAGTCTAAAATTTGGCAATTTAGGCGTTTTCTTTGAAATGGCCAAAGCACAATATTTTTTAAATTGTATTTGCTATGTAAGTTACGTTACGGTGACGCACTTGGTGTTAGAAAAGATAAACTTCAATCGAATTATTTTAGATTCTAATTCGTGATTTTGGAGTTTCTTGGAGTTCCAATGAAAGCCAGTAGATGAGGTTACTGAACGCATCGAAAACAAGATGGTGGAAAGCAGTTTCCATGGCGATGAAATCAATTTCAGGTGGCTGTGATTGAAAGTCAACAATCGCAAGTTCATTTAAAGAATTTTTCGATTAACTGGGTACCTATACAAGTTAAAACTTTATAATTCTTCCAGATTTAGAGCGGCTATGAAATGGGTCTTCTTGAGTAGTGAACTTTGGCCATCGCTCGCAGAAAACAAGCAACGCAGCGCTAAAGAGGGGCAATCAATCAAGTGCAGCGTTCGCGCAGCGTTGCAGCCAATACCAATTTTTCCGCCAGTAAATTTGAATAATTTAGTGCGGTTTTTTTCCCGCGCTCGTTCTCTTTCTCCCTCGCTCGCTTGATCCTGATCTGTTATTTCCATCGAGCGGTTTTATGACGAGAATTTATTGCCCGGCCGGAAAGCGGATGTTGATTCGGGGTATACGCACGCTGCCCAGCGCAGCCGCTGCCCAGCGCAGCCGCTGCCCAGCGTGCGTTCGGCTGCGCCAGATTTGCATCGCCGATGGCAACGGGATTAAACAATTTCGCCGGCGAAAGCCCGTAGGAAAATATTTGGTTTCACTCGCGGAAAATTACCAGCCGTGGCCGTTGGGCTGCAGGAAAAACATCGGGCGGTTCGTGGTTTTGCGGAGGCCCCAGTATACAAATTTGTTTCAAATTTTGATGGGTAAAATATTTGTTTAAAGTTTATTATTCACGCTCTTTATTTGGCATAAAATAAGAATTGCGTAGCGTTGAAGAATTAAAACCCGCGACAAGCGCCCTGTCACGGAATGTCCAGCACAGAGGCGACGGCGAGTGTCCGCTCCTTTGCGTGGAGTGAAACAAGCGCCCTGTCACGGAATGTCCAGCACAGAGGCGACGGCGAGTGTCCGCTCCTTTGCGTGGAGTGAAACAAGCGCCCTGTCACGGAATGTCCAGCACAGAGGCGACGGCGAGTGTCCGCTCCTTTGCGTGGAGTGAAACAAGCGCCCTGTCACGGAATGTCCAGCACAGAGGCGACGACAAGTGTCCGCTCCTTTGCGTGGAGCGAAACAAGCGCCCTGTCACGGAATGTCCAGCACAGAGGCGACGGCGAGTGTCCGCTCCTTTGCGTGGAGTGAAACAAGCGCCCTGTCACGGAATGTCCAGCACAGAGGCGACGACAAGTGTCCGCTCCTTTGCGTGGAGCGAAACAAGCGCCCTGTCACGGAATGTCCAGCACAGAGGCGACGGCGAGTGTCCGCTCCTTTGCGTGGAGCGAAACAAGCGCCCTGTCACGGAATCGTCTCGAAAAACCAGTGTCCAAGTAGCTCAATTGGTTAGAGCAACACCCGCGACAGGTGGAGATCGGGGTCCAAGTAGCTCAATTGGTTAGAGCAGCACCCGCGACAGGTGGAGATCGGGGTCCAAGTAGCTCAATTGGTTAGAGCAACACCCGTGACAGGTGGAGATCGGGGTCCAAGTAGCTCAATTGGTTAGAGCAACACCCGCGACAGGTGGAGATCAGGGTTCGAGTAGCTCAATTGGTTAGAGCAACACCCGTGACAGGTGGAGATCGGGGTTCCAGTCACCGTTAGAGCATCAATTTTTGAGACGGTTATAATGTTCATAATAATTAAAGGCTTTATAAACCCTTTAGTACTAAAACTGAGTTTAAGTTTAGGCTCCAAAATCTGACGGTAAAGTTGTAAAAAATCTGTCAAATAACGTGTTTTTTTTTTGCATTTTCAACCACAGTCAATATTTGTTTTGATGATTTTAGCTCTAAAAACCCATGCAGACGCCAAAAAATCAGGAAATAAAGTCTGTTCAACTCTGGGACCCGATTCACAAGGACGAGGGTCAAAATATGAGCCAATCACAGACTGTGTTTTCAGATTTCCTGGTAATGTTACCATGGTGATAACAGCTTTTGACTCCCAAATATATGGAGTTAATTTTGGCGGTGCGATTTGAACGGTTGTATCTGGCTTGCTATTGGTCCACGGACTTCCTGGACTGCATTTACTTAGATTAACTGCAATTATAAATCTAGTTCATAAAGACTCTCTTTTTGCACCGCATAACGATGGTCCCTGAACCTCTCTTGCAAGATATCAGGTTACCAGTGGAAAAAAACACCACGTTTCACTCCACGACGGTTGGTACCATTTAAACAATGTCTTCCTAGCTTGTGTCAGATTGTCGAGTGATCATCGCAGTGCAAGTTACCAACATGAAACCAAATGTCGGTACAGAACGCACTTACGCTTACTGCGTTCTCTCAAGTATAAAAATTCTATGAATTAATTATTGTCAAAACGAAACAGTTAATGGAGTTTGAAGTATTTTTTTGTTTTAAAGTTCGTGGAAAATTTGTGTTGGGCACAAAGATGGTTTGTCAAGTACTAGCATGTAAATAATTGATGAAACTTTGTGCTCGTCGCTGTCTGAGAGGATGGTTCTTGCAAAGGGTGTGGTTTTTGGTTGCTTCTTCAAACATAACACTTTGTATGAAGGTTAAATGAGAGAGCTTCAACTTCAGCAAAGTATTTCAGTCACTGGGGCAGTTTAACAATATATTCCATAAAGATATGATCAATATTTGGGAGGTTATTTTCAAGTTATTCAGTTAATTGGTCTGAAACAAGTAACCCGTGCCCGGCATCGGGCAGTTCATCACAATGTAATAGTAATGTGTGGGTGAAACAAGGGTTTTCATGGCAATCTAAAACAAGTAACCCGTGCCCGGCATCGGGCAGTTCATCACAATGTAATAGTAATGTGTGGGTGAAACAAGGGTTTTCATGGCAATCTAAAACAAGTAACCCGTGCCCGGCATCGGGCAGTTCATCACAATGTAATAGTAATGGGTGGGTGAAACAAGGGTTTTCATGGCAATCTAAAACAAGTAACCCGTGCCCGGCATCGGGCAGTTCATCACAATGTAATAGTAATGTGTGGGTGAAACAAGGGTTTTCATGGCAATCTAAACAAGTAACCCGTGCTCGGCATCGGGCAGTTCATCACAATGTAATAGTAATGGGTGGGTGAAACAAGGGTTGTCATGGCAATCTAAAACAAGTAACCCGTGCCCGGCATCGGGCAGTTCATAACAATGTAATAGTAATGGGTGAGTGAAACAAGGGTTGTCATGGCAATCTAAAACAAGTAACCCGTGCCCGGCATCGGGCAGTTCATCACAATGTAATAGTAATGGGTGGGTGAAACAAGGGTTGTCATGGCAATCTAAAACAAGTAACCCGTGCCCGGCATCGGGCAGTTCATCACAATGTAATAGTAATGGGTGAGTGAAACAAGGGTTGCCATGGCAATCTAAAACAAGTAACCCGTGCCCGGCATCGGGCAGTTCATCACAATGTCATAGTAACTAGTAGTGCACCCGCTGTGTACGCAGCTGCCATGTGTTAGGTGACAGTCAAGAGTGGTGTGTAGATTTGAAATGATTTCAACAATATTTCAATACCTAGAAAAGATCTTTTTGCCAGCCTTTTGGTAGCGTAGCAACGGAAATTTTCAGAGCTGATGGTTGCAATGAAATTTAGGTTTCCGTTGCTACGCTACGAATTATTCCGTTGCTACGCGCTACGATTTCGATGGTGAAAAAGTGTCTTGTTGTCGGACTTTTTCCGTCGATTTTTTTGTAAATTTTCATCATTTCACCTGCAAAACCCGATTCAATCGCCGTGAAAATGGCACAATAGTATGTGATCCCGATTTACGAACCGATCTAGCGCAAGCGCCGGCTTTTTAGACGAAACTTCACGATTTATATAAAGATGTACAAACGCCCCTTTAAAAAAAAAAAAAAAAAATGTGAATATTTAAATTTTTTTTTCGAAATAAAAAGTTCAGAAAATATTTTAAAACCTTTAATAATTCTTGGAATTTTTTTAAAAATAAAAAAAATTATTTGAATTTATCAACTTAACCTAACCTAACCTAACCTAACCTGACCTAACCTAATCTAACCAAACCTAACCTAACTTAACCTAACCTAAACTAACCTAACCTAACCTAACGTAACGTAACCTAACCTAACCTAACCTAACCTAACCTAACCTAACCTAACCTAACCTAACCTAACCTAACCGAACCTAACCTAACCGAACCTAACCTAACCTAACCTAACCTAACCTAACCTAGCCTAACCTAACCTAACATTACCTAAAAAAAAAAAAAAAAAATTTCATGAAATAATTTTTAGTTTTTATTTTTTAAAAACTATTTAAAATAATTAAAAAAAAAAAAAAAAAAAAAAAATTTTTTTTTTTTTCCAAATAATAAGTTCAGAATATATTTAAAATTATTTAATAATTCATGGAATTTTTTTAAAAATAAAATATAAATTATTTGAATTTATCAACTTAACCTAACCTAACCTAACCAAACCTAACCTAACCTGACCTAACCAAACCTAACCTAACTTAACCTAACCTAACCTAACCTAACCTAACCTAACCTAACGTAACGTAACCTAACCTAACCTAACCTAACCTAACCTAACCTAACCTAACCTACCCTAACCTACCCTAACCTAACCTAACCTAACCTAACCTTACCGAACCTAACCTAACCGAACCTAACCTAACCTAACCTAACCTAACCTAACCTAGACTAACCTAACCTAACATTACCTAAAAAAAAAAAAAAAAATTTCATGAAATAATTTTTATTTTTTATTTTTTAAAAACTATTTAAAATAATTTTTGAAAAAAAAAAAAGTAAATTTTTTTTTTTCAAAATAAAAAGTTCAGAATAAATTTAAAATTATTTAATAATTCATGGAATTTTTTTAAAAATAAAATATAAATTATTTGAATTTATCAACTTAACCTAACCGAACCTAACCCAACCTAACCTAACCTAACCTAACCTAACCTAACCTAACCAAACCTAACCTAACCTTACCTAACCTAACCTAACCTAACCTAACCTAACCGAACCTAACCTAACCTAACCGAACCTAACCTAACCTAACCTAACCTAACCTAACCTAACCTAACCCAACCTAACCTAGCCTAACCTAACCTAACATTACCTAAAAAAAAAAAAAAAAAATTTCATGAAATAATTTTTATTTTTTATTTTTTATAAACTATTTAAAATAGTTTTTGAAAAAAAAAAAAAAAAAGTAATTTTTTTTTTCAAAATAAAAAGTTCAGAAATTATTTAAAATTTTTGAATAATTCATGGAATTTTTTTAAAAATAAAATATAAATTATTTGAATTTATCAACTTAACCTAACCGAACCTAACCTAACCTAACCTAACCTAACATAACCTAACCTAACCTAACCTAACCTAACCTAACCTAACCTAACCTAACCTAACCTAACCTAACCTAACCTAACCTAACCTAACCTAACCTAACCTAACCTAACCTAACCTAACCTAACCTAACCTAACCTAACCTAACCTAACCTAACCTAACCTAACCTAACCTAACCTAACCTAACCTAACCTAACCTAACCTAACCTAACCTAACCTAACCGAACCTAACCGAACCTAACCGAACCTAACCGAACCTAACCGAACCTAACCGAACCTAACCGAACCTAACCGAACCTAACCGAACCTAACCGAACCTAACCGAACCTAACCGAACCTAACCGAACCTAACCGAACCTAACCGAACCTAACCGAACCTAACCGAACCTAACCGAACCTAACCGAACCTAACCGAACCTAACCGAACCTAACCGAACCTAACCGAACCTAACCGAACCTAACCGAACCTAACCGAACCTAACCGAACCTAACCGAACCTAACCGAACCTAACCGAACCTAACCGAACCTAACCGAACCTAACCGAACCTAACCGAACCTAACCGAACCTAACCGAACCTAACCGAACCTAACCGAACCTAACCGAACCTAACCGAACCGAACCGAACCGAACCGAACCGAACCGAACCGAACCGAACCGAACCGAACCGAACCGAACCGAACCGAACCGAACCTAACCGAACCGAACCGAACCTAACCGAACCTAACCGAACCTAACCGAACCTAACCGAACCTAACCGAACCTAACCGAACCTAACCTTGCCTAGCCTAGCCTAGCCTAGCCTAGCCTAACCTAGCCTAACCTTAACTAAAAAAAAAAAATTGAAAATTTCATGAAATAATTTTTATTTTTATTTTTTAAAAACGATTTAAAATACTTTTTTAAAATAAAAAAAAAATAAAAAAGTATAAATTTTTTTTTTCAAAATAAAAAGTTCAGAAAATATTTAAAATTTTTTTAAAAATAAAATATAAATTATTTGAATTTATCAACTTAACTTACCGAACCTAACCTAACCTAACCTTACCAAACCTAACCTAACAAAACCTAACCTAACCTTACCTAACCTTACCTAACCTAACCTAACCTTACCTAACCCATGGTTGTCATGGCAATCTAAAACAAGTAACCCGTGCCCGGCATCGGGCAGTTCATCACAATGTTATAGTAATGGGTGGGTGAAACAAGGGTTGTCATGATAATCTAAAACAAGTAACCCGTGCCCGGCATCGGGCAGTTCATCACAATGTAATAGTAATGGGTGGGTGAAACAAGGGTTGTCATGGCAATCTAAAACAAGTAACCTGTGCCTGGCATCGAGCAGTTCATCACAATGTAATAGTAATGGGTGGGTGAAACAAGGGTTGTCATGGCAATCTAAAACAAGTAACCCGTGCCCGGCATCGGGCAGTTCATCACAATGCAATAGTAATGGGTGAGTGAAACAAGGGTTGTCATGGCAATCTAAAACAAGTAACCCGTGCCTGGCATCGGGCAGTTCATCACAATGTTATAGTAATGGGTGGGTGAAACAAGGGTTGTCATGGCAATCTAAAACAAGTAACCCGTGCCCGGCATCGGGCAGTTCATCACAATGTAATAGTAATGGGTGGGTGAAACAAGGGTTGACATGGCAATCTGAAACAAGTAACCCGTGTCCGGCATCGGGCAGTTCATCACAATGTAATAGTAATGGGTGGGTGAAACAAGGGTTGTCATGGCAATCTAAAACAAGTAACCCGTGCCCGGCATCGGGCAGTTCATCACAATGTAATAGTAATATAAGGTTAATGGGTGGGTGAAACAAGGGTTGTCATGGCAATCTAAAACAAGTAACCCGTGCCCGGCATCGGGCAGTTCATCACAATGTAATAGTAATGGGTGGGTGAAACAAGGGTAGTCATGGCAATCTAAAACAAGTAACCCGTGCCCGGCATCGGGCAGTTCATCACAATGTAATAGTAATGGGTGGGTGAAACAAGGGTTGTCATGGCAATCTAAAACAAGTAACCCGTGCCCGGCATCGGGCAGTTCATCACAATGTTATAGTAATGGGCGGGTGAAACAAGGGTTGTCATGTCAATCTAAAACAAGTAACCCGTGCCTGGCATCGGGCAGTTCATCACAATGTAATAGTAATGGGTGGGTGAAACAAGGGCTGACATGGCAATCTGAAACAAGTAACCCGTGCCCGGCATCGGGCAGTTCATCACAATGTAATAGTAATGGGTGGGTAAAACAAGGGTTGTCATAGCAATCTAAAACAAGTAACCCGTGCCCAGCATCGGGCAGTTCATCACAATGTAATAGTAATGGGTGGGTGAAACAAGGGTTGTCATGGCAATCTAAAATAGGAACTCTGGCGAATGAAAAAAGTTTGCCAACGACTTCGCGAAAGAAAATTTCGAGAAGCGTACCTGGAAAATAGGTGGCGCTGGAAAATGGTGGGAAAGTGAAAATTGCTTGGCGGTCTGACGATAAGAAAATTAAAAATTAACCAAAGCCTGCCGACGAGTTTTCCGAGTTGGATGCGCCATTTTTTTCCCGGAAAAGTCTGCAATCTCCCTCGGGCCAGAATTAGCCCCAGGTTATCTTTAGCGAAAAGATGATTGGCTAGACGGCAACTTTCGCAGAAGAGACGACGACGAAGACGACGGAGAAAGGCTTTCTTCGCCGCGAGTTTTCGCGCTTCTTGGTTGAATATTAAGGAAAAGTTGAATTTTCTTTCTTCTAAGTCGATATTATTAATAGATATTGAAGAGCCAAGTTTTTATGACTGCTCGAAGCGCTCTTTGCAAATTGTTTTCTGCGAGACTCAGTGATATGTGAAATAAGCAATCAATTTGAATTTTTGATTGATACGATTTTCTAAATTACGTTGGCGTTCACAAATTCCTGGTACAATTATTCTTGGAAGTTCGGAAGAAATTATTTGCTTTGTTCGTTCGAGGAGGAATCAAAAGTATACTCCACTTCAACCATTAGACTCAACTTTTTGCAAAATATTACAGGAAGGAAAACAACTGTACTTTATTATTATGAACACTATAACCGTCTCAAAAATTGATGGCCAAACGAGGACATTTGGGAACATTTTGGTCCCCGTTTGGACATCAATTTTTGACACGGTTAAAGTGTTCATAATAATAAAATACTCAACGTATTGCAAGCGTTTGCAATTTAAATAAGATTTAATTTAAAATTGTACTTTTCCTTTATTTTCAGTCCTCTTCTTTATATGGCTAGATCTGATAACGACCACTCATAAGTAATAAAAAGTCAGCTGATAATTTGATTTATTAGTGGTAAAGCAATTAATAAAATAATTCCGATCCTCCTCCCAAACTTTCAACAGAATTACCACTTAACCCCACGTGACCGGTGAAACAAACCCGTGGCAAGCCCCATTAGTTTTGTTATCATGAACACAGAATTATTAGTCGGCTAAACATAAATATGTATCGCCAGATCCACGGATCGTTGCATGCCATGTCCTGACACGAGTCCTGGGTCGTGCTAATTGAATAGATTTACCTCGGGGTCGTGTCGTGTAGTTGGATTACTACACCCATACTACGCGCTGCACGCGCTGCACGTGCTGCACGCGCTGCACTCGATGGTAATGCGACCACTAGCAGTAAATGTTCGTTTTGAATTCATTATCGGTGCTCATGTCGAATGAAAAATCGGCGAAACAAACCGTTGAGTTGGTCAAGATTAGGAGACTTGTGCATAAAAAAGTGTTTTTATTTGAGCTTGTTTTTGAAATCTAACGGTCGTTGAGTTGATCATGGACTTGATTTTAGTTTCTAGTTTTAAAAAACCATTTTTGTTTTTAATTCTATGTAAACTCCCAACGGATTTCTTGAAGTTCACAGACTGATATTTTGAACTTTGAAAAGAATCGCTGGCAAGATTGTCAAAAAGCTAAAGTTATTTCTTTGAGTACCTAAAGAATCCTTCTTGTGTGTTGTTCTTTGTCTCCCGTCTGGCAGAATATCCTTGTTATAATCACTGATAGCTACCCGAGTTCAGATATCTTGCAATGCACTCAGATTCTCAAACTTAACTTAATTATTAATCACTGCCGATTCTTTGCAAGCAATGAAGACAGCAAATGAACACCAATTTTCTCGCAATGCCGTTATCTACAATTCAAAACACCCAAAAACGAGAAGTGCCCGCACAAAATCGAAACCCCCTTCCCCAGAACATTCAATTTAACTCAATCAAAAAGCATTATCTATCGAAATTAATCATCTAAAATGATACGCCTCATCGAAGCGGTCAATTATCATTGATAACTATTTGCGACTTGGTCAATACCGCACTGAATAATTGAACAATAACCCCTGATTGAGTTTGCCCCTACCTCCAAACCGGTCGGTGGTCTGCTATCCATATCCCGGGCTTGACTAAATGTCACCCCTATAAGCGGCTTATCATGCGGTACCCACTGCAGTCCATTAGTATTGGTAGATGCTAGACGATTGTTTAGTGCAATATTGTTTCTGCTATCTCGAGGAAATGTGCATTAATGTCGGGGACGTGTGGCCAGACCGCGGATGCAATTTACCGGTAATTGGCATTAATTGTTATTGAGTTTAGAGCCGCACTACGGTTGGATTATGTGTGCGTGTGTGCGTGCGTGTGTGTGTGTTTTCACGGTGCGTATGTGCGTCTGGTTTTGGCTGGCCGGCTCCGTTTATACTTGCTATTGTTTGGGGGTGTTTGTAAACTAATTTATTTGATAATGGTGGAGTGGATGTTTTCGTTGTGGTGAGTTAAAATTAATCGTGTGGATTGGATGGGTTTGGTTTGGGTTTTGGCTATCAATGTGGTTTTGCTGAAGTTATTTTTGTCACCAAATGAGGACTTTCTGTAGAAATTAACAAAATAAAAATAAAATAATGTGCATGAATGCATTTAGAAAAGTGACGCCTTAACTTGGCAGTCTTTAAACGCATTTCTACAATAGTTTTATTTTTGTCCGTTTTTCCTTTAAAATAGGTACTTATTTTTAATGGTACGCTTGTCCATATTAAATGAAATTTCTCCCAGCATATGAAAACATTTTCATATGCTGGGAGAAATTTTAGTGTTGGTTGATGTCAACAGCTACCAACCTACGGCTAGTTTGTGAATTATGAAGGAAAATTATGAATCGAAGGTTTCTCTTTATAATCTAGCGAAACATCCACGACGTGGATTGAATACAGATTCCAGGGGCTGAAACTTACAAGCATTTCAATTAAAAATCCAGTAAAGAAATCATTACGAACTGAAAATTCTAAAATTGTTTCCAAAATTTAAAATGTTGGTCACGCTTCTTGGATTTTGGTGGAGTAATCCTGGAAGCTGTATTTCCTAGCACCGCCACTTTTATTGGATCACAATTCATGCGCTCGAAATAAATATTTGGGTGGCAGTGAAAAACAAGCTTTCTGACAAGCATAATCAAAATTACAGTTCCACGATTTACACTAAATTTAATTTAATTTTTACCAATAATATTCACCAACTACTGTTAAATCAATAGTCTTCAAATTAAAATCCATCGAAGCGTTGTCCACTTTATTATACTGCAATCTGGTAAGAACATTACGATAACTAACAGAAAGTATAACTTTATTTAAATTACAAAATATCCTGTCAAAAGTCGTAACGTATTTCCCTCAGTTATCACATCAAAATGGCGTCTGGCGATCATGACAACCTGATAATACCACCACGCGAGCTTGAGTGTCCCATCTGCTACGAGATTTTCCCGGGCAAAATGTTCCTCTGTGAAAGCGGACATGCAGTGTGTTCTAAATGCACGATCCGCATGACAGAATGCGCCCTATGCCATGCCAAATTCACCCAAGTTCGCTGTCTTCCCATAGAACATCTCATAACCCAATACGCTCGGCGTTCCTGCAAAAATAAACCAGGCGGCTGCGAAGAAAAGATATTGATCCGAGACATCGAGGATCACGCTGAAAAATGCCAATTCGGATACATGTGTTACCATTACGAGGGCGGCGACGTTTCGAAAGAGAAATGTTCGTGGACGGGACATATTTCAAAACTGGAAAGTCACGCGGAGACCTGTCACCCTGCTATTATTTCTCGGGGCAAACCGGCGGAAATATCGCACGAGGTCTCGTGGACAGGACCGAAGCAACTCTACTCGACGCTGTTGAAAGTTTTTGACGAGTTGTTTTGGTGTCTTTGGTCGGTACGCACCGATGAGGGTAAAATGTTTGCTTATGTTCGGTATGCCGGGCTGGCAGAGAATGCGGCACGGTTCAGGTATAGCTATGAGTTCGTTTCATGTACGGGAAAGAACGTTCTGGTCGGGGGACAGATGTGGAATGCTAAGGAGTCTGTGTTTATCAGTCAAATGGTGCCGCTAACACAGGAATTGGTCATTCGGTTGACTGCTCCTAGCAATCTGTTGAGATGCAGAGTTGAAATCACCCGAAACCCACCGTATTGATTACTCTTCAGCCGATATTTATTGGTTGATAAACTCACAAACAGGCATTTTGTACTCGTTTTTACTCCTTTTTTTTAAAAGAATCGAATTAAACACCAATGTAAACCCGTACGCATTTAATTTCCTTCTATCGACAGGGACTTTGATATGTTTTATTGGTTTTCGTTCGCTGATAATTAGTAATCGACGATTAAAAACAGAGGATTATTTTTATTTTCACAGCTCAACGTCGAGTGGAAACGCAGTGAGTGTTTGTTTTTCCTGTAATTAATGGTGGAAAGCGTCCGGCGGATAGTTTTCCCAACTTTGTGTCCGTACATTTTCCCGGACAGCCATTACTGCGCTGTGTCGGTGCTCAATAATTGCTTAATAATGTCAACCCCCGATAGAGTTGCCGCGCGTTCGAGCCGTGCACTCAACAAAACTGTATCGGAGAGTTATAGTTTTCACCACGAGCTAGACGACCCCTCATTTGGTTTACAAACTAGAGGGGGCTCGGGAACTGCTGGGAGAAACGCAAAAAATAAAATATACCGCTAATTTGATTGATTACTTCAGTTATCTGTTTATTATTCAGTAATTGGAAATGCGTACTCGAGTCAGTACTCTCAGTGGGGTCGGATAAATTGGATCCATTATGATTACACTGTTAATCCGGCGAAACCGCACGAGGCTGCTGAGCCAGAGTGAGATTCATTTGATCGAGAATTGGCTTTTTCTAATCATAAATGGGCCAATATTTATTCAGTAAATGTATTTAATGCATAAAACGAGAGTCGTTTTTTTGCCTGATATTGTGGGCGCAGGAAATTCTGTGCTTTAGTGTTGGGCAGGAGAGAGTTTGGGAGATGAGAGCTAAAGTGCTTGTGGAGGTGCCGAGATCGATACGAGAGGGATGAAAGTTAAGCAACACTGCGCTGAGTCAGGTATTGGATGGGTGACCATCATACACATGACCAGTTCTGTTCGGGAAAGAGGTTGGAAGGATGAATGTTAAGCAACACTGCGCTGGGTCAGGTTTTGGATGGGTGACCATCATACACATGACCAGTTCTGTTCGGGAGAGAGGTTGGAGGGATGAAAGTTAGTACAGCAACTTCACTCGCCTTGCTTATCAACCTCTCGACAGCATGGATTTGTGAAGGAATCCTGTTGTTCGCGTTGTACCGTCCTTCGGAAGGGACGTTAAGCCGGTGGTCTCCTTGGTCTTCGACAGGAGTAGGCTACGTGCCGGCACCGGGTTTCCACAAATTCCTATATAGTTAGGTAAGGTACATCATCATCCACTCAATCACCGACGCCATTAGACCAGTGCCGCATGACCAGATATCAAAACAGTGCGTCGTTAAACACCAAAAATCAACCTAAAAGCGTCGATTAGTTTTTGTGAGAAGGAGTTACGCGTCTGTCGGCTAAGATTGAGTTTTATGAAAGAAGAAGACGTTGAAAAGCAGCAAAGCCAATCGATTGGGTCAACGACTTGATCATCATGGATGCAAGTACTTTACATTTTGTAACAGATTAATGCGATATTGAAGACGAGTAATGCAAGCAATCTAGTGCGTGTCATGTTTATTTTTTAGCTCCATCAAGAGTTTTCCGCGTTTATTACGATTTTGGTAAACAACCCGTTATAAAAAAGTTGAATCTATTTAAATTCTGATCCTTTGCATGAATATTTCCTCTCCGTTTTTATGAATAAATGTTTTGAAAAATTATTTTCTCTCCTCGAAGCTTCCTCAAACGTGAAAAGTAAGATTATCGATGATAATCTTCATAAAATGCAGACGAAATGAAAAGTACCTCAACTTTGCTTGCTAAAGTGCATAATCTACTACTTACCAAACGCAGTCTTAACATTCTTGTTAAGTTCTTTGTACATAAAACTAGATTAACATCCGAATGCACTTTGCATCTGAACACAAGATCGATAACTAAGCGATTATCAGAGAACACTGGAGCAATCCAAAGAAGAAAACACAAACGAACAACAAAAGCTTCCCCTTCTCTAAAACATGAAACATACGCAGTCGTATTTCCATGTTTTCTTCCACCGAAAACCACAGACCAAACCTTTGCGAAAATCCAAATAGTTCCGTTATTGAAAGCAATTTATTGAGGAGGGAAACTTCTTCAAATATCTCTTCGCTTTCTACCCGTTCCTTGGAAATCCATTATAATATGCGAAAACGCGGTCCACGTTTCCTTACCACGGGCTCCTTCTGGAGGCTGCTCTTTGACATCGAGTGTCTTGCCTGCGCTAGCCTCGTTGTTTTATGCAAATACACAGTGCTATTCTTGTCCGTGACGTCATCTGAGATATGACGTCACGACCAAGAAAGCTCGGCAGAGAAAGTTTCAAGGTTTTGAAACCTACGCGGATTTGTCTTGCGAAATATATGTGTGTGCGCTAGCGATCGTGGCGTGAAACGCAGGTACTACGTTCTTTGTCGAGTCAGATTGAATTATCGTTAGTGATGTTTATTCTATGTTTGTTCATAGGAACACAATTCGGCAGTTCTTTTTATAAATTCAAACTTATTTTGTTTGTATAATGAAGAAAGTCTTGGGATCGGGTCTCGATCGTGCAACATTTTCTGCTAGAGATTGCGAACGTTATCTCGGAAATTAACCCTGAAATTAACCCTGAAATTAACCCGAGTTAAAGTTCGTTATCTCTTGACAAAAGGCAGATGATTCCTAGCCACGATGCATAGACATTTCTCAGGAAGTATTTGATATTTTAGCTGCAATACCCGGCACCTCCATCGACGCGTTACCTGACTCATTGCTTTGGTAAATGTGATGGGATTTTTGAACTTAACTTCGGATTTAAGTTAACTTTGTTGTTGTCATCTTACAAAATCAACTGCTGTCATTCTGAGAATTATTGTTTTTAAGAAACAACTGAACTGGATGCCAGGGGTCGAAAAATGTCACTGCGTTTTTGTTATGGGCTGAGAATTTTCGAAAAATGTAAGCTTATTTACGTATGATTTCGTCATTTTTGCCTTTTAATTCATATCTTAGGAACATACGGAGTCGTCAAATCCAATTTTAAGACAAAGTTTAACGATTTTGATGACTTATTTTGGTTACGACGTTTGAGAAACGATAATATTATCTGTTCAGAAGGACATTGCTTACATAATATTTAAATTAACCTCGTTTCCCTTCTGTGTTGGCAATAAATTGAACTTTGAACTAGCTGAGAATATGAGATTCCAAGACAAATTCGTTGAGAATTGCAACATTCAGGAGAGATAAGAGGGCAGTGAAATCGTTGCCGGCGACTCTCATCGGCCGTTATTGGGACTCAGAGAGCTCTAAACGGTCTGAGAGTGGGTGACTCTGAACAAGTCGCCATTGCTGCAAGAAATGGGGCATTATTTTTGATATTTGCGTGGTATATATTTAATACTCGTTTGCAACCTTCTGTGTTTAAAGAGGCAAGCTGAGCTAACGGCTCGTTAATAAGGCTAACACAGCGTAACATTGGCTATTGTTAAGCCTGTGTTAAGATAACGGCTCGTTAGATTTTTAAAGTGCTACCGATAAGTGGGCACCGATAAAAAGACTTGAAAAAAATTCCGAGTTTTTCTCGAAATATTTTTGACGATATACCACAAATCCTAGATAGATTGAGATATTATGTATTTTTTCCCGGTTTTTCAAATTCAATTTCGGATAGTTAACACTCGAAAGAGATCTACCTACTAGTTGGCTGTTGCCAAGAAAATTAAAATTTAACGGTTTTTTACTTTAGCATACCAGTGAATTAGATCCGAATCAATTGGCGATGCAATGCTATCACTTTTGATCGATTTGAAAAGTAATTAAGCTCAATATCTATGTTAAGGTAAAGATGCAAGAAAATCTTGCGTTTGCCACTCCTACCCACGTCACGTGGTTCTCCCCGAATGAACATTCAGTGCGGTGTCTTTGATTCATTTGCTACTATCGACGTGGGTTGGGTTTGGTTGGGTTGGGTTGGGTTGGGTTGGGTTGGGTTGGGTTGGGTTGGGTTGGGTTGGTTTGGGTTGGGTTGGGTTGGGTTGGGTTGGGTTGGGTTGGGTTGGGTTGGGTTGGGTTGGGTTGGGTTGGGTTGGGTTGGGTTGGGTTGAGTTGGCTTGGGTTGAGTTAGGTTTGGTTGAGTTAGGTTTGGTTGGGTTTGGTTAGGTTAGGTTGGGTTGGGTTGGGTTGGGTTGGGTTGGCTTGGGTTGAGTTGGCTTGGGTTGGGTTGGGTTGGGTTGGGTTGGGTTGGGTTGGGTTGAGTTGGCTTGGGTTGGGTTGGGTTGGGTTGGGTTGGGTTGGGTTGGGTTGTGTTGGGTTGGGTTGGGTTGGGTTGGGTTGGGTTTGGTTTGGTTGGGTTTGGTTGGGTTGGGTTGGGTTGGGTTGGGTTGGTTGGGTTGGGTTTGGTTGGGTTTGGTTGGGTTGGGTTGGGTTGGGTTTGGTTGGGTTTGGTTGGGTTGGGTTGGGTTGGGTTGGGTTGGGTTGGGTTG
Organism: Protonemura montana; assembly: GCA_947568835.1. Lineage (NCBI taxonomy): Eukaryota > Metazoa > Arthropoda > Insecta > Plecoptera > Nemouridae > Protonemura > Protonemura montana. Next base: position 1,258,091 of record OX387609.1, read on the forward strand.
GGTTGGGTTGGGTTGGGTTGGGTTGGGTTGGGTTGGGTTGGGGTCAGATGTCTCTCCCTCTACAAGCCTAGCCATCCCAGAGCAGGAAACTATTCCAAGGTAATGGGGACCAGTGTATACGAGACCTGAGCAGGATTCCTCGTTGGGCAAGACCAACGCACCAATGTCTCAAGACATGTTGCTATGGGGATGGAGGACAAAACACGCTCAGTTTTCAAGTCACTTTCAATCCTAGGTTTGTTTACCACGTGGCAATGCGATCACTCGCTCAGAAGGAAACTTTCGTTTTCTCAACGAATTCTCTGCGCGTTTTACTTTTGAGAAACTTTCCCTTTCTTTCGCCATGACAGCTGTTTTGCATTTCTAGAAGTTGGTCTTTCTGTCTCGGCCAATCTGTGAGATTTTCCACGTGGCTGTGCGAGTGGAATTGAATATTTTTCTGTCACCTTTGATTTCTGTAGATTTTTAAAAAATTATTTGATTATTTTTTTTTTACCTGTAACCCTCAGCGAAAATAAAAACGCCAGGCATTTAAAGTGAAAGAAGTCGGTTCTTTTATCGAAGCCAAGCGAGATATTTTCCGCATTTCTGCACAATTATCTTCGGCATTATGGATATCACTGGAAGTTACACGAGCATCTTCAGAAAATTTCTTTTCTATATGACAGACGCCTCTTGTTTTTATGAAAATAATTAATATCATCCGCCCTTGCTTTTCTACGGTCTGGTTTAGCCAAAATGTTGAACTATAAGTTGGATCTCCAGCTCACAGAAACATCTGAATTTCACTGCATGTGATTGGAAGTCGTCATGGCAACAGTTTCAACAAAATGTTCAACTATAAGTTGGATCTCTAGCTCACAGAAACATCTGAATTTCACTGCATGTGATTGGAAGTCGTCATGGCAACAGTTTCAACAAAATGTTGAACTATAAGTTGGATCTCCAGCTCACAGAAACATCTGAATTTCACTGCATGTGATTGGAAGTCGTCATGGCAACAGTTTCAACAAAATGTTGAACTATAAGTTGGATCTCCAGCTCACAGAAACATCTGAATTTCACTGCATGTGATTGGAAGTCGTCATGGCAACAGTTTCAACAAAATGTTCAACTATAAGTTGGATCTCTAGCTCACAGAAACATCTGAATTTCACTGCATGTGATTGGAAGTCGTCATGGCAACAGTTTCAACAAAATGTTCAACTATAAGTTGGATCTCTAGCTCACAGAAACATCTGAATTTCACTGCATGTGATTGGAAGTCGTCATAGCAACAGTTTCAACAAAATGTCGACTAGGAAATCTCACCTAGTGGTCCAAATGTTAAATCCCTTATCGAACTAAACTAGCGCTGTCCGGTGGAACTAACGAACCATATCTCTGTTAGCTGTTTAGTCAGACTAGGAGTGGGCAGAGTTCGTTCCATTCGTGAATTTAGTTGTGACATTTCAATTAATTAATCGTGATAAATTGTTAACCCTTCGACAACCACATTTCACGTCCCGAATTTAATTACGCCATCGACAAGATCTTCCCGTTTATGTTAAAATTAAGGAACAGAGTTAATTAATTGATTAGCTAATTAACGGAAGCTGTGAGCGCACGGCGAAGTTGATTCTGTAGTCTGGAAGATTCTGCTGGTCTTAAGAACGTTTGAAATATCCTCTAGTGCATGCTGAATTAGTTCAAGACCAGCGAAAATAATATTTATTTTTTATTTTATTTATTATTTAAGTCTAGGAATTCCTACTCTGTTGTAATACAGAGGAATGTACAGACTATACTATATTATAAGATATAAAAATATTAAAAAAAAAAAAAAAAATGAATAATAACTTCTTATGGAAATAGAAAAGGAAAAAATAATAATAATAATAATGCATGTCAATTATAATGGTAACAAATAATAAAAGCACTGATCATAATAATATTAATAAGTGTAAAACTAATAAAACTATAAGTAACCTAACCAAACTAAGGTCAGGTACCTACATTTCTATTAAATACTAAAGATAAATTAATGAATTGTAATAATAATGAACTTCATTAAATAATAAAAGCACACATAATAATAATATTAATAATAATAATAATAATAATAATAAAACTATAAGTAACCTAACCAAATTCAGGTAGTACATTTCTATTAAATATTAAAGATAAATTAATGAACTGTACATTTTTTAATTGTAATTTATATTTCTAATTTTGGGTTTTTCATTGCTGATTTAAACTCTTCTATAGTGTAAAAAACATTATTAATAAAGAATTTTTTTAATCTATCTTTAAATTGAATGATGTCTAATTGCTTTATATGTTTAGGTAGAATATTGAATAATTGAAGGCCCATATGTTTTACTTGCTGTTTAATTCTAGTTAATTTTTCTTGTTCTAATTTAAAGTTATTTTTATTTCTAGTACTATGGTTATGGTTATGTATCGGAAATGTTTGAATGTTATTTTTTATAAATAATATTAGTTTGTAGAGGTATAAATTTGGCAAAGTCATAATTCTTAATGATTTAAAATGTTTACGGCATGATTTTTTTGGTTTTAAATTTTGCATTATACGGATAACTTTTTTTTGCAGTTTAAATATTCTTTTATAATTTGAGCAGTTTCCCCAGAAAATAATACCATAGCTCATGTGGGATTCGAATAGGCCATGGTAAGTTATTTTTAAAGTTTTTTTAGAGACTATGGTTTTGAGTATTCTTATTGCATAGCATTGTTTAGATAATTTATTTTGTAGTTTATTTATTTGGCATTTCCATTTGAGTTGATTGTCTAATTCTATACCTAGGAAGGTTATACTCTCAACTATTTCTAACTTTTCTGTGCCGGTTATAATTGTTGGGGTGGGTTGTAGGTCGTTAATGTGTCTTGTCCTGAAATTAATTATTTTAGTCTTGTTTGTATTTAATGTTAGTTGATTTGCCTGGAGCCATCCAAAAATTTCTTGCATCACTTCATTAGCTTTTTGTTCTAAATTTTGGAGAGAAGAGTCTGATATAAATACACTAATATCATCGGCAAACATTGTAATTTTTGCATTTTTAATATTCCTTGGAAGATCATTTATATAAATTAGGAATAATAATGGGCCTAGAATACTCCCTTGTGGGATTCCCTGTTTAATGAATTGCTCTTCTGAGTAGTAGGTTTTTAAGTTATTTTCCGAGTCTAAGTTTTTTATTAAAACAGATTGCCTTCTATTTGATAGGTACGAATTGAACCATTTATTGGCAATTCCTCTGACTCCATAATGTTCTAATTTCTTTAGCAATAATTTATGATCGACACAATCAAAAGCTTTGCTCAGATCGCATAGTATGCCCATAGCCTGCTTTTTATCACTCAGTTCTGAGGATACATGATCAATAAAATCAAATATAGCTGATTCAGTAGATTTCTTTTTTCTAAATCCGTGTTGTTCCGATGATAATGTGTTAAATTTGTTCAGAAAGTCCACTAGTCTGGTATACATAATTTTTTCTAAGATTTTGGAAAAAGAATTTAATATTGATATAGGGCGATAATTACTTGGGTCTTTACTAGTGCCTTTTTTATAGAGTGGTAGAACCTTAGCCATTTTATAGATGTCAGGGAACGTTCCAAGTGCTAAAGATTCATTGCAAAGATGAAATAAAGGCTCTAACAGATAGGGAGTGGATGTTTTGATTATTTTAGTTGGAATATAATCGTGTCCACCTGAATTTTTCAATTCGTTTATAATATTTTTCAATTCAGAATGACTAACTGGGAAGAGAAACATTGATTGTTTGTTAGCTGGGATTTCTCCTAATTTAGTTATGGCTTCTTTGCTATTAGCACATTTATGGTTATTTTTAGGGATAGCGCAATTAATAAAGTATGTGTTAAAGCCGTTCGCTATTTCTTTAGGTGTTAGTAAGATTTTTCCATTAGTAATTAATTCATTTATTTTGTCATTTTTCGGTTTTATCCTTCCTATTTCTTTATTAACTAGATTCCATGATGTCTTCATTACGTTTTTTGACTTTCTTAATTCCTCGTGAATTTGAAGTCTTTTTGCTGCCTTTATAATTTTCCTTAATACACCGGAATAGTGTTTAATGTGATGTTTCCATATAGGGCTTTTAGTTTGTTTACCAATGATTATTAAGTTTCTTTTATGTTTACATGAAACTCGTATGCTTTTTGTTATCCACGAGTTATTTATCTTGTTAGATGGTTTGACTTTTTTTAGTGGATATGCTTTATTGAAATGTTTGTTAAGGGTATCTGAAAATGCTGTTGTTTTATTGTTTAGATCCATTGAATTTTGAACATCTTTCCAGCTTTCATTCATTAATAGCGAGGACATCTTTCTGTCGTTGGGTTTTGTGTAAAATCTCCTTTCTACGAGTTTATTTCTGTCTTCGCCGTGACATCTTTCTGAATTATTTTTAATATTATGCAAGAATAAGATAGATTTATGATCTGATAGCCCAGTTTCATACACCTTGGATTTGAATTTGTTGGATTCTATATTAGTCATAATGTTGTCGATACAAGTTGCGGTGGAAGAAGTTACTCTAGTTGGCTCATCAATAGATAAAGTTATATTAAAAGAGTCTAATAGGGAGCACAGATTTTGTTTATTTTGGCAGTTTACTAGCGTGTTGAGGTTTAAGTCACCACTAATGATGATGGATTTAGGTTTATATGTATTCTCTAGATTTATTCTTATCAGCATTTTTTCAAGTCTATTAAGGAAGTTATTAAAGCAACTACTAGGAGATCTATAAATACATAGAATAATTATATTGTATAACTTTAATTCAATGGCAGAGCATTCGAAGATTTTTTCTTCACTTAAATTAACCAGGTCCGTTCTATCAGTTATTTCAGTCCACTTTTCTCTACTAAAAATACATGTACCTCCGTGTGCATGGAGATTCCGGGTAAAGATTGATGCTAGATTGAAACCCGTTAAGACAATTGAATCTGATTCATTAATATTCAGCCAATGTTCAGTTAAGGCTATTATATTTATAGTTGAGTCAAGCTCCCTTAAAACTATTTCTAATTCATTTATTTTTGAGCGGATAGATCTGATATTTTGGTAAAATATGTGAATTGGCTGCTCAGCTCTACCTGATCTTGTTGAAAGTTTGTTGGTTGTCACTCTATCTTGCCCACTGCGCCCTTCGTTTGTCGGTAGACTCGTCACACCACTGTGCACAATACCTTTGAATGGCGTACCAATGCCGCTCGGGATGTCCTATGGTACCTGATTGATGTCGGATGACGGCTCCATCCGGTTCGATGGTCCCATACCTCGAATCCTTTGACTCTGTCTAGGTAGTTGATCGGAGATTTCTTGCAAACCATGATGATGTTGATGTGTTTTTTGCTGTTGCTGCTGCTATTGTTGCTGCTGCTGCAGTTTTTGCTGCGGCTGATGTTGATGCTGCTGCTGCTGCTGCGGCTGATGTTGATGCTGCTGCTGCTGCTGCTGCTGCTGCGGCTGATGTTGATGCTGATGCTGCGGCTGATGTTGATGTTGCTGCTGCTGCTGTTGATGTTGATGCTGCTGCTGCGGTTGATGTTGATGATGCCGCTGTTGCTGATGAGATTGTTGATGTGGCTGTTGATGCTGCTGTCTGTCAGCTGACGTCGACGACTCCTTTTGGTTTAGTGGCTGTTGTTGCTGTTCATGTCGCCGCTGTTGTTCTGACTGATGCTGTTTCTCATAGTAGGCTGGTACTATCAGCCTGGAGTTTTCATCTACACGGTAGACTCGTCCGTTAACTTTTAGTTTATCGAATGTTACTATCGCGTCTTCGTTTTCTGCTCTTGCACACTTCATTTCTGCTATCAGAATTCTGCGGTCCTCTATCACACGTTGTGAAAATAAACACAAGCCATGAAAGATCTGACTTGACTTAGGTTCAGTATTACAATTTTCTTAACTCTTAGATAAAGTGATAGTTAAATTTATTGCTATGGCAACAACCAATCACATGCAGTGAAAGTCAGCTGTTTCTTTGAGTTAGCAGCTTAACTCAAAGTTAACATAAATATTTTAATACCTTAAAGATATCAGCAACATGATATTTGATAAACTGGGTTTTGAATGCCAAGTAAAGGGCTACTAAATTTCCCGACGTTTCGTAACATATACTAGTTACTTCTTCAGAGGTTTGAGCAGTCCTTTGACGAAAACTAGAACTTAGAACTAAACTTTAAACTAGTGCTAAGGATAAATCAAGTAGACATGAGTCTAAAAACCATCATACTATTTGATCTTTTTGATTACTAATTGAGTAATTAACAATGTTTTCTGTATGGTAAGTCCCAAAACCTTGTGAGCATCAGTTTTTTAAGTTGGTAATCGGCTATCGGGACTGTATTTCAGTTTGCTTCAGCCGTCAAAGTAATAAATCATAATAACGATGTCACAAATAACGAACATAAAACAGTGCTGCAAACTCACCGGCAGTAAACAAGAACGACAAATTCCAATCTTCGACGCTGTTTACGTAACTCATATTCTAATTGTTATTGTATTCATGAGCGAATAATCGAGCTCCCAAACACCGACAACGAAATTACAAACTATAACACAGATACCTACAGTTTAAAGAACGACCGCTGCAGCCGAACGCCAAATACGCCAGGTATTGGATGGGTGACCATCATACACATGACCAGTTCTGTTCGGGAGAGAGGTTGGAGGGATGAAAGTTAAGCAACACTGCGCTGGGTCAGGTATTGGATGGGTGACCATCATACACATGACCAGTTCTGTTCGGGAGAGAGGTTGGAGGGATGAAAGTTAGTACAACAACTTCACTCGCCTTGCTTATCAACCTCTCGACAGCCTGGATTTGTGGAGGAATCCTGCTGTTCGAGTTGTACCGTCCTTCGGAAGGGACGTTAAGCCGGGGGTCCCCTTGGTGCTCTTCGACAGGAGTAGGCTACATGCCGGCACCGGGTTTCCCCTCCTCCCTTCTAAACTAGGTTAGGTTCATCATCAATCTCATCATCTCCCACTTATTTACAAATGCCATTAGACCAGTGCCGCATGGCCAGTTGTCAAAACAGTGCGTCGTTAAACACCACAAATAAATAAATAAAATACAAAAAATATCAGTTTACAGTTCGGTTGTTTGGTTTTTTGCAGGTTTCAGTCCAGCCAGTCGATGGCTCGCTGCAACTTTATCGGTTCGACGGGGTGCAGCTCGGGTCCTGGGAGTGAAAAAAGTACGGGTTCGTGACTAGTGGAAATATATTGCTACACTGTAATTCACTTATCGTGTACATAGGTGTGTTTGGGTGAGGGTAGGGGAGGAGGGGGGGGGGGGGGGGATAGAACTGGTCGAAATGTTGTATCGTGTCCCTTGACAATTGTGCCTTATGACTGTAAATAGGTTCTGTTACCATGCATGTGGGATACACTGTGTTATTTGTTCGCTGGCAAATGCGATTTATTTGACTGGCAAGTGATTTTTGTCTGTTAATTTGATTGGTTTGACGAAAAAGAATTTGTAAGCCCGTGTGGATTGCCGTGTTTGTAATTATTGTTCCTTTTGATTTGAGTGGCCGTTCATTTTGGTGAATGTGTAAACTTGTGTCATTTTACTGATGCTGGTTTGTTCTAAAACGGTTTGCCCATCAAAACCCTGTTCATGAAAATGTGATGATTTGATGCTGACAAAATTTTGATTCAATATTAAGTATTACTTTATACTGGAGTTTGTTAAGAAAATTTACAATTTAACAGATTAAAATCAATCGATGCATCGTAAATCAAATTGCAATCGTGGCTTGCCATCACTAATAAGCTAAAATAATTGGCAGCTAGAAAACTTGTTATCATCATACCAAAGCTGAGACATAATCGTTATTTTGACAAATATCTGGCTGTCATATTCAAGTGCAAATGCCATATGTTTTGCTAATGAGACTTCCTGTTGTCCGTGCACGCCCTCAACTGTCTTCTGGAATCAAGTTCTGGCTTTCTAAGACTTTATAAAGACGAGTTGCTAAGTCGCAACTTGCTGGGAAACTCGATTGACAGCCGACGCGTGTCACTTGTTTTGCCCGTTGGATTCCGGATTTCCAAACTGTCAGATTTGCATCACACGGTGTTAGGTAAATACAATCAAATTTTATCGAGAGCAGAGGACAGTTTTTTCCACCGGCCCAACAAATTTCCCGAATCAAAGCGACGCAAACCTCACATGGGACAAATAATTTCACCGTTCATTTAATTGTTTTCTCCCCCAAAATCAAAATTACAAAAATCTACAATAGCTCTTCGCCACTGAAATCGCCCGAGGAATTATTGACATTACAAACTAACGCCGTGCAGCTAATCCGATAAAAACGCCAAAAATAACGACCATTTTGCGTTGAGCCATTCATCAATTGTCGCTTACATTATTTGCGAACCCCGAACCGGTTGGCTGCACTGCATGCAAGCACGTGCTCGCATCGGGGACCGACCAGTGCTGGCAATGCAACAAAACAAGAACGAAACGGAACGGCAAAGCACATAACAAAATGGCCGGTGGTGCGGGTGTGAGACGGACGGGGGGTCGGTCTGGTTGTTTCATATTTATAACAGGACTCAGTTGAATTTATTACAGTCATTTCCTGTGCAAATGGTAGCCGAAGTAATCCTGCAAACCTAGAGCGCAAGCGCGTTTCATCTGGACCAGAAAGAATTGATTCAACGTTCATTGATGAATGGTACCCAAACTCCGACACCCGAAAGCCCAATTGCACCAAAAAAAAAAAAAACGCAAAACACCCCCGCATCAATACAATGGCGCTCATAATTTAGCTATCGCGATTTGGCGCGGTGCATGCACGCATCGTTTTGGTTTCGGTAAGCGCGTTGTGGCTTTGATTTTCTAAACATTTATGTCGTTTAATCGTGATATAGATACTGGCGACCGGTGGCCGCCATTAACAATGTCATTAGCGCCGTTGGCCAGACAATTGCTTTGCTAAGCCAGACCAAACAAGTGTATAAATCTTGCCCGGCGAAAGATTGCACATTTTAGCCGGCCGTAGTTTCGAAACGCGCGAAAAATGTAGGATTTGTTCGAAAATGATATTTCATTTGATGATTATCAGATTACAGATTGCTTTTGTTAGTTGAAATCGTAACATTGATAATTCTGATTTATTGCTTTGTTAAATCTTGTGATCTTGAGCTGGGATTTTGATATGGGCTTTTGGGAGATATGGATCGAGTCAATGCTGAATTGTTATTGGACTACCAGTAAAGGTATGTGGAAATAGAACTTGATTGCCAAAGTTGTTCGGTGTTTGAGGCTTCTGCTTACCTTTAAGAGAAGTTGCTGGGAAAGAGTTGCTCGTTTCGTTTGGCCCTATATGTAATAAAACTGAAGCGGTTTATAACATTTGATTTGATTCATTTTTACGGCGTTCGATTGCAGAGAAACTATCTACAGGAATTTGAAACAATTTTAAAGCTTTTTTTCCTGTGTAAAGCTGCGTCAAAGCGTGGAAATAATTGGAATTAATTAAACACAGATCGCCTCCGCTAACGAAGCTATCAAAAGAGAAAAAAAAACGAGAGCTAAAAGTACATTTAAACTCGAAACTTCAAAGAGATGTATTGTGAAACATCGACCGAAACATTGCATTTTAGAAGCAAATACATATTTTGTCTGCAATATTCATAAAAAGATTACAAAAGAAATGAATACAATCGCTAAGTTCATCCGAATATCAGCGCAATTTCAATCATAAAAATTATCACAACAATTTTCTCAACTTTGTTCAACTGCAAAGCGTGATTGAAGTAAGCTACGACAGCCAACTAAACATGTCAATAACTTATGATAAACATGTGATAAATTCGATGCATATGAGTGTCATGGTGAGAGATAAGAGTTTAGAACATTTAGAGTAAACCTAATTACATGTTTGTCATCGTTTGTATACTTTGTTTCTGTCTGTTTGCGTTTGTTTGCTGCAAGTGCATTTGTCCGATTCAATTGAAGCTCACCGGTACAGAGTAGGTAGTTGGGTAATTGGTAAACGCGAAATTAAGTTAATTGTATTAGCGACTTGCTGCGGATTACCGGCGAACTGTACCTGCGACAGGGGAGATGGTTTATACGACCAGGCACTGGACTCTATGGGGCAAGTGAAATCCAGGGAACACCAGGATACTCTGGTCTGGATTTGTATTGGGACTTTATAGGAATTACATGGAAAGGCACACTTTGCATCCCTGCGCAATTGTTTTTCATTTAACAGATTACAGATAGTCACGATCATTTTCTGTAAGTTTTTTTTTTTAATATAAAATAGTGAAAGTAGTTTTATGTGTGTGTGAGACACAAGAAAAAAAAGTCACTTTAGATGTTAATTATTCAAACCGGTGTTGGATCGTGCGACCAAGTTATGACAGATTTTATATGGGCAAGAGGTTAAGCAACACTGCGCTGGGTCAGGTATTGGATGAGTGACCATCATACACATGACCAGTTCTGTTCGGAAGAGAGGTTGGAGGGATGAAAGTTAAGCAACACTGCGCTGGGTCAGGTATTGGATGGGTGACCATCATACACATGACCAGTTCTGTTTGGGAGAGAGGTTGGAGGGATGAAAGTTAAGCAACACTGCGCTGAGTCAGGTATTGGATGGGTGACCATCATACACATGACCAGTTCTGTTCGGGAGAGAGGTTGGAGGGATGAAAGTTAAGCAACACTGCACTGGGTCAGGTATTGGATGGGTGACCATCATACACATGACCAGTTCTGTTCGGGAGAGAGGTTGGAGGGATGAAAGTTAAGCAACACTGCGCTGAGTCAGGTATTGGATGGGTGACCATCATACACATGATCAGTTCTGTTCGGGAGAGAGGTTGGAGGGATGAAAGTTAAGCAACACTGCACTGGGTCAGGTATTGGATGGGTGACCATCATACACATGACCAGTTCTGTTTGGGAGGGAGGTTGGAGGGATGAAAGTTAAGCAACACTGCGCTGGGTCAGGTATTGGATGGGTGACCATCATACACATGACCAGTTCTGTTCGGGAGAGAGGTTGGAGGGATGAAAGTTAAGCAACACTGCGCTGGGTCAAGTATTGGATAGGTGACCATCATATACATGACCAGTTCTGTTCGGGAGAGAGGTTGGAGGGATGAAAGTTAAGCAACACTGCGCTGGGTCAGGTAATGGATGGGTGAATATCATACACATGACCAATTCTGTTCGGGAGAGAGGTTGGAGGGATGAAAGTTAAGCAACACTGCGCTGGGTCAAGTATTGGATAGGTGACCATCATATACATGACCAGTTCTGTTCGGGAGAGAGGTTGGAGGGATGAAAGTTAAGCAACACTGCGCTGGGTCAGGTATTGGATGGGTGAATATCATACACATGACCAGTTCTGTTCGGGAGAGAGGTTGGAGGGATGAAAGTTAAGCAACACTGCGCTGGGTCAAGTATTGGATAGGTGACCATCATATACATGACCAGTTCTGTTCGGGAGAGAAGTTGGAGGGATGAAAGTTAAGCAACACTGCGCTGGGTCAGGTATTGGATGGGTGAATATCATACACATGACCAGTTCTGTTCGGGAGAGAGGTTGGAGGGATGAAAGTTAAGCAACACTGCGCTGGGTCAGGTATTGGATGGGTGAATATCGTACACATGACCAGTTCTGTTCGGGAGAGAGGTTGGAGGGATGAAAGTTAAGCAACACTGCGCTGGGTCAGGTATTGAATGGGTGACCATCATACACATGACCAGTTCTGTTCGGGAGAGAGGTTGGAGGGATGAAAGTTAAGCAACACTGTGCTGGGTTGGGTATTGAATGGATGAGATGTTGCATGGATTGCAGTTTTAAAAGCACCGTCACTCCCCTTGCTTCACCCTCTCAACAGCACGTGGAGAAGTCTCTTTATTCTAGTAGTACCACCCTTCAAACAGCCCTTCAAGATCCTTCTTTTCAAATACTCATCTTGAACTATCTCCTCAAAAAATGAATATAAACACTTCCGAAATCCAAGATGGCTACCGGAAGCTGCCGATCATGTATCTCCTGCCAAACCAGCGAGAACCAGAATTGACACGTGACTAGAATAACTCCCCGGAAAACTCATCAAACAGGCGTCGGAGCAAGATTCTAGTTTTAATACAATTTTCTTTGTTTTATTTTTTATTTTTTACTCCACCGGGCCGACGGCTCTGAATAATTCATGAGGTGTTAATTTTAAATCGCCAGGCGCTGAGGTGAGTTCGGTTGTATTGGGTTTGGTTGGCACTCACTGGTGAAAGCCGAGATTCTCGGATGGAAATGGAAATATTTCTTCGCGGAAAATGTCGTCCGTTATTATTGCCGAAGTCCTGAAATCGCCATGCGGCGCGTATCGTTGATTTTTTGTATCGATATCCAATCGAAAACTGACGCTTTTGTTAGCTAAGTTGATGACAGCCAGCGTCGATTTCAATTTGCTTTAAGTGATTCGAGCGCTATTTTGTAACTGAACTGAATTCACCGAAGCGCTTGGAAATTAATAGCGATATTTTCGCGACAGAAGTTGTGAACCCACGTGCAGCTCAAAGTAAAGTCATCGGGCACAGAAATCGCGATCGATTAATTTAAAACTTTCCATCTCTCGTTCAATGTTTTCAACTCGACTAGTACTCGAACTCGCCGTCGTGGACCATATTTCTCAGCGCTACATTTTTCTCACTCTAGTTTATTTTTAATTTCTTTCTCGCCATTGTCTTGTTTTGCACTTCGACTTAATTATAACAATTTACCCCCCACCCACCCGCGACCTCCATCGCTCTAGAGCGTAGCCACCCCAACCACCCCAACCCCTTCGTCCCGTATCTTGCCACTTGGCGGTAGTCATCATTAGAGAACGCCATTCGCGTAATTACCTCCCCCGACCACCCACCTCTCCACCACCCGCCCAAATGGCGAATCGCAAACGTCTCGGAGAATAAATCTCCAGTTCTAGCAAGAATACATTTCAACCCCCCAACCACTCCTCTTTCCCCGGCAAACCACCCTCCCTCACCGGGTCATGGACCAGATGAAAGAACAGATGGCGTTGATAGCGGTTTTGACCATCTTGCTGGGAGCTCCACGAAACGAATGGAGTTTACTATCGGGAACATTGTCTAAGGGTCATCAGGAAAATGCAGGTTTTTCAAAATCTTCACGGTTAGTTTCATTGATGGCCAAATCATTGATTTACGCCATTTTGTTGGATCGTTTTTTTAGCTTCCACTACTGAGTGGAAAACAAAACAAGCTAAGATCGTGTACAGAACTGGCATTTGTTTATCTCTGACATTCCAGTTTGTAGTAATTTTAATTGATAGGTGTTTGTGGTAACTTGTTGCAAATATGTGCGAGAGCGGGTAGGCAATGAAAACATCAGTCCTGCGATGATTTGCGTGCAAGGATACGAGAAACCATTATTTTACAGCGTGCGGACGGAATTCCACATTTCTTGTGCTAGAAAATCGATTTAAAATCAATTTGAAATCTGGATGCAATCACAATCTCAATGATATCAAGAAAATAATGAAACTACCGTTTTAATAGGTTTATTTTTTTGTTGCAATGATTGGCGAATTATTTGATAAATATTAATCCTACGAATGCGATAAGCCTGGTAGTGTTTATAACATAATATAATTTGTTCCTTCTTGGCTAGACTGAATTCTAGCAGTGGAATGAGAGGCAAGGTATAAATGGGCAGAATAGTTCGACCTTATCAATATTTTTACTAAAGGCAGCAGCCTGGAGTTTCAATTGGAGTTGATGTCTATTAAAAGTCAACTATGACAATAAAGCATCCTGAAATGCTTTGACTTACAAGAGGAAGATAACTGCTATATTTTCTTGCCAGTAAATACGAAGCGAGACCGTAAAACAGACAGGTAAACTCGCTACCAAGCAAAACTAGATGAACGTTCATCAAAACACAATTTCGACCAACGTTCACCAGCAACGAATCGCACTTTCAAACAATTTTCTTCTAACCAAACCGCGCTTTGGTCACGAACCAAATCCTTGAACCGGTTCTAAAACGAATAAAGCCGCAATCCGCATCATGTTTTGTTGTATTTTTTTGTCCAACTGCAAACGAGATACTGGTTTAATTAAGCTCAGGGATTATCGTCGAGCTGTTCAATAGTAGAGGACCCGGGTTCGAGCACGATCGACGCTACGCATGATCAACGGGCTTATGGAAGAACAGCACATTTTTAAAACGTAAAATGGAAGCGCTATCGTACCCGGAATTTGTTCCGCACACTAGATGATTCGCGCTCGTACTCAAGGATTAAGCCTTTGGAAAAGCGCCGCTCGAAGGCACAATTTCACTTTCATATTTTGCCCGTGTGGAGAGAGGATCGCATTGAAATGGGTTATTGGATTTTTGCAGTTGAGTGAACTCGAAGTATGCACATATGTCTAATAAATTAGCGACTGCAGAATGGAGGTCTCCTGTATTATACGTTGTGGCTGTTAGAGTATTAAGTGTAATATATATGAAGTCTTTCAATCTCTAGGGTGAAATATTTATCCTGCATGGCGTTAACTCCTAGATGCAACCCGCAGACCAAGCACGGCTCCTCCACTCACAACTGTATGATGCAACCCGCAAAGCAAACTTGGCACTTCCACTAATAATTATAAATTATGACAAAACGGCGAAGGATTTTATGTTCAAGGTCAAAATAGTGCTTGAGTTGCTAAAGCTAAGTTGGTGCTGTTGGACAGGAGCAGCCAACACAGTGTGTCAAAGTGACAAGGCTAAGCGGTGGCCGGTCCTTGGTGCTGTTGGACAGGAGCAACCAACACAGTGTGTCAAAGTGACAAGGCTAAGCGGTGGCCGGTCCTTGGTGCTGTTGGACAGGAGCAGCCAACACAGTGTGTCAAAGTGACAAGGCTAAGCGGTGGCCGGTCCTTGGTGCTGTTGGACAGGAGCAGCCAACACAGTGTGTCAAAGTGACAAGGCTAAGCGGTGGCCGGTCCTTGGTGCTGTTGGACAGGAGCAGCCAACACAGTGTGTCAAAGTGACAAGGCTAAGCGGTGGCCGGTCCTTGGTGCTGTTGGACATGAGCAGCCAACACAGTGTGTCAAAGTGACAAGGCTAAGCGGTGGCCGGTCCATGGTGCTGTTGGACAGGAGCAGCCAACACAGTGTGTCAAAGTGACAAGGCTAAGCGGTGGCCGGTCCTTGGTGCTGTTGGACATGAGCAGCCAACACAGTGTGTCAAAGTGACAAGGCTAAGCGGTGGCCGGTCCTTGGTGCTGTTGGACATGAGCAGCCAACACAGTGTGTCAAAGTGACAAGGCTAAGCGGTGGCCGGTCAATGGTGCTGTTGGACAGGAGCAGCCAACCCAGTGTGTCAAAGTGACAAGGCTAAGCGGTGGCCGGTCCTTGGTGCTGTTGGACATGAGCAGCCAACACAGTGTGTCAAAGTGACAAGGCTAAGCGGTGGCCGGTCCTTGGTGCTGTTGGACAGGAGCAGCCAACACAGTGTGTCAAAGTGACAAGGCTAAGCGGTGGCCGGTCCTTGGTGCTGTTGGATAGGAGTATTCTGCTAGCTGGCACCGGGTACACAGTCGGCTGCCTGGCAGGCTAGATTGGTTAAACTGTATCCAATCAGAGATATTTCCACCAACGAGAAAAGATGTGAACGAACACGTGAAGTATATGAAGGGAAAATAAGATGACTTTCAATGAACTATTTGGGGATAGAAATATTTGTGAATTTTGTTCCTATATGACCAGCTAAAAGACAGTCTGGAATGGTAAGGATAATCAGCTATGAGGCTTCTCTCCTCGAAACAATGTGGTAATTGATATCGTTTCTGATAAAAAGGACCTTCGTTGCCATCCTCTGCTCCCCACTAGCGTCGTTTCGCTGAAAACTCGGGCGGTTTCAGTGGAATTTCTTCCTGCAGAGTAACTTGATCTGGAAGGTAACTCAGGTAAAAAGTTCATTAACTTTTTCCCGGTTTTTAATGAGCCACTTAGACTCATTAAAAATAACGACTTGATTTCGCTGGCGAGCTGGAGTGCTGAGCCACGGTTCCGAATGGACGGCCATTTTAAGTAATACACTGTGATGATTTGCCATCAGTTTTAGGGTGCGTTCAATGGGTGCTACTCACCAATAGTAACTTCGTGTGAGCACTGTTAAGTGAAACGTGATTTTAACTCAAATTTAAAACTTTGTGGAAATGATAAAACGTTTAGCTATATTGCAATAAACATCGGCCGGTTTAGCCAAGCCCGGACAAAAAAATGATTGTTACTTAAAGAAGAATTTTTCTTATGGTTATAGCCAATTATATAATTGTTAAGCGTCTTATTCTTCGGCTATTAAAGTTATTGGAGCAATGTCAAATTGGTTGTTTTAAGTATCAAAATTTAAGAGTTTGAGTTATTTGCACTTTCCTTAGAAAACTCTATGAAAAAAAGAGGAAACTTTTATTCAAATCTTTGATCAACCTACAAATCACAATTTTTCTTGGTGTATTAGAAGAAACATTAAAACACAACAAGTGCGAACACCGGTTTAACCTAATTATGAAGACAAATCCTGACCGGATATTATTATGAGTCGTTATATTTCCTGTACGTAGCATTCATACTCAGTTGGAGGAATGATCTCAGCACAGACATTGACAGGAACCCCTCATCCACGCCCCTCTCCTCATCCACGCCCCTCCCCTAGCATACTCTTACAAACTGACAAGATATTACCAAGACATATATATAACATCACTAGGCCATTGCAGCCGGATCCCAGCAAGGACGGCATTATACCTGCACCCCGACCACCACCCCGACCTAGACCCAGCAATATGTTATCTTAGCTGCAAGAACTACATTTCCTCTCAAACATTTCCCCAAACTTTGCGTACAAATCCGTAGAAGTTGTGCGTCTTACGCGTCTTTCCTTCTCTCTCTCTCTTGCGAACGCACGCACTGCGTAAAGGCCCGCGTTGTGATCGTCGACAGCACAAGGAAAGTGATAATATTATGTTTACCGCTTTAATTAACGTATTAATTAAGAATATTGCTACGTTTGCAATTAGTGGAAGGGTTGGGTTACATATGAGATCGTATGCTAATGGATGGCGAAGCTGGGGTTTTGCTCGGAGGAAAGATGCCTAAACATTCGCTCATCTGAGAAAGTGGGAACACTTCTGAATGCACGGCTTAAAATTAGTGACTTTTTGTTGACCCAAAGCTGAATATAGGGAAAACCGCATTGTAAAAATAAGGTGCTACAATTGTGAAATAGTAAAATAAAATACAAAACGTATAAATAATTAATTTAATGATAAAGTAGTAATTTACTTGGGCCTGATTGGTAGTTACTTTGCTTTCAATAACGCGTTCTGACTTTTAATAATGGAGATAATGGAGATAGGCAATTAATTGCCTTTAAATCTGATTAAAATTGCAAATGCTTGCAATGCGGAAAGTATTTTGTCATAAAGAACACTTCTAGCCTCTCAAAATCAATAAAATCACACTAAAACTATCTCAAAAAATTATGTGTCCAAGTAGCTCAATTGGTTAGAGCAAAACCCGTGACAGGTGGAGATCGGGGTCCAAGTAGCTCAATTGGTTAGAGCAACACCCGCGACAGGTGGAGATCGGGGTCCAAGTAGCTCAATTGGTTAGAGTAACACCCGCGACAGGTGGAGATCGGGGTCCAAGTAGCTCAATTGGTTAGAGCAACACCCGCGACAGGTGGAGATCGGGGTCCAAGTTGCACAATTGGTTAGAGCAACACCCACGACAGGTGGAGATTGGGGTCCAAGTAGCTCAATTGGTTAGAGCACCGCCCGTGAAAGGTGGAGATAAGGTTTTGGTATCCAGTTTGGGCGGACATTTTTGAGAGGTTATTAGTGTTCCTAATAATAAAATAACTGGCTGATTTTTTCCCCAACCAGAAATGTATTGAATCCTAGATCCTGACCAATGATTAGCGACTTTAACGGTGGTTTAGGCATCTTAAAGTGGCAACGCGCGTTAGGGTGAAAGGTTGCGCTAGTCCCATGAAGGTATAACGCAAGAGTTTGGAAACCAAGTTTTGGCAAAACTTTTGTTCAGGGAATTTGATGAAAATTCACATGCATCGAAAATAATGAAGCTAATAGAAATATATGATGGTGTTTGGTGGATTTTGTCTGAGATGTTCTCACGGGCTGAAGTTGGGATGGTTTCGATGTTCCCTTTCATCAGCAATTTCATTTGTTTCTTGCAAGAGACCTTACAAACGTTGAAAGTTGGTAACAATGCTCTTGTATAAATTATACTATTTATGTTTATTTTAAACAGATTTATACAATTATCTGGAGTATTACCTTCCATTATTCCATTCACATTCCCTTCTTTCTCAATTCCTTAAAAAAAACTTGATATTTTTCATCCTTTTTTCGTCCATACCACTCATTCCGTTCCTATCAATTCAAATAAACGGCCATATTTTCCTCTAAACTTAGCCTTCTCTAATCCATCTCCTATTTCCTTCCACGCATTCCACCCCCAAAAGAATTTCTACATATACGTTAATCTTGTGAGTTTTCTTCTTTTTCTAAATTGTTCCCATAATAATTCTGAAATTGTCTACGTAATACTTGTGTACATAAGTGTGTTATTTCAAATTCTTCCACGTTTTATATCTTTTCTCTTTTCTCTTTTCTCTTTTCTCTTCTCTCTTTGATCTTTCTCCCCTTTATATACATATATATATCATTCAGAAATTATAATCCTTGCAGTTGTAAATTTACTAAAGGATTTGTTGATATCTACATTCAAACAATAATGCTAGACTTTTCATTAATGCATTGTCGCTTTGAAAGAAACACTTCCAGCCATTAATTCAAGCCGTTTTATAAAAACAAGTCTTAATATCATAATCATTATGCAGATCATAAACGTGTTCAGTTGAACACAAAGGGCCTCACATTGAAATAATCGTGCATTTTCTCGACGATGCCGCTTGCACTTAATCCGTTTAAAATGTAAAATAACGTCCGCATTTTACTTTCAATACTGATATTGGTCACAGGTGTGTTGAATGCACGATAATTTGTACCTTTCAAACAAAACACCATGCCATGAAAGACATGTTAATTCCTATCATCCACTCCAGTGACTAAATCAGCTATACGTTTCTCCTCCAAATCTATATACCTTCGCGTTCACATTCAAATGTGTAATCATATAAATTATTCGTTATCAACTGGAACTCGCGCGAATTTGCGTGTTAAATTATTAAAACGCAGGCGTTACATTTTATGAAAATGATACGCTACTATTTTCCATCGATATGATCTGGCATTTACATATTTAATGCCTAGAAATTGGTTATTTACAACATGCCGTGCGGATAGCCGACCACACGTGTATAAATGGTGTGCAAATAGTGAGGTAAACACGCAGACGACGCTTTTATTACTGCTGTTTAACGACGCATTGCTTTGACACTGGACTATGATTGTAGGAACTGAGATGTTGATTGGGTTGTGTAAGGGTGGACTTTGTTTATTGGATGGTTAATTGATTGTTTAATTATATTTCTTCACTGTAAATTGGTAACGATACGTTAAGCATTTTTTTTAAGGTTATTAGTGATCTTATTTATCAAATACTTTGCCCAAGGCAGGCATTTGCAATATTGACCAGATTTCACATTCAGCCTTCTTTTCAAAATACCGAATTCTTTATTTTGGTTCCGGTGCACAAGCAGCAAGGCATGAAAGTATTTCCGGAGAGAGAATATTTTGAAAGGTTCCTCTTTTAGGTAGAGACATTTTCCCGGTATCTGCCTTCGAATCTGGAACCTCCCGAATTCAAGGCAGACATGGCGCTCTCACTACCAGGATAGCCGGCCACCAGGATCGAACCTGGGACCTCCTGAATGCAAGGCAGACATGGCGCTCTCACTGCCAGGATAGCCGGCCACCAGGATCGAACCTGGGACCTACCGAATGCAAGGCAGACATGGCGCTCTCACTGCCAGGATAGCCGGCCACCAGGATCGAACCTGGGACCTCCCGAATGCAAGGCAGACATGGCGCTCTCACTGCCAGGATAGCCGGCCACCAGGATCGAACCTGGGACCTCCCGAATGCAAGGCAGACATGGCGCTCTCACTACCAGGATAGCCGGCCACCAGGATCGAACCTGGGACCTCCCGAATGCAAGGCAGACATGGCGCTTTCACTACCAGGATAGCCGGCCACCAGGATCGAACCTGGGACCTCCCGAATGCAAGGCAGACATGGCGCTCTCACTACCAGGATAGCCGGCCACCAGGATCGAACCTGGGACCTCCCGAATGCAAGACAGACATGGCGCTCTCACTACCAGGATAGCCGACCACCAGGATCAAACCTGGGACCTCCCGAATGCTAGGCAGACATGGCGCTCTCACTACCAGGATAGCCGGCCACCAGGATCGAACCTGGGACCTCCTGAATGCAAGACAGACATGGCGCTCTCACTGCCAGGATAGCCGGCCACCAGGATCGAACCTGGGACCTCCCGAATGCAAGGCAGACATGACGCTCTCACTGCCAGGATAGCCGGCCACCAGGATCGAACCTGGGACCTCCCGAATGCAAGGCAGACATGGCGTTTCGCATACCTTTTTAGGAATCTATCTCTATTGCGAGACCAAACAGTTTGACGTGTTCAAAACACTGGTTCTCTTGTGATCACCGAAGTTAAGCAACACTGCTCTGGGTCAAGTATTGGATGGGTGACCATCATACACATGACCAGTTCTGTTCGGGAGAGAGGTTGGAGGGATGAAAGTTAGTACAGCAACTTCACTCGCCTTGCTTATCAACCTCTCGACAGCATGGATTTGTGAAGGAATCCTGTTGTTCGCGTTGTACCGTCCTTCGGAAGGGACGTTAAGCCGGTAGTCCCCTTGGTGCTATTCGACAGGAGAAGGTTACTGTGTTTCGTTTAATACCTTTTAAGTAGGATTAGGTTCATCATCATCATCCTCATCATCATCCACTCATCCACCAAAGTCTTCAGACCAGTGCCACAATGCTTGTTGTCGAAACAATGCGTCGTTAAACACCACATATCAAATAAATAGATCATCACCAAGAGGTTCTTACGATGAAGTTTTAAAAGGACGTCTTGACATGTTTTAAAACAAGAGCGGAAGCTTTAGCTAGATTTATAGTTGAAGAGAATGATTTGATTCGCCAGTGGAACATGACCTCTGCTCTGAGAGAATATCGCCCGCTGCTTTGGACTCTAGAATTTTCCCCCGCGTTAGCATTATTTTAATTTCGCGCTGGCTTCGAGTCTCGCCCGCCTCCTCGACGACATGTGCTCAAGTTCCCCAAGATTCTGTTTCACGTCGAATTAAATGATTCCTCCCCCTGCTCGTATAAAAAGCCATTATAATATATTTGCAACCCGAGCTTGCCGTTGTTTGGATGAAATAATGGGATATCTGTCAAAATCTCCTTTCATTTTCCATGGCTAAAAGAGTAATAGTAAACTTCGTTCTGGAAAGAAGCTTCTTGGGAACATCAAGTTCGTATTACCAAATAACTTTAAAAGACGTCAAGGAATGCAGAAGACACCGGAGATTTTGTTCAAGTTTATTGCGAAGGTCTCTGTGTTATGTGTTGCGTCTCGAGGTGGAATTGAAAGTGCATTTTATGCCGTTTTGAAAAACAGATCAAATTTTAGTTTTGCTTTTTTTTGTAGATAATGATTTTCTAATTCCAATAAAAAGAACGCAATCGTTTTGTTTAAAGCGAGGCCTGCGATTCTATAAATTTTTATATCAAAAACCAATTTAAACTCTCAATGAATAACAAATACCCAATCAATGTTCCGAGACATTGATTCCTTCAAACATCAAGAATGTAGTCTTCCATTCAAAGTCCAACTTTAAAGAAACTTGCATTTGTTTTAAATTCCCAAACCACGAGCCAGACTCCTGGAAAGTGTGCCAGTGCTGCCCTCCAGCGTTCGGCCTCGTCACTTCTTAATATGATTCTGTCTGAAGACAAGAAAACAACAACATATGTCTTACCACCAGTTCCCTCTGAGTGCCCTCTGGAGGTCCTCGGAGTGCACTTTATATTACATGAGCATGATTCTTGCAGTGCCGGGGGGCAGTTACTTCACTGGAGTGGTTTTAGCGGGGGATTTTGTGAATATAAGGCAAGACCACTGGGGGGTAGATTTTATTCCCTTAATTTTGGAAAATTGGGTCGGTCGTGAGAGGCATAAATACATTGTCTTTAGGCGTTCATAAGATTTTGAATAGTTGTCATTTTTGTCATGAACTGTGCCAATATCGATGTAGTTTAAAAAGTCAGTATTTTGACAGAGCGAAAAGAAAAATAGGAAAAGTTGTTTTAAAAATTGATTTTGAATGGATTTCCCAGTTTTTATAGTTTAGATAGTTTGACACCAAGCTATAAAATATAGTTTAGGAAACAAAGTTTTTTTCCAAAACTAGTCCGACTTTGAAAAGTATATAAGTTCTCTCAAAAACACATCAGAGTTATAATTCCTATTGAATTTAATATCAAAGTCAACGTTTCAGGTGAATTTCAAATAAATTAGCTGCTAACAAACGATTTAGAACTTATTTACAGCTTTGACTCCTACTTTAGAAATCGTTGTTGCGTTCAGTTGAGTGAAATCGGAGTCCACTCGCTCTCAAAATCGAATGAACTTAATTTCATTTACAGCATTCCTTGTAAATTCCACCGCCCACCCACAGCGCCCACCCACACCGAGCACCCACACCGAGCACCCACGCCACACCGAGCCAGTAAGAACTCGGCAACAAATTTGTTAAGTAGTCCACTACGTTGGTAGAACTGGCGCCAGACGCTACGTCAAGATCCTCAGTCGGTGGGTCGACCAAATGAAATCTTATTAATCTTCTTGCGTGAAAACCAGAGCCTCAATGGGGATCGAACTAAAGCCGTTTTGATTAAATCACTCGGTCAAAGAGATTTGCCCGCTGGTTTTCATCAAGTTTACGTGCCTTGGGAAAAATACTTAAAGATGTTTCGTGTTTTTGTGATGGTAGGGGTGGGGAAGAGGAAAGGGGTAATGAAAATACACCAATATCTGTAAAAGCTGTCCGGCTTAGGACTGGGAAATTAAAAGGGCTCAACCCTTAGGATTGCCGGCTTTTGAAAGTATTTTTAGGTCAAGTCATTGGTAATTTTTCGGTCGTTTTTATAAAGGTTGGATGTTTTGGGTAGATATAAAAGTAATTATATATTTTAGTTGGTACTCGTGAATAAGGGTGATCGTAACCTGACGAAGTTTAGAGTAACTTAACCAGTTTTTATGCCAAATTAGAAATTTGTGGTGAAAAACGATGAAGAATTGGTTTGTTATTATGGTTCTCGTTGATTTCTGTGTGGCTGGTGCTAATTCTACTAACTTTAATCAAAGAAATGCTGTAAAAATCGTTAGAAACTTAATATTTTCGGTGATAACTCGCAAGTGATGAAAAGTGGTTATGGTTAGAACTAACACGAAGAAAATAACCTCCAGAGTTTCCAAAGATTGGCACAGGAAGGTCGAGAATGTCCTATATTTCTTGACAAGGTTTTCGCTATCGAATCGAGTTGATTGTCGGCCATCTGATGTCAAACAAAGGTTTTCATGTCTTCTCTGTTTTAATGTCCTGATTTAGAACATGTGAAAGCTTTTCCTTCGTCTGGATTTTCCTCTTTTAATCAACTTTTCAAATTAATTATCATATATACAAGATAGAAAAAAGTATTGCGTTAGGCTTCATAGCTCTGCATCTGTCTGGAAATTGTTTGCTTTGTAGTTTTCAAAAGGCAAAATCAGAACCAGTACAGAGATATTTCCTACTTCATCGAATATGTACTGACAAAAAAAAACAGACAGACAATTAATTACTTTGCCTTTGAAATGAAAAACTTTATCCATTGGATTAATAAATTTTCAAATAACTGATCACCTCGGGCATTTTGATAATCACAGTATAAAGTTTCAACAGAGTTGGGCTTTGAAACGTTCTCGAGCAAAGCTTGTTGTAAATTAATTCCCAACTATTTCCAAGCTCAAGTTTCTTCGAAGCTATCGAACGTCTCCTTCTTCATGTTGACATGAATATCGCAACTATTTCATACAATCAATGAACCTATATTCTTTTATCGATCCAAGCACGATTTCATTTCCCAAGGGAACAAATTGATGGCAAATTAAACTTTTATGATAGCAGGTTCATTCTTGGCAGTCTAACATTACCAGCTGAAAGTAATATCAGATTACGTCTCGATGTTCGATTGCTTCGACTGCATTAATGGCTGCACCAGTAAAAAGAGAACGTAATAAAACGAAATAAATGAAATAATTTCTCTGCACTTCCAAGCAATCGTCGCAATTGCTGTGCTGTAAGTTGATTAACGCGTCCATATCTAGGTCGCTGTATGGCTGTTTAAAAGATAGGTACCTTGTCTATGTGTTATTCATTGATTTGTTATCTACATTTTCTGGTTTTGTTTGGTTGTTTAATTGGTAATTTTAATGATGGTGGTCTGAATGAGTGACCGTTTCATCGCAAGCCGAAATATTTGGGTACTGGTTGGCAAATAAAACGGCGACATTTGTGAAACGTCAACTACAGAAGCAGCGATGATGTATTTTTGTTGCACTTAAAATTAAAATAATCTATGAAAATTCAAGACCACGAAACAAAGCGTGCAATTAAATAGTGTAATGAGTATTTTAATATTGTTTTAACAAAGATGGACGTGACATATTTTCCTTATGGACTTTAAAAGAATCAATTGTCAATTAAATGTGTGAGAAATTCGATGCTAAAGATGAAACGGGACCGATTTTTACCATAAGCATTTGAGATCAGAGATTTGGAGGTTAAGGTCAGTCATTTCATTTTATATGAAGGATCTAGAAATTTGTCAACTGATTAATAATAATATTGTAGGTTAAAGATACAGGAAAGACTGAAAAGCTGTTCTTGAACGAATGTTAAATGTCCACCACAAAGTTCGAAGTCAACATCCCGCATCTGACAATTCGCTCGGTGAACGTGATTCAAAGAAGAATACCAAAAAAACACCACACACAAATAAAGTACAGGCCTCGGTGGTATTTTCTTCATCTCGCTCCACCATTGTTTGACATCTCCCTCATTCGACCCACTTGGCCGTTTTCCCGCCCACTTTTCCAGCCCACTTTTCCAGCCCACTTTTCCAGCGCAGGGCAGGGGAATTCGCCACGGAACCAGCATCAAAGCTCGCGTGGACATGTACCTACGTTCACAGACCTAGCCACGACAAGCAATAGAATTTAATCCCTTGCGACAAAAGCCTTTCCCCATCCAAACCACCCCCTTAAAACCCGAGCACGAGCTCCTTGTCCCTCTGGCGCGTAGCCACAGCGAAATAAATTAACAAAAATTCAAACTACATTCCAACCCCCCCCCCCCCCCCCCCCCAACCCCTTGCCACCCAACCATCTCACCCACCCACTCGGTCGGCAAAACCGAGAAGTCTCGTAGACACAAAACGAGTTAGAACTTTTGTGAACTGCCCCGCTTTACATATTTTATAAAACATTTTTTTTTCTGTGGGAAAGAGAGAGAGAGCGCGTGACGACGCTAAATGACGACGTCGACGCCGACGCCCGACGTGCAAGTTGTGTGTGCCGTTAATTTCGTTACGTTTGACCGGCGAGACCGCGAAGAAGTCTCGGGTTCGATCCTGGACGACCGTTAGTGGTGTAGACGGGTTGCGATTGGGAACTAGGAGGAAAACGCCTCTCTTCTAAGCAAACTGGGATGGAAATCGCTTGAAATCTGGAATAATCATTTAGTTGATTATTGATTTGTTGTAGTTGATTGATTTTTGAGCATTTTTGCTATGTTTTGAATACCCCACTGACCACAGAATCAATTTACACGACTCGTTTTTTTAAATTTAAATAATTTTATTGCTAGGTGGGGAGAAAATTTGCATTGTTGATGTGGTCCCATAGCGTCTAGACATGAGTTAAACATTCCCAAATATGAAACTCATCATTTAAAGCTGGCAAAAGTCTCAGTGGGATTTTCAAAATTATTTTAATCCCATTTAACGGCATGACAGTATTTCTTTGCTTACTTAATTATCTCCTTTCTTGTAACCGTTGCAAAAGCGCACATCTTTCATGTTTGCTACTTACTTTTTGTGATTTCTCAAGGTATATACATGATTGGGAGCGCAGAATACATTCAACTACAGTGAATTTTTGTCCAGTTTTTCATTTCCTTATCTCCTTGATCAAATGAAAGTTAAATTAGTTGCCATGGCAACAAACAATCACAGGCAGTAAAAGTCAGCTGTTAATGTGAGTTAAGAGCTTCACTCGGAGTATGAAAATATTTTAATACCTGGCCTCAGTAAAGTTTATTGTATAATATTAAGTGTGTACCAGTATCTGTCTCAGTTTAGTTAATATTTAAATGAGAATCCGTGGTCGCAGCTTGAATCGAGGTTTTAGTCCACTTTGACCTCCCTATTTTATGCCGGACTTCTCTACCCTGGTACACAATAAATAACCGTTGGCAGTAAATTGATCGGCCGACAGACGGCAGCAGCGTACAACGCAAATGATTGCTCTCGTGTTCGAAGCACTCGGAAATCCAATTAAAAGTTGTCATATTTACCCACCGATGAAACAACTCTCTGCAAATCACGCGAGGCGCACTTGTCGTGGGTTTGTATCCCGAGTGCGGTGAAAAATTGCACTTTTGGGGAAAAAAAACTGTCAAGGATTTGCTTAATGGAATGAATGATTGCAGGTCTGGGACTGCGCGAACCTTTTTGACTGCCTCCACGTCTGGATGTATTGGTAGTTGTGACCTATTTCCCCCAATGATTCTAATAAACACTTTGAACCAATTTCTCTCATTGCTTTTTTTGAAACATTTATCCTACAATCGTTAACGCAAATATAGGTCGATTACAATCCACTTCTTCCTTCATAACTCTGAGACAAGTCTTGTTGAAGTAGCGTCCGACGGAAGTGACGTACTTAGCCGTTGATCGGGTCAGAGCGCTGCCGGAAAGCAGAAGACGTTCATTTAATGGTCTTAGATCTTCGCTAATCTGTTATCATCATCATCAGCAGCATTGCTAATCATTCAAGACTGAAATGTAATATCACCTGTTTATGAGCGTTGTTTATTTCAAATTAAGATCTTTTGAGGAGGGTTTCAAGACATGACATGCACTTATAGTTTCTCTCAGTCTCGGCTGAGTTCGGACTGATATCGTCTGGCAAAATATCTCCAGAGTCAGATCTAAACTTCGGCTAACTAGGTCATTTTTTGGGACTAAAAAGGGCAAAAAATGAGCGTATTTTGATAAACAAAATCCACTGTTTTGTTATTTTGATTCTACATTGGATATTGGCATTGGGTTTACAGGTTTAGTTAGAGTCGCAGCGCTTATGATATGCGAAATTCTTTGCAAACGAGGCCGGCAACATGTGGTAACGGTAATGGCACTTGCAGCCCTCCTTTAATAAACCTCTAAAATTAAATATTTACGATAAAACATATTGATAAATGTTTATCAATCGTTGAGGTTAGCATTGGTAAAGATTAGCTGAGCGTAAACCAGTCTCAAATGCGAGTAATCTGCGAGAAATAACGAAATTAAATTTCTTAACACTCGAAACGACGGTGACTCCATAACTTGCTGACTTACATTTTCGTTGGTAAATTAGTTAATCGTTCACTGAGATAGTCTAACATAACCACCCAGACTCTGACTTCAATTAAACACCCAATAAAAGCCAACATCCATCGGTCCTCTTTAAAAATCTTCTCTAACCGCCAGCCACAGAGGTGGAGGCGCCGTTTCTGCCAACAAAATTGATCGCTCGAGTCACTAGATGCAAGCAGACAATAGCTTAGCCTGTCATGACGGCACTAAATAAAACACTAGTGTACGGACAATGCTCTTCCAGGCAGTATACGAGAGGGAACAATTTAATCCACCGGCAATTGTTACTCTTCGCCTGGGTGTACATTTTCTACATTTCCTATGTAATTTTCTCGGCTCGCTGTTGAAATAGGTGCGTGTTTATGTTCCTATAGTGATATTCATCGCTATGTGCCTATTGTGTGTTTCTGAGCAAATCGATTAGTTATTGTTTGGTGCCAGGGCTTCTTTTGTCCTGTCTCGACGACTGCTTAATTAGGTGCCGACATTACTGCTGTCGAGTAGGTGAGACAATGAGTCGAGTTGCGGCGGCTTACTCTGGGTTCTATTCTGGATTTTCTTGCTACTCTTGTACGCTTGCAATTCAATGGGATTAACACTTGATGAAATTTGCAAACTAGTAACACGTTACCTTGTGTAGGTACTACCTGTCTGACTTACCGTCACTGGTCTCAATTAATAAAGAAAACGAATCTTATTAGGTATAGATGCTAGCAAGAAAAAGAAGACATATCAGTAAATATTTGCCTTAAGATGGAAATGCGCTGCCAAAGAGCATTAGAAAATTTGAATCAAGAATGATTGCGTTTTTAATTCTGTATGGTAAAAGTAACGTACAGTGTATTAAATTAGTTTTCTGAACCAACAGAAAACTGACTTTGATCTTAGAGGTTGAATTTGATAAAGCAGTTAGTTTGAATAATGAACCGTTGGGAAATCAGTGCAAGTATTGCATTGCAAGGTATTTAAAAGAAAGGTCAGTTTTCTTGGTGGAATGGAAAGCAAATATGACAAAATTCTTGGCAATACCCGTTTATATCATGCTTTATAACGGATAGCATTGGTCAGAATCAGATTGTCAAATGGACACTAGTTTTTTAGCATTAGCCATTGACTCAAGTTGTAAAGTTCCGTTTTAAGGCAATGTTTATAAAAGTATTGGCTGGAAAAAGGAATCCACTCAATCATATTTATTAATAACTATTTTACTATCGACAAAGACAAATTCAGAAAGCAGCCGAGACCCGTTTCCACTTCCCACGCCAGCCCCCAAATAATGACACACTCGTACCCAAACAAAGCGATCACCCTAATTTCACCACTCCCCGGGTTCTACCACCGAAACAATAGGCAAACCCACCCACCCCCACCCACCCCCACCCACCCCCACCCACTCCTATTATCCACACTCACCTTTACATCTCCTCTCCCACGCCCAACACGATTTCCCAGCCTCGCATTTCCCCACCAACCACCATTGTCTCAGTTTTCCTCTAGGTGTGAATTAATTTGCTCGTCCGGGCATGAGACTCTTTGATATTAGTCACCGGGCCCGGGTCACGACCTCGCATCATCATCTTGCGTCTTCTGCTTTCAGCAAGGCTTACCTCGGGTACGCAAGGGTCAGCTGTTAGGTCTTAAGATGATTACCTGGTATTAGGCGACAAGCTGCTTGGCTAATAACACCCGACCTCTGTCGCAGCTTCCTGTCGCCCAACGCCTTGCTGGTTGCTTTGCGATACGAGGCAACTGAGAGGGAAGATGTTTTAAACTGAAGCTTGCTTGGCTGGGAGGTGGGGATGTCTTCAGGGTGATCTTTTAACTTTGTTCGCTTTATACCAACTTAACGGAGGACACGAACTCAAGAATTCTGAAAACAGTGTATTTATCATCTAGTTTAAGATTGGTTAAGGTTTGTTATCTTTTTAGTGGTATTTTTAAATGTAGTTTTATTTGAGAGGTTGCAGATTCTGTGAAACCGGCATTCCTTTAATCTCTGTTCGAGCGGATTCATGTCTGATGAAAATGTGGAGATTTACAGACAAAAAAAACAGTTAATCCATTTGAAAAAAAAACTGAAATTACAAGTCAGATTTAGTAGGCATTCCATCTTTTTTTTGTTGGGTATTTAAAACAAAAAAGCCCGAAAGAGCCCGCGCTATTTTGGTAACTGCCCGACGGAATAATTCCCAGAGCGGGCTCATTTTATTATTACAACTGCTAATCAAACGAGTGAACGATTCCCAACCAATCTTCACGCAACAACCACATACAGCGCCACTGGTATAATCGTCCCTGGACTGCAATGTTTACTAGAAACCAAACGCAATGTCGGGGGGAAAATAAACACGCGTGTTGTACTCTCGAAAAACAAATATTTTCTTCGCTCGTTCGCCCGCCATTGTCGGTCCTGTGTCGACGTTGTGATCACGTAATCAACGGGGAGAGCCTCGCGCCTGAAGGTTTGCCCCCCGCACGGCTTTAAAGTGCCTGGAACGGCTGCAGATTCACTCCATGCATTGGTGGAGTATTGCATGGGTGACCATTGTACACGTGACCATCATACACATGACCATCATACACATGACCATCATACACATGACCATCATACACATGACCATCATACACATGACCATCATACACGTGACCATCATACACATGACCATCATACACATGACCATCATACACATGACCATCATACACATGACCATCATACACGTGACCATCATACACATGACCATCATACACATGACCATCATACACATGACCATCATACACATGACCATCATACACATGACCATCATACACATGACCATCATACACTTGACCATCATACACATGACCATCATACACATGACCATCATACACATGACCATCATACACATGACCATCATACACATGACCATCATACACATGACCATCATACACATGACCATCATACACATGACCATCATACACATGACCATCATACACATGACCATCATACACATGGCCATCATACACGTGACCATCATACACATGACCATCATACACATGACCATCATACACATGACCATCATACACATGACCATCATACACGTGACCATCATACACATGACCATCATACACATGACCATCATACACGTGACCATCATACACATGACCATCATACACATGACCATCATATACATGACCATCATACACATGACCATCATACACGTGACCATCATACACATGACCATCATACACATGACCAGTTCTGTTTGGGAGAGAGATTGGAGGGATGAGAGTTAGTACAGCAACTTCACTCGCCTTGCTTATCAACCTCTCGACAGCATGGATTTGTAGAGGAATCCTGTTGTTCGCGTTGTACCGTCCTTCGGAAGGGACGTTAAGCCGGTGGTCCCCTTGGTGCTCTTCGACAGGAGCAGGCTACGTGCCGGTACCGGGTTTACCCTCCTTCTTTTGAGACTAGGCTAGGTTCATCATCATCCACTCATTCACCGACGCCATTAGACCAGTGCCGCATGCCCAGTTGTTAAAACAGCCATCCAATCAACCATGCACAGGAACGGTATTTTTTAAATGACTTTGAGATAAGCTTTGTTAAGATATCTAAAATTAAACTGTCCATACGGTATTAGCTTACCCAACATAACCTGGCATGTAAATCAAACTCTAAACTATTTTCATGCTGAATAGTTTTCTAACTTTCGCTTTCATTTTTTTTAATCCGTCTCAGGATTTGTAAGTGCACATGACAAGTTCGATTCCCACGATAGATTTATTTTACTACTTGCTGAAATCATCAACAAATAACAATAAATCGGAGAAAAAGTTGTTGTTGAAAAGGTTTAAATCATAACTAAATATGAGCTTTATTGTTGAGAACAGTATTTTTAAGTTGGTATTTGAATTCTGAAAGCTTCTTCAGTGAAATCTGGTTGCTTCTTTGGCCGTAGCGAAAAGAGAGTCGCTTTAGGAACCCAATCAGAGTATCGATTGATTGCCAGACAGACTCAATGAATGGGATATGCAATTATTCAAAACAGACAGAAGTGATGAGAATATTTCACGCTGCCTTCTGGAATTGTTACCCTGCCAGAAAAGTGCAATGGAGTACAGTTTGACCAAGAAAAGTGTGAAGTTACTTGAAGACATATACTTGTAGAAACACATCGAGACGGTATTCTGATGTCATCTTTGCTCTTATGGGTTGATTTGTGAAAGAATGTTGTTTGATTTTCCAATTAAATTATGTTCTTACGGTGAAATTGTAGTTACAGTTGGTGAAAGGACGCCATTTTGTTGTTAAAAATCAAAATACAATTCACTCTTTTTAGATTTTGTCTAAGATTGTACTTGTTGTGTACGGTAATTATCAAAGGATTGACGTAAGAAGCACTTAATTGCAAGTAATTACAACTGAAAGTGTATATACGTGGTGATAAGTGTTTTTCAGATCTAATATTTAGATGGTCTATGCTTGAGGTATGGGACATGTAATTGACTACCACTTAATGTAGATCTGTTCTTGCTTGTTGTGCAAAGAGTCACTCTGAGTCGGGGGATGCGGGTTCGCACCACGAACAGAAATGTGTTTGAATATTCTTCAAACCAAGAAAATAATTGGGATGAATCAAAAAAGTATTTTGTTTAAAGATATGATGTTTAAAGATTGGCTAAAAATGTCTTGCGACGTGGTTAGCATGAAGAGAATATTCTAGTTTAACAAAAAAATCAAAGAGGGGAAGTTTTTGAATATATAAGTGTTGAAATCTCAGACTGGGCAATCGTACTTTAGATAAAAACTTAAAAAAAAACAGATAGAACGCGTAATCGTTTAATTTTTTTATAATTAAAAAGTCATAATTATATTTTGCCGACGAAGTACCAGGTGGAAATCTTATCAAAACGAACTTAAAAGTTAATTTAGGGCTAGTATTGTAGGTGTGTGCTCCATATTTGCAGGTATTTCTGAAATGTTAATAATAAAACAACTTGAAAGTAACCAATCAGTGGATAAATCAGGAGCAGATGCTGCTCATATATAAAACTAAAAGAAGATATTTCATCTCCTCCTAAAGTTATTTGGCAAATAAAACACAACTCGCCACTAAAGATACGAAAATAGCTCTAAACAATTTTTGATATTTCGCATAATGCATCGGTGGTAGTAAAGCTGTTGCATGAAAGCTGCACAAGCTTACCGAAGTGGAATGTTCTGGTACAATAGCGACCCACATTCTCTGTGATATTACTCCAGGCAATCTCTGCTAGCCATGCATATGTGGTACAAGTCAGTAGCAGGGCGTGGCAATAATACCATGCAGTACCATGGCCAACGCAACTGAGCAAAATTATTTCAATGTTGATGCTATTTTGATATTGTACCTATTTTCATAGCAGCCGGGTATTGAATATTGCAAGGCTCTGCAAAATTTTGTATTGCATAAAGTGACGAATCGAGGCTTAACAAAAACTATTTCAACTGGGTTTTGAATGCTAAGTAAAGACTTAAAGTTTCGGATAAATTAGTTGCGAACAAATGTGACCAGCGTCGCTGATTGCAACATTGGTTTATTAGTGATTTGTTAAACCTGTATAGTTTAACTGTTGGATGGTATTTTGTTAGATATTGACATCGACTGTCAAATTTTGAATTTAAAGACAATCTTCTCAAAATCACGTGGACCACTAGCAAGGCTGTTCAGACAAGTTTTTGTGCTTAGATACATTTCATGTGCAAGACGATAAGGGTTTAAAGTTTAGTGTTTATTATTCCTCAGATTATTTTTCTTCCCGAAGTGGTTATCAATAATTTTAATTGGTTTCATTTAATTGGAATTGAAAGTTACTCTGTCAAACATTATTTAAAACTGTAGGTACTTGAAAGTGAATACCAGAAATTAACACAGCTGTGAATTTCATGGAAATAAATCACGTGACATGCGGTTGAATTTCTGGTGAATTTAAAAAACGCTAGATTTTAATTTTTAGCCACTAAATCGCAAAACCTCAGAGAAATCACCGATTTTACAACCATTTAAAAAAACCACTTCTTTGATTTAAAGTTCTAGCCAATTTTCCGCACATTTGTCGATAACTTACCAAACTTCTGGGATTGTTTTACTGGTAATCGATGATAACTGCTTACCTGAAAACAAATAAATAAGTTGTTAGTCAAAATCAAAAATCAAAAATCAAAATTCAATTAGTTTATTATTTGGCCAGCAATGGAGGAAATCTGTTTAAAATTACCAACAAAGCTTAATTTAAAATGGTCTGCACTTTAAGCCACTTCATTAGGTGAAATTAACGGACTGTTAGATTCTTAACAGACCACTAAAAAAAACAGGTCTTAAGTTAAAATGCTTTGTCAAATTTATTAAAACTCAACAGAAACACAAATTAATTTTTATTTTAATAACCTTTTTCCACAGCGTCAGGGAAAAAAATATACATGAATCTAAAAATGCCAACTCCTAGAGCCTATCGAACATCGTCATGCCCTAATTTATCTTGGCCCCGATGTTCCTCCACTGACGAGGTTAGCTAGGATCAGGATCAGGATCAGGATCAGAGAAGATTAAAACGTGTGATGAATTGATAGTCAAGATTAGCAACCCATCTCCCTCTCTGTCGCTCCTCATCTGCCAACCATCTCTCTCTACACGCTCGGCAAAATTTCATTTCAACTTCATGTGTGAAAATATATTATAAAGTGGGACTGTTTTTTTTTGTTCCTTTCTGTTTTATTCGCTTGGTAATATTTCAGTTGAAGCTCGGGGATATTTTCCCCTCACACCACTTCCAGGAATTCTATCTACGACAATTCTCTAGCTATGTTGATGATGCAGACGAGGATATTGCATTTCTTTGCTTCATCTTGTGACACACTTTGTTATTTACTAGAGAACTTGCCGTGGGGCACAAGTTCTTGTCACTGATTAGTTCATCGATGCAAGTTATTACTTGCTGTGCCAGAAATCAATACCTAGGTAGCAAAGCAATTTTCAAAATATATTTCATGCAGAACAGCCACTCTCGTGAAGTTTAAAACTGGTTCATAAACTTTACCCACCATCTTAAAATAACCCCGTTTCGTTTCAATCTGCCGTTTAAGCTTAGTACCTACGTGATTGATTTTAGATATTGGTTTGGTATTAAGAGTAAATTAGCTATGGCAGAATAACTAAAATAGCATCGCTACGCTGTAACCACTCGTTTCCTGTCGTTTGGGGAGCTTCAGGATATAAACGTCCTTGAGAATGTCCTTGAGAATGTCCTTGAAACATCAAGACAGTGCGGCGACCTCAATTAGCTCGTTAACAATCTACACCATATAGCAGCAAGGTTTAACTTTAAGCTAACAAAGATAGGATATTAATTAGTTTTTGTTTTCAATAAGTAAAACTGGCAATTAAATTACTCCAAAGAGCAAAATATCCTTGAAAATAACCTTGAATGTGCAAGGGAGTGCCACGACCTTGCTTTTACAGAACTAGTTTATCAGCACAATGCAAGGGAAACATCTAACTTCAAGCTGTAAATAGTTTTTGTTTGCATCGATTAAGACCGATTCCAAGTCCCGTGTTAAATCATGTTCCCCCCACGTTGGGTGTAATAACAGAGTGTGACCGATCTTAATCTCCTGGTTGCAATCACGTGCAACCGTGCCACGAGCTCTGACACGAATTAGCACGCGGCTTGTGGTTGGGTGGTGAATCAACCCTGTCTTCTCTTCGAGTGCTGGGCGGGAACAGGAGGCAGGTGGGCGGTGGAACTCTCACGTTCGCTTTGTTTGGAAAGTGACGTTTTGCTGGCGAGGGTTAATTTCAGTAGATGTCTAGAAGAAAATTGTGTTTCTCTTTTAGGTTAGGTTAGGTTAGGTTCAGTCTATTGATATTTAACTGTTCTAGGAAAGGTGAAGTAAGTGTTAGCAGATTTATATTCAAATATAGTGTTTATTTTTAGGTAATGTCAAGTAAGAATTGGTTGGGTTAGGCTAGAACTACTTGACCAAATTGTTTACTAACAGAGGGAAGGCGGCGTTTTGAGTAGGTAATGTGTATGGAAAACTAACCAGTACTTGTTAACTTAATAATATGATAATATGATAATAATATAATAACTTTAATAATACTAAAATATGTTACTTTGTAAATATTTGTCTTGTTATTTTGGTTATGGAAAGTAACCAGCGACCACTCAGAAAGCTGTTTAGCCTGACATTTGTTTGAATTATAAGCTGCTAACGACGGTTTGATTGCTTGATTGATTTCATTTGATGGAAATGAAGCTTACCTTTAAGTCTCCACTTTATTTATATTACTTCCATAACAAGAATAAAAAATAAAAAATCTTACGAACAGTATTTGCATATGTCCAGTTTTTTCTGTATCTTTTCAAACTACTGTCACTATATCATAGATGTGAAGCAGTCAAAAAGCACTTCAGTAAAAGCATTTTAAAAGTGCATTCTACATTCTAACTTTGAAAACTTTGCCTAGAAGCTGAGCTGTTGCCGCTGGGGGATGTTTTCAATCGAATAACAAATTGCTTCTGATATCAAACCTAGAATACATGTTCCAGTGATTTTAGTCGATAGTAGGGGAATCTAAATTGGGGGGAGGGGAGGGAGAGGTTCCTTAACTTCCGGTGTGTTGTTTGGGGACGTCGTTATTGGGTCAAAGGAAATCGTGCAAAAGTTTTGATTCCAAAAGGGGGATTGATTGCTACGATCGTAAATAGTTTTCCTGCTATGATTGTTGACGTGAAAAGTGTATGGAACTATTGATAAGATTGTTCCTGAGAGAAATGTTTGATTTGTGAGCAAATTGTTGGATACGGGGAAATAAAACGCATGAATTGTTTATGTGCGATCGATTTCTGTTGGGAAACTCAATTGGTATTCGAATCGTCCGGTGAATTCTAGCTGTTGGATTGCTAAGTGAGTTCACTTCACAATACTCGTTGACTAGGAATATAAAAATATTTAAGCCAGTGGCTACTTTCTTCACAAATCTCCGGAGTTAAAGATGATCTGGCAATCGAAGAAGATGTTTCCAGAATTATAGAAGTGGCTGTTACCAAACTGATGACTATTTTATCCCAGAATTCATGGGGTTTCATGGGGTTTCATGGGGTTCATGGGGTTTCATGGGCTTAAGTTTAAACTTTGTTTCGGATCAGCCCCTGATTAAAAAATAACTCGGTCAAGACCCAGTGTTACAATTTTCTTAACTCCTAGATTCTAAGATTTAAATTAATTGTTATGGCAACATCTAATGACGTGCGATCGTCCGCTTAAATCTGAGTTAGAGAATATTTTAATATCTGACCCAAGATGAAATTAGAAGTATCTGATTAGCTGTGATCATGTAGAATATTATTTAACTAGCAGTTACCTGTTTAACTAATTTATTTTAGACTAATTGTTGTTTATATATGCGAAGGTATACTTGGGGTTCGTGGGTTTATTGCCTATAAGTACTTGTTTCTTTGAGATTGAACATAAATGTACCTGTTTTACATTCCTCGGCTTAAAAATACCATCGTACTTATCCAGTCTATCCAATCTTCGGACAAGAATCCAATTAATATTACCTGCACATTCACTAAAAGCAATTCCAATACAAACCAACAAGAAAAACCAACCCAATTCCGTTCACCTACCGTTTCAGCGCAGTTACCCAGAAGTTGAAATAACTTTGCTCCAGTTCGTTACTAATCCAACTCAAATATATTATCCCCAAGTAATAGCCCAGTAATTTAATGTGAATTTATCTGATCGGTTTTGCCTCTCGTCGTCGTCGTCGTCGTCGTCGGCGTCGTCGTCGCCGGCGTCGTCCACCAATACCAATCGGGCACATTGGCTGGCAGCCTAGTTGATGTCACATTTGCATGCAAAGTGGGCCATTACGCTGCCGTCGACCGATAGATCAACCGCCACTTGGTGGCCACCCATTTCGCACACCGACCAAACTCTCTTCTTGTATGTAGAAGAACTACCTTCTGTCTTGCCTGTAACGCCGTACCGAGCAAAGGATCTCGAGGAATCTAGAGACTAGCAAAGTCAGGTTTTCTTCCTTATCGGGGATTTTTTTTGCTAAGGTTTGCCAGACATTTAGCCGAGAAATTGATTTTTGATTGAAGTTTATCACTACGCGAATGCAAAATCCAGTAAAAAATATGCCCATCTACTGCTTTAGTTTTTTGTAGTACATTCGATAGTCGTAAAATAAAAAATCTATTTAAAAAAATACCCATTTTAAACGTGATTACATTCTTAAACCCGTAAAGTTAACGTCCTGTTCAGGTTACTTACTGGCAAAGTATGTACAGTCATGAAAACTCTGATTTGCTGTTTAATGACGTAAGGAGTCATGAATTCCTGAATGATAAATGCATTCGTAAAACTGCATATATTTAACTTTGCTTGTTTCTATGTTGTTGACAGGTTTCCACTTTGCTTCCAACTTCTCCCGAGCTCAACTTCGACTCTTGGTCTGGATTCAGGTTTCTTCCAGTCGAGAACAGGTATGCCTTGTAATCTCACTCCATGCCAGTTCATGAACCCATGACCCACGTGTACATCAAAGTAGCAATTTGCTTTTATTTCATAGAACAGAAGTTCTTAAAAACTATAACAATCAAATCTAATGCTTTGTAGATTTCTTGTTATTGCTGCCGCTAGTTTGACATGTATTTTCTTGAACGTAGACAGGAAGTAGGTGCTCCAGCTCAAAATAATGATGTTGTTTGCAATTCACTGTAAGTCTTGATAAGCTAAAGGGACTTTGATCTCAGATTTCGCACATTCAAAGAAACTGTGTAAAGATTGGAAACTGTAGGTACAACTAGTATTGCAGCCATTTCATTGACGCCATGAACCTTTTAAGACCCAACACGATCGAATAATTGAGCCCAAATTGACCAAGAGTCACAATGAAGCTCGAGTACGCTCTAGTATTAGGCTTTTGTCAACGCACTTTGTCAACGCACTTTGTCAACGCACTTTGTCAACGCACTTTGTCAACGCACTTTGTCAACGCACTTTGTCAACGCACTTTGTCAACGCACTGTGTCAACGCACTTTGTCAACGCACTTTGTCAACGCACTTTGTCAACGCACTTTGTCAACGCACTTTGTCAACGCACTTTGTCAACGCACTTTGTCAACGCACTTTGTCAACGCACTTTGTCAACGCACTTTGTCAACGCACTTTGTCAACGCATTTTGTCAACGCACTTTGTCAACGCACTTTGTCAACGCACTTTGTCAACGCACTTTGTCAACGCACTTTGTCAACGCACTTTGTCAACGCACTTTGTCAACGCACTTTGTCAACGCACTTTTACGATGACAGATAGTCCAGTCTATTCGAGACAGAAATGTTCTGTTCTGGACGAAGCACCAACACTTACCTGCATCGTGCAGGTGTCGTATAGATATCCCTGACACGTGAAAACACCGTGAATTGAAAAGATGACTACAACTTCCTGGAAAACAATTGTACTGAGCCAGAGTAATTGTTATTCTAGTAGATTTACCCGTGTACTGAGATCAAGTACATTATCTGGTACGTCTTCATTCTACTTGTCGGACATGTTTCTGTTTCATGAAAATTATTTTATTTTGTAGCAGGAATTTTTTAAATCTGGGTGCATAGCGACTGAGTTATTGCAATTCCTGGGCTGATAAAGTGGGCTTGGGAACGGAGTGCGGTCAAAAATTGTGACCTTTTTAATTCTCATAAAGGTATTTTAAAGTGTTATTGTTAAAACGCAACATTGTTTGATTATTGTTAGATTAATCAAACGTTTCACCAGGAAATTGAAATATTTTATATCTGTTTTTTGTTAATTTCAAGTGATTGCTAATGATATTAAAATGTTATTTTGCTGAAAATGAAACTTCAAACTGGCTTGTTGTTACGAGATGCAGTAAAGTGGTTTTCTCGTTTATGACCTATTTGATTATTATACGCGAAAATAAACAAGTATTTGAAATAGTTTTCATGAATAATAATAATTACTCGAGCGTGAATTATTGAAACTGTTAATTGGACTGTTTGTTTAGCTTGATGTTGTTAGTTTTTGTTTGCTTTTTCTAGCCGTGGATAGTGAAATATTTGAAAATTAAACAATTCAGGTAATTGGAGCTAAAGTTTGTGGAATACATTCGAATTGAATGAAAACGATGACGAGCTCGGATTTACTTGCAAATGCCGAGTTTTTAACAAACTTGTTCAAATTAGTAACACCTTCTGAATTTGTTGCCAGAATGCAACGATTTCAACGCAAACCCAGTTAAACTCTGACAATTTGAACAGTTTCAGAGAAAACTTTGTCCCATCTCGGTTACTCGACTGTAAAACTGGAGTAAACAGGTCGTTAACTTTTAATTGTAAGTGTGTAGTTGAGTAACTAGGCGTTAAAGCATGACCATATGTTTAGCGGTAGGCAATGCAGGCGAGCAAATATTTCAACTCAGTAATTGAAGAAACTGCCAGAAAACTCAGAAAATAAACAGAACTTTTATGTCAATTGTTGTTAAAAGATTCTTATTTTGTGAATTAACTAAAAACTTGAATTTTATTCGAATATTTATTTTGCTTAGCCAAATAACAAAACTAAAATTCATGTTTGCTTGCTGTGAATGCGAAGAAAAAATCCAGTTTAACTCATTTATTTGTAATAACAAGTAATCATTTGACAAAATTCAAACGAAATCACAATTTCCTACTGAAAACATCAACTTATTCCTGTATATTTGACAAGTTTAGATACGCAATCAAGCCAGCAAAGCAACAGGAATACAATTTCCTACATTCGCTTCGTTTTACATTATTTATTCCAATTAAACAACACAGCTAATTGCATATGGCATTTCGCGACAGCCAAGTAATGAGTTAGTCACGTGACGTCTACCTGACGGCTCGTTAACGACTCACTAACGGCTCGTTAACGATGGATGCTTCTGATTCGGGCGCCGGTGACGTGAGACAATGTGCAACAGCCTGTGAAATGCACGCGTGAAATGGAATGTCGTGTTCTAGAACAGAAACTGAGCTCTAAACGTCGATAAAGTGGTTGTAACTCGTAACTAGCTTGCACGAGGATGCAGAATCTTCTTTCACAACTAGTTATGTATGTAATATTTACATACATACATTACATTTTAGTCGACTGTGCGATTCCGCGAGGGAAAATGCAGTTAATGCTTTACTGCAGTGACGTGTTCTACTTTCTGCAGTTGGAAGTTTGTTCAACTTAAGTTTTCCGTAGCACACTAAATGGGGAAGTTTGCGAGTTAGCGTTAGTCAAAGCCGCACTTCTTGTCAATCATTTCTCAAATCACAAAACAAACGGATTTCAAGAAACTCATTGTATATTTGACGTAACTTAGCATCTTTATTCCATGGCGTGCATTAACAAGATTCCGAAATTCAATGGCAAACAGCAGACTTTCTCAATGTTTCTGGATACTTTTTGTTAAATGAGATCAATTCCTACATTGAAGAGAAAATCAAATGTGGTGCACAGATCTGAAAGCAAGCAAAGATCTAAATACACTTTGAAAAACTTCCTTAGCGTACAAAGTACACATGAACTACTTGGACCTCGCGTTTTTTTTTTACGTTTTCTTCTAAGATAAAGACATCGTATTCCTACTTCATCGTTTTGGAAGTTTTCCCTGGCGCACTCTGAGCCCCCCCCCCCCTCCCCCCCCCCCTCCCCCCTGGTGCCCCCCCCCCCCGGAAAATGTGATTCACATAAACAAGGAAAGTTACCAACTCGACGCATCCAATGGAAAGACTAGAGTTGTTCGGGAGAAAAGAGAGTGGAAGTCGATTGGAAGAAGCTTGGCCAGCTTTTGGGACGCAAAAGTAAAGCGTAGCTGGACCTTAGTTTGGGGAAGTCTCTAGCGAGTAAATAAAAGGAGCTCGGTCGTCGGAGCGTAGCACGCCGGCTGGACAAACGGGTAACATGGTTTTACTATGTCAAGATAAATCGTAGATGCGGGAGATGGTTGACTAGAGAAGCTTTCGGTCTGGACCTAGTTTTGGGAAGTGAGGCGAGCGGGACTCGTGGTTTTTTAAGAATAATGTAATTCCCTAAAGCGATCGTGGACAGAAAACAATAAAAAAACGGTTGATGTTGGGGATTTTACGCCAATCTTTTCTTGAATTTGGCGTTTTTTTGCAAACTTGAAGTAAAGTATTTAACGGTATTTGCTTATCTTTCATATATTTCAATTGTAATTTATTTGCGTTGCTCACTTTTCACCGCTAAGTCTTTGGTACTTATTTCAATATATTTTTAAAGTAATTATTGAAGTTTGGCTTCAGATGAATTCGTTAAAGTAGGTAATCTATTTTACGAGTTCTTTTAAATCTAGTTTTAGTATCTCTACTTACCTTGAGCCCGTGGATCTCAATAAAATCGCGTAGATATTAACTAATTCTAGATTTTTGGTTGTCCAAATATTCACCTGACCAAAAGCAGCCGAAAGAAGCGAACAGGAAGCTTGTTATTATTCATTTTAAGGTAAAATTATTTTACTATGGGGAACTACCACAGAAGACATTATGGGACAAGCGTTATTTTAAAACCACGGTTTTTTTTTTGCAAATTAAAGAAGTCAAAGCAAGAATTTAGAAGTTGTTTTACTGACCTTCCACTTATTGGTAAGCCCAATTTCTTTTAAAATGACCAATTCACGTTGTCTATGTCACTTTGTTGAGATCGCAGGTACAATGCACTTACCCAACGTTACATTTTAATATTATCAACACTATAACCGTCTCAAAAATTGATGCCCAAACGTGGATTTTAAACGGAAATTTCATCCTAACCCAACGTTACATTTTAATATTATCAACACTATAACCGTCTCAA
Source organism: Protonemura montana (assembly GCA_947568835.1). NCBI lineage: Eukaryota > Metazoa > Arthropoda > Insecta > Plecoptera > Nemouridae > Protonemura > Protonemura montana. The sequence goes on from OX387609.1 coordinate 1,300,767, forward strand.
AAATTGATGCCCAAACGTGGATTACAAACGGAAATTTCATCCTAACCCAACGTTACAATTTATTTATAATTTCATCAATATTTTGATTGGTTTTTAATCTAGATCAATTTCAAATCAACATTTAATCTTGCTTGTCAAAGTATATTCCATCTTTATCACAATAAAGCTGGCATCAAAAGGTTTAATCATGTTCTCAATGCATGAGAAATCAAACGATGTTTTCCCAATCATCGTTAATTATGTCTGCACATGATTTAGGTCAACGGCTCTTTCACCTGAACGTCCCGTGCAAGGTGAGCCTCGGTACAGGAAGGGACTCTAATTAGATGTGTCACACTAGTACTCAAAGATAATTGCACTTGTGCATATTGCTCGCAATCAAAGCGCAGTTGCACGATGACGTTGCGTTCATTAGCATTAGATCTGGAGTAATTGCTTTTGAAATTTGCACCTGAAGTATGTAAAGTGAAATGATGTTCACAGTAATAATGCAGGTCTTAATAAACGAAGTTAATATGATTAATTACTTTATTATTTAGCTTAGGGCGTCGAAATTATTGATGCACGAGAGTTTTTTCTGTCAAAAACTATTTCAACTGGTTTTTTGAATGCTAAGTGAAGAACAACTAAATTTCCAACGTTTTGTAACTTGTACCTGTTACTTTATCAAGGGTAAGAGCAGTCCTGACAATTTTCCGACAAAAATTCCGGCCAGTTTGTAATAAAGTTCAATTTTTCGGGGTCATATTTTCGAAAATACAAAATTTGTTAGTTTTTTTGGTTATTGATCTTGATTATTTTAGTTAGAAGCATTTAGGAAGCTTGACCTAGGTATTTTTTAAATATAATAGTGTTTTTTGCTATCGGAAAATTGTCAGGACTGCTCTTACCCTTGATAAAGTAACAGGTACAAGTTACAAAACGTTGGGAAATTTAGTTGTTCTTTACTTAGCATTCAAAACCCAGTTGAAATAGTTTTTTGTAAAAACTTGTGCTAAGTTTAAATAAAGTAGACATGAGTCTTGAAACCAAGTTATTCTATTCAGTGATAAAAGGTTTTACCAGATGAACATGGAAATGGTTTACCTCAGTGAAACTTCTTCAGGCACTTAGCAATTTAAACGTGAAAGAAACATCTCCGTAAAGAAATTAATATCAATTACATCAAACAAAGAATGCATTTCACAATTGCACTATAGTTTTATACATAATGCAACAACGCTCGTCTGTGGCAAGAAACGATTCTTCTTTAAAAGTACTGTTATTACTCTCTGTCGTCATGGCAACGTTGCCAGGATGACGCGTTACAATCTGCAAAGTGTACTTTAATGGAATGCATTGTAAATGAAATTGTGCAATGCACTTGTTTTTCAGACACAGAAACAATACCGGGAATGGATGACACTTTCTGCACAAATATAAACAGACCGGTGGAAACAAACACAATCTATTGTGATGCGAATGTCAAAATATTCTAAAGTTGTAAACAAACCGGTAATAGACTCAATGTCTTCGTTGAAAAGCAATGCCAGCCAATTTATTAAAAACTATTCTTAGATTTTATTATTATAAACACTATAACCGTCTCAATAAGTGATGCCCTAACGGGTACTTGAACTCCGATCTCCACCTGTCGCGGGTGTTGCTCTAACCAATTGAGCTACTTGAACCCCGATCTCCACCTGTCGCGGGTGTTGCTCTAACCAATTGAGCTACTTGGACCCCGATCTACACCTGTCGCGGGTGTTGCTCTAACCAATTGAGCTACTTGAACCCCGATCTCCACCTGTCGCGGGTGTTGCTCTAACCAATTGAGCTACTTGGACCCCGATCTCCACCTGTCGCGGGTGTTGCTCTAACCAATTGAGCTACTTGAACCCCGATCTCCACCTATCGCGGGTGTTGCTCTAACCAATTGAGCTACTTGGACCCCGATCTCCACCTGTCACGGGTGTTGCTCTAACCAATTGAGCTACTTGGACCCCGATCTCCACCTGTCACGGGTGTTGCTCTAACCAATTGAGCTACTTGGACACTGGCTTTTTGAGACGATTTCAGTGTATTTGATGAGAATGACGGATCTCCACGGAGTAGAACCAAGAGGCTGTGAATACTCACAGTCACTCTGATTCTAGTGACGCTATATCACGTCACAACCTGTCAAACATTTTATTTAGATGAAATCTCATTTAAATTGCAAACGTTTGCAATGTGCCTGGTATTTTGTTATCATGAACACTTCTACCAGCACTAATTTTGAAAAAGTTATAGTGTTGATAATAATAAAATACCCCGCGCATTGCAAGCGTTTGCAATTTAAATATGATTTCATGTAGACTCGTAGATATTTTGATAATTCTTAATAAAATTGTCTTGGCTCTATGTACAGAAGCAAAGTGTTAAAGTAATTGATCTTACTTAGCAATTTACGCTGCATGCAAAGCAATGTTTTAATTCAAACTTGTAGATTTAACTCGTGTATTTAATTGATTATTTATTGGAAATTCGTAAATTTTGAACGAGGCTTGTGTTTGCAGTTCGACACTCGAGAGTTTGATATTAAATCCCAATTATTTTCTGTTTGTCGCTCCGAGCTTCGGGTGTTGCATTGCATTGCTGTAGGTACTTAGAGTTGAATCCAGTTGGAAGTTTGGGAAAAGCTGACAGAGTTTTGAAACAGTGCATACTGGATAATTGTGCATTACATGCATTACATGCATTACACAAGTTGGTAATCAGTTCGTTGTTAATTCAACAGTTAATCTAATCAAGCGTTAGTGAAGCTAACCAATCAGTTAAACATCGCTCTCTTTGCGTTTGTCATATGAAAAACTTGATCATTGCAATTAAAAAAAAACTGGCCAACATTTTTTTAGAAAAACTATTTCAACTGGGTTTTGAATGCCAAGTAAAGGGCTGCTAAATTTCTTAACGTTTCGTAACATATACTAGTTACTTCTTCAGAGGTTTGAGCAGTCCTGAAGAAGTAATTAGTACATGTTGCGAAACGTCGGGAAATTTAGTAGCCCTTTACTTAGCATTCAAAACCCAGTTCAAATAATTTTTGTTAAAACTAGTGCTAAGTTTACATCAAGTAGACATGAGTCTAAAAACCATCCTGGCCAACATTGTTGGTAAGATTTTGCAAAAACAATAGTAATTTTGCAATTGATATGATTTTTATTAAATTAAAAGTGTGATTTTACACGAGAGTTAATTAAGATTGCAACAAATAAGAAAAAAAAACGAGACCGGAAACAAATAAGAAATATTTTTAATTTTTAATTTCCTTTGTAATTGTTGATTTTGCTGGAGAGATTCGTTTGTTGCGATGTTGATTTCGACTAAAATTTACTATGTTTTATTTATGTCAATTATAAAGTTATTTTCATATAAGAATATTTTGAAGTCAAACTGTTTTTCGCAAATAAATAACATGTATCAATTCACAAGAACCGTGTCCTGGGGAAAGTGACGTCACCGTGGTAGGGGTGAAGGTTGTAGGGGGTTGGGGGGGGGGGGGCGTTTCACTTGATACACTTAGCGAGTCGTTGTGCCGTCGATCGAGTTCAACTACCAGCGACAGGGATGTCCAAACAAGCCACAACTTGCCACCGCTACAAACTTTACATCAAACTTTAAGCTCTTAAGTAGTTGAAGAAAAAATCATTCGGTAGCCGCAGCTAGAAATAGGTATTTAGAATCTAGAAATTTTGTCACTAACTTTCAAGCACATGCCTAATAAACAGATTTTCAGTTTCCAAAAATTTACCAAAAACTTTCAGAAAAATTGCGACAAACCGTCGAGAAATCTGATTTTTTTTTTTTTAAGGGATCATTTTTTTAGACAAAAACTCCTAAACGCAGCCCGCAGTGCAAACATGGCACCTCCACCTATGATTAGCAATATTTCAGATTTTACCTTCACGGTCAATTCGGTTTGTAATTTCAATTCGTTTGGTTGAGATTTACAGAAAGCACCGAGTTCACCTGTGACCCCTGCTAGGCTAGGTTAGTCTTCCAGTTAGTACGATGTAGACCTGTGTAGAAACAGATTCATCCAGAGTTTAAATTGTTCATCGACAATTTCTTGTGAAAAATCTTGTGTTTTTTTTTAATGAGTCACTTTAAAATCCAGGAAACGTCAACACCCAGTTTATTTCACGTTATTTTCACATTATAAATGTTTCTAGCTGGAGTTGTTTCAACATTAAAAATTCATATATTGAGAAATACTAAATGCTCGATGATTGTTCCTCACGCACGTACAATAAAAACGACGATTTCCCATGAAAAATCAACAGGAAAGTATGTAGCCTCCTTCCAAACATTCGTGTAAATACACATTCGAAGATAAAAGTTCTGATAGCCCAACATTTCCCACAACATTGTCCTCGAGGTAGCGTGTAAAGATCTAGCGTGAGTCGATCACGCTAGGTAGCGTTCGATCGTCCATGTTCTGCTATCATTGAACCTCGATCTCTTACACCTGTCATGTCAGAACATGTCATAATCTTCAACAACCCACTCTAGCGACACGGGGAGTCGAACCCGAGCCCTCGACCCGTCGGGAATTGAAGAGATTAACTTGTGTAAGTTTCACCGCCACTAGCTTGGTTAAGATGGGGATGAAAATACATTGCGTGTGCGGTTTTATTTTAAGTTTTTGGACATTTCGGGATTGGTAGTTTGGGAATGGGGATGCGATTGTTTCGTTAAGTTCTGGATCAGGGTTTTAGAAGGTATTTTAACTATCAACACACCTGGTTTTCTACCCTATTTTCTAATCTAGGTAAGGTTAATAATCACCTAATCATGCACCGTTTGAATTAGACATGTGCCAAAGCAACGCGTTGTTAACACTTCAATTTGATATTTAAATATTTCAGTTTTCATGTCAATCTTATTAAAGTCAGAACACTTTTTGTCTGTGATAGAATATTAAAAGAGTTTTATCCAGTTTTTCTTTACTGTGGTCAGGAGAATTTATGCCCATATTTGGTGGCTTTAAAAATGTCTTTCTGGTTACTGTTAAATAACAGTAATTGTTTAAATATGTATCTAATTGGGAACCTTATTCTACAAGTTCAACGTTATGATCAGAATCTGAAATACGAAAATAAAGACAGTTTTCAAAAGAAATACTTTCATAATATTAATCGTGGTATTTTGTCATTATTTCTGTATTTTGTTTTAGCTGATAAAAGTATTTTACCACCTCCAAACGCCAGTGAAAATATGTTTTCAACAATTCCCAGCCAAAGTATTATTAGACCAGTTAACAACGTTAGCGTCGTCGACCAAGTAGCACAATCCTTGCGTTTGAATCTGTTAAACGTTTGACGTATCACGCAAGATCGTGCAACGTTTATAAACAAATTGCGTGAACAATGCAAGTGCGTTCGCATACTTATCGCCTCTGCGTGGAAAACAAGCTGGTATTAATTTATTAACCCGACGCTACCAGATTAGCCCTTCGATTGGTCATAAAAAAAATTTCATTCGTTCCCATAGGGAAACCAAACGTGACATAGGGCGGGTTGGAAATTGCTATCTAGAGTCAAGCCCTGGGCTCGCTGTCAGATGTGTTCTGCTATATGCGGACCCCTTTCCGCTTTACCCATTTTTTTTTGGGGTGACCCAGACCCCCCCGAGGGGGCTGTATATACGATTAATAATACTTTTAATCAAGCTGCTGGATTAGGGGATATAAATTTACAAACTAACCGCTCTGGAAAAAGCTCCCCTATTTGACGTTCGTGCCTATGTAGTTAAAGTCGCTATGGTTGCTGTTTGACTTGGTTGTACTTAAAATTGCTACCTTAGGGGATGGTTTTAATTTAAATTTTACATCTTTTCGGGGTTGTGATTCTCACCAGCGGTACTTAACGTTTGCTTTGCTTAACATTCTTAGTTGAGGTTGGATGGTTTTTAACAAATTATCGAGCTGTGAATTGAACACGAGGCTTCGTTTTCAAACAGTTTTTGTTAGAAATGTTTAACAACTCATCATCGCCGAGCTTTGGGGCTGAAATTTTGATGAACGAACAGAAATTGCGATGCAAAACGAGAAAGTAAAGTGTGCCAATTTTATGACATCAAAACAAAAACTAGGCGACAAAGTTGACATCTGCTTTTCAATTTTGAAATCAATTACACGAGTTAAATGTCCATTCTTTGCAGCTATGTTTGACATTGTTCATGTCTGCAATGTTTTGCTGAATGTTGTTCTCCGTTTACTTTCAAAATAACCAATAGAGAGACAATCGAACAATCGATCTTTAGAATTCTACATACAAAAATAAATATATATATATTTGTTTTAACTTTAAATATAAAATACCAACACACGAACACTTTAAAAATCTTTTTGTACCGCAATGCTTTTTGACAAATTAACATTTTTTTTTTCAAAAAGCTGTGAAATCCGATTCATATTTAAAAACTGTCTGCTCCACAACCTTTTCCTTAAACATCAAACGATCTACTTTAACGCAAACACACATGCGTTGAACATGTGACGCATGTCAACTTTCCAGTCTAAATTTTAACAGCTGAAACGTCACCCGAAGCATACACAGAAAACACACGCATGCCACGCACGCATAAAATGTGGACAGCTACGCACACAGAGAGGTCGTAAAAACTTGGCGGCGTACCGGCACTTATTTTATAATTCATTCTTGTTTTGTGAATACAAATTTACCTAGTTTTGTGGTCCACACGGAGATATTACTCGGAGAAGAAGACTCAGTTAAAGTTCCTAACTTGAAGATGTTTTAGATCGTTTAACATAAATACGCATGGATATTTTGATAACAACTATTTTAACTGGGTTTTCAATGCTAAGTGAAGAACAACTAAATTTCACGACGTTTCGTAACTGGTACCTGTTACTTTATCAAGGGTTAAAGCAGTCCTTGATAAAGTAACAGGTACAAGTTACGAAAAGTTGGGAAATTTAGTTGTCCTTTACTTAGCATTGAAAACCCAGTTGAAATAGTTTTTGTTAAAACTAGTGCTAAGTTTAGATCAAGTAGACATGAGTCTAGAAACCATACGCATTGATATCGCTGTAAATGGAAAGAATGCAGACGACCACTAAGCTTCAATTTCCAGTCACGCTTGCATTTAATGCCAGAAACACATTGCTTATAAGTCATCGTTGCTTGATGACAGTTCACTTATCGGTAGTCATTACTGTCACTGTCAATTAAATTGAGTCAGGATCAATCAAGTTGATAAGCTCTTCCTTAGCAACGTAACGTGTTTAGCACATAGCAACGCAGAAAACAAATAAACCTCAAATCGGTTCAGACAACAGCGATCAATAAGTCGCAATGTTTTAATCACAAAGTCCAGATTTAAAAGTGAAAATAGCATAATTTCAGTAAATTTCTGACCGTTTTTAAACGCAGGTCTGGCCGTATATGTTCTGGATTCTCTGTACTATAAATAAGATAAAATCTAAAGAGATTATAGTAGTTACAGGGTTCACACGCACCATTCTACCTTCCACAGCTACTTGTTATATCGCTTACCAAGGTATACCAATGTTCGCACGGTCATTTTACCGACACGAGAGTTACATTTTCATCCCTGTCCCTATAATCCCCAAGAAAATGCTGACGCCGTTATCAAAATGACCCTTAGCCCTGTGATGGGACAATGGCTAGCATATGACGCGGACATATTCTAGCGAGGGTCCGGTCTTCTCCCATCCGACCTGCGACAGAAGAGCCGCCCGTTTGAATGGCAGAGCGAGCGAGCGAGCGAGCGAGACGGGACATTTTAGGGTGAAGGGAAACTCTAATTAGTCGCCGGTCGGAAAAGTCACCGGCGTTTCCACCGCAGACAGGCACAGCTCGGGTCACTCTAAGGAAAACTTGGGGAGCTTCCACCCGAATAACTGTGTCATACGTTAGTCGACGCTTTATAGCAGCTAACCCCAGTAGGTACAACACAATAACCTAGCGTGAAAAATATCCGTTGACAAAAATGACAAAGGATGTGGAAGTCACATTTCATCAATCTAATGGAATTACATTTTAGTTAGACAAGAATCTTTAGCACCCCGTGCTGAAGTAGAGACTTACAAAGCTTCCTGTCCTTTAACAATAGTTCACACAATGAGCTTGCTCGTTGCATGATCTCTTTCTCTTGCTTTTCGTGGCCGGACAGAAAAGGAAAAGCGGCGATAGCGCAAATCTCTGTACGGTTACCGTGATACGTCGACTGTAATTGTGCGCTATCGTATTTCATCGGTGAAACTCCCGACCGCCGTCGTTACGTTTCGTTCTTCTCTGCGAAGCGGTGTCCAATGCGGGACGATTGAAGTGGTAAGAGTCTCAACGGTCACAACGTGACGCCGACAATTAATGGGGCGGTTCGCTCCTGACAATTGTAAGGTGAAAGTGACGCGTGTGGATTTTCAAACGTTAGTCGCAGTCGTAATCCGATTAAATTGTGAGGGTAGCGTAGGATTTATTTGCATGAATGGAATTCGATTTTTTTTTTTTGACGACGATGTGGTAATTCACTGGTAGAAATTGTGTGACGCTAATTTAATTGAATTATTTGCTGGACTTCACCGGCCCAAGTTTAGCGCTGCTAAAATTTACAAAATCGTTTTCCTGTGGCTTTGTTTATTTCTAAACCGAACCCTTTTTGGAGAAGAGCAGAATCCAATAATTTAGTTAATTGTTTGATTGGAAACTGATTGTAAAAGTATTCAGCTACCAACTTTTGAAAAGGTCATTGGTGTTAATGTCCTTTAGCTTGCGTTACGCAAAACAAGCGTAAAACACGCCCTCTGTGATCAGCGACGTAAAGGCAATAACAAAAGCATCACAGCATAGCGGCGGTGTTAGTTTGGGAACCAACCGCTAGGAATCGAAAAAATGTGTCTATCCTTTGGTAACCGGTCAAAGCTTGGTAAGATCGCCACCTGTTAGCTCCCAGCCTGGTACCGTGGGGATCTGCTGACCATTCCTTGCATATTGATAGGAGATTGTATCGGTTGGTGCCACCAATGTGCAGAGTAATGGTGGCTAATGGCTGGCGGGCTTTTAGTAAGGTCCCAACAAACATTAAGCTTGTGCCAGTTTGGCTGAGTATCGCCAAGGGGGTGGACATTATGGGTGATTGCAGGTTTGTGTGCAGGTTTTGTTTCAAAGATCTTTGAGGCTGTGTTGTTGACTAAATAATAAAAAGAAAAAAACGGAAATGTAGATGAACGAAATTTAATTTTTTGTTATTTGTGAGCTGCCATACGAAATATGAACGCGGATGACTTTCGACTGAAAGCTGTGTTGTAGGTTTTCAAGATGCTAACTTTGCCTGTTCAAATTGTTGTGAATTTTCATTTCCAATTTTAGATTCGAGTCCTTCGCAAAAACTTTGAAAGTGGATGTATTCTTGTCTAGTCTATCAAATTACCTAACTTTTTTGATCTAATTGAACTTTTCTTCGGCATTTTCTTTCCGCAATATGTTTTTTTTTTCTTTTGTGTCTTATTTATTTTCAATTGATATTTTCATCTCTGAGACAAGAGCGAAATGAAAATTGTTTCCGAATAGATTGAAAGTAAAACGAAAAGAAGTTGGACGAAGCGTGATGATAGAAAATTACCAAACATTGCTCAGCGAACGAAAGACGGAAAGTTTTTAATTCGTTTTGTTATTTATTATTTTTCAGTTTATTAACAATTTCATTTCAGAGCTCGGTGCAGATTTGCTTGGATTCTAGCAACAATGCCTATAAGACTTGAAGTCATAACCTTTCCTTAAACAGCTAGCAACGTCTGGCAACAATGCCTATAAGACTTGAAGTCATAACCTTTCATTAAACAGCTAGCAACGTCTGGCAACAATGCCTATAAGACTTGAAGTCATAACCTTTCCTTAAACAGCTAGCAACGTCTGGCAACAATGCCTATAAGACTTGAAGTCATAGCCTTTCCTTAAACAGCTAGCAACGTCTGGCAACAATGCCTATAAGACTTGAAGTCATAACCTTTCCTTAAACAGCTAGCAACGTCTGGCAACAATGCCTATAAGACTTGAAGTCATAGCCTTTCCTTAAACAGCTAGCAACGTCTGGCAACAATGCCTATAAGACTTGAAGTCATAACCTTTCCTTAAACATCTAGCAACGTCTGGCAACAATGCCTTTAAGACTTGAAGTCATAACCTTTCCTTAAACAGCTAGCAACGTCTGGCAACAATGCCTATAAGACTTGAAGTCATAACCTTTCCTTAAACATCTAGCAACGTCTGGCAACAATGCCTATAAGACTTGAAGTCATAACCTTTCCTTAAACAGCTAGCAACGTCTGGCAACAATGCCTTTAAGACTTGAAGTCATAACCTTTCCTTAAACAGCTAGCAACGTCTGGCAACAATGCCTATAAGACTTGAAGTCATAACCTTTCCTTAAACAGCTAGCAACGTCTGGCAACAATGCCTTTAAGACTTGAAGTCATAACCTTTCCTTAAACAGCTAGCAACGTCTGGCAACAATGCCTTTAAGACTTGAAGTCATAACCTTTCCTTAAACAGCTAGCAACGTCTGGCAACAATGCCTTTAAGACTTGAAGTCATGGCCGAGTGTTGATTGAATCTTCGATCTTACCAATTGCAAGAAATTGCAAGAAGCATGCGTTCTTTAAAAAGTCACTGCGTATTAGCTGGAAGCCAAGTTCTTCATTCACTAGCGGCGAGTCTAAGAAATCCATTAACAAATTAAAAACTGATTAAGCAAAAGTTTTTCAACTAATTTAATTATTTGATTACGCCTGGAAAAGTTTACAGTTTCGCGTTGTACAGAGAACGAGCTATTTTTAAGTTGATAAAATATGATCCTAACGTTTTTTCTTTCACACATAAGAGAAAAAAAATTGTAAGCATTTCTTAATTAGATGAGCGTTAATTATTTTTGTTTGGCGTTAAGGTTTAGTGCTTGGATAACGATGATTAATGAGATGGTTCGCTATTAGGACTAATTATCAGTAAACATATTTTCAGAGACAATTTAGCAGCAAGTTTTGTTAATGTTAATGCACCATCTCGTTGTTGTAAGTGGAAAGTTTCCAGTTTTTAGTTCACAAGTTTATAAAAGCTGATTTTTCATGACAACCGTAATGAAATAAACAGAAGAAACTTTTTAAAATAGTTTAATTGTTGTTGAAGTTGTGTCATATTTTTTTAAATTGTACGGTTTTATGACGCGTTAGAGCAGAACGGACAAACTACAAGCATCTTGCACAAAAATAATTAAAGTTATCCAAATAATTGTGGAAGCGATTGCCAAAGATGTGAGAATTAACTTTCAAATAAAACCCAAGTTTAAAAGTCGACTTAGATTTCATTAGGAAAGTTCGGCTGAAGAGAAAAACCGGGTTTGGGCAAAGATATTTCTGTGCTTATCTTACGAAAAAAAGGTTTTAATTTGCTCCAAATTTGAGTAAGAAAATAAAAAAAAAAAAATTTTTTCCCCCATAAAAGTTGGTATGCGTGAACTATTGCGTCAAAACACATTTATTTTTCAATTGTATGTCGCTATCGCTAGCAGCCACACATTCCGTCGAGAACAAAACCAAACACAAAATCCATATTTTATTAATGATAATGTTATGTGCCTGAAATGACTTGAAATTATCCAGAATTCCTTTCCTCTGAAACAAACTAAATGCAGTGAAAATATCTCGAATCCTTCCGCTACCGCATTCCGGGTTTGTTATTTCCTTGTAGCATGCCACATTGGATCACGCACATCCAAACAAACCTGAATTTCTTCCTTCTAAACCGTCTGTTGGTGAACTTCTCAAGAAATCATTGACAGTCCCACACTTTTGTTACCATCTATAAGTGCTTTAAGCTTTGAGTACCGGTTTCTAAGCGGCTCGTTAAGTAACTAACATACCGTTAAAAACAAATAAACATCTTTTGGTAAGTTTGTTGCCAAGCAAATAATAAATTAAAGACTGTTAATTTTTTCATGGACTTCTTTTCATGGCTCTTAAGACACGTTTCAACTTCTAACCCCATGTTGTTGACCTCCCTCCCCCCAACCGCTTTACCATCACTAGGTTGGGACTTTAAACAGAAAGTTTAAAATTACAGGTAAATATCACAACTCAATTCCAGGTATCTTGAAATAGTGAGAGAACTTGCTGCATTTTTTTATGTGAATTTGTGAATGAAATGAACTGAATAACTTAGATTGAATTTTTAGTTTGTTATTTGCTACTGGTCAATCACTTTGGTTGATATCGATGACATTTTCAGAATCAATCTACTCCATGTTTAAACAAAGTAAACCGGCAATATTTTTAACCGACAAAAATTGATGAAAATCGCCATCATTTTTACAACTGATCTCAGTAAGTTTTACTTGTAAATGGATTTTAAAACTTGTTCCTTTTTTCATTTCCATTTACTTTAGAAATTCATCCAAATCTTGTGGACCAAAACGCAACTAACGCTAGATTTTCCAAGTAATGTTGGCATTGCATGTTTGACTTCAGTTAACTGACGGATAATTCGCCGTGTTTTCTTCGGTAGCCCTTTGCAGGTAGTGTACGATAATATCGCCCTCCCGACCGGTCATTGCATCGCCCTTAACGGCCCAGGAAGTATATTGTGACCCCCTCCTGGAGTTGAAATCAAGACCCTTGCCTAGGAGTGTTACGCATTAGCATTTGGGAAGAAACTACATGATTGTTGGTTTATTATCTGGTAAGATACTTTGTGGCAAATCGCATATCTTTGGCTGGAGAAGGATTGGGGATCTGGTCGAGTTTGTATATTCATAATGTTATGAATTTTGTGCGTTTTTATGGGTATTTTAATGTAGTTATCGTGTGATAGGAACGTTTGCTGGAGGTATTGTCGATAACGCTTTTTCTTACGTTTTTTTTTTTTGAAAATTTGAGAACTTCGTGTAAATTTGACTTGCGTTTTATTCAGAAGCCAGGTAAGAAGTAAATATGTAAAAGAGTTGAGTAAAATGTGCCTGAAAAGGTGAGAAAAGAAGCATAAAATCAATAAAACGATTTGAAATAACAAAAAAAACTGATGAAAAGTGGAAAAGCTTACTCAAAACAACGTTATAATTAGCAGGACCGGGGAAAATTATGGTTCGTTCATAAGATAAATTCGGAACCGAATGACACTTCTTTTACAAGTACAATAATTTAAAATTATGCGTTGTGGTTTTATCGTCAAAAACATTGACACGTACTCATTATTAAACAAGATTGTTCACGACAAAATTCAGAGAGTAGTCGGTTAGATATTTTAAAGTTAGTAGACTTCAATTTAAATGTAGATTTCAAACGACGCACGGCGCTCCACTAAAATACATCATCATAATGCAGTTTTTATTAAGTTTCTCAAGTTTCCCCGTTGACCTGATTCGCTTAGAAGCTGTAGCCTGTTATTATTTTTCAATCATGCAGTTCACAAGAAGAGAAGCTTTCTGTTGAAATTGGTTTGGTAATTAAAATACTTCACTCATGCGTAAAGTAGCGAGCAGAAATGACCAACAAAGTAATTCGATGTAGCATTATATCAAATATAGCAACATACCGTAGGTATCTTGGTAAACAACGATAAAGAAGCCAACTATAATCAAAGCTATGATTCAAAGCGAGGTTATTGAGTAACTTTTGTGCAATTAAAAGCCGTGCTAAAAGTTGCAACTATTTCCTTTTGGGAATTTCTCAAATTTATTACACGGCTAGCCGCCGGGACTCCAACATAGAACTCCATTGAACTCTAGAGCCATTGTCTCTCAACCAGTTTGCTCTAAACTTTTCAGAAACCAACACACTTTACCTCAGACAATTCATCATTCATTATCTTCTTTTTGAAAGCTTGGAAATATTTCTGGTAAAATTGTTCTTTCGTCTCGTAGTTGGGCAATTTAAGGTTTTATCAGTGTTTCTGCACGTAGCGTAAATAAAATACAAGTACCTACTGCATGTGTACGTGCTTCAACTGTACCCCGATTACTTGTACCTTTTTCTGTTTGCTTTCACCTCAAAGTACGTGTCTTTTGCCATTTTTGAGATGGCATTTTCAACCACATTATCTGGTAACACGGAATGCTTACCGACATTCAGTAAACGTATATTGTTATTATTATTATTATTATTATTATTATTATTATTATTATAATGTAGTTCTGTCTCGTGTTAGAAACGGTTATTGTGTCATTCATTTACCTGACATGTTTATCGGCGAGATAAAATGAGTTTAGAAAGTCACGCGTTAAAATTTCTTGAAATTTACAGCGGGGTCTAAAAACGTACGGCGCTCATTTATGAAGTGGTTGGGTTTTGTAAAAGCAAAATTGCTGCTCAACTCTCGGTGAATAGAAAAAAAATTATATATATACATTCGTTTTGATTAAGTTTGTTGACTTAGAACAAAATAATTTCTATTGTAAGGATGACGCTTTGAAACGGTGTGGATTTTTCTTGAAATTCAATCAGATTATTAGTTGTGGACAAATTGTGGTTCCGCTCTGGTTTTTTTCCATGAATAACTTGAACATTTTACCAGTGAAGTGACCAAAACCGAGTTGTTGGGACCAAATCGTAGGAGTCTTCCTGCTTGGACTGAACATCATACACATGACCGGTTCTGTTCGGGAGAGAGGTTGGAGAGATGAAAGTTAAGCAACACTGCGGTGAGTCAGGTATTGGATGGGTGACTATCATACACACGACCAGTTCTGTTCGGGAGAGAGGTTGGAGGGATGAAAGTTAAGCAACACTGCGCTGGGTCAGGTTTTGGATGAGTGACCATCATACACATGACCAGTTCTGTTCGGGAGAGAGGTTGGAGGGATGAAAGTGAAGCAACACTGCGCTGGGTCAGGTATTGGATGGGTGACCATCATACACATGACCAGTTCTGTTCGGGAGAGAGGTTGGAGGGATGAAAGTTAAGCAACACTGCGCTGGGTCAGGTATTGGATGGGTGACCATCATACACATGGCCAGTTCTGTTCGGGAGAGAGGTTGGAGGGATGAAAGTTAAGCAACACTGCGCTGGGTCAGGTATTGGATGGGTGACCATCATACACATGACCAGTTCTGTTCAGGAGAGAGGTTGGAGGGATGAAAGTTAGTACAGCAACTTCACTCGCCTTGCTTATCAACCTCTCGACAGCATGGATTTGTGGAGGAATCCTGTTGTTCGCGTTGTACCGTCCTTCGGAAGGGACATTAAGTCGGTGGTCCCCTTGGTCTTCGACAGGAGTAGGCTACGGGGTTTCCCCTTCTCCCTTCTAGGCTATGTTAGGTTCATCATCATCCACTGATTCACCGACGCCATTAGACCAGTGCCGCATGGCCAGATGTCAAAACACTGCGTCGTTAAACACCACGAATCAATCAAACGGACTGACCACGTGGTCTTGGTCACGTGACGTTCTTTATCAAGTTCTAGAATATTTAAACCTCAAAAATTAAAAAGGACACAACTGAAAAAAATGAAAAAGATCAAAAGGAATAATATCAAATATATATCATATATTTAAGCGAAATTAATTAATTAGTTTTAATTTGTGGGCCGAAGTAATTTTATTTAAAAAACTTTCTTAAGTTAAGTCTACACGAAAGCTAACCTGAAAAAAATATCCCTGCCATTGTACATAATTTTAACCTTCGTGTTTATCATTGAAAGTCTGATTATAATGGCGCCTTATCAAAATAACCAACCTTCACTCTTCCCTACTTGCTTACCCTAAAAAGCCATGAACAGCAACAAAATGAAAAGCTCTAATAATTCCATCAATTTCTGTATCGGTGGCACATTGACTTTTTCCCGGGGGCTGGTTGTGATGGCTACTGCCTGGAAGGGGGGGGGGGGGGGGGGGGGGGTAAGGAGGGGGGGGGGGGGCGTTTGTACGCCGTGTTTTTTAATTACCCCTCGCCATTAGTCACGTGTAGACATCGTAAATCATAACGCCTTGTGAATGACCACGAGTTGTGCGTGGAAATCATCGATCGGGTTGGCGTTTCACTGGCTTGGTTTCAGGGTTTGACGCACGCAAGGTTTAGTTGGTAGACACGAGAGCAAGATGGTGCCGTTGTTCAGGCATTGTGCACTTTTAATTCAAGATAGGATTGCGGGTTGAGTTGGTTAAATTCTTAAATTAAAAATAGTTAAAGACCTCTCAAACACCTTCATGTGAAATCTGAATTAAATTACAAATGTTTGCACAATCTATACATTTTATTATTATGAACACTATAACCGTTCAAAAATTGATGCCCAAACGGGAACTCCAACCCCGATCTCCACCTTTCGCGGGTGTTGCTCTAACCAATTGAGCTACTTGGACACTGGCTTTTTGAGACGATTTTAGTGTATTTGATGAGAATGACGGATCTCCAAGGAGTAGAACCAAGAGGCTGTGAATACTCACAGTCACTCTGATTCTAGTGACGCTATATCACGTCACAACCTGTCAATCTCGAATAACTCGAGATTGTAAAGTAAAATCTTACTACAATTGGAAATACTTGCAATTCATAACGTATTTTTATTTTAAGGAACACAAATTACCTTTTCTTTTTAAGATAAAATCTTCGAAAAATTATTTTTCGTTTGAATTTGGATGTTTGAATCATCTATAAAGTGCGCATGAACCGAATTTACCGAATTCCTGTTTAGCGTTGATCTTTTGACTGTGAGAAACATCTGAATTCACGGCACATGATTCGAAGTCACCATGACAGTTGTTTGTTTCTCTTCAAGAAGTTTTTAACAAACAAAACCGAGTCATTCTTTGTATCAAAAAGTGTGTCAAGAACTTTCAAAGCTTTCGACCGAAGCTGCTTGTGACTGGAGCAGAAGATGAAGATGATTTTCTAGAAATATGTGTCACGTTGATTCCGCGACAATTCGATTTAAAAGCAAACTTGCCACAGAAAGCCACGTCGATGAAAGTATTTTTAAAAATCTCTCCGTATTATTTGTGTTTCCGCAGCATTGAAATGAAATAATATCCTCCTAGTCTCATTATTTAGGAACTAGCATTACCCGCTGCCTAACGGCCGCTTAAGATATTGAGGGAGTGGGCATTTTGGTTTAAATGTAAAGCCTCTAATGGGACCACAACCAAAAGTACCCCCATTTATTTTTTTTGAATTTTTCCGACAAATAATATCCTCCTAGACTCATTATTTAGGAATTGCTTCAAGACTGCAAGAACCAAGCTGAAAATATAAAATTACAACAAATGAAAATAAATTATGTTTTTATTTGCTTTTAAATGAAGCAGCACCTAAGTTAGGATTGTTAATAACTCTTGAAAAGTACCATCAAGCATCGAAGTTGTTCATTCCTCAGCCCAAGCCTCGGTCTTAAGTCATAGCAGGTCACAGGTCTTGCAAGAAAACGTCCGATATTTTCATCCAATCAATTCTCTCCTCGTAGGTAACAAATATAACAACACATTCCTTTGTACGCACTGCGAAAAGTTGGATCTCGAGTGTCTCGGAAAAGAATTTCGCCGACACCAAAAACCAAATAAATTCTCAAATCCTTAAAAAGAAGATTTGTCCAAGAAAACTCGAGCAGTCTCTTTTGAAAACGCTAACTACCAGACTTTCTTTGCCACCAGCAAAGAAAAACAACCGACAGATCCTTCCATCCCCCATTTCCCGGTCCCAACACTCAATCGTAGCCTCGTTCACCCTCTTTATTTATTTGTCTTGGCCAATGACCGCTAGAGATATTGTCACCCATCAATTATCAAGCATCTTCTCTCCCCTTTCCTCCATCCGCCGTCGCTTCATTTGTTATTCCCTGGTTTTATAGACGAATCGGGTTCGATACCAGCCATTGCTCATTTCAGCTCCATAGCGTCGCTGAATAATCCATTCTTTTGTCATGGTATTCTCGGCTCCAGAGATCGGTTGTTGCGTTCGAGGATACGCCATGTTCACGCCAGGATCGCTGAGTGTCCTGGTGAATGAGGATCAACGCCGGCAGGAAGCGCTCTGTTCGAGCGGTCAGGATTTATGATAGCACCAGGGGGCGGCAGGGGGCGGCAGGGGGCGGCAGGGGCCGGCCCATGGCCTCTGCTTTGTTGCGAAATGAAAACATGTCACCATTTTTCTTTGGCGGCTATGTTTCTTTCTGGTTTTTTTGAGTTATTACTGTTCATTAAATACTTTTTGGTAATTACCTATCCTGAGAGTGACTTTCAAGTTAAGCGCAGTTTATTTGAAGTTTTTGATTACAAATTATTTTGGATTTGTGTTGTTTAACGACGCACTTTTTTGGTAATGGGTGCTGTGGCACTGGTATTCAGCCGCCAGTGAAAGAGTGCTAAATGATGAACCTAGCCTAGTTTAGAAGAGAGGATGGGGAAAACAGGTGCCGGCACGTAGCCTACTCCTGTCGAAGACCAAGGGGACCACCGGCTTAACGTCCCTTCCGAAGGACGGTACAATGCGAACAACAGGATTCCTCCACAAATCCATGCTGTCGAGAGGTTGATAAGCAAGGCGAGTGAAGTTGCTGTACTAACTTTCATCCCTCCAATCTCTCTCCCGAACAGAACTGGTCATGTGTATGATGGTCACCCATCCAATACCTGACTCAGCGCAGTGTTGCTTAACTTTCATCCCTCCAACCTCTCTCCTGAACAGAACTGGTCATGTGTATGGTGGTCACCCAACCAATACCTGACCCAGCGCAGTGTTGCTTAACTTTCATCCCTCCAACCTCTCTCCCGAACAGAACTGGTCATGTGTATGATGGTCACCCATCCAATACGGTGACCCAGCGCAGTGTTGCTTAACTTCAGTGATCTAACAAAGACCGGTGTTTCCAACACGTCAAACCGTTCTCCACCGAAACGGTGAATGGTGTTTGTGGAAATTGAGGGCAACAACTTGATCCTGGTGAGTGGCCATCTTGACAGAAGACTTGCCCCGAATTAGAACTGAATGGCTTTTAGAAACGTTGGACCGCACTGAATTTGCGGGGCCATTTGCATCTGCTCTCTTCTCTGCTTGACTCAACATGAAGGGTGCATCATTGACTTGGGCAATTATTTCTTGTATTGTTATTTATAAAAACGAAGCTAATAATGGAACAAGTTTATTACATCCAATTAGTTATTATTAATTAATAATTTTTATATTAATAATTAAATCCGTCATTTTGATGGCAGCTTTTTGTCAGATTTTGTACGCGTAAACCTCTCCTAATTCAAATGTTGAATTTTACTTATTATTTTTTCTTATTTTTTCTACATTTTGACAGCGAAACGTAATTGCTGTGTTACTATCGCCTAAACTACAAGTTCGCTAACTTAACTTAATTCCAAGTTTAACTTTAAGTAATGTTTGCTCTGACAACAGCAAGTTAATCTCAGTAAATTCATCTCCTTCACAAGTTAGATGTAATACAACTGGTATTTTCGCATTGAATTTCGAGAATTTTCGTAAAACATATTTGAACAAGTGATATTTTGCAACTGACAAACAACCCCGAAATGTAAATGATAAGATAATCAATGCATCGCCGCCATGATCATCTTTCAGCCAATCCAAAGCACACACGGAACACACACGTGTAACGTACTACGTCACGTTCTAAAGCATATTAACATTATAAATTCAAGCCGTGACTCAGCGATGCACAAGTGTCCTCTGACTCGCCCGGCCAATAGCAGAGATCGCAACACACGGACCACAGTTGGCAGTTGCCACTTTGGCATCAGCTCAACACGCTATGATTGATGCGGTTCGTGGTTCACTACCCGGTGGCGTCCTTCCTTGGAGTCTGTGTGGTCAACGGTGTCCCCCCGGTCCGCACTGTACCCCGCATAACGCCCCTGCCTGGTCATCGAAGCCACTTGGAATAATTTGACCACGGGAATTACCGACGTCGGGGGGTGGAATTGTTTGACCTACTGGTGCAGTCCGGGGGAAGATTGCGGTTGATTTACGGGGCTTGTTTGTGGATCGAAGGGATTGAGCCGATTTAAAATTTTAAACTGTTTGCTTTTTGGCAATTGGTTTTGGTGACATAATTTTGATGCTGAAGCCAAAGCGTGGAGAAAAAAAAGAGTCAAACTCGTATCTAAAAAATAGCAAGATAAGTTTTTGTTAAAACTGTATTAAGGCTTATTTATAAAACCATTCAAATATAATTTGTGGAAATAAGTGATGCCTTAAAAGTGAGTGTTGAAAAGGTACCTACGCACAAAAAGTCACAGCTAAAATATTGTTGATTCACATTCCTTGGCCCGTTCGCTCTTACTAGTGATTTGAAAATAACCAATTTTTCAATAACTCGTATTTCACGATCCGTTTTATCGGCACATATCCCGATATTCTATGAAATTCACGAATAGACACCTCCATTATTTTCAGTCACGATGCAAATTCTTCAAACAAATTACTCCAATAAGTAGAACGAAAAAAAAATGTTATTACAATTCCCGCTGCTCACGCATAACTTTGCTTGGAGCCGTAAACCCAAAACCACATCCGAAATTCACCTCAACGATCTCCGCTCCGCTACTAATTTCCCACCACCTCTCTATATAGCTGTTCACTATTTTATATTTGCATTAATTAATTACGAAACATGAGAACGTGACCGACCCGTGTCCACGAGCTCGGATTAAAACCAAGAAACCTCAAGTATCCCCTGCGAGTTGCTTGGACCTAATAATCCTGAGCCTACCCATCCTATCCCATGTCACCGTCTTCCCTCTGGCTACAATATTGAACCTTGCAGGACGCTTGGCTGTGGTCGAACACGGGCAAAGGCAAAGGTCCAGACGATACACTGTTTTTCCTTATCTCATCATACTGCCTCGGCATTATCACATGAGCTCAATTACTATTCAAATTTATTCTCACAAAGATTGGCTTAACGTCACCGACAGATGGCGCTCTAAACACACTACTGGTAATTATTATCACCCGTTATAAGCTTGGATGATAATTTATCAGCTTTGGTAGCTGGCTATTTTTGGGCGCTAACGGTTTTTTTTTTCCGTTGGCGTTTGAATTTCAGCAGAACTGATGCAGTTGTGGTCAAAGACCAAGGTTCCTACTTGACTTGACCTTTTCGCTTCAAAGTTAAACGCAAAAAAAAAACGTCTCATTTATACAAGAAAGCCACAAAGTGGTAAGCTTGTAGGAAAGTATCCAGTGACCACCGCACGGTCTCAAATATCTCTCAAAGCAACACTCGAACATTTCTGCCAACGGTAACTTGACTAACAATTCGAAAGGGAAACGAGGTCTCGCGATTCAGAATCGCCTTCACCGTTACGCGACGATCCACTCAAAGCGGCCAAGTTGCACTTTCCTAGACATTCGTTCAGAGCACTGGTCTTACTCTGAATTTTGTGCTGTTCATGCTATTCTACAAATATATATATATACACATGGAAGGAAGCTTCTCCCTTCCTAACATTAACACACTCACAAGGCTTCTAGTGTCAAATAAGCCAGACGATACGCGGCATCAGGCTATGGTAGTGCTAGTAAACTGGAGTAACCCCAAGGGATTCAAAGAACGGTCGCTCCCATCCTGTTTCCCAGTGTTTATGCTGATACTGGTCTAATGTATTTTCTCTCCCTCGATCTCTCTGTGTGTGTGTGACCACAGTGCAGCTGTCTTTTTTTAACTCCAGACGTTTTAATAGCGTTGACGCTGGATGGAAAGGAAGTTTTGCGGTACGTTTCAGTCGTTGGTAATTTAAAAAACCTCGTTTAACTCGATGCAGAGTTTAAAAATATAAACTGCTTCTGATGCTTTGTGTGGTTGAAATGTTGACGACTGGTTTATTTAAAGAAAATATTTATTTGTTTACCGCTTACCGCGACCGTGTCAGTTTATGTAGGGCACCTTGATAATCGTCTTACCTGCGAAACAAACAAGAAAAATACATTAGTTTTTTTTTTAATACCAGTCATTGTTAGAACACATTGAAAGTACAGATATCTTCTTTATTGTTACGAACATTACTACTTTCTCAAAAATTAATGCCCAAACGGGGACTCAAACCCCGATCTCCACCTATCGCGGGTGTTGCTCTAACCAATTGAGCTACTTGGACCCCGATCTCCACCTATCGCGGGTGTTGCTCTAACCAATTGAGCTACTTGGACCCCGATCTCCACCTGTCGCGGGTGTTGCTCTAACCAATTGAGCTAGTTGGACCCCGATCTCCACCTGTCACGGGTGTTGCTCTAACCAATTAAGCTACTTAGACCCCGATCTCCACCTGTCGCGGGTGTTGCTCTAACCAATTGAGCTACTTGGACACTGGCTTTTTGAGAGATTTTAGTGTATTTGATGAGAATGACAGATCTCCAAGGAGTAGAACCAAGAGGCTGTGAATACTCACAGTCACTCTGATTCTAGTGACGCTTTATCACGTCACAACCTGTCCATCTCGAATAACTCCAATTTGTTTTTTGGTTGCGTTTATTTTATGTGTAATCTATCTGGTTTTTTGTAGTAAGTTTGTAAATAAAAAAGTAAATTACGAAACAATTTTAAAGTTTCTATCAGAAATTGTTTACAGTTTTTTTGTTGTAAAATAAACCCCAGGCAACATTAGATGCCAATCAAGCATCAAATATAATAATAAAAGATTGATTAAAATGTTTCTGAAATTCAGTCTCTCTTGCGTGGGATCGGTCCATCATTCGATGCCTCGCTAGAATATTCATAGCTGATAATACAGTAACATCCATTACACTGCCACACGATTTATGCGCGAAATATTTCACTCCATACTCGATTTTTTACCGCAACAATTTTGCATTGAAATCAAGCATCGAATCGATCGAATCAATCATTGGGATGACGATAACGCGGACATGCCATGCGATCTTATATGCAAATATGTGCTGGCCAATCACTGGCTCGTGCATTCATGATGCATTTTGTGAAATATTATTTTGAAATTACTGGTCAACGATAAGGATCGTTCCAGTTTGATCCGTTGAACGGTTATTTGGTTATGTTTGTTGACTGGCTTTAGATACGAGATTCACAGAAATGTGAACTTCACAATGGTTTTTCACGTTTTAAACTCTGTTTTAGCTCGTTCTGCTCGTTGCCCGCGTTTCTTGCTGCTAAATAATGTCGGTGTTGTTTCCATTCTATTTGTGCAGATAACTTTTTGCAATGTTACGCTCTTCTTTATCAGTCAATTTTTGCACGGAAGTCCATTGCGGTTAATTTAAATTGATTTGTGGTGTTTAACGACGCACTGTTTTGACAACGGGTCATGCGGCACTGGTCTAATGGCGTCGGTGAATGAATGATGATGAGGATGATGATAAACCTAACCTAGCCTAGAAGAGAGGAGGGTAAACCCGGTGCCGGCACGTAGCCTACTCCTGTCGAAGAGCACCAAGGGGATCACCGGCTTAACATCCCTTCCGAAAGACGCTACAACGCGAACAACAGGATTCCTTCACAAATCCATGCTGTCGAGAGGTTGATAAGCAAGACGAGTGAAGTTGCTGTACTAACTTTCATCCCTCCAACCTCTCTCCCGAACAGAACTGGTCATGTGTATGATAGTCACCCATCCAATACCTGACCCAGCGCAGTGTTGCTTAACTTTCATCCCTCCAACCTCTCTCCCGAACAGAACTGGTCATGTGTATGATGGTCACCCATCCAATACCTGACCCAGCGCAGTGTTGCTTAACTTTCATCCCTCCAACCTCTCTCCCGAACAGAACTGGTCATGTGTATGATGGTCACCCATCCAATACCTGACCCAGCGCAGTGTTGCTTAACTTTCATCCCTCCAACCTCTCTCCCGAACAGAACTGATCATGTGTATGATGGTCACCCATCCAATACCTGACCCAGCGCAGTGTTGCTTAACTTTCATCCCTCCAACCTCTCTCCCGAACAGAACTGGTCATGTGTATGATGGTCACCCATCCAATACCTGACCCAGCGCAGTGTTGCTTAACTTGCATCCCTCCAACCTCTCTCCCGAACAGAACTGGTCATGTGTATGATGGTCACCCATCCAATACCTGACCCAGCGCAGTGTTGCTTAACTTTCATCCCTCCAACCTCTCTCCCGAACAGAACTGGTCATGTGTATGATGGTCACCCATCCAATACCTGACCCAGCGCAGTGTTGCTTAACTTTCATCCCTCCAACCTCTCTCCTGAACAGAACTGGTCATGTGTATGATGGTCACCCATCCAATACCTGACCCAGCGCAGTGTTGCTTAACTTGCATCCCTCCAACCTCTCTCCCGAACAGAACTGGTCATGTGTATGATGATCACCCATCCAATACCTGACCCAGCGCAGTGTGGCTTAACTTTCATCCCTCCAACCTCTCTCCCGAACAGAACTGGTCATGTGTATGATGGTCACCCATCCAATACCTGACCCAGCGCAGTGTTGCTTAACTTTCATCCCTCCAACCTCTCTCCTGAACAGAACTGGTCATGTGTATGATGGTCACCCATCCAATACCTGACCCAGCGCAGTGTTGCTTAACTTGCATCCCTCCAACCTCTCTCCCGAACAGAACTGGTCATGTGTATGATGATCACCCATCCAATACCTGACCCAGCGCAGTGTTGCTTAACTTCGGTGATCTAACGAGGACCGATGTTGCAACCCGCCAAACTGTTCTGTTAAGTTAAAATGTGTCACACATGTTTAGTAAAGTGAAAATTAAGCTTGTGTTTTGTTATAAGTTGTCACTCAGGTGCTGCCAACTGTTAAACTTGATTGACGTTTGTCACAGAGTTGACAAGCAATTGATTTTGTGCTTGTGTTTTTAAATGTCGTACATGTTTTAAAATTGCAGGTCAGAATGTGATACGGATGAGTTTTTTTTTAACTGATGTTCAACTTTTCTCGAACAAAAGTTGGCATACACTGTATAGCGCTTGAAAATCATAACAATTTTGTTGGTGGAGGTGCCGAGTTTGCTCTGCGGAATGCGTTTAGGAGTATTTTTTACTTAATTATTATTATTCAAGTTTAAATAGCGTCATGAATGATAAGTGCATCGCATGTAAGCATGATAAGCATGTTAAAACATGTCAAGACAGCCCAAAATCCTTGGAGAGGCTTTTAAGTGGAGGTGCCATGATTGCTCTGCGGGCTGCATTTAGGAGTTTACTGATATATAAATATATTTTTTTTATTGGGTGAGAAAAAAAATAGTTTTACAAGAAAAATTGGTTTAATTTCTGAAAAGTTTGATTAGTTTTAAACATTTTTTGGCACACTTGGTTGAAAAATTTTAACAGAAATTTGAGAAAAAGCATCTCGTTTTCGATTGGTTACCAGACCATTTATAAAACAAATTACCTTCGAAATAAGTTTAAAAAAAATGCCGCTATTGCGTGTGATCTCCAGACCCAACAACAGCCAACAGGAAATGGGCTTCCTAGATCCGTATTTTGACACAACCACTTCCTGTTTCACATTACGTCAATTCACTTCACAGAATTCACGGCCAGTCTACAAAACTGAGCGAAAGAAATATTCAAAAAAACAACGCTTTTCATTTTAATTTTCATCTGCTCATTTCCCATATTTTCCTCGACTCTTTGCCAGCAAAGCTAACAATTTTCCCTGCGCCTATACGACTTAACTTTCACGTTTCTAGCGTTAGCGATACTTAGTTAAATTCGTTAGGACTGTGTCTGTAAGATTACAGAAGTACTTAACATATACTCGGAGTGAACCAGCGAATAAATTTACATTAATTATTAAGATCCTGGCTAGAGGTGGAGGTTTCTGCATTGAAACCATTTCTCTTAGAGAAATTGTGAATATTTTGCCGTCTAAACTTAACAAGTAAGAATTTAACCACACACATGCACAGAGACGACGACTTTAGCATGAATTTGGCACAAGTTCCTAACGTTGTAAATTCTGGTGGTTTAGTACCATTATTTAAAATACCATGCGGTATGATTTAAAAGATGGACGATTTTGAATCTCTGTTTTATAACTCTGCTAGAGTCAGCCAAAATGATAATAGTAGGAAACATAATTTCAGTTTCAACGTGCGATCGTCAGGACTTGAGCTATTCATATAAATGTTTCTTAAATCTTTGTACTTTGTCGGAGTTAGAATTGCTGCAATCATTGAAGTTGTACTCTGAGATGTTTAATTGCCTGTATTTTTAACTCAGAGAATCACGGTTTAGCATCTCTATGACCTTTTGTATGAAGAACCCAGTTAAATAATAACGAAACGTGAAGCATCTCTGAAGTACCTACACCCATTACAGAAATAAAATTAGCTTCGAGCAACCAAAATATCATCTCACTCTTTTAACCAAAGGACCAACGTCCTCTGGCTGTCATCTTTTCAACGCACTTCCCACGAGATGCTTGAAAGTAACTGTGATTTCAAAACCAAACTAAACGCCCTTTCACTGGCACATCGCTTTTATTACCGCTACGAATTTTATCTTAAATACAATCAACTATGACATCGTTCCATATGTACTTTAACTTGCACGATCACTGTCTTTCTATCAAATTGACACCGAACTGTTTGCCGTGTTGGAAACACCGGTTCTCGTTAGATCACCGAAGTTAAGCAACACTGCGCTGAGTCAGGTATTGAATGGGTGATCATTATACACATGACCAGTTCTGTTCGGGAGAGAGGTTGGAGGGATGAAAGTTAGTACAGCAACTTCACTCGCCTTGCTTATCAACCTCTCGACAGCATGGATTTGTGGAGGAATCCTGTTGTTCGCGTTGTACCGTCCTTCGGAAGGGACGTTAAGCCGGTGGTCCCCTTGGTCTTCGACAGGAGTAGGCTACGTGCCGGCACCGCGTTTCCCCTCCCCCCTTCTAGGCTAGGTTAGGTTCATTATCATCCTCATCATCATCCACTCATTCACCGACGCCATTAGACCAGTGCCGCATGGCCAGTTGTCAAAACAGTGCGTCGTTAAACACCACAAATAATAATAATAACTATCAAATTGACAATTCACGTATTATTATTATTATTCAAATGATGAATGCTACAACTGGGTATATCTTTATCTGTATTCTACCTGTCATCGAAGCGTACGTCCACGAAGGTATCTACCGAAGTATACGAGTATATTTATACCCAACCCAACAAACCTTTGCGCCATGCATAATGCATTATGTTCTCACCCAGTTCAGCTGTTTGGCAACCGAGATAGAGGATAGGTGCACACACTTCCAATCACAATTGTTGGATTTATAAACCTCGTATGAAAGTTCAGCCTCCCCCGGGCATCGAAGCTGGTTCACTAGGATAGAACCATGATACAGTTTATCTACGGGGGGAACTGGAAGAGGAGCGAGGTTTATTTTATATAAATGCCACTGTGGTTGATCGGTGAGTTGTAAGTCTGTGGTTTTTCTTCAGGTTTATTTAACCGAGTATTTTTTATTTCTATTCGGTTGATTTGAACAGAATAGAAACGTGCAGATGCTTCCAGTTTTGTAAATGCTTTGTTGTTATATGTTAAATCTGTTGTGCATTCCTGTCTTCCTGGTAACAATGCTTGTGTAGTGCATTATCTAACTTATCAAAGTATCTCGGGAATTATCTAGTGCAATGCTGTGTATGACCTAAATACAAATGTCACAAACCGACTAAGTTAATAACTGATGACACAGACATCAGACGTTTTAACCATTATGTCATATGATTGAAACGTCATGGTACTACATCCTGTTTGTTGTGGATCTTTTGGTACATCACGTCATAGCTTTAGCTTTGAACTAACCAAACACATTCTCGCAAAACTTGTAGGAAATTTGCTTCTCCTTAAAAGCGCCGTGTAAATTGAGCGAACTGTATTCCGATTTGTCAATGAAGTCGCATTAATTTTACCTTGCGTCTCTCGATTCTGAGAGCGACTGGCAGTGACCGACGACCTAAGTCTTAGTTTATTTAGGATAATGTATTTTTTTTTTTTTGGTTTTGAAGTTGTTTATTTAGCAAAAATAATGCTTTTTTCAGTAAATTTTACATTTTTGTAATTTCTTAGCTTGAATTTTTACTTAGATACTGATAAAACTTTCTAATTTTCTTCTAAACTTAACAAAATCTTCCTCGCCTTTGTTGTTTGCAGGAACTGCTGTATTTTCATTCTTCGGACTCGCGTCACGCTTCCAGATATCAAGTCGCACGCACCGGTCCTTCTCCAATGATGAAGGTGACATGCATTTAATATTCATTTGATTCCACTTATAAAACTAACAGATCACGTGCTTAGGTAGACGCTTTGGAAGTGCAACAACCGCTGTGAGGGGAAATGGTGACGAGCATGTGTGGGACTGGAGTTCAGTGTCAAGGAAAATGGATATTTTCCGCATAGTTAGGCTTAATGGTGAGCCGTTTGGGTGACGTTCTACTGATGGGTGTCGGTGAAAGCTGCTGCGATTTGTTAGGGAAAGCATCAGGGTTTAAATGGAGATGCTCGCAGTTTGTAGCGCATGCCGTTTTTTTTAAAGGACACTATTTGTTAAATCACGGATTAAATTAAGACTAAGTACACTAAAAACTGGATTAAAAGTAATTGTTTTATCAATTGATAACAAATAGAATCAATTCAAGGATATTGATAAAATTGCATTTAACAAAATACTCTCTTAAGGCATTACGTTTACTCAGCCTCGATGTCTAGTTTTAATTCCCAGTTAGACAATAAAAGCACACAGAGTTAAAAGCTATCTTTCCAACATTTCCCAGAATGTACAAAACATTTGATCGAGGGCGAAAGCTCGAATGACTTGCCATTCCGTGACAAAAGATTCAACACACCTTGATTTGGTATTTATTATCTTGAAATCATATCTCTTTACATTTACCCGATACAAAGTTGAGACAGGCTCGACTTATCGCTTGTATTTGCAACTCTGTAGAATTGAAGGTAGAACCAAGAGTAGAGCATCAAATCACAGAAGTTAAACTGAATCAAAACCAAACCCAAATTCTAGAAGTGAGTCAGAAAATCTCTTGAAATCCTTTCTCTAGGAGTTACTTGAGACTTGCGTGGCGGAAACTGCGTATTTTATGCGTATAATGGTCGTCATAGGGGTTGGGGCCGCAAAGAACGAGCGAGAGAGAGAGGTAAACTTTGGCTTCATGTAGATGGTCTTAGCTTCCGTGGATTTAATACCACTCAAGGAATGCGTCTTGGGAAATATTCAGAGAAACCTAAAGACTGGGGGGCAGCAGGTTGACTGAATATTTCGGTCAACGAAGCAGTTGCCTTCTTCTTTGGTCCGAGAAACGAAAACGAAATTCCCTTGAATGAGTTGCACAAAAGAGAAGCCATTGATTGGCGAAACGATTTCAGCGAATGTGTCCAGTTTCACTGGAGGACAACAAGCGGAACGCGATTGACTGGCCAAGGATGCAGAGCGGATTTCTCTTGCAACTTTACAAGATCTATTTGAATTCTAAAATGGCGACTCTTTAGCATCCAAGGAGCGCTCCAATAGTAAATAGCGTTACATAAATTGTCCAAATCAGTCGGTAACACGCTCCGTGGCAAACCAAACTCGATTTGCCAATTTCCTTTAAAGAAATTCTTCCTTTTCTTGCTCATCTCATTTACCTCATCTCAAGTCTCTCCCCCCATGCAACCCCATGCAGCTTTCTCAACGCAATTCTTTGCAATATCGGCGATAATATTCTTATTCAACTCGCTTCGTATCTCGTCGATCTTTGGCCAGCTGCGATCAGCGATAAAATAAAATCCCCTCGCACTAGCTCTCTCACTCGCTCGGTGGCACAATGCATCGCACCCGCTCTCTCACTTGAGATGGCTCGGGAAAATTCAATTGAATTGAAAATATATTGTAGAAAAGAGACTTGTAAATTGATTCAATAGCATTTGAAAAGAAGGCGAGAATTGATCGGGTGAGTCCGTGACCTTTGGCGACCCTCTAACTTGACTTCCTGGCAGCCATTCTTTGCTGGTTCCCTTCTGGAAGGCGCATTGAATATAGAGGTGTGGTGGTGTGACTGGTTGGGGGAATGATAAGGCACGGGTTTCTATGTGCCTTGCCCTTGGTTGGCATTCGTCTTGGCTGCTATACTGCCTCAACACTTTGCTGATTTGACGCGATGTGGAAGTGTGGGGCGAAGTGGTATTGTTTGTGCTGGTTTCTGGTTTGTAATGCGCGGGCGGAAAGGAAGCGTTAGCGTTGGTTGTTTCTGTCTTTTCGACGGTATTTTTATCTGGATTTAGCGAACCGAGCTGTTTGCTAGCGACAGCGGCCGTTGGTTTTAAGAAACTGATTTCAAATACAATCTCGTTTGAAAAATATCATGGGAAAGTGAACTCCTTGAACTGTACAATTAAAATCATGGTATACATACAATTATCTTTCTAAGCTTGCATAGTAACACGTGTACGTATAAACGAATAAACAATGTTCCAGAATCCGAGGTATACGATTTTGTATTAATTTCAAGCAAACCGAAATCTATTTCCGCTTTTTTTGTAGTAAAATGTGTGATTTAACTATAAAACCTGTTTACACAAATCTCTGTTCCCACAAAAACAAAGCATCTCATAACGTTGTGATTTACATTTAGAAAACAACAGATTTACTTATATATTTTTTATATAAATGAAAAGTGCGTTGTTTTAGATTTTTTGATATGCTCTTATCTCTTCAGTGAAATAGCAAACAAGAACCTGGGAATGACAAACAAGAACCTGGGAATGACAAACAAGTTCTCCAAGAAATTCAAACCACATCTTGACCCCCGACAAATTCCAGACCACAAGGAACAGTTTCTTCGATTAGAAACCATTCCACGTCTTGCCATGTCGAATATAAACATCCTCCCTAACGTTCCCTTTTCCCTTGAGCGGGAAGATCATCAGCTCGGGAATCTCAATCACCTGACCTCTGAACCCAGCCTCCGTTCGACCACCGTTCAACGGATGGGACGATAAAGTGGTCTAATTGTGCGTGGACCCTCAGATGCAAGGGTCATCGACCGAAGCCCCAAGTCTAGGGGGGTGTGTGCAACCTCGGGGGAATTAATTGTGAAAGATCTGGTAATTTCTTGACATCTTCGAGACGGGATTGGAAAACATTGTCGCAGAATTATTAAGTCTGTTTTCACGGATTTTTATTCTCCTGGTTTTTATGACCGAGGTATTAAAAGCTGACGATTTTCTGTTTCCGTTCAATAAATTTACACTCAAATTTGTGGCTGGAAAAACGTTTTTATGGAATAAAAAAAAAACTCTGGAGTACAACGTGTGTATCGAGTACATGTTGTGTTTTCTTCGGTACAGTCGCGTTAACAGCATTGAAAATCCTTGAAACTAAAATATAGACGCTTAAGTTTACATTTTAAAGTGTTTTTTTTTGTTACTCGCTTTTTATAATTATTTTTACAAACACAAAACTTTGTGTTTGTAGCAATTAACACTTCTGTAACTTTTCGTTTACTTTTCGGTTACTTACTATTTATTTTTGAAGCATTCGCTATGAAGTTTAAGTTTAAAAATATTCAATTAAACATAATAGCGTGAGTTGAAATAACTCTAATGAAAACATGCGTCGCCAGCTTTTAAAAAAGTTTTAAGCTTCCTGCAAAATGAGACGTAAAGAAGCAAGAATATCAAACAAATTTTGTTTAAAAAATATCAGACATTATTTGAATTTAAAGCAGTTATTGTAAAAATAAAAGCCGTCCACACGTGACCTGCTAAGTACGAAACGCAAAGCGAGTCGTAAAACGAGACGATCTCGGAACCGACGTCGACAACTGGCGACAAATCCGACGCCCGACGTCGAACATTCCGACGCGTCCGTCCAATTAACCGCTAGGAAACAGACGAGCGCGTCACGTCCATGACGTCATTCGACGACGCCCGGCGTCGCGTTGAGTGAATTTTAACTCGTCTCTCGATTGTGAGCGTCGTACGATTTTCACCCTCGATTTTAATTTGCGGAAAAAAAGGTTTGAGTTGCTTTTTAAGACGCCGTCTTTCCAAGGAGCGTCGAGCATCTGAACAGCTCTAGTGGTACATGCAGTGAAACGATTCTTGAGAGAGGGCTTCATATCTTGTAAGATGGACACTCAACTGTAAGATGGACCAAGGCTATGATTACACACTTGGCCCAGTCTCAACTTGTCATGCACTTTTATGTACCTACTTCTTATGAAATACCTTAATATGTAATGACTTAGCACTTGCTTTAAAAAAAAAAAACCTTTTAACACATTGTGTTTATAATAAGCCAACTTAATATATTTTCTAAATAAGCTATATTATAATGTAGTTTTTATTGGGTCAGTTAAAAATTACCGGCCAGACAAATTTTCAGAATTCAAAAAATTGTCAGGACTGCTCCTACCTTTGAAAAAGAAACAGGTACAAGTTACGAAACGTTGGGAAATATAGTTGTTCTTCACTTAGCATTGAAAACCCAGTTGAAATAGTTTTTGTTAAAACTAGTGCTAAGTTTACATCAAGTAGACATGAGTTTAAAAACAATCATAAATATTGACAATTTTGCCAGCGATTTTGTTGTTGTAAAACAAGATTTTGGAGCCTAAAAAAGAAATCTCTTGGCTCAGTGCTTGTGCACGTGAAAACACGTCACGCAAACAACATCTCTCTTTAAAATTACAAAACATAGCTTAAAGGTCACGATCATAATGTCATGTCAGCAAAACAAAGTCTACATTCAAATACTGGTTCTTTTTAAACTGTAATACCGTTGAGTGTAGGTTCTAGGTAGAGTTTCAACGTCAATGTTACAGTCTCTGCGTGAAAAATGACTACCTTACCGACAAAAATGCAGAGTACCGGACAATCACGTTAAGTGGAGCTACTGTCGTATGAAATTCAATTTCGATATTTCTCGTAGGTTAACTCGCTTTTGAAACTTTTCATGCTCAAAAAATCTCCATCAATGTTTACCTCAACGATTGATAAACACGTAACAATATTAAAGAGCGAGTAACCTACTATAAATATCGAAATTAAATTTCATACAACAGTGGCTCCACTTAACGTGACGTTCCGGTACTCTGCATTTTTGTCGGTAAGGTAGTCATTTGGTGGCCATCTTTCACGCAGAGACCGTAACATTGACGTTGAAACTCTACCTAGAACCTGCACACTCAACGGTAAAATTCACATCCATATGCATCATGTATGGTACATGACTCAAAGCATGGATTGCAAGCCAAATGAAAAGCAACTAGGCACTTGTCACACAATCCTTGACATGAGGAATGTTTTCAGCCCAACTCCAGACTTTCTAAAGATCCATCACGAGTCACTCATACCATTTCTCTTGGCAATATCAATTCAAATTTCCCCATTCCCTAATTTCTAATAGTAATTCCCATCTCTTCCTGCACCACGAGACGTAATTTGTAAGGATATTGCGTATAATTATCTCTAATCATACGGAAGGAGAAGAGCAAATGAGACAGAATTCTAAATAGAGATAGCCGAGTAGAAAATAGAGCTAGTGTAAGAGAGATGGTGCTAACTGGGTGTAGGACAGCGAATGGGAAAGCAATCACTTATCGCTGGGAAATTCTACGTCATTGTAATTAAACCCAGGATTAATTAACGTTGGTGCAGTTTAATCGAAACTGGCTCAATTCATTTACGAAGCTGTGTATCATAAATGGTAGACGTGGTGGTTATCTGTGTTAAGGTGGAGCGTAGGTACTGGTCGGACACTGTTGTAGGCGGGCTTTGATTTTAAGGGGCGGTGAATCATGGGACCGGAGGTTGTTAGAAGGTATTACTGTCTTTAGGTTACAAGGTTAAGAATTGTGTGAAGTGGTTCTAATAATATCCGAGAGGGGTCAGTTATTATTCTGTAATAATTAAGAAGGGGATTTTTGTTGGGTTGTAGTTGAGTTTTGGTTTGCGTTGGTGGTTAATTGGAGGAAAAAACCAAATGATATAAAAGCAAAAATATATATATATATATATCTATTTTATTTCGGGAAAATGAATTCAAGTTTATTTAACGAAAGCCATGCAATTTTCGATCGTGAAATCTAAAAATAAAAAGCCGCTAAAATACCATTATAGTTTCTGCTGAAACTGCAGTTGTACTTTATTTTATAAAAGTATAAATTACTCGTACAACTAACGAGGAAATGCAAATAACTTTAAAGTCTAGACCGTGCGATACTTGAAATAATAAAGGCAATTTACATATGTTTTGATTGGCAAAAAACATAATCAACAGAATTTTCTTTAAAAATAGCCAAACAGCTAACAGCATACGAATCTGTATTTTATTATTTACTTCTTCGGTTCATGAATTCAATTTGTTAACTAACGTAACTTTAACAACTGCGAACAGAGTTGAAGTTGTTTGTCTTTCCAAGTTGAAAAACCTTGGAGCCAAACGAGCAACTACTGAGCTTGCACAAATGACCGCTTCAACGCTACCGTCGCGTGCCTAGAAACGCTAACTTATCTTCCCATGTGTTTTCTACGCTCAAAAAGTAGCCTGCTATTATCGTAGTTTTGTGCTAATTTCCAGTTCATTACGCCACCGTTCCACTCGTCGTGCTATCAAAATGAACAACGCTACTTCGTGCCCGA
Organism: Protonemura montana; assembly: GCA_947568835.1. Lineage (NCBI taxonomy): Eukaryota > Metazoa > Arthropoda > Insecta > Plecoptera > Nemouridae > Protonemura > Protonemura montana. Next base: position 1,335,392 of record OX387609.1, read on the forward strand.
GGCTGCATTTTTAAAATCCGTTACTAAAATACAATTGTGATGCATGATTTCAAACCGAGTTTCAAACGGAGTTTCTGGTTTGGTTTGGCGTCCATGAATTTGATTAGTTTTTGTTGTGTTTTTTCCCCCAACTTCATGCACTGCTTTTTGCTATTGCATGCAACTTTAATGAGAGCGTATTGTATCATATTTCCTGTCAGATTTAAGGGTGTATGTGAATATCCATCGAGGCACAAGTTTCACGCTGCATTTATGATTACAGAGAATAAAAGGGTATCTTTGTGGATCGAACAAAGAATTGGCAAGCTTCAAGCTACAAATGCATTCAATTATGTATTTTATAACGCAATGTTTTTCAAAATCTGTATACAATTTCATATTTTCGTCTACATTTTTAGTATTTTCAGCCTAAGCGATAATTGATTATCAAAAATAATAATCCGATTATCTTTTATTATTCAAAAAAAAAAATTTGCAAGCAAATTAACTATTTAAACAACTCATAAGTGTTCGAAACCTCCTCAAACTTGAAGTTTATTTAACTCTTAAAATATTGGAGCACTAATTTTACATTTTGAATGGAACATCGCACTAATTTAGCACTAATTTAGCACTAATACAGCACTAATTTAGCACTAATTTAGCACTAATTTAGCACTAATTTAGCACTAATTTAGCACTAATTTAGCACTAATTTAGCACTAATTTAGCACTAATTTAGCACTAATTTAGCACTAATTTAGCACTAATTTAGCACTCATTTAGCACTAATTTAGCACTCATTTAGCACTAATTTAGCACTAATAATTAAGCTATGTTCGATTAATAGTGTTCAATGTAAAAGAACCAGTTTCACAGATCTTGCACATGACTTTCAAAATAGGAAAAACTGACATTGGGCGTTTTAAATAAATCGCTTATAAAGTTAAATTTTTGAAAATTCCCTGCTCAGTTAATGAACTGTACCAATTTAATTTGAAATTTCCAATTTTGTATCCGTCCCTGACCTAATTCTTGCCCAAACCTTTCAATAGAACACTCTGGCTTACAAATACCAATCTAAAATATTTTTTACAAAAAGCCTAACTGCATTTTTATACACATTTTTATTTAAATTGCATCCTAAGTTTAAAACTATTAATTTTTGTTTTAGATTTCATACATTTGCATGGTCAACCATTGACCAATTGACAACGCCATGCTGTCTATTGCTTATTACCTCACTGAATACACCTATAAATCTAATCTAAACCTTGCACAATAGAGCATTAACTTCCAAAAGCCGCATGCTCCAGGCTACTAGCACAAATATCACTTCTAGCCTGCTATTGTAGCCTGCTATGCAAACACACAAAAGACTAAACCCACTGTGATGAAGCCTTGAGTCCATTGCGTACAACCGTGTAATGTGATAGTAATAACATGCAATAACTAATAAACAACAGTACTGAGTTGCATCTGTGAGTGAACAGGAACATATTGCAGGCTCGATTGAATGACCACCTGCAAGGCATGCATAATTTCGTGGTGAAACTGCATGATATGCTTTTACAAATGTGCTAGTCGTACATTCCTGATATGTTATGTATTCTACTGGAAGATTCGTCCAAGTGATTATTATCCGGTTGGATTTGATTTGATTGAACTTGATTTGTGTTGAGTTTGTGGAAATCTAGCTGATTGATCTGTGACCCGATGTCGATAATTCGGGTACAGATAATTTATGTTCTACATGCTGGAGGTTAATTTGATTAAATTTTTTCTGTAAGAAAATGTTCTATTCAATTTTGAGATTTGTTTGATAGTATTTTTAAAGAATATAATTTACTGTTACATTTTTAATTTAAATGAATATATGATAATAAATTTAATAATTAAATAAATTAAATAATGAATAATTCCCACTGAACTGGTGGCCAGTGAAATATTTTAATATGCATCTCTAGTTAAACTGCAATCAATCCACTTAATAAATCAATCAGGTCAAAGTCTAAGTACTATTATCGATTAACAGGTCTTAAAAAAACTAGTACATTGATGTCTAAAACAAAAGATCGTTAAGAAAAGATATTCTCTAACGAATTTAAAACTTGGCGTCGACGGATCATTACTGAAATTGACAGCACCGAGATCGTGCTCATTTTCTGTCGGCTGTTGCGTTGAATTTTCCGAGCAAAAACTCGAATACAATCGGTAACATTTTCCTTTATTTTCCTGCTGCGAAAAGCCCGGGAAACTCACGCGAGAGAAGGAACACTTTTCTTTGCCCCAGCACCAGAATTGAAAAGATTTAGGTCACTTCAAGTCGACCAGTTTATTATCCTCCTGGTGAAATGTCTATCGACTTAGAGTTTTCTTGTTCGTCAATACCAAGGAATAGCAAAGAATTCACCAGCTTGAGGTAAGAAATAAATATAAATAAAACACCCGACGAAATTTATGTTGCGTTGCAAATGGAGACAGAGTTGTTTGTCTGTTATTAAGAAAACAAAAGTTTGGAGACATTTTCTGGTTGCTTATCGAGTTCTTGTGTTCAAAATGAATACGAAGGGAACTAAACTTTCACCTAAACGTTGAGTTTGCAAGCTTTATTTTGGGCCGTAGCAATAACCATGAATGTATGTCAAAGAAAGGTCCATAACAAATTTGTTCAGGAAGCCAAAAAAAAGTCGGAATGTCAATATTTGTCTTTCAAAGCTATTTAAGAGGTTGGCTATGACTTTTAGACTTTCAAATAAGTTAAGGTGCATTTTTGCTAACAGAAAATCTTTAAGTGTTAAAATCTTTGACTCTTAAATTGATAAAGCCGAGAAGTTTAGCAAATGAGTCACCCGGAATATCCGAGAGATGTTGTATGCATGAAAAATCCTAGGCTTACGCAAAAACAACGCAATATATAAATTAACCCATAGCTAAATAAAAACCTAGCTAATTCCGTTGGCAAGCTTTTTATCCACCCCTTAATTAAAATTGCTTGAAGATCTGTAAGACTCAGAACATGCACTAAATTATATTAAACTTGTTGAGTCAAATAAGAACAGATGATAATTATAGATAATATGATACGTTGACAGAAAAAGGATACCTGGGTTCGATTCCCCGTTTAGGTACACATTTGTGAGAAGGTAATACAGTGTTTGAACGTCTCGTGTCTCAAATAAGCACTAGTTTTGACAAAAACAAAAAATTTAACAAGTCGTTTTTACTTCACATTAAAAAACTCGGCTTTAAGGAGTTTTTTTTTTTTGGCCACCTCGCAATTTGTGGTGATTTCAGCACACGTTTTTCCACCTTCATAAAGCCTCAGGTCTGGCACATTCAATCAGCAAGTTACCTATATCTGCTAGTTTTAGTCCAGCTTTGACACTCGTGCAATCATCCGGCTTTTCACGAAATGAAAATATCCAAGCACCGAGAGAGAACTCAAAATAAAACAGTGGGTAGAAACAAAATTAAACCAAATAAATCTTTCCAAACATTTCGGTGAACCTGCTACTTTTTCAGCTTTGATTTACCACCAATTCACAGTCATTCACAAGCCAACTTCTTCGTGAAGTTTGTGAAGTTAATGAAGTTTATGTAGAGAGAGCGACTATTCTACCCTCCAAACAACTCCTTGACCACTTCGCTCATCTCTGCGCTGTGGATTTGCCCTTGTTTTATGTGTTTAACGACGCAATTTTAGACAAAGGGCTTACAGATTAGGTTCATCATCATCCACTCATTCACCAACGACATTATACCAGTGCCACAGGGCCCGTTGTCAAAACAGTGCGTCGTTAAACACAATTATCAATCAATTAAAATGACTAATACATTTTTGTTAATCAAACTATATGCAGTGAGGTCATACCTTTAATTTCATTATAAACCTACCGCTTCTAGTTCGCTCAAAAGAGCCCAGAATAATTTCATTACTACTGGCTAAAATGTAATCTAATTTCATGTAACTACAGTTCATAATGCTGTTACTAACATAAAATTAATGTCTATTCAATTACGTCAACACTACAATCTAAGGTCGGCCAAATACCGACATTAACATTGTTTATTTGTAGCTGTAGAAGCAAGTTTGACAACCGAGATGATTGCAATTAATTAGTGCGTACCAAGCACAAGCGTTGATGACATTTTCTGTGTGGCTGAAATATCTTGATAGATGCTTGAAGGCATCAGAAACTGAAGCTCTGCATACTTGTGTTGGACTCAGGTAATAGTTTCAGGTTTAAAACCTGCAGTTGCAAAGCGTAATTATCAAACTAGGTTCACAAATTGGGTCACTTTTGATCAACATACAGGAAGAATAGAGAGCTGGGTTTTGTTGGTTTACATTTAAGATTTATCCAACATACACTTGAAGCTAAAATAAATATCATTATCATACATGACATGTAGAATGGAATGTTTGTTTAAAAGAATTTTAACCTTTTACTAAGGTTAGGTTAGTTTGTAAATTAAAAATTCTTTCACTTTGAATTAACCCTTGGCATTCTTAACATGATGTTGAATCATTAATTATTTAATCAGATCTGCTGCATTTACTTTGATGAGAATCTTCAAGGAGTCCTGGAAAACTGGAAGAAAGATCATTGAATTTTCAGAGAAATTACAGGGAAACTACAGGGGAATTACAGATGGGACTTTTCAGGGATTTACTGTCATCGCATGGAACGGGATTCCAGTCTCCAGGGTTGCATTCCGCCTGAACTGACGGACCAGGTTGTATTTTGCTGTAATTTTGGATTAGTTCCTGGGAACCAACGGTGATTAGATTTAAATAAAATATTTATTTACTCAATTAAACATGTGCAGGCTACAGTGAAGGTATAATCTTTCACAAACTCTAGCTTTTCTTTGCTGATTGTTTTTGTATGTATTTCCACGAATGTTTCCTGTACAAATACCGATAAGGAGACTGAAAGCATTGTGACAGACATGAATCTGCCTCCTGGATCTTAAGAGAAGCAAGACATTCCACTTGTGTATTGGCCTTGAACGCTTCTGCGGGAAAGCCGCACTGGGGGAGCGGAAACTCTCCCGTCCCACGCTTTTCCGGGCTGTTTTCCGCGAGGAGCGATGAGCCAAAGTTGCTTTCCCGCTGGCTTTTCCTATCAATCAGCGAGTCGGGAAAATCTTTAAGTCTGGGTTGCAAACCGAATGCAAGGAAAGGCATATCGAATATTTGGCGAATCAGAGAAACACGTGAGACTTTTCTTAACTTGTTTGTTTGTTTAATTGTTCATTTGCTCGATCGTTTGGACTTGAATGAAATAAATCTTAATCTTTATAAAATAGAGATAAAAAAGACAATTATAGGAAGTATAAAAGTTGATAGAGATTGGGTAATGATGGACGAAAGCAATAATAAAATATATTTTCTGCAGGTAAATTTCTAGCCTGGCATAAACAAAATAGAAGACAAGTTATAATTGTAAGTAGCCAAACAGCTTCTATTCCCTTATTCTTAAAAGAATTTAATTTCTTTTCATAATCACTTTCTTAACGTTTATTTTTGATCACATGCGACCGACCATCGCAACTACCGAACAACTTTGCGCTCTCTCATAAAACAACAAAAAAAAAAAAGCAGCGCTCGGATATTGTTTTGAAAACTGTTTTTTCACCCTCCAAGTCAAGCCGTTATCTTCAAGACATTGCCCATTCCCTCAAACCTCTCTCTGACACCCTTCAGTATCCTCGAGGAACAGGGAAACCCCGCGGCCGCCGTAATGGTGTGTTTTAGTCCCAAGAAAATGTGTGGCCAAAGTGAAAATGGTTCACCCGTTAAACAAGAAGTGAGTTTAGTACCAGCGCACACGCAATAGATTCCTGGCAAGTCGCTCTAGAGTTTCTCTAAGGTGTGGTGGGAACATTTTCACCTCTTACCGCTTGGCGTTAAGTCTATTTGGAAGTCTTCTAAGTAACCGCATGGTTCTTACAGTGTTTTGGAAGTCGATGGTTTGGGGTTCTTGCTGTTTGCAACATGGTTTGACAGACTTATGAAGTGTTGGAAATGTTGAAAGTTTTCTAGTCTTGCGCCATGCGTAAACGGTTTGTCGTTTACTCAACGGCTTGCCATAAGTATTCTATGCTTGTGGTTAAGAGGAAGTTTGACATATGTTTACTGAACTTTGTTGGGATCTCTGTCATTTTGTATGTAATGACAGGTATATCTGGAATTAAATTTAAACCTTTTGGATGTGAAGGTATTTCTATGATTTCGTTTTATATCATGATTTATAAAAAGCTGGAGACCAATAGTATTCGCAAAAATAACAGAAAATAAAGACACCAGTACCCACGCAATTTAAAACTAAACGCAACGTATAATTACAAAGCATATATGTGATTTTTATGGTCATTTAAAAAAAAGACAAATTTACTGTAATATTCAACAACATTTAACTAGGACATAACCTGTTGGTGTATTCTTATGGGATTCTTTGACCTTCTTAATAGTAATTATTATAAAAGATTTGATTTAAGTTGAAGGTAGAATGTGAACCTCTAATAAACACCATTATATTGTAAAAGTAAATTACAGTTATTTAAACATTCAAGACGCCGATTAAACAAGAAAGAAAAATATAATTATTCGCGAATTCGAATTGTGGTTAAACTTTAGTCATCAATTGGATGCGACTTGTTCCACGTTCTTATCCTGCTCCCTGCATACCTAGGTTCCCACCAACCAAGAGTTATTACTTGTTCCCGAAGAAACTGCAAACTGAAGCTCAAGTTTCTGTTCGGCAAACAAGAAAGTTGTGGCAATTAACAATGTTAGTGACAAGCTTTGAAAAATGCGTCGATTACGGCTTGTGCCTTGCACCCTGCAAGAGTTGGAGGGGGGGGGGGGGGATATTCTGGCACCGACAAAATTCCGCGGTGCAACTTTTACCAACTCAGCTACTTTAAACTTTAAAGACACAAAGACAGCGGAAAGTGTTGAAGAAACAGGTTCTAGCGGACATTTTGTCGTTGTTAATCATGAAGATGAAGAAGATTTGAATCTATACTTGGATTAAATACGAGATATATTTTAGCCTGAAGACAATTTAAGTCAAATTTATGACAATATACCTAATGTATATTGTTATAACGAACCAGGGAAATATCTCATAGAAAATGTATGTGTTTAACTTGTGGAAACATTGCAAGTACTTAGATTGTACGAGTAAGTCAGTTATTGTCCATCAAGGTTAATTAACAAAGGTCTTAATTTTAAACAAATATGAGATAAACCCAAATAATGTCAAATGTTTAGAATTGCCATGCCATGCATTTAGCTTCGATAAACACAATTCAGAAAACGTTTCTTGGCTAGCGAAACTGGTAAAACTTGTTTTGAATTATGACCTGCACTAAAATTAGCATAAAGTCAAGACTTTAATTTGAGTTTCTATGCAACCTCAGACTGAATTTCCCCGAAACTGCAGGCTTTTCAAGTCGAATCTCGCTGGTAATTGACTCTCAAAGTCGCGTACGCAAATTCCACAAGACAACCGAAAACAAAAACCCAATTAAAAAGTGAACATGTCGAGGATAATTGCGGTCCCAGCTTTTTTCACGTTCCTGCCCCGGGTTTTTTTTTTGTGTGTTGGCAACCATCCTTCGTGGCCTTCTGAGGCGACGGCGTATGTCTTGACACAATTGTCGAGTGGGTTCTAATTTGAAATTCTCTACTCTGGCGAAATGTCAACAACAGACAGTCGACAGAACCGACGCCGACGCCGACGCCGTCGAAGTAAACCCCCAACGAAACGTTCAATAAACTATTTTCACTTTGACAGACCTTTCGACTTGCACTCGTTTCAATATAAATTGCTTCTCGAAAACAAGATGGTGGTATGTGTTTTTTCTTTTGTGTCTGGGAATTTGTGTAAAAGAGTGTTGAACTGGTTTTTGTTTTGGAAATGTTTGTGATTTTGTTTTCTTGATAGGAAAGTTCCCTGGACTGGCGGGGATATGAAAGTACTGATTGGGCTCACGATGGTCCTAACCCCTGTCATGCCAAAGCTGTTTGCAAATAATTGCAAAGAGTTTAAAGCAACAAAGAGTACACATAGAGGGACGTTTTAAGCGATGAAGTTATAATCATTGAAAATGTGGACATTTTTCTTACACAAACTGACAATATTCACTTTAGGATCAAGAAAATAGGCAATAATTGATTTTTGGTGTTTAACGACGCACTGTTTTGACATCTGGCCATGTGGCACTGGTCTAATGGCGTCGGTGAATGAGTGGATGATGATGAACCTAACCGAGCATAGAAGGGAGGAGGGGAAACCCGGTGCCGGCACGTAGCCTACTCCTGTCGAAGACCAAGGGGACCACCGGCTTAACATCCCTTCCGAAGGACGGTACAACGCGAACAACAGGATTCCTCCACAAATCCATGCTGTCGAGAGGTTGATAAGCAAGGCGAGTGAAGTTGCTGTACTAACTTTCATCCCTCCAACCTCTCTCCCGAACAGAACTGGTCATGTGTATGATGGTCACCCATCCAATACCTGACTCAGCGCAGTGTTGCTTAACTTTCATCCCTCCAGCCTCTCTCCCGAACAGAACTGGTCATGTGTATGATGATCACCCATCCAATACCCGACCCAGCGCAGTGTTGCTTAACTTTCATCTCTCTAACCTCTCTCCCGAACAGAACTGGTCATGTGTATGATGGTCACCCATCCAATACCTGACTCAGCGCAGTGCTGCTTAACTTTCATCCCTCCAACCTCTCTCCCGAACAGAACTGGTCATGTGTATTATAGTCACCCATCCAATACCTGACTCAGCGTAGTGTTGCTTAACTTTCATCCCTCCAACCTCTCTCCCGAACAGAACTGGTCATGTGAATGATGGTCACCCATCTAATACCTGACCCAGTGTAGTGTTGCTTAACTATCATCCCTCCAACCTCTCTCCCGAACAGAACTGGTCATGTGTATGATGGTCGACCATCCAATACCTGACCCAACGCAGTGTTGCTTAACTTCGGTGATCCAACGAGGACCTGTTTTTCCAACACGGCAAACCGCTCGGTAATAGGCAATGAAATCGCTTGCTGCAAGTTTAATTTGTAACACATGATTATAAGTTGAATTTTCATCTTTTATTATTTGATAACGCATGATTCTTCGTTAGGGAAAATAATTTTTAAATTATAACGTGAAGTATTTCTTTCATAAATTTAATGAAAACCCTTCACTGGTCAAAGCGACGACAAATTAGGTGATTTTATCTCGATTTTGTATTCATTTTTAGACAAAAAAGCGACCAGCGCTGACTGGTGATGTAGTGAAAACAAGGTTGCCAATTCGTGCACCACTAGATGACTGATTGAGTAATTGGAGGGAAATTGGTTGGTGAATAAACACAATGAGTTGTCAATCAAAGTGTCAAACCGTGCGCTGGCTGCTAGATGTCTACTCATCCAAGGAATACCGTTATTCATAATTTATATCAATTTGGAAGGTTGAGTCTCACACCATGTTTGCTATTATAAAGTAGCTTGAGGTGGAATTACTTACAAATTAGCAACAGCATTTCTGTAACATGATGCACCTTGATTTTATCCACGCTTTTAGGTTTAATTTTCGTTGATTAACTTATTAATTGTTTCTTTATGGTGCTGCCCTTATATAAGTGAAGTAATTACGGTGATTAAAAGGAATTGACATGCGCGTTTTGAGAAGAAAAAGTGAAAATATTGTATTTATCTCTTGTTTATAAAATATCGTTGTGTTATGCTTAACAAAATAATGAATTTTAATGAACAGGCTATTTAAAAAAATAGCTTTTTGAAGTTTTATTGTTATTTTTTTTTGTCAGTTTGAGTTCAATTTAGCTTTCAAGATATTCATTGAAAATCTCATGTAAAGTATATACGTTATTTTTCTTGTACCGGGATTTGATTCTTTTCTTTGGTTACTTTGCACTTCTGTGCTGACGCTTGAAAGTTGAAGCGGTGAAACTTGTTACTCTACAGTGCAATGTCAGGTACTGGTTAGAGACGGGGGCGGGTGGTTGGGGGGTAAATCGAATAAACTTGCAAGAAGTTAACAACAGTATTGTAAAGCTACCAGTTGAGGGCTCGGCTCATTCGACCAGTTACAGGTGCTCGAGGAGGAAAGAAAATTCAAAGAATACTTCGAGTTGCTTTAGAGTCAGAACAGTTTGTTTTATGTGAGAGAATTGCTTTGTGATATCGAACCAAATATTGAGGACGTTTTATAGCATGTTATATTAAAGGGAAAAATATTTTCAAATCAAGTATTTTGTGCACGAACAACTGAATTTTGACACGTCTCATTTGAAACTTTATTTGATAGAAAATTAAAAATTTTATATTTAAGTTCCAGGCAACTTACGAGATTAACTAGAAATAATTTTGAGAAAATATATTTGTTTAATCAAAAAAATATAAATATTTTTGTTTTTATCATTAAATATTTCCAGCTTTGTATTTTGAGCTTGGACACAACTGCAAAGGTCGGTGTGTTTTTTCCCCAAAAACATTTGATTATTTCAGCAAAAATAATTCAAAATATTACTGAAAACCATTCCGTGCGCTAACTAAAGTCTCGTGCCTTTTATAATTTTTCAAGTCCGACCCGAATTTTAAAGTAATCCGAAGTAAAACACTAATGAATAAAGAACACTGCCCATACACTTACAAAATGTCGTATTACCAATTAATTAGAAATCACAGAAAAAAATTAATGTAATTCCAGCATTTAATACATGCGTTCCTATATCAGAAATAATGATAAATAATTCAAATACTAAATGCTTTCAATCACTTTAGAGTTTTGTAACACAATTGTATTACCACTATTACCTTTCCAATCTAGTAAAACATCCGTCCACATGAAAAGCATACCCTGAACAAACCTTGTGCAGATCTGGCTTAACCTGAACTCAACCCAACAAACCTGCCCCATGGCAAACTATTTCACTAATGGCTACCCGTCCCCATTTTTCCAGCTAAACTCTGGTTTATCCATCAACCAAAGCTAATCATGTCGAAGTCATGCAATCAAAGCAATTGAATTATGCATTCGCTCACCGCACTCCAAATGCATCAGCCAATGTGTGCCTTCCTTTCATCAAAGAGTATACAAAAAAAACACAGTGCTTTTAAAAACTATAAAATCGCGTTGAAGCGTGTTGCATTTTTGCTTCAATGCAAGTAAATTGTAGCAAAAATAAAATATGTCGATACACTCACAGATTTTTTGTTGAAAAAAGTACTTTATACATTTGTGTCGCAGCACTTCCGCATTTCAGCAATTGCAGTTGATTTCTTTTTTTGCATTTTTCAACATTCTGTTTTTTCTGTGTGAAATATATTTTAAAGTCGTGCCTACCTATAATTTTGTATATGGATGAAAGTTAAGCAACACTGCGCTGAGTCGGGTATTGGATGGGTGACCATCATACACATGACCATTTCTGTTCGGGAGAGAGGTTGGAGGGATGAAAGTTAAGCAACACTGCGCTGGGTCAGGTATTGGATGGATGACCATCACACACATGATCAGTTCTGTTCGGGTGAGTGGTCATGTGTATCATGGTCACCCATCCAATACCTGACTCAGCGCAGTGTTGCTTAACTTCGGTGATCTAATGAGAACCGGTGTTTCCAACATGCCAAACCGTTCGGTGACCCGACATAGACCCAACATAGACCCAACATAGACCGACATAGACCCAACATAGACCGACATAGACCCAACATAGACCCAACATAGACATAGACCCAACATAGACCCAACATAGACCTGTTGGAAAGAAGCTGCTTGCCTCTGGTCATTGGTAGGTCATTGCTAAGAAGCAGGATTCTGACCGTGTTTTTTTAATGGGCCGGGAAGGTGGGGGACGGGGGGTTAACGGCGAGGAGCCACGCAATTTATTACTGATTCAAGTACACGGGGTCATTTACTACAAACAGTGGCTCGGAATCATTAAAACCTCGTTCGCGTGGGTGGATTGTTTATGTTAGCAGCTCCTTAAAAAGCAATTGGCGCATGTCTTGTGCGTGCGATCTCTTCAAGACGTCGATTGTTTTCAAGACTGAACTGAAGTGTTTTATTCTATCTTTAGTTGTTACGTTGAGATGTTTATGCTGGATATTTTGGAGCTTTTTAGACTCGTTTCTTGAATTGCGAAGAACAAACTGACAGTTTGTGGATTGCAAAGCTTTTTCGTTGCTAGATGAATAGAAATTGCCGAGCGATTCTGATGTTATAATTTTACAGATACAAGTGATTATATATCTGTATTTTAAAGACAACTTTTTAAAGAGTATTTTACAAAAAGCAATCAGGCAACCAGGCGTTTATCGATTATAAATGCGGATCAAATCACTCAAAGACAAAAAAGAGAAAATATTACAACAAATTCAAACTGTTATTCCAAAAAACAAACGCATCTCGTCCCTGCCCCCCCAACAAAACACACACAAATTACCACTTTACCCGCTCAAATCCTAAACGCCAAGCAGCAAAATTCACGACTTCAACCACCATCTATCACCTGTCCCAGTTCTGTGTCCAAACCTAGTCCCCCAACCCTGGTGCGACATCGCTGAGCATGAACGGTGTCCCGACCCAAAGCTCCCGCCCCCCCAAACCAAACGAACGACGCGCTACGCGGCGGGCACAACGGCAAACATATGACATTGCTTGCAGATCACGGGTTAATTTATCACCATGGCAACGCAATCAAATGGGGAAACCAGAAGCTGGTGAATCACTCGAGGCTACCAGTTGTAATCACTGATGCTCTGCTCCGGCGAATCACTAGGATTGATTTACGTGCCAAGATTGGACGATTTCAGTTTGGCGGCTCTTTGCGGTTTCTGATTTAACTGATTTCAAATAACCTGAGTAGCGATTGCCGGAGGGATTCTTTGTAGGCAAGGCTGCCATCTTCAGAATACCTGATGTTACAGTTCTCTCAAAGAGCTCGTGCTTTTCTTGTAGTGTTCACCACTTTACTGGTCAAAATTAGTTGAAAACTTGTTTAAAGAACTCAAAAAATTAGCTTTTAAATCATAGGGACACCTGATATTGAGGGACCTGTTTCCAACAATACATTTCCGGACTACAATTTTGATCACCTGGCTGGATCCTATGCTCTATCCAGGTTATTTGAGATCAGCTGGCTGGATCCTGTGCTCTATCCAGGTTATTTGAGATCAGCTGGCTGGATCCAATGCTCTGTCCAGGTTATTTGAGATCAGCTGGCTGGATCCTATGCTCTATCCAGGTTATTAGAGATCAGCTGGCTGGAACCTATGCTCTATCCAGGTTATTTGAGATCAGCTGGCTGGATCCTATGCTCTATCCAGGTTATTTGAGATCAGCTGGCTGGATCCTATGCTCTATCCAGGTTATTTGAGATCAGCTGGCTGGATCCTATGTTCTATCCAGGTTATTAGAGATCAGCTGGCTGGATCCTATGCTCTATCCAGGTTATTTGAGATCTGTAGACTTGATTTTGCTTGTGTTAGTCTCGTAGCTCATTCTCTATTTGAGTCCTTGGTGTGGAATGTTTGTGTTTACTGGTTTGTTGTGCTGTGGTCCTGTTGTAAAACTTGATGGATGATTGTGGCAGGTTCTGATGAAACCGCTGAATTTAAGGAAGGATAGAATAATTTGATTTTAAGATCAGTTCGCAACTGAAAATGATTTTGTTAGGAGAACATTGAAAACTTTAATTGGTTGTAATATTTGTTAGAAAGCTGTAAGCTGTGTTATTATTTTTAAAAGAATGATATTTGTTAAGCCCCAACTTGTATCTAGCAAAATAAATAAGTTAAATGAATGGATAGTTTAGTTGTAAGGAATAAAGTCTGAACTTGTGCATAAGAAAGGGTGAAAAGTACATTTTAAGAATCTAATTCTAGTTTTGTACGACCAAAGTACTGCAGGAGACAGAAATGAACCAAAAGAAAGACAGAAGCTTCTCGTGTCTGTAAAGAAGTGGACTACAATATCCGAGGATTGTTTTTGTTGCGTCTTTTTGCAGTAAATACAAGTGCAGTGAAACATAGAATCTCCATTGCACAGAACGATTGTCTTGCATTTTGTTCTGTCAGGATTTGCTGGGCGACAGCAAGTGTTTGACTCCTTCCAGCGAATCAAGTTTCACATTGCCAATTTTGCTGTTCACTTCAGAAGGTAGAGCTTGATTTCTATTACCATTGAGTTTGAAGGTATTGTCAGAAGGCCGGCGATGATGTTTAATTTTCTGCTTAGAAAACGAGCCGGTGATATGTGGTAGCGGTCGATGCTACCCGATGGCGCTTGCGGCCGAATTTTTAGCAAGTCTCTACAATTAAATAATAATAACTCAAATCAATGTTATCATTTAGGTAAGCATTAATACAGATATATTGAGCTTAAATTAGGCTCGAATGCGAGTTCAGTGACTCCATCTGGTGGCATCTTCCATTTTTATCATCTGGCTGGTAGGTTTAGCTGGGTCTCTGACTTAATATATGCACTTGATGGTATTACAATGGCTCTTTGTGAAATATACTCATTAATTCCTGTAGGAAGACCTAGAACACAAATCTAAAAAGATCTTCATTACACTTTTCAATCAATCTTTTTGAAGCTAAGTTATTAAAACATTTAAAAGCATATAAAAAAGTATCACTAAGTTATTCTCATCAAAGCTTGATCATTAGTTTTTAGGTTAGGTTAGTTAAATATGAAATGGCTCTGGTATTACCATAAGATGGAATCTTGTATGGTTCTATTTCTACGCTGTTGGCAGCGGCGATTGAAAAATGTCCGGAAGTTTTCAAAATAACTGTGAAGACCAAATCATCTTGGTGCCCGACCCGTCTTGAAGAATTGACCCATCGCTTATCGACGCAGGATTCGGAAGAAAGTCCCCCCCCCCCCCTACTTTTTATTCTGACATTCTCACGTCTTGTCCGTGCTAAGTTTTTCGTTCGAATTTTCATCCGTCTCTGTTTTCTTTGAAAGGACGAAGAAAAGAGGAAAGAAAATGACCGTGAACTTTGGGTTGGGCCAAGACTTCCCAATCTGCACATAATGTTGATCTTGTGACAGCTGCGGCGTTCGTGATTTTCCCCGAAAATACTTTTCCAAGAGTTGTGAAGAGTTGGAGGGAACTTAACAAGCTCGTCGAGTCTCGATTATTAGACAAGTTTTAGAAGCAAAGGGATATTCTTAAGCTGATGTAATAAGCTTGGTTGGAGCATTCATTTTTAGGTTTTTTTTTTTATATTCCCAGAAAATTAAAAATTGGGTCATTCCATATCGAATCAACACAAATAAAAAGTGACCTGACCAAGAACTGAACTAAACCCTGCAAGGGACAGCTAAGGCTTTCACTGGCTAGTCTCGGACCCAAGGCAAGGTGCTAGCGGGTGATCCGAGACAATAGCCAGTGTGTACCCTTAGCTTTCTACTTGCAGCCCCTAAACCATGTGGCCGGTCACGTGACCGTCACGTGACCGGCCAGAAGTAGTATATAAGACGGGTCTCTGGCCGGCTAAAGACATTGCTCTGCATTCGGTCGACTGGAACGCACAAGTGGACAAGGGTGTCCTGGAACTTGTACGTGTCGACGAGCCTGTGTGTGTACTCATAATCTGTGGAATAAATATATACTCGAAAGTCAGTGCTGTGTTGTGCTTATAACCCCGATGAGTGACTGTCCCATTCGCCACAAGTGGGGGCTCGTCCGGGATTTATTTTAGAAAGAACCAGGGTGAAGTGAGGACAGTTTAGTTAGTCGGGGGGATAGTCTAGGATCTGAGGACTGGTTCGATCGGCCACCATACCCGAAACATCCAAGGATCGATAGGTTAGCTAGGTATAGGATCTGAGGACTGGTTCGATCGGCCACCATACCCGAAACATCCAAGGATCGATAGGTTAGCTAGGTATAGGATCTGAGGACTGGTTCGATCGGCCACCATACCCGAAACATCCAAGGATCGATAGGTTAGCTAGGTATAGGATCTGAGGACTGGTTCGATCGGCCACCATACCCGAAACATCCAAGGATCGATAGGTTAGCTAGGTATAGGATCTGAGGACTGGTTCGATCGGCCACCATACCCGAAACATCCAAAGATTGAGAGATAAGATAGGTGTAGGATCTGAGGACTGGTTCGATCGGCCACCATACCCGAAACATCCAAGGATCGATAGGTTAGCTAGGTATAGGATCTGAGGACTGGTTCGATCGGCCACCATACCCGAAACATCCAAAGATCGATAGGTTTAGCTATACATAGTGTATAGTCGATAGATGAAACTTAGGTTCGGGAGGGGAAGAGAACCGAGCACTCCCACGGCGAGACCCACCCCCACCATGGAAACCACCATTCCGACGGCACTGGTGCGCGAACTCTTGGGCCTCGGCGACGGCGACGAGATTCCCGACGCTGGCGCAGTGGCAACCGCCATCCGGGCACAGATGGCACCGCGAGGACCGACCACCCAGCCGATGAGAGAACGAGAAGCATGGGCTTCTCTCCGCATCGCTCTACCAACGTACCGGGGCCACACGGACGAGAAGACGCCGAGCGAGTTCCTGGGCCAACTCGAACGTTTCGCAGCATCACAGGACATGTCACCAAGGGACCTGTTGGCAAGGGCCATCCCCGTCGCCCTCACAGACGCAGCACTACGATGGTGGGGTTTCATCGGTGGTATCACCGAGTGGGACGATTTCAAGGAGGCATTCCAAACCGAGTTCGGAGCCGTTAACTACCGCGAGCTTTTGCGACGCGAGCTCGACGCCCGAACCCAGCACCCCGCTGAGTCATTATCGGCGTTCATCCAGACCATCGCTGGATATTACAACAAAATCGGTGAAGAGGTTCCCGAAGAGACAAAAATTCAGCGGGTCATCCGGCAGATGCATCCTGAGTTTCGGAAAGCAATCAACGGGAAGACATTCACAACCCTCCGCGAGATGTCACAGGCCGGCCCAACCATACAAAGAGGCATACTAATGGACCGCGAATATCGGCCGCCTCCTCCTGCAGCGTGGTCCATCGAGCCATCCCTCGCCTGGGGTGCCTCACGATGTGCGCAAGGATCGGTGGGGACCGTGGCGTCGATCGAGACGGCAGCAACCAGTCATCAAAACTACCACCAACTGGACGCCGCAGCGCTGGACCCTTTTATGTACACGCATATACCAGCATGGGCACCTTACCAACACAGCGCCGCTCCAGCAGGGGCCCCAAAAGGACCACAACGAGACAGACTAGCGTGTTGGGTCTGCAATGGCCGGGACCATTTCGCCAGAAATTGTCCAACGAAGAATTCGGCAAAAAACTAGAGGAGCGCCCTATGGCACTCGCCGCGGTGATTAATGAGCTACGCGACGAGATAGGGCGTCTCCGCGATTGTGTAAATAACTGGGTCCCAAACAACAGCTCACCCGGCATCGCCAACCAAATGACAATAGGCAACCGTGAAGTCGGAGGATGCTCCGTCGGGCAGGCAGGAGAGAAGAACGAGCCGCTGATACGGGTGATGATCGCCGGCGAAGTGCATCTAGCAATGCTCGACAGTGGATCATCGATAAGCCTGCTAGGCGACTATTTTATACAGATAGTAAAGGCACGGGGGTGGGCCGTGCAACCTTATACACAGAGAGTAAACCTAGCCACCGGGCAGGCCGTGTGCAAGGGAAAATTAAGTACAAAGGTAAATTGGGCAGGCGGCAAAATTAAACAAACATTCGCGCTACTTCCAGGTCTGTGCAAACCTATAGTTTTAGGGCGTGATTTTATAGGAAGAACTAACATTTCAATTCATATAAAGGAGCGCGGGTGGACCCTGGGCACAAGCCCACAGGCTGTAGTTCCATTCAATGACGGCGAGGCTAGACCCACGACTACCTGTCAAGCCGTGTGTGACAAGGATGAGGACATCATCGCGCAGATAATGGAAACAGTCGTGTGCCCTGCAAAAACCAGAGCGAGCCTAGAAACAGTTATAGCACGCTATAAATCAACATTTACAAAGAAACCAGGACTGTGCACGCTTATGGAGCACGAAATTAACACTGACGGGGAGACCCCCAGCAGGTGCGCTCAAAGACCCATAAACGAGAAGAAAAGAATGGTGCTCGACGATTGCCTCAACAAACTACTGGCCGACGATATAATAGAGCCATGCTCGCATCGCAGTGGATGGTCAAGTGCAACGGTAATAGTAGACAAAAAGGACGGAGGGAAACGTCTGTGCATAGATTACCGGCTCCTGAACAAAAAAACGAAAGTGCAACCCTATATCATGCCACGCATTGACTGGACACTATGTCAACTTGGACGAGCTAAAATCTTCTCTCTGCTAGATTTAAGTCAGGGTTATCACCAATTACGCGTGCGCAGAGAAGACCGTCATCGCACAAGCTTTACCACGCACCGAGGAGCCTTCAGATACAAAAGACTACCGATGGGCCTGATTGGGAGCGGGTACACGTTTCAAAAGCTCATCAACAGCGTCTTGAGCAACGGGACTGCTCAGTGCGATTACGCAATGGCCTTTTTAGACGACATCGTCGTTTACTCGGAATCATGGGAGCTTCACGTCAAACACCTAGAAGACGTCTTGCATAGACTACGGGAGGCAGGATTAACGGTCAACCCTTCAAAAGTTCAATTGTGCACCCAAACGCTCAAGTTTCTCGGACACACCATCACACCCGGAACCGTGGCACCAAATCCGGACCTCGTAGCATCAATAAAAGGTTTCAACACGCCAAAGAACACAAAGGGTATACAAAGGTTCATCGGACTCGCTGGCTTTTACAGAAACTATATCAAATCGTTCAGTACAATCGCTCTCCCACTGACTCAGTTACTAAAGAAGAATGTGAAATGGAAATGGAATATGGAGCAACAAGGAGCATTCGACTCATTGAAAGACCAAATCACTTCAGACACCTGCTTAGCACTCCCCGACATGAGCAGGGAATTTACCATACAGACTGATGCATCACATGCGGGATTAGGAAGCTGCCTCATGCAAGAAGGCAAAAATGGACCTAGACCAATAGCGTTCGCATCCCGCACCCTCACGGCGTGCGAACTAAATTACACCATATCTGAACTAGAAGCGCTAGCCGTGGTATGGAGCGTGAATCACTACCTACCATATGTGGAGATGTCGCATTTCAAAATCGAAACCGATCACAACATCCTTAAGACAATGCTATCGGCTGACTGGCCGAAAGGTAGGATTAGGCGGTGGGCAATGCGTCTAATGGGCCTAGACTGCGAGATCAAATACAGAACAGGCGCCTCGAATGTCGTCGCAGACGCCTTGAGCCGAGCACCGCTGGCGTTTCAACCCAGCATATCAAAGGCAAGGAAAGTGGACGAAATATTCCCAATCGAAGAAGTGGGCGAAGAGGTCACAAGGCGAGGACAATTCGGGCTCCTGACGTTCGAAAACCATGGCGCCGACGGGGATATAGTGGACGAGCACGTTTTGCTAACCGACGAAGATAACCTAGTGGACTTGGCCGACCGTTCGACATGGATAGAAAAGCAACTCGCAGACAAGGGATTGACAAAACTAAGAGATGAACTGAAGACCGGTGTGAACAAGGACCCGTCATATATTATCGATGAGGACGGGCTGATCTCCAGACACCTCCCGAGTAGCTCGATGCCGCCGCAACGTAGAACAATGGTCCCAGCCAGTCTCCGAGAGGAGGTCCTGCGACTATTCCACGACCACGCGCTAGCCGGTCACATGGGGTATTACAAAACCATTCGCCGCATACAGGAACGCTATTCTTGGGCAGGTATGAGGCAAGACGTCGCGAAATACATAATGGGGTGCGACGTATGCCAGAAAACAAAAGCACGGAACGCAAAGCCGATCGGCAGTATGGCGAGTCGGATGGCACCATCGAAGTTCAGTGACATCTCATGCGACCTAATGGGCCCATACCCACTGACGACTTCATCGCGCCATCAATACATCTTTGTGATAATAGACGACTTCACCAAGTTTATGGAACTATACCCGCTCAGAAAAGCCACGGGAAAAACAGTGGTGGACTGCCTTGTCGACTACTGCACCCGGTACGGTTTCCCGACACGGATCCGTAGTGATAACGGTCCACAATTCGCGGGAAAACTGTGGAACCAGACATGCAAACAACTTGGGATCACAACAAACAAAACAGTGCCGTACCGCCCGTGTGGTAACCCGTGCGAGAGGACCAACAGAGACATTAAACAATGCCTGGTAGCCCTCACTGACAAACACAAGGACTGGGATAGACATCTTAAGGCAATCTCATTCGCATTGCGTACCGCCGAACACCAAACAAACGGTTTCAGCCCTGCCGAACTGACATTCGGCGAACAGCTCCGGTTCCCAGCCGACTTATCGAGATCAGAGACCGACCCGGCAGATGCCAGCAATTATGCAACGTCACTGCAACAAAAATTAGCAGCAATGACGCAAATCGTCCGTGAGAACAAGAGCGACGCCCACGAAACGCAGCGCAGAGCCTACGATAAGAAACATCGTCAGGCCGAGTTTAACGTTGGCCAACTCGTGCTCCGGACAGTGCACACAATTAGTGACGCCGCCAAGGGGTTTTGTGCCTCCCTCGCACACAAAAGAGACGGACCATGGTCTATAGTAGCAAGGATGGGCACCAACAGCTACAAACTATGCGACCCCGTCACAAAACGCAAGGTGGCATTGTGCAATGCCGATCAGCTGGTCCCTTATACCGCCAAAGAAGGGTACAACTTGCGTCAGAGAAAGTGACGACGCAGGGGAAAGTGTCACCAAGTCCAGGGACACTACCGGGTGCAACGGGTAACGAGGGCCGAGGGAGGACAGTTCTACATCCTTCACCGACAAGACAACATGAACTACCGTGTAGAAACCGTCACTCATGTCCCACAAGCTAAATCAATCTGGGCAACACCATCAGGGCGGGAACGACGCGCCAACGCAAAGCGAGAACCGGCACAGCAGAGGAACCATCGGGCCCGCAGGAAAAGGCACGCGGACCAGACACCTGCCAGTGATGCCAACCTTCGCAAAAGGGTTAGGCGGATCATCGCCAAAATGCGCACCACCCCGAGACTACTGTCTCCTCTAAAGACCACACCGCCGGGCACGCCAACACGCGACGAACCCCGAACCCCGACGCCAAACACGACGATCTTAGCAAGTGAAAAGATCGCCTCACCGGCGCCCGACGACAACCAGCCGTACATACAATCTACACGCAAGTACCCGGCGTACCCGTCGACAGGGGACGACACAACAGCGTTAGCATAGAACTAGAATAGGGACACAATGCCATAAAATAGATAGATTTAGAAAGGTAAACCGTGTGCGGGCTAACATAGTGATTACAATTAAGGAAAGACTCAAAAGAAGATGGACTTATTAATAACTGCTTAGACTAGGATGTTAATCTTAAGCAACTTATAAGTTTAATTCACAACAATGTGGCTCTGTAATATTTTGGAGGGGATTTTTTAATTAAGGGGGGCGGTCCTGCAAGGGACAGCTAAGGCTTTCACTGGCTAGTCTCGGACCCAAGGCAAGGTGCTAGCGGGTGATCCGAGACAATAGCCAGTGTGTACCCTTAGCTTTCTACTTGCAGCCCCTAAACCATGTGGCCGGTCACGTGACCGTCACGTGACCGGCCAGAAGTAGTATATAAGACGGGTCTCTGGCCGGCTAAAGACATTGCTCTGCATTCGGTCGACTGGAACGCACAAGTGGACAAGGGTGTCCTGGAACTTGTACGTGTCGACGAGCCTGTGTGTGTACTCATAATCTGTGGAATAAATATATACTCGAAAGTCAGTGCTGTGTTGTGCTTATAACCCCGATGAGTGACTGTCCCATTCGCCACAACCCTTTTATTTATTTATTTTCATCTCGCACAGTTTATGCGCAGTAGCTGTTCGAACGTTAGCCCTCTTAGATGCACTTTTGCGAATTCCACAACTTCGGGATTATAATTAACGACCCGTTAAAGATAACAAACAATTAAAAACGCTATTGGAAAGCTGAGAAAATTTTAAATAATTAAGGGTAAACAAAATAGATTGAACGTCACAAAAGAATCGATTTAACACATTTCTATAAGATAGCTTCTGATTTCTATGATTGGGCAACTTCTAAAAATTAGACTGGTTGGGTGATTAAAAAATTTGTTTAGGCGTTGGTCATACTTAAAATAATAAAAAAACTTTGTTTAAAAATTGAATCAAGTGGTTCTATTAAGCTCTTTCTTCTAAACTTAAAATCAGCACAATCTTAATTCGATACAAAACAGAAATGCATACCAAGAGATATTTTAACTGAACCAAAAACAGCTTCAGTAAACAAACCAACAATCATTGAAATTCACCACAAAACCAAACATGAAAATAATCTAAATAAACCAAAGATTTCGGTCACAAAAAGACATCTCTTTTGTTAATAACAAAACAACACAGTCATTCGCTAATTGACTGGTTAATCTCGTAAACAAGATCTGACGTATCATTCCTCGTCACGGAAGTAAATAATTGAAGTTGACAACGCATTGTGACTTTAGTCAGTGGCACGGTGAACGTGTCTCCATCTTGCGGAGGAACGAGACGTTCCCTATTGTCAGGCGTCTCGGCGTTGCGTTCATTCTACAAGCTCAGGCGACAGGGAAAACAGGCTCTGTATTGAATATCCGGTGGGAAATCATCTCAACGCTGTCTACTTATTTATAACAATAGAAACAATTATAAACAGGAGTTGTGTGGTGGTAAGAAGCGAAGAAATCGCAATCTTTGCTTTGAAAGGAGTTTACTTTATCCAAAGGTTGGTTGCTTGCTTGAAAGTGCGATAAAGCTGGCAGTTCTTGTTGAAGTTTATTTACAGATGTTTTGTGTAAAGTATTGTGTATTTCTGTGGTAGTTGTGCATTGTTGAAACGCTGCTGTTAAACTGTTACCGCGATAAAATAGCCGCCAATTGTTAACTTTACAGACAAAAATAGAGGATGCCGCCAGGTGGAGTCAACGCAAGACATTTTATTTCGCAGATTACTCGCATTTAAAACTGGTTTACACTCAATTAATCTTTATTAATGCTAACCTCAACGATTGATAAACATGTGTCGATATTTTGAGTCGTAATTTTTGAAATGTGAATGTTTTTTAACAAGACCGCTAGCGCCATCGGGTGTCATCTTCCGTTACCACGTGTTGCCGGCCTCGTTTGCTCAGCAGTTTAAAACAACCACTGGTCTTTTGACAATAGGGCAAGGCTCCAGAGCAGGAACTTTTCAGTCGAGAGCCTTACCGCCTGACAGTTTTAAGCAATGCGGGAAAATTCAGTGAAATCATCTTAGCAGTTTTCCAGCAATACAAGGAATAGTGAAAGAAATGTAAGAAGCATTTTCAGATTACGCCAAGTACACTTGGAAAAGTGTGTACGCGAGGTACTAAGCCAGTGAGCGGATGTCTTAGACTTGTGCCAATGTAAGATCTTCACGTTGTTTGAATTAGTTGAATTAATAATGCAACTCAGCTGAGTGAGATTGCTTGATTAACCGCATCCTTCTGACTTAAATCTCATTAATTAATCATCATTATTAAGAAGTTGGCTTCTTCATGGTGAGCTAAAAGCCATCTTAAGTTAAACAAATAAAAATTTGTGAAACAACTTCTTGGTTCTCTAAAATGAAACGGGTCTGTATTTTACTAGATCTAAATTTACATTTTAGATAAAGGGGGTAAGTGCAATAACATATTTTTATTTAATAATATAGAAAATATGAGTAATTTCGCACTTCTTTAGCTTTTTGATTTCACACGTCTATATATAACCATCCTCACATCTTCTTTGATGTGAACCAGCAACACCTTACTACGGACACAGGTGAATAGAAGACATATAACACCTTTAGCGATAAAGTCCCTTCCCCCAAAACTGACCAAACGTCCGAACGCTTTGAACTGGACCGTATAACAAACTTAAAGACCCCTTTGCAAATGAACATCAAACCTATTTCAGTATTTGCCACCACCTTTAGCCCCCTCGATCACACGAACTGACCACCTCTCGAGTCGTGACAGACCTGCGTTTACACGTGAGAGCATTTCTTTGATTAAATATTCTACGACAGACCAACTCGTCGCAAACTTGAAGAGCAAAGTTGGCAAACAGGTATCGTTGTCGTTCATTCAGTCTCTGTTTATGGTGGGTTAGGGATCGTGAAAATCCCCCATGCATCATGCCATTGTGTTTGGGGCGTTTCACTGGCAAGGTAATGAAGTGTACGTCCCAGAGGTGGCAAGGGGTGAGCTGTAAAAATGATTATCAAACTCATTACGATGTCATGTGCTGATTAAAAGTTAGAACGTATAGGGGTGTGTACGTATACGAATAAAGGAGCAGATTTGATTTAAATTACTTCTCGGAAGAGCTTTAAAATGTTTTAGTGTTTTAAAGTTGTTGCTTTGGTTGAAGTATGTAATGTTTATTTTATTATTTTCTTTTTCAGAAATGGCCTTCATATTATGCAAAAATGAAGAATGCACTTCATCACTGCAGGTAAGACTAGTTACATATGAAAGTACTAGGTGCACGTTCACTAACCCAGGCTACTGCAATGTCTACATGCATTGACTGCGTCCATCAGCGTTCCAAGCTTACCGGAGGCTGACGATCGATTTTCCAATGCAGATGCCAAAGAAGACGTGGGAATTTATATCATGATGGATGCGTTCATTATGGAAACAAGATTTTCATACCATTTTCATCAGAAAAATTATTACCTGACTTTTGATTCGACACATAACCTGAAATATACCTAAATAATGTTAACACACTGTTTAAAAACAGGCACTGAATACAAGAAGCCATTGCTCAAGTTTAAAGATGACGGTTTTTATGAGTAAAACGTATTTCTATGGTTCTGCATAAATTTGAGACATTCCGGATGAGTTTAACATAGTATTAACCAAAGTGCGCATTCGATCCAAGCCGTACTAATCCAGTTCGGCCGATGATTGGATTGGCAGTTAAACACACCCTGTACTGGACGAGACGGATCCAATCAAATGGGAACCAACACACAGTTTGCATCCGTCGCCAAGTCTTTGCAATTATACCCTTTTATCCATTTTTCTTATCTGTAAGCTAGCTATATGCAGAAACATTACTGTAAATTGTTACAATGAGATAAGCGATCCTCGGGTACATTCTAAAGGCAGCAATGTCAAGCAAATAATTTGATAACGGATCGTTAGTGTCTTAACGGGCCAATAAAAACCCGGAACCCAAATGAAAAGCTTGCCGGTCTTTGCATGGACAACACTGGGTACTGCTTGGTGGTGATGTACGTGGAACGCGTAGTAGCCGAGCACGCTGGCAGCCCGGCCGTCGCGGCGCTCGTCTCTATCGACCGACACCGACGCCGACGCCGACGTCGCGATAGCCGAGCGTCGGCCAGCAACCCTGGGCCCGGTGTAGATAGCTGCTATAGCCAGAGAGTGGCTGATTGCTAAGGAATGGCTGGCTCGTGTTTATGCTTTTGAAAAGTTTCGAGGAGATTCTTACTATTGGTGTTTGTTAACTTTTATTTCGTTGATTTTGTTTTGCTGTCATTGTTGTCTCAGTTAAAGTTTTCTTAGAAGTCAAGCAACTTGCAAAGATTATACTTGGTTTCTAAAACAGCATTGTCATGTTGTCATGCGTTTCATGCGTTTTCATGCGTTTCCATGCGTTTTCCTTTCATCCATTAGTTGCTTGTTAAAGAGGTTTGATTGTTTAAGGTGTCGCATTGTTAATATTTTGCATTGGACTGAACAAAAAATACCAGCTGAGTAACATGGTGAAAAAGTCCTAAGATATATTTCTCCAAAAACCGCACATTTTTGGTTGGTATAATTAACTAGATTACAACAAGAATCTATAGGAGTCTTAAATATTTTAGATCTATAATGTCTCAGATTTGAATGACAATATTATTAATTATTACTTTTATTACCACTTAGGTATAAATAAGGAGTTTAACCTAAACTTATCACTACACAGAATTTGGAAAAAAAATGTTAAAACCACATAATTTTCTATTCAATATCGGCAACTTTCTAAAGAACAAAAATTGAGCAATCTTAAAGTATGATTCTGGAGCTTTTTGGTAATAACTAATTCTCGTTTTTCATTCTGAAACCCAGTACAACGTCCCACACACAGATCGTGCCCCGCAAGGAGTCAGCATCTCTACCCACACAAACACCCTCCGCACCGGCCAGTTACCCATTGGCACCTTGCCCACGCTCTCCTCCCGGATCCCGGGTTCGAATCCCGCCGCCACACAAGTATTCGATTCGTGCCCGTGGCCAGCCAGAGCAAATCTAGCCGAGGACATGTCGCTCACTTGGATGGCTGTGGTAGCGATGAAGTGTTGTGAAAGAGTTAGTTCGAGGGCTGAGAAGAAAAGTGGTACATTTTGAAATGTATAGCAATCTTGATCAAGCTTGCCAATTATTATTGAAGCATCTCAGCATCCACATCGAGTTTCCAGTGAAGATCATACAAGCTTTCATTGCTCATTGTAATGGGGAAAGATTAAAAAAAACAACAAAAAACAGAACCATACCAGAATGGAAATATGAAAATACATTTTGATAAAGCAAAAGTACAAAGTTCGACCAAACATTTATCTTAAAAGAGAAACCCGTCGGCTTGTTTGGGTTAATAATTTGTAAATACCATTTGAATCTTGAGTAAATTGAGTGACAGAATATTTAGAAAGCAGGGAAGTGCACAAAACTGTCCAGCTTAAAGTGACAGAAAGTGCAGTTCATTCAACTGGTCGTACATTTAACTGACACGGGGGGGTTGTTTGTTAGAAAGCATTGCCCCTACGAATTACCTCGTTAGTAGAAAGCTTGCAGCTTGATGACACTTTCACTGGAGCTGTCACGAACCTTCAGCTGTTCTTCCGGTGGCTGTCACACTCGTCTTGCGTGGAGAGGAGGCATTCGTTTTCAAGGAGCCATTAAAGTACTGTGTGGCTGCCAGTCGATAACTGGCCGTCAGGTCTGACGGGTGCAGGCTTTTACACTTATAAGAGTGGTCAGATTGTCAATAGTAAAACGGAAATTGATCGTTTTGAGTTGATTGCTCTTTAATTGTTTTCATTTTCTAGCGGAAAGTGTGAAATGATAAATATAGCATTTTAAAAACTCGTTTAAATTGTAAATACTGAACATTATTTAAAAAAGCTTTTCTTTGATTTAGTGTTGAACTTTGAGACAGTACTGTCAATTATCTTATTAAGTTCTAGACTTATTATCTTTTATACAATTTCCCGTTTATAAAATCAAGTCTTCAAAATCTGCTAGAAACTTGTGTCCGTTTCGAATGTTTTTTTCTAAATAAACCCAAAAATGATATGGTGTTCAAAAAAGCATCATTGATATGTAATTATTTTGATTGAAAACGTAAAACATTATCTTACAAAAAAAAAATGCATTTGGCGAACCGTTACAAATGGTGACATTAAGTGGGATTTACAAAAAAAATACTTTTGAAATAAATCAAAATTTCCCTCAAAAACTTGGTTTCTTTTATGGATAGCGTTTTCACTTGATTCTCACTGGTCTATTGGACCACTCGCCCATACAACAAGGCACAAAATAACATTTTATATACAAGCAATAAGCAATAAGTTGTGGCCAAACCAGCTACTAATATCAACTTGTCTGACCGCAAATCACCGCGCATTAAATTAGATTCGTTAGCCAATGGTGTTCATTCTTGCGGGACTAGACTCGATATTGTGGTCTGTTCCACCGTCCGGAACACACGTCCCAAAGTGGGTCGAGTACAACTAACAGAAAACTACACCGACACCCGAGCGCCTCTGGTGGTAGGACAAAGCAACCTTTGAAGTCGTGACTGACAAAGCGAGTTAGAGGCTTGTGTGGGACAACATTTTGCTCAGGTAAAAATGGGTGTTTTTTTTTATTGGATAATCTTATGCAGCATTTTTGTTTATGAACAACATTTTGTCAAAACCAATTGCAAATTATTTTGCGTTTATGAATCATAAAAAAGTATACAAATTATTAGGTGGATAATTGTTCAATTTTGATCGTAGTCGAGTGGTCTGCGGTTTTTCTAGCTTTTTACATCCAGCGGATTATTTAATGACACATTTTGATTTGTCAATTTTACCCTCGACAAAATAATTTTCAAAGCATCCTATCAAATTAATGAAATGCACGTTTGGTTTTTTGTTACACATTCGGTTAATTTGCACCAATTAAACCTTCTAAAAAAAATTCCAAATTCTGACAGTAATTAAAGCTATAAATATACTATAGATAACTAAAAATTACTGCAGAGAATTGAAGAAAATTGAATTTTCTGTCAAGAAATACGTCTCTTTAACACTTTTCCAAATAATAACACACACATATCCATATTACAAAACACAATTGTTGTCTCTTCCCATCCCATGCTGTCCCAGCATTGTTAAACACCCCGACCATCCTGGGTGGAGTGCATTACACCCTCTCCCCCCCCCCCCCCCGACCCAGACCCCCGGCACGGAGCACGCCGAAAGGACAAAACCCTTTGATGGATTCGCCGGTCAAAACGACAGTCACCACCGTCGGGGTCACGTCAATCACAGCGAAACGCTCTGCACTTGATTACGAACAAAATAACATTTTAGAGCGACGTTGCGTGCAGCACCGCTTTCTGGTGGTCGGCTTTTTCAATTGATGATATTACAACGTTTAATTGGGAATCGACGTTGAAATTCAACTTTCACTTCGACCGGAAGCACGTTTCACGAGCACGTCTCGATTTGCGATCAGTTACAAACATTTTCAATATTTGCTAAAACCTTTCATTTTGGTTGACAACGAAAATGAGTAATGAATCATTTTTTTGTGTTGTGATTTTTTAAATTGTTTTGCTTTTACAATAGGAAGTGGCGTTTTTCAATAATTTTTCCGTGCAGATGATTGAAAAAGTGTACTTTGAATTGCATAACAGTTCAGGTTTAAACAGTTTTATTGTTTTCAGTACAAAACTCATTATAAAATGCTGATTATTTACTTTGAAAGCTGATAGTTCTGATCCTCTTCATGTACCACTTGCTGGTGTTTCTTGTTCATCCAGACAGTAAGCCATCATGAGAATGCAGTTACTCAACTCAATACTGAAGTGATGCTTGAGAATGGATATTGGATACTCGACTTTGTTGATATAAAAGCACAATCCAATAATCCGGTCTTGTTTCTTGATTGCTTCATCAGAAGATATCTTTGCATACGATTAGAAGTTACACGGGAAAAAAAGGTTATTTCTGTGTTCATAATGAAGTCAGTAATGAAGAGAAAGCTAATACTTTGATCCGCAGAGCGGTTCAAACTGGAACTTGATAATCCAGTATTCTACTTTAATCACGTTCTAGTTCAACATATAAAACGGCCAACCATTTGGGAAACGCAATCTGAGCGAGTTTTTTTTTCTTCTTAAATTTCTGTGAGCAAAATCTGATGTCGCCGACTTGAATTCCAAGGAATTTCATCAACTCTTTCGGTCGTGGCGTGAAAGTTTTAGTCCGAAACCCAACCGCCAGGCGCCAATTGTAGCAAAGACGCAGTAATCTTTGTGTTTCTCTCATAACATTCCCAGCACAATGCACGTTTTGATATTTTCCACACAACGTGTTATTTTTCTTGCCTCTCACACTTTTACACATCCAAGCATTTTCATCTGTGTTTCTTTCCGTTCTTTCCCCCGTCCACGTTAAGTTTGCCATGATTGCTATGTCTAGGCTTTCTATGTGTGCCAGTGTATATAAGAAACGCGTTTTCCTTAGCGGGGAGCTTTTCACAAGTCCATTGAAGATCAGAAGGATATCCGGGCGAAATTTTCATCCGGCCTACCGAACTCTAAAACAATTTTCCAGACAGCATGCATCGGCCGCGATGTTCAATTGGTTTCCATTCCCCAAACAACGCACAGCACCAAGAAGAATCCCAGAATTATCTTCCAAAACAAAAGTTTCTAGCCTTGCTCCCTTGAATCGACTATATACAAACACAACGCTGTGCGTGCAAACGTTTTGCCAGTTGTTTATCTCGTCTCCGTTCCTCTTCCCACTAGCACATTTACCTTTCTCTCTCTCTACAAGCCCATTCGCGCTTGTCCCGTGCCGAACGGTTGTGCCGTTTAAATTACTTCTCCTCCTGCACTTCCACCTGGATGTTAAATGCGCTGCGATCCCAACATCGGTCCTCCTATATCAACTCGCACTAGCGCAGCTTCTTTGCGAGTGAAACTCGGAGCTTGTTCGGTACTTTACGAAAGTCAGATCACGAGCAACGGCACACGTAGGTCGTATTTTGATGTGTTATGTCGTAATTAGTTAAGTTATTCTTGAAGTTGTTGTTACTTTTGAGATCGAGAAGTCTCTCGGCTGGTTGGGCTAATGGTGTTTGGGCTTCTCTTTTGAGATGGATGTATATGAGCTCAAAGGTGGTTCAAAGGTAGCTCTGAATAAGATTCAGAGGTCAATTCCTCAGACTGATATTTGTTTTAAATCGTTATGTTTAGTGACAGCTTACGCACCAAGAGAAACGACTCGTTTCATATATACATTTTTTTTTTAATTACTTAAAAAATGCCACTTTCAAGTTTTGAAAATGTTCAACATAAAACAAACTGAAAACAAATAGCTGCTGGTAATTACCAAAGATCGGACGGATGTTTTGTTATTCGCTCGCGCGTCGAAATTAATTAGCGTACTGTTTTAAATTGAACTGATGAGTGAAGACTTCCATCTCTTTTAACCCAATTACATTTTGCAAACAAACGTTGTGTAGCGCCCAGTCATATCTCACCGACCCCCCCTGAGCGCGAACCTAAAACACGCCCTGTATTCGAGAATTTTCCTGGGGAACATTTCTCAAGAAAATCAATCTACTCGTGTGACGCAAGGAAACAAAGTCACAGCTCTGACACATGTACTCTAGACTCTTACAAAGCCATTTTCTTCCTCCCGACTGTTTCTTCGAGACAAAGAGATTTCACTCACACCTAATGAAAAGCGGCCATTTACTCCCGATATTTTCTCCGTGGGGCACACTTCGTTGCCGTACTAAACCCAGTGGTGGCGTCTGACAAATCGAATACAATTCTCTGGAACGAAAGTCTTTTTTTGTATTTATCTCTGGAAAAATAAATATCACCTACATATGTTTGAATTATGGTCAATTTCTGCAAAAAGTGACATAAAGTTCCTCACTGTAACTAAAAAATACTTCCAAACAGAGTCCATACTTCTTATTGTACAAGCGCGGAAAATAGACATAGCTATTGCATAAACTTTATGAAAAATGCGTTTTATATTTTGTAACAATTCGGTCAGTACTTTTCTGTAGAAACCATAAAGTACGTCACAAACATAATTTTCTTCAAATGCAAACTTTTAAAATATTTCATCCGTGCTCGAAAGACCACTGTTTGCCCAAACATTCTTAAAGCTGCTACTCGTATGACTCGCATCAGAATGACTCAATTCAAGTGCCTTGAAGATCAAGCTGGAAATTTAAAAGCATTGTAATTGCATTATTAAGAAGTTGATCACGTTTTTTTTTTACCAAAGAAATAGATTAAAAAAACTATTTTCCTCTTATGTGAAAAAAAGTCAAATTAGGTCTGTTTTTGCAACGCTTTGGAACGTATTGGCTACTTTTTAAGAGCAAACTAACTCAAGGCCGTCTCAAGGCCGTCTCAATGTCTCGCCCGTCTGCACGCCACTGCTCGGGCAGGTTCGAATCCAGACCAAGGTGC
Source organism: Protonemura montana (assembly GCA_947568835.1). Classification (NCBI taxonomy): domain Eukaryota; kingdom Metazoa; phylum Arthropoda; class Insecta; order Plecoptera; family Nemouridae; genus Protonemura; species Protonemura montana. The sequence continues at coordinate 1,367,259 of OX387609.1, forward strand.
CGCGATGTGGCACATTAGGGGTGCAGCCGGGCGTTGGGAAAGTGCTATTAACATTGTACGAGCTTCGCCCGGATCGAAGGGGGATGCTGTGGAGCGGTGCCGGGGTAAGGGTGGGAGGGGGAGGCGTTGTGGCCGACAGGTGAACGCTGCCAGATGATGGTCGGATGGGGCACGTCATAAGGGTGTGGGAAACCCTTGGGGTTGGGGGAACGCGGAGCGAGTTTGATGATAAAATGTGGCGAAATTAGGGCCGTTAAAATTGCTTATTATGTGATTATTAGGATATAAAAAATAATGGTAGTTTGTTTGAATATTTTTCAGTAATTCGAATTATATGATGTTTTAAAAACGCTGATTGTCAAATAAGTTTCGCAGTTTTTTATTACTTTCTTTCCAAACTACAATAATAATATTCTTTTTGCAAAGGAATAATTCCTCAATTTTAATTGTTAATTGTGTTGTTTTTACTTAAAGCAAACAATGAGTTAATACATCCTAGTGAAAAACAGACAAATATAAAATTTAATATACATCTCGGCATTGCAATAGCTGTAATTTCTCTCCAAGATTGATGAAAGAAAGCCGGTACCCAACAAGAAAATGTTCAACCTTACCAAGATTTCTTTGCCTAAAAATACAGAAAGCAAAATCAGTTATTATGAAAAAATTAAATTACATACCAAATAAAAAAAAAAAGATTTTAATTATCTCTGTCGTTTGAAACTCAGTCGGTGGTTTCCTAGACAACAACTGAAATGAACAAAGTAAATGTTTGGGCTGTGACCGGTTTATTTAACTGAGTCTTCGTCTTTGCACCCTCACTTCGAAGGGGGATGCAAACTTGGAAGAGGCTGGATTTCCTCTCTGGAATGTAATTTAAATGACGAAGCCATTCCTGGTAACTCTGAGGGGACGAACAGGTAGTTCAGGGATGGGGGACAGGAGCTGAAGGGATGACAGGAAGATTGGGGTGAGGAAGGGAGAGAAGTGAAAGGGTTGAATCATCAACACAACAACGATGAAGCTAAAAGATAAAGGGTAGGTTGGTAGCTTTGCGCATTCAACTTATTTACAATCATGGATAAAGTTAGTTTGTGGTTTAAGGTTTGTGATAATTAGGAGAAAATATTTATGCTTATTAAAATTGATTGAGGTTAGGGGTTGGTAAATAGGCATTGTATATTTATTAACTTGTCATTTTCAGGGGTGAATATTAAGTTAAATTTTCACACTGTTTTGTGTTGGAGATAGAAATTGTAACGTGAAAATTTGTTGTGGTGAATTCTGTGCGTGGAATGCTGAATAAAGCGTTTTTGTTCAGAAATTTACTCTCTGACTGCAGCAGGTTGAGTTAGAAAGCTTGATGTCGAATTTGGGCCGGCTAAACGGGTAATGAGAAGGAATGCGGGATTCAAAAGAGAAAGACAGCGTGTGATGCAAGCGACACAAATTTCAGACTGGATCCGCTTGTTTTGTTTAAAGAAAAATGCTCACCTCAAAGAAAATCTTTTGATGTTTGCCAACTACTTCTTTGATGAAATATAATATTAGGTATGAAAATATTTCTGTCATGTTATGATAGTGTTTTATCTTTTTTGCTCATTTTCGAAGGAGGTAGATTTAACAGATTTCAAGATATTTTATTATTAAGAACACTTATCACAAGCCGGGGATTCGAACCCCGATCGCCGACCGTGACAGGTGCCGGTACGTAGCCTACTCCTGTCGAAGACCAAGGGGACCACCGGCTTAACATCCCTTCCGAAGGACGGTACAACGCGAACAACAGGATTCCTCCACAAATCCATGCTGTCGAGAGGTTGATAAGCAAGACGAGTGAAGTTGCTGTACTAACTTTCATCCCTCCAACCTCTCTCCCGAACAGAACTGGTCATGTGTATGATGGTCACCCATCCAATACCTGACCCAGCGCAGTGTTGCTTAACTTTCATCCCTCCAACCTCTCTCCCGAACAGAACTGGTCATGTGTATGATTGTCACCCAACCAATACCTGACCCAGCGCAGTGTTGCTTAACTTTCATCCCTCCAACCTCTCTCCCGAACAGAACTGGTCATGTGTATGATTGTCACCCATCCAATACCTGACCCAGCGCAGTGTTGCTTAACTTTCGTGATCTCACGAGGACCGGTATTTTCAACACGACAAACCGTTCGGTTTTTGTTGTATTTAAAAATGATAATTTATACGTCTGAACTTCTCAACAAATTTAATCAAGCTTTATAAATATGTTGCCAATATGGCGGCTGCTATTTTCTGTGTCATAGTTGGGTATAAAATTCTTAACATTCTATTTTAATCGCTTAGTCAAGGAATGTCAAGTACTCTTGTGCTGAATTTGGACCACGATGCAACTAAATATTGATTCAAGATGCTTTTATGCATTCCTATGTTCAGGTATTTGCTATTTATGCTTACAAGCCACTCTTTTACAAACAAATATCGATGCTCTTTTTACTCTCCAATGCAACGCTTTCACAGAGCTATTTCAAATACCAGCTTCTAAACTGCACTGGAAGGTATTTGCTAGCTAGGAAAACATCCAAATATGTCCAATTTCACTGCAAAAAATATCGATTTTAAGTCTTTTTTTTTTCTTCCAACATTCTTAAACGAGCAACGCGTAAATTTCAGTCGTGCGACGCATAAACTGTCAAAATCTTGTCCACAACAAATTTTTTTTTATATACACGTCGTTTCGTCGACCAGCTTTTCCATGTGAGCGAATTTCCTTAGCGGCATTATCTCGAATCGACGCTTTTATGGTTTTTCAGTTTCGTGTAAAGAAGTTTTTGACGTGAAACCCTTGGGCAATAGATCATGCATATATTCGGCCATCTTTGCCGTATGCACCCATATCATGTCATCGCTTGTATATATAGACTCAGCCAGCCGTACGTCAAGCATGGTAAATAAACCGGAACATGACATATACCTTTCATGATGCTTACCGTATACCATTGCTATAGGGATATAGGAGAAGTTTATTCCCAAAGGAAATTGCTTGCTGCTATGGGATTATGACGACACCAAGGTTTAAAAGAAAAAGAGGGAGTTTATACAAATGTAGTAGTAATTTTTTTGCATATTTTTATAGCTGACTTAAAATACATGAAAATAAAGCGATTATTTTCCTGGACAATTTTCTGAACCTGTTTGTCCGTTTGAATGAAAATCGAAACCCCGTTCTCGCCCAAAATGGATTAAAGACTGATTTTCCTGTAAGCTCTACAACATTTCCTAGCATTTTGAACCCTTGCATGATATTGCTTCGTCAATCATTTATATTATTCAACAACGTCGTTACACATTGCTCACATAGTGCGTGAAACTCGTTCAACGGCGCACTGTAAATTTGCTCGTGTGTCCACACTTTAATTAGACGATAGGATTTAGTGACAGAATGTGGCAATTATTTAGTAATTCCTGAAATTTTCATGACTTTTAATTATGTTTGTTAGATGATTTTGTGTGTTATTTTGTGAACTCATAGCCCGTTATATGGCATGGAAATATCACGAGCACCATTCGCGGAATACATTTCCCTTTACCATGAGTACTATAGTTTATTTGCCGTGGCATCATTTCAGTGGGAATTCACTCTGAAATCCTCTGCTAAAAACATATTTTTGTCGCACACGTGGCTTTAGTCAAAACCGGCAAAACTAACTCTTGAATTTCATTACAACAAACGCGTTTTATTATGATGATACGTCGTAAACACGATATCATCTTAGACATGTATATATTCGCTTGCCGCCATTTTCTGTCTGGCGTTTTGAACAACCCTGCTTTTATTGTCTTCCCTTTTACATCTTGAAGAAACCCGTAGTCAGAATACTTGACCAAAACTACTGAACCAGCAAAGAACCATAACACTTTTTGACAGCATACTTGTGTATAACTTGATATAAAATGTATCCTATTTACATATATGTACCGTCGTTCAGTTTTATAATAGCTTCATGTTGCGTTTTCCCACGAACCGGCCTATGCCACGTTATTGGAACGTCGGTGACGTATTGCTTGATCTATGGAAGTGCTATAATTTGATAAATTGCTCACGTTTTTTCTTTTCTTCGCTATCGAGAAGCCCGGTCAGGCCTATCGCCTCCCTGCAGCCTCTGGTTCGGCTCTTTCCAGTGGGAATCCGAGAGGGGACCTCCCTATGTCGCGCTATGCTGTCCAGACATATTATAGATACCAATATTGTGGGACAAATGTTTTTCTGGATAGAGTCTATCGTATTTTCCACTGGACCATTAGTTTGAAAATATATTTATGACAGAATGGAGATCGAATTGGGAGCTTAAAATTATTTATAGCGTTTAAATATTGTTTAAATGAAGCTTAAAGGTACTTAAAGACAATTTAAGCATAGCTCTAAACTGGTAAATATGAAACATTTTAACTGTATTTAATTAATTTTTTACTATTAGCTAACTTCCAAAAAAACACAGTATTTTATGTCAGTTCCTCTCTTCTGGCATGTTTTATTTAATTACAGATATTTTCCTCTATAATTAGCAATTATTAGACAACTAAACATCTTAAAAATCTTTAAAAAACCTCCAAAAAAGTCAATAAAAGCAGCCATATCTGTTGTACTCAGCTCCCTTACATTTGTTATGTTACAAACCGACCATGGCACCTCTCTCTCCTTCCTTATACCTCTGAATCAACGCCTCCCAAATCTCGCCTGCATCCCACGAGGGGTTCCTTCACACTCAAGATGATCATCTCAGGTGTGTGCGAGCAAGACCACATCGTCGCCTCGTCCCCAGATCCTTGTCAACATAATAATCTGCGTGTTATTGAGTTCTCCGCCCACCCACTAGGGGGAAGACATCTTAAGAACGTTGTCAACGTCTTATAATCATTTCGTCCTGGCAATTTTCAGGTAGCGCTTCAGGGCACGAGATTACTATTCCTGGTTTTGCCCGGAACTTTGCCGAGTTCCTTGGTTTGGGAGCGGAAAATCCGATTTGTAGAATCACATGCAAAGTGTGTCGTCTCATTTTCACGTTAGAAACGTTGGGACGAGATTGGTGGGATCAGTGAACAGTGATTCTCATCTTATTGGTCGTTTGGTAATGGCTTTTATTTCGCCAAAACAAATTTAGGTTATCGTTTGTTTTTTTCTTTGCTAATTAGTAAACCAGTTTCCTCTTTTTTCTGAGAAGATTACAGGAAAAAGCCGGCTAAAATCCGAGAGATGCGGGAAATTCCAATTGCGCTAATGAGTGAAAAATTGTCTGGAATTTCCATATTAGTCGCGCGCACGTTCTCGGGAAACTTAATTACAAAATGGCCGTTTGCACAAAATTAAACACTGGTTGGCTGGACTTGACCGTGGTTCTAAATCGAGTTCAAATTGAAAGTATAAAGACTGGCGCAATGCACGCTCTAACTCGCTGACAATGAGCTGCATAGTTGAGCCCAGACTTTAACCAGTTTGTTAACAAGTTAAGCCATTAATTACTGATTAAATTGTCCAGAGCGAACTCGCCGTCTCTGTCCCGTGCACGCGAGTGCAACGCCTTTATGTCTCGCTTACTCTTTGCGCCAATTTGCTCGCGCACTCGACGTGAAAGTGCATTCCGTTGCATTTTGCTCACGTCTCGATGCGTTTCGACAAAGTGCATTGCCTTGGAATGGACTGTTGGACGTAAGTGCGTTCTGCTAAACTCTTCAGTCGAGAGACCAACGTCCATATCGAACACTTTGTCGTGTTGGAAACACCGGTTCTCATAAGATCACCGAAGTTAAACAACACTGCGCTGAGTCAGGTATTAGATGAGTGACCATCTTACACATGACCAGTTCTGTTCGGGAGAGAGGTTGGAGGGATGAAAGTTAAGCAACACTGCGCTGGGTCAGGTATTGGATGGGTGACCATCATACACATGACCAGTTCTGTTCGGGAGAGAGGTTGGAGGGATGAAAGTTAAACAACACTGCGCTGAGTCAGGTATTGGATGGGTGACCATCATACACATGACCAATTCTGTTCGGGAGAGAGGTTGGAGGGATAAAAGTTAAGCAACACTGCGCTGAGTCAGGTATTGGATGGGTGACCATCATACACATGATCAGTTCTGTTCGGGAGATAGGTTGGAGGGATGAAAGTTAAGCAACACTGCATTGGGTCCGGTATTAGATGGATGACCATCATATAAACAAATAAACAAATACACCTCCAAATGTATACCAGCTATGTTTCTACTCTACTTTGTAAATCCGGGTCCAGACCTTCAAAGAAACGGATGGTCACTGATACCTACATTTTGATATTATTATTTGCATAATTTCCAACTCTGTCAACAGTTAGTTAGGCAGAAAAAAAATATTTTTCATGAATCAACATTGACCTGAGACAGCAGGAAAAAAAAAATATGAAATATCTTTTCAAGAGTAATAATTCAATGTGAGCCTGAGTGCTGGTTTTAAAGTGAGCCGTTAAGTAATTAACAGACAGGTAACAAACAGAAGACATCTTCTGATTGGCTGTAGCTATGCAAATAAACAATTAACGGACAGATTTCTACAGAAATTAACAAATTTTTAACGAATTAGTGATAAACCGGTCCTTGGTCTACCTTGTTGGTATTACCAATAATAGATTATTGATTGGTAACTAAAGTCGATGTTAACTCTGATGGTCATTTCATTAAAGCAAGCCTAGAGCAGTTTCCTGGGAACAGTTCAACGGACCAAACCGGGCATGTATTGCCAATCTCTGTGTTCTCTGCAAAGACAACAGAACTATCATGCCCACTTCCTGTTCCGGTGGTGACGTCGTGGTGAGCAGCGCCGCGTGGTGGCCGTCCAGTGAACCGTGCTCGGCGAACTAAACGTATTATCTGGTGTTTGCTGTTGTATGCCTTGGGGCTGGCGATTGGCTGATGCTGAGTTTATTGTCTTTGTTGAAGAAGACTCTGCTGCTAGTCAGGCTAGACAGGCTAGACAGGCTAGACAGGCTAGACAGGCTAGACATGCTAGACAGGCTAGACAGGCCAGACATGCTAGACAGGCTAGACAGGCTAGACAGGCTAGACAGGCTAGACAGGCTAGACAGGCTAGACAGGCTAGACAGGCTAGACAGGCTAGACAGGCTAGACAGGCTAGACAGGCTAGACAGGCTAGACAGGCTAGACAGGCTAGACAGGCTCGACAGGCTCGACAGGCTAGACAGGCTAGACAGGCTAGACAGGCTAGACAGGCTAGACAGGCTAGAAAGGCTAGACAGGCTAGACAGGCTAGACAGGCCAGACATGCTAGACAGGCTAGACATGCTAGACAGGCTAGACAGGCTGGACAGGCTGGACAGGCTAGACAGGCTAGACAGGCTAGACAGGCTAGACAGGCTAGACAGGCTGGACAGGCTAGACAGGCTAGACAGGCTAGACAGGCTAGACAGGCTAGACAGGCTCGACAGGCTAGACAGGCTAGACAGGCTAGACAGGCTAGACAGGCTAGACAGGCTAGACAGGCTAGACAGGCTAGACAGGCTAGACAGGCTAGACAGGCTAGACAGGCTAGACAGGCTAGACAGGCTGCCTAACGGCCACTTAAGATTTTGAGGGAGTCGGCATTTTGGTTTAAATGGGACCACAACAAAAAGTACCATGCAATACCATACAGTACCCACATTTATTTTATTTCAAATTTGCCACTTATGTCACTCGGGGTCACTGCATTGTGGAAACTCTGTGAATTTCAAAGTGACCACGATGACAATTTCGACAATACTTCTAATCATTCAAAAATTTTTACAAATTTTTTAATTGCAAATAATTGCATCAATTTTTTTGAGAGGTTGGTAATAATAAAGCAGCGTTCCTATTTTCCTGTCAGTGAAAATATTCGACTGCTTCTTTACTTTTTATTTTATAATTGGCGTAATAAACATTCCTGTCGTAAGATGCTTCGCATAAAATGCTTGCAATTTATGCTTGTGTTGGAAAAGTGTTTTACAGCCACTAGCAGAGTTTTACTGCTTTATAGTTTTCACCTAAATCTGTCTCTAGCGTGGTTATGTAACTACTTTCTAGCGTAGCTCGATTTTACGTTCGCACAACCCAATGCAGTACTTGCAGCATAATGAAAAGTACAGCTCGGTGCATAAAATAGATCGTTAGACAACAATTGATAGCGAAAACATAAAAAAATAAATGTTTTAACACATTTTCTTCCCCTTGACATTACGATGTAAAATATATTTCTAGTAAAGTTGAATTTGACTTGCAAAAATCCGAAAAATGGTTATAATTCTAGTTTCACGTTCAGCATTCATAGCCCATTATTGTAAGTGGTGCTAGGCTCTTATTTTAATACTAGAATGTAAAACGGGAGTTAAAATATTGTCATAACGACTTCCCATGACATGCAGTGAAATTAAGATGTTTCTGTGAGCTAGAGATCCAACTTATAGTTGAAAAATTTTGTTAAAACTGTTGCCATGACGACTTCCAATCACATGCAGTGAAATTCAGATGTTTCTGTGAGCTAGAGATCCAACTTTTAGTTGAACATTTTGTTAAAACTGTTGCCATGACGACCTCCAATCACATGCAGTGAAATTCAGATGTTTCTGTGAGCTAGAGATCCAACTTATAGTTGAACATTTTGTTGAAACTGTTGCCATGACGACTTCCAATCACATGCAGTGAGATTCAGATGTTTCTGTGAGCTAGAGATCCAACTTATAGTTGAACATTTTGTTAAAACTGTTGCCATGACGACTTCCAATCACATGCAGTGAAATTCAGATGTTTCTGTGAGCTAGAGATCCAACTTTTAGTTGAACATTTTGTTAAAACTGTTGCCATGACGACCTCCAATCACATGCAGTGAAATTCAGATGTTTCTGTGAGCTAGAGATCCAACTTATAGTTGAACATTTTGTTAAAACTGTTGCCATGACGACCTCCAATCACATGCAGTGAAATTCAGATGTTTCTGTGAGCTAGAGATCCAACTTATAGTTCAACATTTTGGTAAAGCCTGACATAAAAAGCCGATATTACAAAAATGTTTAACTATTAGTTAATCTTCTAGCTCACAGAAACAGCCGACTTTCACTGCGTGCGATTGGAAGTCGTCATAGCAATTAATTAAAATTCCAATTTATCCAGGAGCTAAGAATTGAACTGAACCGAAGGTTAACATAAAAATCGAAGCATCTGATTGGCTGTAACCATGACGACGAGACTTTAACGAGCAGTTATCTTTTGAACCGGTTATGCAAAGTCTAAAAGCAATTAGACGTAGGTTTCATGCAACAAAGAAGGAGCCATTGTGCACCTTTATCTAAACACTAGAGAAACCAGAAAACTGCCAAGCTTAGAGAAAACACAACATGCAACTCAAGTTACCATTAAATTGACACAATTCCCAGCTATTCTGTGCCAACGGCGTGAGTAAAATCCGAAGGTGTGGTAATTGTTACTCTAGCTCGGGCCTCCATCCCGTTTGACGAGCTGAGATTAGTTCGAGACGGGAAGTAGCGCATAGAATCCCAAGTAACGAGGCTACCTCCTTGATATTACTTAATAATGTATGGATGACGAGGAGAGAACGACGCTGCAGATCGACGCCCGTCGATTCCTTGTTATCCCGACGGGAACGAGATTGGGAAGAGGGGAAGAGATGGAGTCTTCGCGTTGGCTAAAAGAGATGTGATCAGAGCTTGGTAACGATGCACGATGGCACATACTTAATATGAGCGTCAAATGTTTGCTGGTTTTAATTGATGACTCAAACGTGGATCATTCAGAAATATTTTCGAGCTTGTATTTTCTTTTCGCTGATGGTTTATTTAACAAATACAGTGTCGTTTAATCTTGAAGAGTTTCTTAAGGCATTTTTCTTCTAGGATATTAAATCGAGATGTCGGCGTGTTATGCTGATATTTTGCGGTGGGCGGAGTTGATTTTAGATTGAAAATTATCTTCGTCCCTCGTTGGATGAATGCATTCTGTCGTGACAATTTCGCCATGCTGCATGGAGTCACGTTTTACAACAAGTTTTAGACTTTTTGTTATCAAGTTGAAGTTTATTGTTCTGATTCTGATTCTTATTTCTTTGTTACACCTGAAGAGGAACTTCACAATTGATTGAAGTTTATAAGTAGAGTTTTATTGCATTTTTTAAGTTCCCAGTAACGGCAGGTAGTTAACAAAAACAGGTTAATCTAATAATTTTAAAAATAATTTTCTAAAATATCTTTAATTTTTAGCTAGTATCAAAATATATCATGTTTCATGACGATCATTGGGTTTATAAGCAGTGAAAGTCACAATGCAAATGTTAATAATTCTGCTGAGAAAACGAGGCCGGCAGCACGTGGTTAAGTTAGGTGCCATCCGATGGCGCTTGCGGTCGTTATTTTTAACAAACCTCGAAAACAAAATTATTATGACTTAAAATATCGACACATGTTTATCAATCGTTGAGGTAAGCATTATCAAAGATTAATTGAGCGTAAACCAGTCTCAAATGCGAGGAATCTGTGCTAAATAACAAAATGAAATTTCTGCACACTCAAAACTCTGGTTGTTCTCTATTGATGTCGGTCGCCATTTCAAGCGAAGAAAGTTGAACATTAGATACATTATTATCAATAAGTCAGGTGGCGAATGCCATACTGCAATATTTCGTTACTTTCTTCATCGAAGCGGAAACCACTCTTCTCACATCTAAAATTTTGCAGGTGGGCCAACCCTCACAAATTCTCGAATCACCTGCAAACCTAATTAACCATCCCGTCCATCAAGCAAGACAATAGGTAAAAGTTTGCATAGAGTTTTATCACTAGAAATGTGGCACAAATTAAAGCAACGAGGCTTCGGGGAGGTAGTTGTATTATTCGAAGCCATACTGCAGCGTAGGGGATGAACAAGTTTTTATTTAGCTAAACTGTTCGATAATGGAGCACGACTAACGATCAAGGTATGTTTATGTTCGAAAAGTTAAGCGATTTAGGTTATAGCAAATGTACAAACGACCCCCTGGTTGATCCTGAGGTAGTTTGCTAAATAAATACAAAGAAAATCGCACATTTATTTACTGAAAACGAATGCCGATTACCACATACCATCGTACTTGTGTCTCGACGTTGAGGTTAAGTACACTTACGTCTGCTATCACACTGTGTTTTAACTCTGAGTTAAGTTTCTAGCTCTCAGAAACAGCTGAATTTCACTGCATATGATTGATTGTTGTCATAACAATTGATTGAACTACCACTTTTTCTCGGTGTTAGGACAATTGTAATACTGGGCCTAAGTTAAGCAACACTGCGTTGGATCAAGTGCTGAATGGGTGACCAGTATACGGTTTGGCGTATTAGAAAGACCGGTCCTCGTGAGATCACCGAAGTTAAGCAACACTGCGTTGGATCAAGTGCTGAATGGGTGACCATCATACGGTTTGGCGTATTGGAAAGACCGGTCCTCGTGAGATCACCGAAGTTAAGCAACACTGCGTTGGATCAAGTGCTGAATGGGTGACCATCATACGGTTTGGCGTATTCGAAAGACCGGTCCTCGTGAGATCACCGAAGTTAAGCAACAATATCAATTAACGTTACTTTACCGATGACAATGCTATGCTAATAACGTAGACGCAAGGGTACAAATTCTTCGCGACATTTTATTTTTCTTGCATTGACAAAACCGAATTGACTTAAGTTGTCACGTACTTAGCTCTAAGACCTGTAGTCGGGTCTCTTCTACGCCACCTTTAATACTCGGAATATAGGCTGTAGATGTTTTCAGTTCACGATTGCTAAGAAACGTGGAAGGAGTTTTCTAGATTCTCGGCTTATCCGCTCATCAGCTTATTTTTTTTATATTTATAAAAAGTTGCTTTCTTCACTGCGGGTGTGAAATTCTCTTTTTTAAATATTTTTTAGACAATTCTCGCTTGGAAGCGTCAGACGAAACGGAAGGAAAAAGTGAATTTACTGCAAGGAGCGCAAAACAAAATGCAATTGTATGTCTAGCGTTTTTTGTTTTGTTTTTAAGGTTAGACGAGAAGGCTTTTTTAAAACGAGTCCATCACAAACAGAATTTTACGCTCAAAACAAGAAAATTATAACTTGAACACTGGTAAGCCTAATATAAAGTGCTGATAAATGGGCATTATTTCACCAAATATGTATCTCATTCTCGTTCATTTTATACCAAATGTGTTTACAAAAAAAAAAAAAAAAATTCCCGAGCTGCCAACTGGCACAAAAAAGAAAAACAAATTGGGCGTTCGACCGCCATTTTGTCAATCTCCCGCCAATATCATCATTGCATGTCGATTGCCCGACCTCCATCTTGTCAATCTCCCACCAATATCATCATTGCATGTCGATTGCCCGACCACCATCTTGTCCATCTCCCGCCAATATCATCATTGCATGTCGATTGCCCGACCTCCATCTTGTCAATCTCCCGCCAATATCATCATTGCATGTCGATTGCCCGACCTCCATCTTGTCAATCTCCCACCAATATCATCATTGCATGTCGATTGCCCGACCTCCATCTTGTCAATCTCCCGCCAATATCATCATTGCATGTCGATTGCCCGACCTCCATCTTGTCAATCTCCCACCAATATCATCATTGCATGTCGATTGCCCGACCTCGCATCTTGTCAATCTCCCACCAATATCATCATTGCATGTCGATTGCCCGACCTCCATCTTGTCAATCTCCCGCCAATATCATCATTGCATGTCGATTGCCCGACCTCCATCTTGTCAATCTCCCACCAATATCATCATTGCATGTCGATTGCCCGACCTCCATCTTGTCCATCTCCCACCAATATCATCATTGCATGTCGATTGCCCGACCTCCATCTTGTCAATCTCCCACCAATATCATCATTGCATGTCGATTGCCCGACCTCCATCTTGTCAATCTCCCACCAATATCATCATTGCATGTCGATTGCCCGACCTCCATCTTGTCAATCTCCCACCAATATCATCATTGCATGTCGATTGCCCGACCTCCATCTTGTACATCTCCCACCAATATCATCATTGCATGTCGATTGCCCGACCTCCATCTTGTCCATCTCCCACCAATATCATCATTGCATGTCGATTGCCCGACCTCCATCTTGTCCATCTCCCACCAATATCATCATTGCATGTCGATTGCCCGACCTCCATCTTGTCCATCTCCCACCAATATCATCATTGCATGTCGATTGCCCGACCTCCATCTTGTCAATCTCCCACCAATATCATCATTGCATGTCGATTGCCCGACCTCCATCTTGTCAATCTCCCGCCAATATCATCATTGCATGTCGATTGCCCGACCTCCATCTCGAAGCAAGTGTCACCTGTCTATAACGCGATACCATCCGAGTAATTCGACACCCGATACGTGATCGCCAACCAAGACATTACTATTCCAGTTCTCTACGGCGCGAACGCACGTTAGAAATTGTCAAGTTGACAACGCCACCGCTAGGAGAGCTCGTGTCGACGTCGTCAAAGACTCTCTTGGGATTAGTTTGACGGGTTTTGTCTCTATTTTTTTTTTTGGCGAGTCGACAGTTTGGCGGCTATGTCCTACTTGCTTACTCTTGAGGAAAGCGTTGTTTGGGTCTATGTGTTTTTTTTTTTAGATGCTGTTGTCGTTTGTTCTCAACTTTTTGGTATGTTCAGAGTCTTAGTGCAAGGTGGGTTAACATGGTACTTGATCGATTGTTTATGTAATGTTTGTGAACAATTGAAACTTTGTGGAAACAAAGACGTGATCTTCGAAACAAAGTATGATCGGCTTGGCTTGTGCTTGAAATTCAACTGCGGCCTTCAGCTCTAATAGAAATCAAAGTTTTGCATTTATCAATTTAGTTTTAAGCAAATTTTATATGTTTTATTTCATAAATTAAGCAAAGAAGGCCTCTGAAATAACGCTGATCAAATTCTGCTTTCTCTTAAGCGGAACTTCCGGAACTTCGTTTTTGCTTTCTCCAGTTTTTACTCCAAGGGCACACAAATAATTAAAACTCTAAAACCACTACAATCCATTTCAACCATTAGACTTCAAGAATAATATCTTGGTCTTGTGCTTTGGAGATCCGTCAACGGGGTGCGTTAGCATCGCTATGAATGATACCCGATTATGACATCGCCTTTATTCTCTGGCATTACAATACACAGCACGAGTTGTCACAAGTAAATAGCTAACAACGCAATCTCTTGGGCCGGATCGGAACTAATTTAGCTTGCATTTGCGAGTATTTCACAGAATCAACTTACACCGTGGTTACATTCATTGCTATCTGTGCTCATTATGAAGAAAGCAATTAATTAAAGATAAGATACATTAATTAAAATACTAAATTATATAATAAATTACACGATCTGTTTTGATTGAATTAAAAAAAAAAATATATAGATTTACTAAAATTAACAGATAACGTATGTATGTAAATTATGTATCGGCGATTACTTGCTGAAAGTGGAGCTCAGACCTAAATTCTAGAACATTTGCCAGCGTTTGACTGTTGTCCCAATTTCATGTCCCAATAAAGCGCTACAAACAATGACCCAAATTCACAGAATGAATCATTTCAAATCGCTGGCGTTTACATATTAGAATCAATGCGTTACATTTGCACCACAGTGACTTGAAGGTAGACCAAGCAGTGGCGTACACAGTGAACTGAAGGTAGACCAAGCAGTGGCGTACACAGTGAACTGAAGGGAAACCAAGCAGTGGCGTACACAGTGAACTGAAGGGAAACCAAGCAGTGGCGTACACAGTGAACTGAAGGGAAACCAAGCAGTGGCGTACACAATGAACTGAAGGTAGACCAAGCAGTGGCGTACACAATGAACTGAAGGTAGACCAAGCAGTGGCGTACACGGTGAACACTATGCGCCGCGATTGCATGTGAAACTTTCCCTATAAAGAATGTGTCGTTCCCACACGCATCGACCTTTTGTTGGGACCCAGTGAATGGCTGAATGTTGTTTGACAACAATGTATTGTCTGGGCAAACAATGCAAAGAGAAAACAAAAACAGTAACTCATTTTTAGGCCGGTTATTAATAGTCGATTTTCAATGTGATTTTATGTGCGTGATTTTGTTTTGGATATGTGTAAACAACAACTGTCGGGCAATCACGTTTGATTGATACATGGTTTCTAGAAGTATTTTATTGTAAAGAACTTGAATATTTAGAATTTCTAGAAATATACTTATCACTTGAGAGAAATAATTAAATACAATGTTTTTTTCCCTATGTATTTTGACTGACAGAACATAAAAAAAAAATCATGTGGGTTGCAAAGTTGGGTTAAAAACTAAATTTAGACTTCATATACGTAAATCAGATGCGCTCAGAGGTATTTTGTTGACCTGTTGTGATTAACGACGCACTGTTTTGACAACTGGCCCTGCGGCACTGGTCTAATGGCGTCGGTGAATGAGTGGATGAAGATGAGGATGATGATGAACCTAACCTAGCCTAGAAGGGAGGAGGTGAAACCCGGTGCCGGCACGTAGCCTACTCCTGTCGAAGACCAAGGGGACCACCGGCTTAACGTCCCTTCCGAAGGACGGTACAACTCGAACAACAGGATTCCTCCACAAATCCATGCTGTCGAGAGGTTGATAAGCAAGGCGAGTGAAGTTGCTGTCGAGAGGTTGATAAGCAAGGCGAGTGAAGTTGGTGTCGAGAGGTTGATAAGCAAGGCGAGTGAAGTTGGTGTCGAGAGGTTGATAAGCAAGGCGAGTGAAGTTGCTGTCAAGAGGTTGATAAGCAAGGCGAGTGAAGTTTCTGTCGAGAGGTTGATAAGCAAGGCGAGTGAAGTTGCTGTCTAGAGGTTGATAAGCAAGGCGAGTGAAGTTGGTGTCAAGAGGTTGATAAGCAAGGCGAGTAAATTTGCTGCCGAGAGGTTGATAAGCAAGGCAAGTGAAGTTGCTGTCGAGAGGTTGATAAGCAAGGCGAGTGAAGTTGTTGTCGAGAGGTTGATAAGCAAGGCGAGTGAAGTTGGTGTCGAGAGGTTGATAAGCAAGGCGAGTGAAGTTGCTGTCGAGAGGTTGATAAGCAAGGCGAGTGAAGTTGGTGTCGAGAGGTTGATAAGCAAGGCGAGTGAAGTTGCTGTCGAGAGGTTGATAAGCTTGGCGAGTGAAGTTGGTGTCGAGAGGTTGATAAGCAAGGCGAGTGAAGTTGCTGTCGAGAGGTTGATAAGCTTGGCGAGTGAAGTTGCTGTCAAGAGGTTGATAAGCAAGGCGAGTGAAGTTGCTGTCGAGAGGTTGATAAGCAAGGCGAGTGAAGTTGGTGTCGAGAGGTTGATAAGCAAGGCGAGTGAAGTTGCTGTCGAGAGGTTGATAAGCAAGGCGAGTGAAGTTGCTGTCGAGAGGTTGATAAGCAAGGCGAGTGAAGTTGCTGTCGAGAGGTTGATAAGCAAGGCGAGTGAAGTTGCTGTCAAGAGGTTGATAAGTAAGGCGAGTGAAGTTGCTGTCGAGAGGTTGATAAGCAAGGCGAGTGAAGTTGCTGTCGAGAGGTTGATAAGCAAGGCGAGTGAAGTTGCTGTCTAGAGGTTGATAAGCAAGGCGAGTGAAGTTGCTGTCGAGAGGTTGATAAGCAAGGCGAGTGAAGTTGATGTCGAGAGGTTGATAAGCAAGGCGAGTGAAGTTGCTGTCGAGAGGTTGATAAGCAAGGCGAGTGAAGTTGCTGTCGAGAGGTTGATAAGCAAGGCGAGTGAAGTTGCTGTCGAGAGGTTGATAAGCAAGGCGATAATCTTTTATGTAAACTACCAAAGATTAAAAGAAAATGATGAAACGTTGAAGAAATATTAATGTATACTCTGTTCTTTATAAAGATGTTCTTGATGGCAGTTCTTGAGTTCTAACTTTGGCTCACTTGATCTAAACCGTCTCTTGCCCGACTAGATTCTGTGCGGTGTTGAAAATCAAACAATCAGCTGATTTTGAAGCTAACACTTGCTGATTCCAAAGCACACTGAACGAGCTCAACGTTCAACTTAATTAAAAACATCAAGTTCACGTTTATTAAAAGAAAGATTAATATGACGTCATTTGTAATTAGCTGCTCGGAGAGGGTTGGGAAAAATTAAACTCGACTTGGCCAAGTTTTCAATTGACTTTAAGAGTAAAATGGTACGCTTTCTCCGAGTGAATTACGTGGGGCAGGACTGGGAAATGGGTCGGTTTCATTTTTGAGTGCGATTTAAATGGAGAGGTTGAAACGGTTGGAGTTTGGAAGTCGATTTATTTATAGATTTTTTCTGACCGACTTCCTATTGAAGTTGATTCTTGAAATAATATTGATGCATTTACAAGTGTTTTTGCTGTTCAAATATCAAACGTGCGATAATAAATGAAATTCACCGAATTTGAAAGGAAATGTCAAGAATTTGTCTACAAAAAGCATGCCAAATTTTTTTTATTATTAAAAACACTATAACCGTCTCAAAAATTGATGCCCAAACGCGGACATCGTTTGGGCATCAATTTTTGAGACGGTTATAGTGTTTTTAATAATAAAAAACCCCGCGCATTGCAAGCGTTTGAAATTTAAATAAGAGTTCATCCAAATAAAAGCATGCCAAATTTCCAAAATTTTCAGTTTTGATAATGATTCAGCGAAATGGAACCGATGGATTTCATTTTGCCCAATATCTGGTTGGTGGTTTTTGTCAAAAATACCACAACTTTTATTGCCTATAATTACGAATTCACCTTTGAAGCGAATGATTTCCAGCATTACTCTTGCGAATCCGTTTCATCCGACTGTTTGAAAACAATTAAATCTAATTAATTAAAATCAACATAATTAGTAATTAGCAGGGGCTGGGTAACAAGCACGCGACCTGAACTGTAAATCAACAAGCAGAACTGCGATCCAGCAATGTTTGTCATGTACTATTAGTGAAACGTACAGAGGAAATAATTAAACACAAATGTTTATTATTTCGCTTGTAGTAAATTACGGAATTCTTCAAAACCGAGGCGTGCATCAATCGTAGCGTGAATTTTCGAATGTGCAAAAAAAAATACTGTACTATTTTGAATGCATTTCCCGGATACTTTGAAATATTCAGATAATAAATCATTTTGGCTGGAACTATTACATACGAATAATGAGTTGGTATCAATGTTGTGTTTATTGTGTGTTGGCAGCCCTGTTTTTGGTTGGATATTAGTCGATTTGAGTTATATTATGATAGCTATGGTTTTGGGGAGAAGGGCAGAGGTCCAAAGGTGCTAAAAAAAGGCGTTTGAGGGGCTTTTTTCAGATGTAAGCAAATTTATAGCTACATTTTTATTTAGTTTAATACTTGAGAATTGCTAGAAAAACCAAGACTTAATATTGTTTCTCCAACAATGACTGTGCCTAGACTGCTTGCTGTTTAACTCATTGGTTAGTCAACTCTCGGCCCTAAGCTTCATGGGGCACCCTATGCCCTGGTACACACACACTTTACAAAATTTACATTTTTCAAAAACTTCTCAAATCTGCATATTCAGAGTATTTTTCTATCCAAGGTAAAAATGGTTAACCGCTTTGTCAGCCTCTAAGTACTTCGTTGGAAATACGTTCTAAGCAAACACTTTACTTGCCACAAGGCATAACATATACTTAAGTTGTCACCGACTTCAAGGAAGGTGTCTAGCCACCGTCACCTCATCCGGGCAAATAGTTGAACGACCACAACAAGGCCCCGAGACTCAAGCAAGGAGAATGTTGTTCACTCACGAAACCAGATAGTTAGAAACCAGAACTGCACTCAGATCGTCTCGGTGCATCTCAGAAGTTTGAAAACTATGACAATCTCACTTTGGGAAACCAGTTTTGACACATTGTTTAAAGTTGTACTGGTTGAAAACGAAGCCGAGATTGAAAACTTCTTATAAACTCTAAAAATACAATTGATTTTACATTTTAAAATACGGTTTTTAAAGAGGGATACATAAGCATTATTATTGGTTGTAGAGACTTGCAAATTTCAACTGTATTCTTCTCGTCTAAAAGCTAAAACAGTTTGGAACTCATCTGACAGGTGGCGTTATTTGCAATTTAGTCTTGTCTAGGTCTTACTGCAGTTTTATCTGTCACGACCTTTTCTTTATCTCTCTTTAAACTGTGTGCTAGCTCGATCAACGGAAGATTTATAATCTAATTCTAGAACGATTTCCATTGCGTTGGTGATTTAATTGAACGGAATATCGGTGGTAAAATATACCTGCAATCCATTTAATCACTTCGTCAAATCTATAAACCTTTGTGTATTTTCTTCTGTCTTGGTTTTAAATCAAAGACATTTGATATCCGAACAAAATGTCCGTATTTTTTACAATTGGAAACAAAATGTTCCTTCGTCTATTTAAATCTTAAAGTACAATATTTTTATTTGTTTATGAAAATGATTTAAATGCATTTGGTAATGAATGGTTAAAATTCACGTGATCCGGCAAATAAGGGCAATTTAAAGTCAACTTTCAGCAAATGTATGTAGCAACATTTTGTAGTACAAGCAATTTACTATTGTAATTTGACGTGGGAGAAATCACCCATGAACTTATCTTACACGATTGTTGTTGTTTTTCTTTGATAACTTTCCTCTCGAAGAATTGCGCTCGGGAAAAGCTCATTTTCTTTATGATGCAGAAAGTGTTTGGTCGCGGAGACATCGTCAGTGCGTCTTGCTTTTCTTTTCGCCCAACATTATATAAAAGTTTGAGTTTTATTCGCGAGTCGTAACTTTGTTTAGAGTTGCGTTTCAAAACCTAATCAAGGAGCTAGCAACATGAAATACAACATCATTACCATGACTCCGGCTACCGGCTCCACCTCTTAGACCATTTCAAATGTACTCGTAGCACCAAACTAGGGCTTAGCAAACACAATTTAAGTTGCGTTGTAGGATGAGTGTAGCAATATTTTGAGATGATAAAGTGTGAAGCTGATTCATTGTGGAGATCAAAGCAAAGCAGCCAAAGTTGACAAAATTAAGCCTGTGATTTGTGAATTAGAAGAGGAATAAAACATGAACGGGCACAAAGACTGCAAATCTAAATAATTTTGATGAAAAAAATATCAAACTTTTTTATAACGGTTTTTAGACTCTTTTCTATAAGGTTTTTAGAAAATACAAAATGTGTTAGTTTTTGTATTATTTATCCTGACTATTTTAGTTAAAAGAATTTAGGAAGCTTAAACTAGGCAATTTTGTGGTTCTTTTGTTATTGGAAAATTGTCAGGACTGCTCTAACCCTTGATAAAGTAACAGGTACAAGTTACAAAACGTTGGGAAATTTAGTTGTTCTTCACTTAGCATTCAAAACCCAGTTGAAATAGTTTTTGTCAAACACTTTTGGTGGTACACTAACAAAATCGGAAAAGTTTCATAAATTTTGAATAGTGTTAAAACTATTTGGCCTGTTTTTTCTAAAAAATATAAGGTATCTAAGTTGAGTAGGTTCACAAGAACGTGCTGTGCAAATTTTGTTTCTGTCGAATTAGACGTTTGGTAGCAAGAGTGCAAACAAAAACACGAACAAAACACACAAGTGATTTTTTTGGGTAATTGAAATTGAAGATGTGGCTTCTCTCGCTAAGCTCATTCATGATAAACTTTACCTTTATCATGACTGTAGCTCTACTGGCTAACTTTATCCAATACCTTCATTCAATACCTTCATCCAATACCTTCATCCAATACCTTTCTCCAATACCGCTATCCAATACCTTTAGCCATCGCTAATCTACCCTAAAGCCAACAAAACAGCATTACTTTTGTGGTAGGGATGAAAACAGCGTTCTCCTTTCTATAAATAATTAATATTATTAAAACTGCATTAGCTCCATCCCTAGTGCTTCAGATTTTCACTAGCCTCGGTGAAAATTACCGGACATATTACTGCATAACTTAAAAACTATGAAAAATTAAAGCATAGCAAAGCTTAAAAAGTTGCATGTCCAATGCAGTTAGTGGCTTTTCGCTCTGTAATGCATGTTATTATTATTTTCTTTTTATAATTCATAGAATATATAATAGCAGTACCTGTGCTGTTTTGTGCCCCAAGGAATCGACCTAGAGCTGTTGGT
Organism: Protonemura montana; assembly: GCA_947568835.1. NCBI lineage: Eukaryota > Metazoa > Arthropoda > Insecta > Plecoptera > Nemouridae > Protonemura > Protonemura montana. The sequence goes on from OX387609.1 coordinate 1,388,382, forward strand.
TTGGTGGTAAGATTGGTTAATAAGTTACACCGTGGTTTAAAACGTTGGCCCAGTTTGCTTTGCCTGCGTTGCCCCACATTTTTCAAAGCTTCAAAGCTCAGATGCGGATTAACAATGTTCATTGAATTAAAATACAACTGCAAGTCGTTGCAAAGCTGCAGTTATTTTTTTAAAGAAATATTATTTTTAATTAGATATATATGTAGATAATATAATATAATAAATAAAGAAGTTGTTTTTATGTAAAATAATCAAAATAAACACATTTTTAAATCATTTTCTAACAGCCAATTTGTAAATATTAACAAAAACCCTTGAAATGCTTTGTGTTTTTCTAAAGCGACTCGTTTTTTTAAATAATACTATAATTAACTATTTGCAAAAAAAAAGTTTTAAACTTTCTTTTGAATGCTTAGGCTTGGTTTTACAGTTCTTTTAAACTCAGAGTTAAGCTGTTGGTTGTTGCCATGGCAATTAAATTAACTCTAACTTTATCTAGGGGTTAAGAAAATTGTTATACTGTACAGCAGTAAAACAACTTTTATTTTTCTAAAGTTTTCCAACTTAAAACTGTCACATTTTTCTCATAAATTACTGCTAATTTCAAATGTTATGGACGTGAAGGTTGAATGAAAAGCATTCATTAGCTAAGCAGGAATTAATTCGCTTTATAAACCAAGAAACCAGGCGCCTCCACTTCTTTGCGAGTTGAAAAACAGATCGAAATCGTTCTAAATCTTTGGTCATTAGCCAAGAATAATATAAATATCTTATCAAGGATTGTGTTAGCAAAAAGGCAGCATGAGGCCGGGTGTGGTTTTGCATAGAAGCAATTTATCAGCCAACTCCGTCGCCGATTGGGCCCCATCGATCGCACGCAACGCCGTGCTGCGTCGGGGAGACAAATTAGACAAAATCCATCTTCTGCTAAAGCAGGGAAAAAAACACTAAGCCGAGGGTAAAAAATGTTCCCATCATCCGCAATGATCAGTCAAATTTTATGTGCTAATTTACAGTTTCAATTTGCTGGCAATTCTGTTTCGCTAAAATTACAATACGTTCTTTTCGTGTCGGCAGATAGCAAATCTTGGATGTCATGCTTTGAAAAATGACGGCTCTCAACATAGAGTGTGGCATTCACTTATTTCTTTGCAACGGTGATTTCATCTTTTATAGGCACTGGCTTGAATTGAAATAATAGATTGTCTAGACAATTTTACTCTATGTAAGTTTTTTCGTACTAATTTTCATAATCATGCTTCTGATATTTTTCAACAGACTTATTTTGAGGTTAAATCTGAGTGTAATGTCACAGAATGTTTATTGCTGAAGAATCCTCAAAAATAGCCATAAAAATAACATTAACTTGGCATAAAAGGTACAAATTTGCAACTCGGATTTCGTAAAAAACATAAGGAAATAACATAAATCAAACCTAAACTTTGACAATCACAACTGTTTTGTTTACGACTCCGTTTTTTCCATAAGTCAGAGCCAATTGGGTTCAACGATTTCAAAAACGATCCAAAATAGGTTTAGAGTTCAACGGGTTTCCCACCTTCAAGAAGTTACCAACGTATTTGATTGGCTGCTAGAAGTTATGTTCTCAACAGAAGAATCTAAAGTACACATAATGTATTTGATGTTTACATGTCTATGTTGATTGTTAATGAGCCGTTAGTCTTGAAATTACAGGTTAAAAGAGTTCTCTGAACTTAACATTCTAAAACAATTTACCTTCTCCCAAAGATGTAATGCGTTTATCGCACAACTTACAAAAATTTAATACAGTTTCGCAAAAAAAAAAAACTGATGTCCAAAAAGCAAAAAAAAAATACCAAAAATGTTTCGCGGAAAATCCCTTAGGAAAAGTAGAAAAATACACACACTTTCTGCATGTTTGTCGGGAAACTTTTCCTTTACACGCGTCGCTCTGTGTAATTTCCCAGAGGTGGGCGGCGCACGGCCGCTAGTTTTAGAGGAAATCATCATAAAAAAGGACAAGTTATTTTTGCGTGGTTCGCACCGCGTTTACCAGTTGCAAGAAATGATCATCATTGCCAAGATCCCAACCATCAAGAAATGAGCATCATTGCCAAGTTCCCAACCATCAAGAAATGAGCATCATTGCCAAGGTCCCAACCATCAAGAAATGAGCATCATTGCCAAGATCCCAACCATCAAGAAATGAGCATCATTGCCAAGGTCCCAACCATCAAGAAATGAGCATCATTGCCAAGATCCCAACCATCAAGAAATGAGCATCATTGCCAAGATCCCAACCATCAAGAAATGAGCATCATTGCCAAGTTCCCAACCATCAAGAAATGAGCATCATTGCCAAGGTCCCAACCCCATTATTACTTTTAGAATACTTTTAGCTTTCTGCAGAATGATATCCAAGTGTTAACAAGTTCAGCATGTTCACCTGACTTGTTCAGTTTTACGTTATTAAATTGATAGATTCGATGATTTCTGAAGTTTAACGACGCACTGTTTTAACGACGGCTCATATATTATGTAAGTTTTAGCTATTCTAATGGAAAACCAAGCGGCTATAGCATTTTTTTCCATATAATTTCAGAGCTTGGTTAAATTTTTACTTGTTTGGGTCGCTTCCTATTCTGTCTCTTGTGCTCTCAGAAAAATCGCAGAGGTTAATGACAAGAGAGATTTAAGTTGTAAGCTCAAAGTAAGCTTCGAAGGTTTTTGTTCATCAAAAGTGTCTCTCGACTTACGCCTTGTAATTACAAATACAAACGATTAATGATTGGTTGCTTGCCAAAGCTTCCTGATTTGAAAATCCACTTCCATCCTCGTTGAAATTCTAATCTGCGATTATCATAAAGCGAGGCGAGTTGAGATCGGATGTGTGGTTTATGAAATTGTAAGAAACTCGGGCAACTTTCAAGCTAAGACCGAGGTTATTAATGCAGAAAAGTTGCCAGGTTTTAATACGACTTGGCTGCGAACATTGCGAATCTGAAATGCATTTTCATTTATTTTCCATTTACTTTCAAGCTCGTTACAGGATTGACCCACGAGACTGTGATGTTTTTTTTGTTGCTCACGAAATCATTCAACGGTTGAGACCAAAATATATTAGTTTTAAATTAAAAGCAAAATATGGAAAATTTAATTAAACATCTATATTTTTTTCATTTAAGACCCAGTTTTACCATAACAAATAAAATAACAAAAAAACTGAAGTATTTTAAAAGTATTTCTGTTGATATGAAAATTGTACAGAGCTGACTTTTAATTGAGCATTGATATTTGCAATTCCTGGACGTAGAATGCGTACAAATGAGTTTATTCTCTTTTAATTACTGCACTTTAAAGTATTTTTTATTCCAAAAGCTAAATCTTGCCATTGAAACAAACAACAATAGAGAGAGATTCAGTGACATCATTTATAATTCCTTTAGAACATAATTGTCTCTTTCTTTTCGTACAGTAAGTACACACTTGAAAAACTCTGTACTCGTTCGTGCGCATTTTGCATTCTCTGTCAAGTTTCAACAGGTGAACAAAATACTGTCGCCCGCACAGACTTCATCTGGTGCTCAAGAGATGGCGCAGTGAACATAAGATGTCGGCCATTAATACAAGAAATACATCCAACAGACAGATAATATTAACACGAGAAACTCCAACCTTTCCCTCAAAAAAATAAAAGGGCAGGCATATGAAATCCTGAGCTCGTGACTTTTTAAAGGTTGCAATTTCTTAGTTCAGTCAGACAAGACAATTCTTCTCCACAAAAATATGTTTTGTTGTAGCCTGGTTTTATTTTTTAGGTTATGAAATTTAATTGAAAACTCACCGAAGTGGATTGCTTGGCACACTGAATCGGCTTGATAGACTTACCTGAAACAGAAAGTACAAGCAATTAGCACAAAGTAGATAGAAAATTACCGTTTTAATTTTTTACATTTGTATTTAAGGTCATATTCACAATCCTTTTCGAGGTTCAAATAGAAAAAATTTGCTGTTATCGTTGAATTTTTTTTTTTTTTTGATTGAGTACAAGTCAAAACAAGTCTGACAAAAAAAAAGCTTTGCGCGGTCAATTTTATCTTCTAGCTCTGCAACTTTCTCTCAATCCACCGCAATAAATTTCACTTATATTTTCCTCTTCTTTATGCCATAAAACACAGCTAGCTCTAGTTTGTAAATTGATACTTCTGACCGTAGTAGTAATTCCCGAAACCTGTGCGCTCCGTAGCAATCGATAGACCAACATAACCCCAAAATACCCACGAAATATAAGCCTAGTGATACAATATATTTCATCAGGTCCGTTACTTTTCAAACGCTACATTTTTTTCTTTTTCTTTGGAGTGTTATGAATGATTTTGGCAACAAACCAGCGCCGATTCTTTAGCAATACCAGCTCGGTCTCACCCCCGTCCTTGCCACCAATATCAAACAACCACCCAACCCCTTGTATACGTCACAGCCACACGCAACTCTGGGCAAACACACAGAAAGAGAGAATACAACGTAGATGATGCGTAGCGAAAGTGGAAAAAATAAATAAAATTTAGAAACTTTGTCGGATCGACTTTTTGTGCTGGCAATAGTTTTGAAAAGGGTCATGGAATGGTGGTCACTAACGACTGATTTTTTTGAAGCGTAGATATTTTTATAAGTGTTATAAAAAGATTATAAACTCGATTGTTTAGATGTTTTAATCTGCTTATAAATACAAATGGTAAATGTTTTTCACGGAGTAGTTCATCTGTTTTTAATTTGATTATTTGAACATTTGAAATTGAGAACATTGAAACTATGCTTTAATAACTGCGACTGGGAAAATATTGATTTGTAAAAGAGCTTTGGAGTTTTGAGCTATATGGGACCGGTGACCTATAGCATTGACATTTGCCCATGTCGAGAGAAACGTAGACTTAGAGTTAGAATATAATCAGGTACAAAGGAAAAGTAAAGCTTCCATAAAAGCCTGTTCGTTACTGATGTCGGTACTGAAAAATGCCCCTCAAAGCGCGGAAAATGTAACACAAAATGCAGCAGTAAGTACCTACCATTCTGCTCGAACTAAAATGTATTTGAAAACCGTGTTGGGACAGGAAATTATAGTTATACAAATCTGATTATTAAAGATAACCAGAAATAGATTTATATTTGCTGAAAATCCTATTTAAAAAAGTGCTCACTTTACTCCAAGGCAGTAAAATAGTAAGAAAAAGAAGCTGGTATCGAATGAGATTTAGATTTTACATTCAAACTGTCATCTTCAGCGTGTAAAGTGTTATTTCTGTGCAGAAAAACAAAACTATAAGCGACGATATTTGGAAAACTCCTTCAAAATATCACCGTTTTAGAAAGAATAATAGTTTGTTTGTTTGTTTTTTATTTGAATATATTTAGAACAAAAAACAAGATGTCAGACTTTCAAACTTGCCTGAAATTCGGGATGTTATTTCCATTCCACATCTTGTACCGTGCCAAATAAAGTTATGACGAGGAACAGTGACGTCATCGCGTGGAACTTAAACTGGCGTGTTGGAAACTCCGGTCCTCGTGAGATCACCGAAGTTAAGCAACACTGCGCTGAGTCAGGTATTGGATGGGTGACCATCATACACATGACCAGTTCTGTTCGGGAGAGAGGTTGGAGGGATGAAAGTTAAGCAACACTGAGCTGGGTCAGGTATTGGATGGGTGACCATCATACACATGACCAGTTCTGTTCGGGAGAGAGGTTGGAGGGATGAAAGTTAAGCAACACTGCGCTGGGTCAGGTATTGGATGGGTGACCATCATACACATGACCAGTTCTGTTCGGGAGAGAGGTTGGAGGGATGAAAGTTAAGCAACACTGTGCTGGGTCAGGTATTGGATGGGTGACCACCATACACATGACCAGTTCTGTTCGGGAGAGAGGTTGGAGGGATGAAAGTTAAGCAACACTGAGCTGGGTCAGGTATTGGATGGCTGACCATCAAACACATGACCAGTTCTGTTCGGTAGAGAGGTTGGAGGGATGAAAGTTAAGCAACACTGCGCTGGGTCAGGTATTGGATGCGTGACCATCATACACATGACCAGTTCTGTTCGGGAGAGAGGTTGGAGGGATGAAAGTTAAGCAACACTGCGCTGGGTCAGGTATTGGATGGGTGACCATCATACACATGACCAGTTCTGTTCGGGAGAGAGGTTGGAGGGATGAAATTTAGTACAGCAACTTCAGTCGCCTTGCTTATCAACCTCTCGCCAGCATGGATTTGTGGAGGAATCCTGCTGTTCGAGTTGTACCGTCCTTCGGAAGGGACGTTAAGCCGGTGGTCCCCTTGGTGCTCTTCGACAGGTGTAGGCTACGTGCCGGCACCGGGCTTCCTTTACTCCCTTATAGGCTACGTTTGGTTCATGATCATCCACTCATTCACCGACGCCATTGCACTAGTGTCACATGGCCAGATTCGAAACAATGCGTCGTTAAACACCACAAATCAAGTGTGTTTTTGCCAGAATGTGTCATTCTTGCAAGTAAAGATTCGAGTTGTTTTTCCTGATTCAGCAAATCTTTTTTTTATTTGGGATATTTCTTTGTTTACCCAGTTCTCACCAAGACATTTCTAGAGAAATATTTGTTCTATCTCTTGATAGCTGCCTCTTGATTCGCACGATCGCTGTTTGCTTGAAGCTCGCGACGGAAATGCCTCGGCGTTAAATCGAACCTAGGCGGTGAAATTAGATCAAGTAGGGCTCTGTAATTGAATCGAGGGCACTTACGTGTCGTCTACATTTACTTTCGTACAAAACCTAATTACTGTCATACATTTTTATATTGGTGATAAAAAATGTGAATCTAATTTAGATTTGAGCGTGCCATCAGGCGTGAAATCGATTGCTTTGATATAAAAGTTGAAATCGAGTTAAATTCAAACTTAATGCTTGCCGACCAGTGTGAAAAATTATGACCCAAATTCTAAAATCAAACCCATTTCTAATTGTAAATTATGTTCAGAAGGATTTTTATAAATTTTTTATAGTTTTTTTTAAACGTCCCCTCTAAAAAATATGTACCCGTTCGGGAAATTGTAAACAATACCGGATTGGAATGAACTCTGTTTGAGTGAAACTTTCTAGCAATAAACCGAAATGGAAAGAGCCCGAATGGGAACACATTTTTTAAGAATAGTCTAGTGTCCATTATACCAAAAAATTCAGTGCGTTGATTTCCTATAAAATTCAGAAATAAATTTGCCAAAACTATAACTTTAATAGCCGCTATCTGATTGGTAGTTACCGACAGGGGCAAGTCTTTAATTGGTTGTCATCTTTTGAACCAGACACTCGCAAACAGACCCCAAGCATTTTAACAACAGTAATTAGAATTCGTTCATGTAATTAATATATTGTTACTTTTGTGTTAGCATTGAACCTCGTGGTCATTGTATGACTCAGATTCTGTCATATGACCGACGCCATTACTTCAGTACCGCAGGGCGCGTTGTCAAAACATTACATCGCTGATCCCCAGGCACATCCACAATTCAATATTTACAGTTGCTGTTTGGTAGGAGACCACAAACCTTGACCAGCATTGCTTGTCCTGTTTAGATTGCCATGACAACCCTTGTTTCACCCACCCATTACTATTACATTGTGATGAACTGCCCGATGCCGGGCACGGGTTACTTGTTTTAGATTGCCATGACAACCCTTGTTTCACCCACCCATTACTATTACATTGTGATGAACTGCCCGATGCCGGGCACGGGTTACTTGTTTTAGATTGCCATGACAACCCTTGTTTCACCCACCCATTACTATTACATTGTGATGAACTGCCCGATGCCGGGCACGGGTTACTTGTTTTAGATTGCCATGACAAACCTTGTTTCGCCCACCCATTACTATTAAATTGTGATGAACTGCCCGATGCCGGGCACGGGTTACTTGTTTTAGATTGCCATGACAACCCTTGTTTCACCCACCCATTACTATTACATTGTGATGAACTGCCCGATGCCGGGCACGGGTTACTTGTTTCAGATTACCATGACAACCCTTGTTTCACCCACCCATTACTATTACATTGTGATGAACTGCCCGATGCCGGGCACGGGTTACTTGTTTTAGATTGCCATGACAACCCTTGTTTCACCCACCCATTACTATTACATTGTGATGAACTGAAAAAAAAATATCTTTGACGCTTTGCTCGCTCTACTATAACTTAAAAATATTATTATTATTATGAGCTCATTGTGGTGCTTGTAAAAATTTGCTATTCATTTAATTTTTCCTGGTCTGAGAAACACATTTGGTAATATTTTGCACCTACTTCAGAGCTAAATGACTTGAAGTGCTCAAAGCCGCATCTAATTATGCTTAAAAAAACATTAACAGCAACATAAAAAAAACTTTAAACGTTTTTTTTTGTCATATACTTCCATATACTCTATGTTTTAGTTCTGATTTACTCGAAATTTCATGAAAGTTAACGGACAAAATTTAACCTCCGGCTCCACATAACCAACGAAGATGGTTCACACGTCAAACCGAACCCCCTTTGCGAAACCACCCACCGCCGTCATTCCCTATCAGTACATTTCTAATTCGCTGCTCCGAACAAAACCGTGAAAACCCCATCCATCAAGTTTGACCTTTATTATTCGTGGAGATTCTCCCAGCGCTGGCCATGCTTGCCCATGAATAACCCAGCTTGGCCCGTGTTGCATCTACCCAACTACCGAGCTATAGCGCCATGTCCCGAACCCTGACCGACTTCACTCCATGGTTTATTCACCATCGAGTCCCAACAAGCATCTCTCGTTTCCCTGTTCCCGTTTACCCGCATAGAGCGGTCTGTTCTTGCTCCTGAGGGATGTTGTTATGAGCCAACGCTTCTAGGGATGTAGGGATGTATACTACATACCAAGCTAAGACTTGTCGAATTCAACTCTAGCTTATGTTGATAGAACATCGATTAAAATATATAAGTCTAGGGTATTAGGTTACATTGCTTAGCTTCGGTTTAGAATTGATCTTTAGATGAAATCTTATTTAAATTGCAAACGCTTGCAATGCGCGGGGTATTTTATTATTATCAACACTATAACCGTCTCAAAAATTGATGCCCAAACGGGGACTCGAGATCGGTGGGCATCGGCGTTCGAGTCCCCGTTTGGGCATCAATTTTTGAGACGATTATAGTTTTCATAATAATACAATCTTCTTTGTTGGTTGAATTAATTTAAAAGTTAATCCAGGGTCTACTTTGTTGAGTTAAGAGATTAAGGGAATTTTGATTGGTTAGGTTAACATATTCCTAATATCGAAAGGTACGTTCTGAAAGACTTTAGATTGCAAGGTGTATGCTAATTTTGTGTAATTTAAAATCATGCAATTTGTTATTACCTGTTCAAATAAAACACTTAATTAACTAAGAATAATTTAATCTAATTATGAGATCTAAACAGGATGAACTACAATTTTAATCAAAGCGATCTCAATTTTACGCCAGCTTAAATTTTAACGCGCCGTTTAAAGATAACGCGTGATTATACGAACTGTTAATAACATTTAACGCGGCGAAAAACAATCGGTATTTTCATGACTTTAGGCGGAACGTTAACGATGCAGTGTAATTAAGTTATGAATTTAATTATAGTTGAATTTAAAATCGTACTTCATGGATATATGTACAGAGCTTGTGTTAGCATGAAATGCAATCAGCATATGCAATAAAAGACCTTGTGTTAATCTCGCCGTTAATGGGGGGGTAGCTACAATTGAAGCGGGGGTGAATAAGTTAGGGGGTGATTTTGAAAAGGGTCACTCGAAAATATTGGACAAGTTACGCTGCAACTTTTTTGTTTCGCGCTAATTGCTTGACATTCGGTGGACGAGGCATCTTTGCTAATTTTTACAATGCTTTTATCCGTAATGAAGCTGTGAATAATTGAAAAAGTAATCATAAAATGTAGTCAGATACTTGATGGTATCAGATCTGCACCAACTACATTAGATACACGTGGTACTTCTATGCTGCTATAAAATGCAACCACAACTCTAGCGCATGTGAGGTTATATGATATTTTCTATGCTCGCATATTTGAGTGAGCTTTTTTTTTATGATATTTTTCATCGGTTCTCAACATTTTTTACGACCAGACCAATAAAACGAAGTCGCGCACGTTTTGCGCTAGTTTAAGAGAAGGTAGTTTTTTACGCGAAGATATTTGCGTGGATTTTGATATTATTACTCGAAGTAAGTACTCGGTTTTATGATCGATTTGTGTGCGTGTGTGCGTGTGTGCGTGTGTGCGTGTGTGCGTGTGTGCGTGTGGATGTTTCTGTGGTAGTTTGAGGGTCGTCTGGAATGAGCCAAGCTCACGCATGATCTTACACGAATAGACATTGCTTAGCAAAGTTTTGGCTTATTCTTGTAATCACAGAAACATCTGCGGCAAAGATTCACTCGATCATTGTATCGTGCTATCGTTTCAAAATTTGGCGTTGTAAACATGTACTTCCCAGCAACACTGAATAATTGAAATACAATTATTTTGACTTTGCTCTGGCTTAGAATCATTTCACCCTCGTTTGCTTGCTAGGTCCGGTCTTGCTATATGTCAACTTTAACAGCATACAAGAAGATCTCTGCAAAAATAAGTCTGAACTTATCTGGAGACCACAGATGTTTCTGTCAATATGTTAATAAATTAACGTACTGTTAACTTTGGACTGGATTTACAAAAGATAGTAGTTTCGTATTGGACTAACGTCTGGAGTCAACTGTTCTGTTTGGTCGTGACGAGCTCTGTTCATGAACCTTGAAGCCACAACGACGGAAGATTCTGTCGACTTGTTTTATTTGAGACCTCCAGGGCGTCATGTTCTACCATGGGAATAACACCCCGTGCTGATGGAAGGTTTCTACCCCCGGGGGGTGGAGGGGGTGTTGGGGGTGGAGGGTGTCGGGGGGCAGCACAGTCGTCCCCATGGGCAGGATAGTGTTTCCACGGTGTTGACAAACTTTAGGGACAATTCGACTCATTTTCGACGGCTGCTAGCGAAGCGGCAAAATTGAGGTCGTTTCTTTTCTAAGAGAATGACGTAAGAGATGAAAGTTTTTTGAGTTTTCAAGATTGATACACAGTTTCGAATGGGAAAGTTGAAAGAGCGCTTTTCTAGCCGAATTGAGAAAAGTGACAATGTTTGGAAGTTTGTTTCTGTGATTGAAACCTCGTTATTCATCCGGTTAATAATAAAAAAAAAAGCATAAATTTGTTTTACCTTGCACCGAACTTTGCCATTTCTTCAAAGTGACAGTCAAACTATTTACTAAGAATACTGATCACAACAGATTGTGTTTTGTCTTCAATTCGATTTCATTCCAAACATTTGAAAGTAAATGCAAGTTGTGTTTTGAAAGTCACGGAAGAGACGTTATCAGAAAATGATGTTCAGATGTTCTCGATAAAGAATAATTGTAAAGACAATGAGTCAATTGTAGTTGCATCTGGTTTATTTTTAACTCCAGGAATCAGATCTAAGAGCCGAACAAATGACGTTCAGAGATGAATTATCTTGAGGTGTTTCTGACTCCAGATCGACCTAGTTTCTGTGGGATTCCTCGACTTCTTGGTCATTTGATTTGCTTCTTAGCGTCTCACTTTTAGATTGGTAGAAGTCCTGCGGGCTCAAGTTCGGCTAGATGTTCAATTTGATTAAAAAAATTTCACTTATTTTCTTCACCAAGATAGATTTTAAAACCCTATATCCTCGATTGCTATTGGAAACCAAATAGTACTCAACTATATCGCTTTTAACGCTTAATACTTGCCGTGAATTAAAAAAAAAAATCTTTTAAACCGAACGTGAAGATTTTTTAATAATCTGCAACTGAGTTCCCGCTTCAGCGCGCCCCCCCCCATCCCCCCCCCCCCACCACCCGACGAAATGGTCCCTACACAAATCCTCAGGGCGTGTCGTGATTTATTGCAGAATGGCAAGTCTATAGGACGCAATCTCCAGTTCTAAGTTGATTCAAATGGAAATTTACATTCAAAATGCTTAACATATGCATTGTTTCCGCTTCGCTAGATGGCAGAAATTGTAACGTGGAAAACGGTAGGCGAGCTGGTACCCGTGTGCTTCGAAATGCTCATATTTGGTACACTCCCAGTCAAAAGTCCGCAGGCAGAAAAAGTCACAGCCGGGAAGATTGAAGGCTGCATTGAGTTGTTTAGCCATTTTGCCTGAGCTTGGCATGGAACGCTACTTTGACGATTTTATGTTGTAAGAATTGGCCTATTCTGACTTTCTTAACAGATAATTGAACCTGGAAACTGAATGCAGGTAAAGTTCAGTGCAACATTTAAAAAAAAATCAAAACTACCGAAGACAGGAGGAGGGTACACACGGTGCCGGCACGTAGCCTACTCCTGTCGAAGACCAAGGGGACCAACGGCTTAACGTCCCTTCCGAAGGACGGTACAACGCGAACAACAGGATTCCTTCACAAATCCATGCTGTCGAGAGGTTGATAAGCAAGGCGAGTGAAGTTGCTGTACTAACTTTCATCCCTCCAACCTCTCTCCCGAACAGAACTGATCATGTGTATGATGGTCACCCATCCAATACCTGACTCAGCGTAGTGTTGCTTAACTTTTATCCCTCCAACCTCTCTCCCGAACAGAACTGGTCATGTGTATGATGGTCATCCATCCAATACCTGACTCAGCGCAGTGTTGCTTAACTTTCATCCCTTCAACCTCTCTCCCAAACAGAACTGGTCATGTGTATGATGGTCATCCATCCAATACCTGACCCAGCGCAGTGTTGCTTAACTTTCATCCCTCCAACCTCTCTCCCGAACAGAACCGGTCATGTGTATGATGGTCATCCATCCAATACCTGACTCAGCGCAGTGTTGCTTAACTTTCATCCCTCCAACCTCTCTCCCGAACAGAACTGGTCATGTGTATGATGGTCACCCATCCAATACCTGACCCAGTGTAGTGTTGTTTAACTTCGGTGATCTTACTAATACAGCAAACCGTTCAGTTAAAGAATTTGTTTTACTGTTTGAGGTTGACTCTGGTGCTTCAAACTCGATAAGTTCAGAGGAATTGTATGTCAAATGTTTAGGGCATGTACACTGCAAGTCAACCAAAGTGAAATTAAAGTCTGTCCTAGGGGAAAAATGAGACATTGTAGGTGAAATCGTTGTTCACGTAGAGGAAAAAAAGCGATCACATGAATTGCTGCTCATTGTGTGAAAGCAGGTTTCATCCTTGCTGTGAAGAGAAGGGGGAGAAGTGTTATGTATGTCAAGAACTATTAGCTGTAAGGTCGTCCAGGCTGGATCTATCAGGTATATAAATACCATCACAGGCCATGATGATTCCACTGGTAATATCCGACTGTACTGAGGTAAGTCTGTGAGACTGCCAGGCCATGATGATTCCACTGGTAATATCAGACTGTACTGAGGTAAGTCTGTGAGACTGCCAGGCCATGATGATTCCACTGGTAATATCAGACTGTACTGAGGTAAGTCTGTGAGACTGCCAGGCCATGATGATTCCACTGATAATATCAGACTGTACTGAGGTATGTCTGTGAGACTGCCAGAAGAAAATAGATAGTGATAAACATAACAATATTGAAGAGTTGTTTTGTTGAAAGAATTCAAAATTCACCGAATGCGTCCTTGATATGTCAATAGAATCGTTAGCTTTTCAATAGTTTGGTGAATCACATAGCAATATCTGTCGTCTGAGAATGCCAGTGAGTACCAACATAATAGAACCAACGATATCAGAGGTTTGCGCGTTTTCTTCGCATTTCCGCGAATATTTTACAACTATTTTAGTGTTTTTAAATTTATTGCAATTCAGCCATTGAAAGATATCGCAACTCTCAAGAAAGAAGTACACACGTGTCAAATTCAAGCAGCAGAATATAAATAACATAACAAACCCTGCCATATTTCTCGACGAGTCATTTCAACTTTCTGAAATTACCTATCAAATTGTCAAAGTTTTCGCAATTTTCTTGTAAACAAAATTAATGTTTTTTAATCATGTAAATATAGCGGTTGAAATAGTTTGCATGATAGTGTTGACTGGGTCGGTTTTTGTTCGATTTGAAAATGAAATGTCGTGCTCGTGGTTTTTGGATTAAAACAAAACTGTAAAGTTTTTGATGACAATCGAAAACATGTCAAGAATTTTAATACGGGACAGAACCAATCCGTCATAGAAGCAATTCTCTCAAAAACTTTCCCATTTTTTAAGATTCTAAAAATTTTTTTTGCAAATTTAAGCCATTAATTTTGTGAAAACCAACTCTAGAGCCAAGCAAACAACTTTGACTGTCTATTTCAATAGCAAAGCAATAACTAAAAGCGGCTGAATATTTTTTTTCTAATTTCTTGCGTTGCCGTGTAGAAAAAAGAGGTTCAATTTGAAACGTATTACTATTTCTACCTCCTGGCACTTTGGTAATCGAAATCTAGACCGGCACGGGACGGGAGGCGATTCGTTGGTTGCGTCAGATGATGAATCTGAAGACAGAGCTCCGGTCCCTTGAGGCGTTTCTCTCCTTGAGATCGATTTGATATTACAGTGAAAGAAGCTTGCAGTACATAAGGAATCACATATAGGCCCCCAGTCGTACACGGGTTTTCTTTCAAAACTTCATATGACAAAATATACATTTTGGGGAATAAGCTTCGGTTTTATAATTCATTTCTGAGTTTTCATTATGCTTTTCTTTTGCTGAGCGATCGAATCATCTTGTTCTCTGCGTTTTTCTTTCAAAGACACGCAATACAATGTCATTTCTTTGTATAAACTGAGATTTGATTTCTTCGACATTTTCTACAGTTTTTACACTACTTTAGCTGCTGAAAATACGTGGTGTTCTTTGCTTCCCAAGATTGAAGTTAAGTTTATTATTTGTGTGTTTTACCTCGTTTTGAAAAACTGTTATAAAACCAAAGCAGGTTATGTTAATAGGACAGCTCTACTTTTATAAAAATATATCTCATTTCATTTGGAAGCCGTATACGATGCTGACAAGCAATTCAGTGTTCACTTCGTGGTACTTACAATTTTCAACAGTTTTGATTACTAAATTTCATTCTGCCTAATCTGGCTAAACTGTCTTAACTTAAAACTTACCAGGCAGGTTTCACTTCCTCCAAAGTCTGTTCTCCTTTACAGTTGAAAAAACTTTGTTAACCCCAGGCTAAGTTTACTAACTTGTCAATATCTAATTCACACAGCATGAAAACCAGAGTTAATACTGTGAACAAAGTCTTCACCTAATCTTCGACATCATTCGCCGCCATATTATATCACTGTTCCCCCCCCCCCCCCCCCAACCCGACCCAACCCCTTGCGGTGACAGGGTTATGCGATGACATCGATCATTCCCCGGGAAGACATAAGAGCTCCTCGATCCCGCTCCTCGGCAGGAGGGCGCCAGTAATGGATTTTCAGGTTTTATGGCGTTTCGGAAGGATATGAAATTACTTGGGGAAATGTTTTTGATTGAAATTTTGTGTAATACAGGTGTTTGATGGCTGGTGATGGGACAGCGCTGGCTATGTTTGGGTAATCGTATAAATGCGTTTTGGTAGCTAGAGCTTTCTTGTGCTGGAGCTTTCTTGTGGTGGAGTTTTCTTGTGGTAAAATTACTTCACACATTACAGGTAAATATTTAACAAGTGCTTGTGGAGATGAATCGGCTTTGCACAAGGTGAACTTGATGTTTATTCTCATTACATCGAAGTGGTCACCCGGGAAGAAGTTGGTTCAATGATTTGTTTTCATGGTATATTATGAACATATTATCTTTCAATTCCGTGAAAACTGCTAGTCAAATACACTAAAATCTTCTGAAAAAAGGCCAGTGTCAAAGTAGCTCAATGTGTTAGAGCAACACCCGCGACAGGTGGAGATCGGGGTCCAAGTAGCTCAATTGGTTAGAGCAACACCCGCGACAGGTGGAGATCGGGGTCCAAGTAGCTCAATTGGTTAGAGCAACACCCGCGATAGGTGGAGATCGGGGTCCAAGTAGCTCAATTGGTTAGAGCAACACCCGCGACAGGTGGAGATCGGGGTCCAAGTAGCTCAGTTGGTTAGAGCAACACCCGCGACAGGTGGAGATTGGGGTCCAAGTAGCTCAATTAGTTAGAGCAACACCCGCGACAGGTAGAGATCGGGGTTCAAGTAGCACAATTGGCTAGAGCAACACCCGCGACAAGTGAAGATCGGGGTCCAAGTAGCTCAATTAGTTAGAGCAACACCCGTGACAGGTGGAGATCGGGGTTCAAGTAGCTCAATTGGTTAGAGCAACACCCGCGACAGGTGGAGATCGGGGTTCGAGTCCTCGTTTGGGCATCAAAGTGTGAAACGGTTACAGTGTTCATAATAATAAAATCTTTTGAGACTTTTCGGGTGTTTTGAAGAAAGATACGTTTGACTGCGCGGATTTAAAGAAGTGTTTTTTTGTACTTGTTTTGCACAATAAAAAACAGTTTAATTTAGCATCGAGATGGTTTCAAGACTGAAATTGTCGTGAAATATTGAAGCTGTCGATGAACTGATTCTGACAGTTGTTGAAACTGTTTTTAAATCCATGTATTCATGTGAAAATGTTGTTCCTTTCGAACAAAACAAGAACGAGACATCAAAAGAACTGATTTTTTTTGTCCTCGCCCAGTAAGAAATCCAATAGAAACTACGACACTCGTTGCACGCGCGAACTCGATGCCACATTTTTATATTATCATTTTCATACATTTTCTCCTCTTTATTTCTGGAAATCGCACAATATATACTTCTCTGAAATATATGATTTTTCTAGCTACTTTAAATGTAGATTTCATAGAAAACATAGAGAACGCCTTTCTTTTTGCTCGGCGGGGAAACTCTTGTGATTCGCTACCTCGAGCAAGGGAACTTATTGTCAAAGACTTACTACTATCGGAAAAGTCTGCTGTCTTGACGTCATTCTCTACTGGAAAACTCGTGCGACTTTTCCTTACCGTCTTTCAAATTGTTCGGGTCTCTGTCATTTGCCAGAACAATGTGTAGTTTATATTTTCACGGCGATACAACAATGTGCAGTGGATTATTATCTTCGACAAAAGAAAGAACTGTTATTTTTAACTTTCTAATTTCAGAATTTAGATTTTTGCTAATGACATAAAAAGTTCATTTCTGTTTGATTCAGGTTTAAAATCTATTTGCCATGAAATGCATCTAACTGTAAAAAATATGATTATTAAATTACATTTCTTTATTTGATAAGGAGAGAAATAATGATTTCCGCAAAATAAACATCATCCATTTCAAGGACTTCTACTAAAAATTCTACAACTCCCAGAATATTTCTGAGGCCACCAGAAAGAAGGTTTCTCCTGGCATATTTTTGAAACATCTTTTATGTGCCACTCCCGCAAGATGCCACCGCAATATCCATTTCCTATTCCAATTCCCTGCAAAATGTCCCAACAAAGTGTTCATCTTTTTCTCGACGTCCCACGTAAATGCTTTTCACACAGAGAACGAGCCAGACCTCGTGCTGGTGGCACGCACGATTCAAAAGCTTCCTCAAAGATGGCTTCAGCAAATATTTATTAAAGTGTTACACCATTTTCAAAAAATATAAATCTTAAAATCGTGGTTCTTATCTGTTTGTAATATTTAGAGCTTAGTATTAGTTGAGTTATGAAGTTGGTGATTGAGTGGATGATGATGAACCTAACCTAGTCTAGAAGGGAGGAGGGGAAACCCGGTGCCGGCACGTAGCCTACTCCTGTCGAAGACCAAGGCGACCGCCGGCTTAACGTCCCTTCCGAAGGACGGTACAACGCGAACAACAGGATTCCTCCACAAATCCATGCTGTCGAGAGGTTGATAAGCAAGGCGAGTGAAGTTGCTGTACTAACTTTCATCCCTCCAACCTCTCTCCCGAACAGAACTGGTCATGTGTATGATGGTCACTCATCCAATACCTGACCCAGCGCAGTGTTGCTTAACTTTCATCTCTCCAACCTCTCTCCCGAACAGAACTGGTCATGTGTATGATGGTCACCCATCTAATACCTGACTCAGCGCAGTGTTGCTTTACTTTCATCCCTCCAACCTCTCTCCTGAACAGAACTGGTCATGTGTATGATGGTCACCCATCCAATACCTGACCCAGCGCAGTGTTGCTTAACTTTCATCCCTCCAAACTCTCTCCCGAACAGAACTGGTCATGTGTATGATTGTCACCCATCCAATACTTGACCCAGCGCAGTGTTGCTTAACTTTCATCCCTCCAACCTCTCTCCCAAACAGAACCAGTCATGTGTATGATGATCACCCATCCAGTACCTGACCCAGCGCAGTGTTGCTTAACTTTCATCCCTCCAACCTCTCTCCCGAACAGAACTGGTCATGTGTATGATGGTCACCCATCTAATACCTGACCCAGCGCAGTGTTGCTTAACTTTCATCCCTCCAACCTCTCTCCCGAACATAACTGGTCATGTGTATGATGGTCACCCATCCAATACCTGACTCAGCGCAGTGTTGCTTAACGAGGCGTTGAAGATTAAAAAAGAGGGAGTGAAATTATAGCCTACACTGTGGAAAACTTGACGCGATAGGAATTAAAAATATATATAATAACAATAAAACGGGTATTGTAGAAAAGCCTTTGTAATATTTTTTTTTTGTGTGTTAACATCTTGTTATTTAGAATAATAAATGGTAACATACTCATCATTTTGAGGCCCCTTGTGTGCCCTTGCAATTGCAACAATAACACCAACCATTAAGCCAACGTTGTTAAAAAGTACCGAACCGAAATCAATCCAATTCCCCGGCCCCGGCACATAACGGGCAGATAATTTTCATTTGATATCAATTACACGATGACTACCCGTGGAGATAAATTCCACACAATAACCGATATGAATTAGCATAGTTAATAGTATATATCCATGTAGCCACGGTGCAGGAGCTTTGAAGTCGACTGGTCGTACCACCGCGACTATGCGCCTGCTGTCAAAGGAACCGATCTCCATTACAATATCGATTAATCTGCCTGTTACATTTCATTTGAAATCAGCTTCCCGTTAAGATAATCGACGATCGTGCTCGACGTCTTTGATGTCGCCGCTTTGGAGATGAATTACGAAATCCCCATTTATTCGCGAGGATTCTTTTGTCTTTCAAACGCGCGTGGCTCGCTTTTGGTTAAAATTTTGGATTCTAGGGAACTGGTGAGGGGTGTAATTTTGTGCAGAAGTTGAGCGCTGATAAAAGCTTGTGACTGAAGTTGTTCAGATCAGCGGCTCGTTTCAAAGAGATTGGCGCCTTTAGATGGCGTCGATGTGCGTGACGTCGCATGGAAGCCGTCGTAGAGATTTCAGATACCTTGCGATGGAAGGCGTTAAGAACGACCTGACTTTCTGGCACGATTAGAATATTTAACCATCATTAAAGTTGCAAATATTTCTTACCTTGCGGATCAAAGTAAAAATTTAGTGGTTAATACGCAAAATAATTTTCGTAATACCTTTTATCACAGTGTTTGTTTAATTGTAAATACAAAACAAACACTTTTGCAAGAACAATTTTTTGTTTTTGAATGTATTTTCACTTTCAGAATGACATTTGCAGATGACTTTTGCGCTAAAATGGATGAAAATTGCAAGGCTATGCTGTGTTTTCGGCCATTTTAACATGCGATGCCAGTCAGATACTATAAGGGTAACTGTTAAAGTGTGCTCTGTGGTTTCGCTTTTGTTGAGCTATCTCATTCCCCGCACTCTTCTTCTATTATCACTACACAAAGTCTCTGTCGGTATTTCGAAATGTCGCAATTGTTTCGAAACGAGCGCAACCTTTCAGGTCACTCATTGACAGTTACTTCCAAAAGCGCACGACACAAAAAGTGCGAATAGACGCGTATAATTTTAGAAGCTCGGAAATGCACGACACGTTTCGTGCCGGATGCCAGCTGATCGTGTCATTAGACAATACCGATGTGTATGGCCTATAATTGCGATCGGCAATTGTGACTATAGACACGTTGGTTGTTTGCGAGAATTAGAGATAATATAGAATGTGCTGTCAGCATCGTCTAATTGCACGATGTTGCCAAAACCTTAGTGAAGGAAATTAAGCTAGCATAGACTCTTCTCCTTTTTTTTGTGAGTGTGGTTGTGGTTGATTGGAACAGGGGTGAAAAGAAAATGAATCAATCGTTGGGGGTTGAAGATAGATTGAGAATCCAAAACTAGAGTGAGTTGTACCTACGTTAACGCGAAGACAAGCGGGTATTGGGAATGGTTCTGGTTTTGGGCTAGAAGATTTGGAGTTGAACTATTCGTGGACACATCTTCAAAGGGGAGTCCGAATTATTGTAATTAGTTTAATTATGTTTTCACTAAGCCATTTTTGTGTTTTTTGTTGTAGGGCGCTGAATTTGCGGCCGTTGACGCAGCGTAATGCAACAGTTAGAACGGTAAGAGTTTTCAAGTTTTTATCACATAGCAAATTTGGCCGCCATTAGAATAGAAGTGAAGTTCTGATCTTTTTATTTAATCTAGATTTTAGTCATTTTCAAACTATCAGTCGAGGCTATACTATATTTTCCTCCAATGTTAAAATTCAAGATCGAACATACGGCAAAGTTCAAGTTTGTACACTCCTGGAAATACAATTTCTTTCACTTCTGATTGGCTTTACGATAAGACATGTCGGTGCCTGATTGCTCCAAAGATCCGCTAATAGCGCTACGTCTCCAAGTCATTAATTACTGGTCTTTTTTTTTACCCACCGATGTAATTATAAAGACATTCATCCAGTTAAAGTATTTCGGAGACAGGTTTCCCGAAGAATAAGAAACACCCGATCTGAGAGACGTTAAGATCTCTAAAGGGGATTGTAGGATGTGGACAAATGAAAATAGAAGAAGCAATGAAAAGGACGGATATTTTTTTTTATCAAAAAGATATTTTTCTTAGCTGTTGACTTAGCGGCTGTGAAGTGCAATTACGTGTCATTTTCATCGGCAGTTAATACCACCAGCGATTTTTGTTTAGTAAGTAATTTTTTGCACAGTTTTGTCATTAAGTTTAAAATATGTCAGAGTTTTAGCGGTAAATTAGCGGTGAGCAAACGAGCCGGCAAACCGTGGTTTCGGTACTGACCACTCGATGGCGTTTGCGATCGTCCTTTATTACAAAACTTTCCAATTTAACAACTTTTACTGAAAATATCGATTAATCGTTGAGATAAGCATAAAATAATAATGTATTTAACGTAAACCAGTCTCAAATGCAATTATTCTGCGAGAAATACCAAATGATATTTAACACTCAAAACGACGGTGACTCAATCTCTGAACTATATAAATTTTTTTGGTATGAACAGTTCTAAAATAATCAGCGCTGTGATTCTGGGGTTTTTGTGTTTGGTAACGAATTTGCGTAGGTTTGATGTCTAGATCGAGGTAATTAAAATGAACACTCATGCATGTATGTATTCGGTTACCCAACCAGTTCTCAGTGCCAGTCCCTACATACCTATGAGCTGCCAATTAGGAACGTGCAAGCAACTAATTCACACAGGTCAATAGACCAGGGTAATAACTGAATTGTCTCGCATTCTTAGTTGAGTTTGTGACCCGAACGAAATTATTGCGTTAGAATTATATAAGTGTGGGCGGAATATCATCGTTAAGATCTCAATTCAATTACTGCAGAAATTAAACCAATCTGTCGAGAGTGAAACGTATTTTGTGGAGGTGTTACTTCTTGGAAACTATCTGATTTCACTTTACACTTAATCAAAATTATTTTACTAAACAATATTTTGGGTCCAAAGGTATAAAAACTTTGTCGTGGTAATCAGCTGAGAGTGATGACCTTCATTTTTGTAGGAAGGAGCCAATTTATAATAGTGACCATCATACACATGACCAGTTCTGTTCGGGAGAGAGGTTGGAGGGATGAAAGTTAAGCAACACTGCGCTGGGTCAGGTATTGGATGAGTGACCATCATACACATGACCAGTTCTGTTCGGCAGAGAGGTTGGAGGGATGAAAGTTAAGCAACACTGCGCTTGGTCAGGTATTAGATGTGTGACCATCATACACATGACCAGTTCTGTTCGGGAGAGAGGTTTGAGGGATGAAAGTTAAGCAACACTGCGCTGGGTCAGGTATTGGATGAGTGACCATCATACACATGACCAGTTCTGTTCTGGAGAGAGTTTGGAGGGATGAAAGTTATCACAGCAACTTCACTCGCCTTGCTTATCAACCTCTCGACAGCATGGATTTGTGGAGGAATCCTGTTGTTCGCGTTGTACCGTCCTTCGAAAGGGACGTTAAGTCGGTGGTCCCCTTAGTCTTCGACAGGAGTAGGCTACGTGCCGGCGCCGGGTTTCCTCTCCTCCCTTCTAGACTAGGTTAGGTTCATCATCATCCTCATCATCATCCACTCATTCACCGACGCCATTAGACCAGTGCCGCATGGCATCACAGAAAGCAATAATCATGATTGATGTGACCTTCCTTACCCTGGTATGGATACCATTGATCTCCACCATCAAAGCTGGAGTTAGTAAACCATGCCATCGCTTGAAGTATGTTTCATAATATTGTTATTAACGCTAACGGTCCGTTACCAATAGAGCGGTGAATATATAGACAAAGGTAATCACTGAGTTTCTACACCTGAATATGCAAATTATTTCAGGTGTGGAATGTTCAGTTCACTTGACTGGTTACCGCACATGAATATCCTTCAATCTGTTCTATTATGATTGATTGCATTGATCTCTACAATTGTGTGATGTAATTACTAATAGGTATTGCACAATTATTGGGGGGTGGGGACTGGGGAGTGGTTACAGATCATGATTATGGAGTATCTGTAAAGGTCAGAAAGCGTTAGGAGATGACTAATTTCTGCAATATTTGTGCAGTTATCTCAAAATTCCGGCTATTTTAAGAATTTAATGGCCATCTTTCTAAGAATTTTGCTGTTTTCTAGTTGAAAACATGTGTTTTTTTGGTTTGGTTCTAGCCGAAAAAGATAAACATATTTTTTCAGCTCTCGCAAAGAAAAGAAGTGCATCAAACTGAGATTGAAGATCTTAACTGTAATTTTCTTGGACTATCTTTTATAATTATGTGTCACTTTTATTTATTTAAAGAGAGTTGATTCCAGGAAAGAGGACAATGCAACCGTTTCTGTGAAGAAGCCATGATTTATCATCGCGGTTTGAGAAAAACAAACCCATTTTCTATTTGTCAAACGCGAATGAGAAAATCATGAGCATTTTCTTCAGGTTCCACTTGCTTTATCTTCGAGCGCAAGAGAAATGAATGGAAAACGCGCAAGATTTTCCTCGAGAATATTTAGCCGGTAAATTTCTGCAGCACATTTGCGAGCGACTTTCTTGGCGTGATCGAAGCAATATCTCATTTTTATTGGTTCCCCTTTGACAGGCCGCGCGAGTTGGGAACGAAGCGAGGGGAGAGGGTATTTTAGTCACCTTAAGAAGGACTTGATTTTGTCGGCCACCTTCTTGAGATTTGCCTGCAATTAAGTCAAATGAATCTGTTTGAGAAGAACATTTCAGTTGGTTTATGATCGTTAAATTCTTTAACGTGACCGGGCAAGTTGATGCTGGGTGTTTTTTTAATTTCTCTGGTATTAAAGAAAGAATAGTTCAGGATGAAAAGGGAAAAATTATTGATATTTTAAGATCTGGTAGATCAAAAGAAATTACAGTGATTTTTTAATCAATTTAACAACTCAAGACATTGTTATGGAATTTTGCTTGGATTAAAACAGAACAAATTACAAACCTTCTCAGGTAATTTTAGAATGATTCATGTTCAATTTGATTGATTTGCGATACATTATTTGATTGATTGATTTTTGATACAATTGTGTGACAGTATTTATTTTGCTACTTTCTGTAACAATATGCAGAAGACGGGTATTGAACGTTTGAAACTTTGTTGGGAAAATGAAGCTCATCTGGTTGGCAAAGTGAAATCTCGAGCAATAAATATTTTAGAGGTAATTTGGGATGCAATTCTGTTTTTTTACGCTCTTGCAAATTGATTGGTCGCTCAATTAACTTTCGGTTTATCACCGTCGTTAATTCGCCAAGCATTTAAAAGTGATTTCCATCGATTGAGTTCCAGTCAATGTTTGACAAAACATGGCACACGTTTTCTTGGCAGTTTTCGGTTTGAAAATTGACGATCATAAAATTTCCCCAGAGATGGAAGGTTTATAGACTTGGACCACATTTCCTGCCACGCACGCAAGCAATGAAAAGTCTTCGCAGATTTTCTCCGGATTTTCTTTATTGCTCAATGAAAGATGACTTATTTATCGACTGATGCCGGGAGTTATCAGTCAATTCTTGGCAAAACTGCAGCTCCACTAGAAGAGACTAAACTCAGACTCTTAGTAGATCCTTTTTTAAATATGCGAACAACTTTGAAGATAAGGATGAGAATAAGGACAAAAAAATACTTTGTTCTGGTTATTAAATAATAAAAATAAAAACCGTACTTGTTCAAGAAAGAATCAACTTACTGGCTTTAAGGACTTCAAAGACTTCAAGGACTTGACTTCAAGCAGTCGTTTTTGTAGTCAATAATCAGTATTTACTCTGATGATCTAGCATAAAAAAGATTATTTTTGCTCAATCCAACTTTCAATTCCAGAATCTGCAAGAAATAACGAAACTAAATTTCTTATCTCTCAAAAAGACTGTAATGCCGCTGGTAAAGTGATAAGTTGATATTTTCTACAAAAAGAGTTAAATATTAGCGCTGTGACTCTGACTAAACCTGTAAACCTAATGACAGGACGTTTAACATTAGCGCTGTGACTCTGACTAAACCTGTAAACCCAATGACAGGACGTTTTACATTAGCGCTGTGACTCTGACTTAACCTGTAAACCCAACGACAGGACGTTTAACATTAGCGCTGTGACTCTGACTAAACCTGTAAACCCAATGACAGGACGTTTAACATTAGCGCTGTGACTCTGACTTAACCTGTAAACCCAATGACAGGACGTTTAACATTAGCGCTGTGACTCTGACTAAACCTGTAAACCCAATGACAGGACGTTTTACATTAGCGCTATGACTCTGACTTAACCTGTAAACCCAACGACAGGACGTTTAACATTAGCGCTGTGACTCTGACTTAACCTGTAAACCCAAAGACAGGACGTTTAACATTAGCGCTGTGACTCTGACTAAACCTGTCAACCCAACGACAGGACGTTTAACATTAGCGCTGTGACTCTGACTAAACCTGTTAACCCAATAACTAGACGTTTAATATTAGCGCTGTGACACTGACTAAACCTGTAAACCCAATAGCAGGACGTTTAACATTAGCGCTATGACTCTGACTAAACCTGTAAACCCAATGACAGGACGTTTAACATTAGCTCTGTGACTCTGACTAAACCTGTAAACCCAATGACAGGACGTTTAACATTAGCTCTGTGACTCTAACCTAACCTATAAACTCAATGGTGTACCCCTCCAGCATATTGGTCTGCAGGTATATGATTGACTGTTAGTATATCTCAGAAATAAGACCAAGATTCAGAGTGGACAGCACTTTTAACAAGATTACATTGTTCTTGTGGAGAATGATCTTGGTAACCTTTCATACTTGAGCCAAGAGTTTCAAGTACAGGAAGAAAGATGAACTTTTACACCTGAACTCATATATATTGTGTTGTTCTTTAAACTTTTAGAGGACGAGTTAGTTTTTCCAGCACGCGTTTCATATCCGCACTCTTTCCATCGACTAATTAAAAAGCGAGCACGATTTTCACAAAAAATAGCTTTCTTTTCCCCAGCTGAAAAAATAAGATTTCCCACAAACCATTTGAATTTTCAATTTGAATTTCCCCCAACAACGGATTATTCGCGACGCCATAAAAAAACTGTGTTAAAAAAGACGATTAAAGTCAACCACAGATTCGCTTATCGAAAAGCAAAGTAAATGCAGATATTTTGTAAATAAATTTCACCCTTAAAGAGTGTGCGTAGGTGCGTGCAGTTAGGCCGAGAGTCGTCTGGATCGGGTTCAATCCATTCTTTATCATGGCAGTAATGAAAGAAAATAGAATGGGGAAAACGGTTTCTGATGATTTTCTTCGCTCCCCCACATTTTCTCATAACAGCACGCACCATTGATTGAATATCGATGGATATCTACGCTTCTATGAACACGAATTTTCTTTTTGAATATTTAAGTTTTTTCGGGAAGTCACCTGTATTTGATAGCTTCGGAAAAAAAACCCAATGCAGGACATTTTGCCCCAACTGATTGTTCCTGAAGGGCACTTATTGGTTTTATTATTATCATGATTGATTGATTTGTGAAGTTTCACAATTGGTTATGTGGCTTTGGTTTTATGGCGGCGGACGATAGTGAAAATGATTATGAACCTAGTCTAGCTTAGAAGGGAGAAAAAGAAACCCGATTGCAGCACCGATCTTCCTCCTGTCGAAGAGGACTGATGGGACCACCGGCTTAACGTCCCTTCCAAAGGACGGTACAACGCGAACAACAGGATTCCTCCACAAATCCATGCTGTCGAGAGGTTGATAAGCGAGGCGAGTGAAGTTGCTGTACTAACTTTCATCCCTCCAACCTCTCTCCCGAACAGAACTGGTCATGTGTATGATAGTCACCCATCCAATACCTGACTCAGCGCAGTGTTGCTTAACTTTCATCCCTCCAACCTCTCTCCCGAACAGAACTGGTCATGTGTATGATGGTCACCCATCAAATACCTGACCCAGCGCAGTGTTGCTTAACTTCCATCCCTCCAACCTCTCTCCCGAACAGAACTGGTCATGTGTATGATGGTCACCCATCCAATACCTGACCCAGCGCAGTGTTGCTTAACTTTCATCCCTCCAACCTCTCTCCCGAACAGAACTGGTCATGTGTATAATGGTCACCCATCCAATACCTGACCTAGCGCAGTGTTGCTTAACTTTCATCCCTCCAACCTCTCTCCCGAACAGAACTGGTCATGTGTATGATGGTCACCCATCCAATACCTGACCCAGCGCAGTGTTGCTTAACTTTCATCCCTCCAAACTCTCTCCCGAATGAACTGAAGAATGAAATTACAAATGGAGGAATATTCACTTTTATTCTGCTTCAAAGTAATACGGTTCTCTCTAAGAAAAAAAAAGCAATGCTTGTAAATACAACCCTTACAAGTGGCGACTTAAAAGGAGCCAACATTCTTATTCTTTTTTTGAAATCATCGAGACACATTCTTAAGAATTTGTGAAATTCTTCGAATCCTCTAGAGCGTCTTACGTTGACGGCATTATTTGCAAGCTTCATTATAATAAATTTCAATGGGAAAGCCGGCTCCACAAATGCCAGGTGCGGTAGCGACAAATAGGTATTGGAAAATCGGAAAAATTGGAAAAATGTCTCCGGCATTGTCTGTCTGGGAAATAAATGCGTTGACAAAATTGGGCTCGGATAGCACGTACGCACTTTTTGTCACCGCACCGGAAATGAACGTGCTTGATAATCTTTTGTCGAAATCACTTGTGTTTTTTGACTTTATAGGTTTTTTTATATATACCTACTTCTACGACAATGCCACATATGCTTGCAAATACTGATTTTCTATCCTCAGAAATATACACTTTTCCCAAAGTTTTTCTCTGTGAAAATCCGAGATTTATTTAAAGCTTCCAATAGTTTCAAATAAAAAAGGATTGCTAGTAAATTTTAACTCAAATATATCACAGAAACTGAATTGAAACAAAAGTTTCTGCGATTCTTTTTTTCTGAGAATAACGGTCTCTGAAATTCTTTCAAAACGAACCAGTGTTTTCGGCCGCTCGAATCGAGAAGCCCAGGAAAATTAAATGCTCATGAATTATTTAATTGAATTGCTTCAGAATGAATCCCATATTTATGATTCGAGGTGGAGAGGTGAGCGTTGAGGAGATATGAAAGTGACCACAAGTTTCTTGCCAAAGTGTGGGATCAAGTCCATATAAATAATTCATTAACTTTTCTTAAAACAGAATTTCATTACATATCTCTAATTCATATCATTTTGAAAAAGGCATTAGTTCTATATTGAAATTTCCGAAAGCTTTTTTCTGTCGTGCTTGTGGTATTAATCAATAATTAGTTAAAGCTATTTTGGTGTGAATTGATGAAAATGATCCCGTGAAAAGGTAAAAAGAAAGGGAACGAACTCCAGGTCATTGTTTTCCTCCAGAATATTGAGAAAGTGAATTCATTTAAAATCTACAATTCCAGGAATGTCAAGAAAATCTAGTGAATGGTGCGCTCCATGCAGATTGGTGGCAAGAAATGGAGATTGCAAAGCTTTAAATGAATTGCAATAGAAAGACTAAGAAAAGTTACTCTTCAGATTGGCAAAGAAAAAATAAAAACCTCTTATCAAAATAGCTTAATGGTTTTAAAAAATTTAATTTATCTATATTTATAATATTTTTCGTTAATCTTCGTCGGTACCAACGCGACGGTTTTGTAGTTTTCTTTGCTGGAAGCATGTTGGCAGACAATTCTGTCAAGAATATTAATTTGTTTCCATCTCCCTTAGCAAAAAAGAGGAATTAGTCGACAAAATGTATGACTTTCCAGTTAAAAAATGACCAGTTTACCCCCATTACAGTGTCGACTTGTGACCCTTGCCAACCACCGCACCAAACTCTACCCCAAACATGTTCCTCGCTACCATCAAAGTTCAAGTAGATTAGCAAAAGGTGAAGTAATAAAATCAATAGCCCATGTCCCAGTAATCACCATTCCCAAAAAAAAAAAACGAGCCATCCACTAAATGAAGACAGACTGACTTTTAACGAAGCGTCCCCCAGAAAAATATCACAACCATGAGCCCCTACCCCCGCGAACCATGACCCCCTACCCCGGCGAACCACGACCCCCTACCCCCGCAAACCATGAGCCCCTACCCCCGCGAACCATGACCCCCTACCCCGGCGAACCACGACCCCCTACCCCCGCAAACCATGAGCCCCTACCCCCGCGAACCATGAGCCCCTACCCCCGCAAACCATGACCCCCTACCCCCGCAAACCATGAGCCCATACCCCCGCAAACCATGACCCCCTACCCCCGCAAACCATGACCCCCTACCCCCGCAAACCATGACCCCCTACCCCCGCGAACCATGACCCCCTACCCCCGCGAACCATGAGCCCCTACCCCCGCGAACCACGACCCCCTACCCCCGCGAACCATGACCCCCTACCCCCGCAAACCATGACCCCCTACCCCCGCGAACCATGACCCCCTACCCCCGCGAACCATGAGCCCCTACCCCCGCGAACCATGACCCCCTACCCCCGCGAACCATGACCCCCTACCCCGGCGAACCACGACCCCCTACCCCCGCAAACCATGAGCCCCTACCCCCGCGAACCATGAGCCCCTACCCCCGCAAACCATGACCCCCTACCCCCGCAAACCATGAGCCCATACCCCCGCAAACCATGACCCCCTACCCCCGCAAACCATGACCCCCTACCCCCGCAAACCATGACCCCCTACCCCCGCGAACCATGACCCCCTACCCCCGCGAACCATGAGCCCCTACCCCCGCGAACCATGACCCCCTACCCCCGCAAACCATGACCCCCTACCCCCGCGAACCATGACCCCCTACCCCCGCGAACCATGAGCCCCTACCCCCGCGAACCACGACCCCCTACCCCCGCAAACCATGACCCCCTACCCCCGCGAACCATGACCCCCTACCCCCGCAAACCATGACCCCCTACCCCCGCGAACCACGACCCCCTACCCCCGCAAACCATGACCCCCTACCCCCGCAAACCACGACCCCCTACCCCCGCAAACCATGACCCCCTACCCCCGCAAACCATGACCCTCCACCACCACTAACCATGACCGACGAGCGCTAGTTTATCAGCGCCATTAATTGGGTCGACCAACCCTTTCGACGTCCTCGTTAGGGGAAATCGAATTAGGGGAGCGCCGGGGTTCGACTCAAAACTCTCCGGGGACTCGAAAAAAAAACAGCAGCCAACGCATTTTCTCAATCGCGTTGTTGGGCCCGCAGGGCCATGGCCAGAGATTTCCTTGCCTTGTTTTTGTTTACTACCCCGCACGCAACACGCATCCTGTTTTAATGCGTTACGCATTTGACATGTACTACCGGGGTGAACAGATGACAGAATCATGATTGATTTGTGTTGTTTAACGACGCACTGTTGTTGACAATGTGTTTTGTGTGACTAGTCTGTTAAAATTGTGAGACGGACGAAGAGGGTGGTGATGGATCTAGCCTAGAAGCGAAGAGAACCAGAGGGACCAGAGCCTTAATAGCCCTTTCGAAGGACGGTACAACGCGAACAACAGGATTCCTTCACAAATCCATGCTGTCGAGAGGTTGATAAGCAAGGCGAGTGAAGTTGCTGTCGAGAGGTTGATAAGCAAGGCGAGTGAAGTTGCTGTCGAAAGGTTGATAAGCAAGGCGAGTGAAGCTGCTGTCGAGAGGTTGATAAGCAAGGCGAGTGAAGTTGCTGTCAAGAGGTTGATAAGCAAGGCGAGTGAAGTTGGTGTCGAGAGGTTGATAAGCAAGGCGAGTGAAGTTGCTGTCTAGAGGTTGATAAGCACAGAGCGAACAGATTTTGTATTATCATTAAATATTAAAGGACACTTCCTCAATTAGAAACGGTAATGAGTATGACGGTCACCAACCAAACACCTGACTCAAACCTTGGAGCCTGATCTAGTTTTTGAGAGATTTTGCACCGCACAAAATATTTTATCAGCTCAAAATTGCTTTGAAATAACACAAAGAGGGGTCAAAAATGTATTTAAATCAATTGACTGTTTAGCTTTGCAAGGGAAGCAACACTTTTAAATTACTAGTGAAAAATTAATCGTTAATTACACTGGACTTCATGTCAGTCCAGTGCCTTGTCTCGCAAGTTTAACGGTGTGTTAACATTTAAACAACCTGTTAATCAAATGACCTGGACATTTTACTATTTAACCTTCTATAAGAAAGCAAAACACACTGAATGTTCAGCTTTTATGAGTTGTTTATGCTTATTTTTGGTCATTTTAAACGGTTGACTCAGCTTTTAGCGTTTTAACGCAATTTTCTCTGCATCATAATGATTATGTTTTTGTTGATAAATGTGGACAGCACGCGCTTTTCCAAGCACTGTGCCGGCTCACGCATACGCACTTAAAACGCGTTCCAAACACACACACACTTGCATATGCACACACATGCGTGAGCTCGGCTGTTTGGTGCCTTGCAGGAATTATTATACGTGAAAGCACTGGAGGACAATGCGGTGTACGTTATAAAAGTAAAAGCCATTAAACCAATGTTGTTTGCAAATAACACGGGCTTTTGGCTTCGTATCTGAGGTTGCGTTTTAACAGCGAAACAGATGTCGTTCCCCAAATTTGTAGGTTATGTGGAATTTAAACACTTGAATTTCACATATCTTTTAAAAGTAACGTATCATTACGGTCGTGATACTGGTGAGTGATTGGGAAAAATGTTGGTATTGATGTTGGTATTAGTGTTTCCAACACGCCAAACCGTTCAGTGGTAACCTATCCTATACCTGACTCAGCGTAGTGTTGCTTAACTTTCATCCCTCCAACCTCTCTCCCGAACAGAACTGGTCATGAGTATGGTGGTCACCCATCCAATACCTGACTCAGCACAGTGTTGCTTAACTTTCATCCCTCCAAACTCTCTCCCGAACAGAACTGGTCATGTGTATGATGGTCACCCATCCAATACCTGACCCAGCACAGTGTTGCTTAACTTTCATCCCTCCAAACTCTCTCCCGAACAGAACTGGTCATGTGTATGATGGTCACCCATCCAATACCTGACCCAGTGCAGTGTTGCTTAACTTTCATCCCTCCAACCTCTCTCCCGAACAGAACTGGTCATGTGTATGATAGTCACCTATCCAATACCTGACTCAGCGCAGTGTTGCTTAACTTTCATCCCTCCAACCTCTCTCCCGAACAGAACTGGTCATGTGTATGATTGTCAACCATCCAATACCTGACCCAGCGCAGTGTTGCTTAACTTTCATCCCTCCAACCTCTCTCCCGAACAGAACTGGTCATGTGTATGATGGTCACCCATCCAATACCTGACCCAGCGCAGTGTTGCTTAACTTTCATCCCTCCAACCTCTCTCCCGAACAGAACTGGTCATGTGTATGATGGTCAGCCATCCAATACCTGACCCAGCACAGTGTTGCTTAACTTTCATCCCTCCAACCTCTCTCCCGAACAGAACTGGTCATGTGTATGATGGTCACCCATCCAATACCCGACTCGGCGCAGTGTTGCTTAACTTTCATCCCTCCAACCTCTCTCCCGAACAGAACTGGTCATGTGTATGATGGTCACCCATCCAATACCCGACTCGGCGCAGTGTTGCTTAACGTCGGTGATCTCACGAGGACCGGTGTTTGGTTCATAACATAGTTTGTCTCATTGAGAAAGGTTTAAATGAAGTTTAATTAAGTTGTCACTGCAAGTTTGGCGTACATATTATAATTACAGTGTACAGAGCTTCGTCACATTATAATAAGTACCAAGCAAGTGTTGATAGACTTGATCTTAGCTCAGCATAGCGAGAATTTCTACACATTCTCTGTTTTATTATGATTGTATATCGCTGTTCCGGCGGTTGCCTGAAGTTGACTTAACAACAGATTTAATTTCAGATCTTGTTCTCTATGTTAACACTACATTTCGGCGCTTGGTTCTCTCTGTGGGTGTTTTTTGTTTGCAACTCCGTTCTAATAAAATGAAACACGAAGAAGTTTAATTCATTAACAAGCTCAAAAAGCATAAAAACATGCGGAAAACGAAATGAAATGGACGATTTTAATTCGTTTGCTGGCTGGAAAATATGTTTATTAAAGAAGAGGTGCTCACTCTCCATTTCATGGTAAAGTTTTAAACTTTTTGATTTTAGAAACTTTTTTTTTATGAAACAACATAAATGCTCTGTTTATGTAATGAAAAAATCAGTAATTCTCAGGCAACAGTTATTTTATACTTTAAATTATTTTTATTTGAATCAAAACATTGTAATTATTCACGATAAAAAAGTATTTTGCCTCATTATTAATGTTTGTTTGTTTGAAATTGAGTTGAATTGGGGAAATGATTGCGTTTCCTCGTTATTTTCCTCAGGAAATTGAGTTATTTCACTCACCCTTATTTCAGGAATGTTAATTAGTAAGTCATGTCAGGTAAACAATATAATTGTGCACATATCTGATGAAAAATAATTGTTCTTGACCTAATTGACGCTTCCATAAGAAACCCTTGGACCAGAAGCTTCTTCAATGACCACAACATGAATTGTGAATTGCAAAAATTAAGTTTTTAAGTCTTTGAAAGTGTCATTTAAGATTTCTTGATTTTTTTTGTTGAACTAATTATGTGCCAGATTACGATCTTAACACAATTTTCTTACCTTGTATTAAAATATGTTAGCTTTTGATGCTTGTATCTCTAATTTTGATAAGTACAGAGAAATATATCACTTAAATCAGCTTAAAGTGGGCTTCGGATATCAGTTAGCTGGCTTCTTCCAATCAAGATCAATCAAGGTAGTGAACATGAAACAAGGCGAGAATTTTACAAGCAAATTAATCGTGAAACTGACTTCTATCTTCTTGTATTAACGCATGAAAACTAAAGCTCCGTTTTAATTAGACCCAAAGAATTCAACATTCATTGCTTGAGAATTATGATTGAAAATAGATTAAAGTCACCTGCATTTCCTTGACTTTATGTCATTTAATTTGCAGGTAAAAGCTTGAGTCGTTGCGTCATGGAGTTTTTAACCAACCAACACGTAGACAGCCAACATCATGATCCCATAATCTGGCAACAGTAACATACAATGCTACTTGTGTCTGTTTTGTACCAACCGTGTACTCCAAACGCATGGAGCTCTAGCGACGACGTGGGTGCAATAACAGGCTAAGTGGCAAAGTTCAATGGGCTTACGGCTTGAAGACTGGGGCTAAAAATGTAGAAAAGCTGTGAAGCTACAATGAAACAGAAAGAGATGGCGCTTTTTATCCGTAAAGCTGATTCAGAATGACGTTATTTTGATCTTTTTATCTCTTTATCTTTTTTGCTGACTTTGTTCAGTGTGTAGGCGATAAAATGAACGACCGAAATGTCATTAAACGCATTTGAGTACATGTTTTTAAGCAATGAGGTTCGAGTACTCATTGCATAATTACACAGGTAATAGTTTCTAGTGTATTTTTTGGTCAACGACCATTTAAACCGCAAATTGTTCATTCAGATGAAATTTAACAAATAAAATATTTATGCCGAGCATTTCAATTTTTTTAGCTGAAGTTCAATAATTTTTCAGGGCAAAATCCAATCACACGCTGTAAAAGTCAGCTGTTTTTGACAGTTGGGAGCTGAACTAAGATTTGAAATAACCGATAGCCAATAGAATTAATTTGCCTTAAAACTGTTAATGATTTTCGAAACTGGTCGACCATTAAACAAGACAAAAATTAACTGGCAACAATAGGATTTAACAGTAAATTGCATTCACTTTTTCTCTGATAAACACACAGCAAATGCTCAAAGTATTTTTTTTCTTGTTTGCCAACTGATTAGGGAATTCTCTCGGATTTCGCCCAACTATAGAGCCAATGTTAAACTGGTTTGCCCGACCGAGTTGCTTCTTTATAGTTAAACTTCCCTTCCAAGTATTGGCTTGGAATAATGACCCCGGACAGAATGGAACGCCCTACACCCTCGTCACTAGAACGGTTCACTCTGGCGAGACATCCGTTCGGCGGCGCATTAACGTTGACAAACGCACGTCTCAGAGCGAGAAAGATACGTGCGGTTACAATTCGAGCTACGGATCTTGGATTCGAATGGAAGAAAAAAAGAAGATTTTCCTCCTTTATCAGGCTTCAGTTCGCGCGTGACGTTCGCGTAGTCTCCTTATAAAATATATGCCGCTGTGAATATGGCTTCCGAGAGGGAAACATTTCCTTTTTTTTTAGGATTTGAAATAAATTTAATGGCTCCCGTGCTACTAGCTTGGGAATTTAGAATTTAATTGAAATATGTGTAACCTTTTATTTATTCTATGAAGCACACTCGTCGGAATATTCTGTGTCAAACAAAAAGATAATTTACTCCTTGGTGGTGGTGCCAAGTTTCGAAGTCAAAATGCATGATTTTATCAAAATTTCTTGCTTGGCGTAATTTACTACTCAGAAATCTTAACCTAGAAATCTTCTTCCAAAACCATGTGTTCCGTGTTCAAATGAGGACTTAAATGTATACAAAATAACAGGCTATTTGAAAACACTTTGGAAGTCAAATAACATAACCTCTTTTAATGTAAAAATTCCTTATGTTGTTTATTCTTCAAGTATAGGTACTCAAAATCTGTTTCATATCCTAAACCAACATATCTATAACGCCATACTTCCAAATACCTTAAGTAGAAAAATTCTGCAAAGTATCGCATTATCCGCAGTAGGTACTTTTACATTGCAAAGATAGCACTCAATGCAAGTTCCACAGAGAAAGAAACCGTCGCCCTATGTGTACTCATACCATAGCCAGGCAAGGGTAACGTCTCTTCTCCCACAGAGCGCCTACATGGCGCAAGACTTGGCCAGGGGATGAAAGGATTGCCAACGATGTCAATTTGTGACGGGGTTTCAACTTTTCCACGGCAAAGAATTTCCTCCGTTTTTCCACTCGAGTAGGTTCGACGTGTCACAGTCGCATGCTCTCTCTTCTCTCTTCTCTCTTCTCTCTTCTCTCTTCTCTCTTCTCTCTTCTCTTTCGGGCGACGCTTGTCGCAAATCAGGCGACAGTCGTGACTTTGAGCTTGGAAAGTGCGTGGGAAAAGTAACGACTTAAAGCCGCATCTTGCGTGAACGAGTTGCGTGTGACAGGCGTTGATATGCAGCTAAGTTAACGAGAGGTTAAATAATAAACAGTTTGTTAGCAATTAATATTAATAAAAGCGTTTGATTGGCTGTTGCCTCGGTGACGAGTTAAGCAGTGGTTGAGAAACTTGACAGAGAACACTTGATTTTTGTACTGCGTTGAAAAAATAATCGAACAATATCAAGAGATTGTTTCTTTTATAGCATCTTGTCGAAGAAGTTAGAAAGTAAAAATATTATTACAATGTTTCCCGAAATAATAGCTTTCTTCCGTCAAAAAAAAATACATATCAGTTCCTTCGAATCTGTTCATTAACAAATTTACAAGAGTACAAAGTGCACAGAGTGGAGGAGCCGAGTCTGCTCTGCGGGTTGCGTTCAGGGGCACGAGGTGGAGGAGCCGAGTCTGATCTGCGGGTTGCGTGTAGGAAATGAAAATAATTTGATTAAGATTCGATTTTTTTTTGTTCCTGTTAAGGTTGCTTGTATTTGAAGCAAAGAATAGCGATGTGTTCATATTTTGAGGCTAAAGATTTACATTTTTTGGCTGTGAAAAAATAAATTATAAAATAATAATACTTTAAAGAGAAACCAAAAAATATTCAACCGTAATTTATCATAAAAAGAAAAAAAATTTGGTTCTGCGTTGCTTTATTCGATGGACTTTGTATTGACTGACAGCCTGGCAGAACTGACCGGTCTTAACTCATCCGAAACGAGGCTGGGAAACTGGAGTTGGAAAAAACGCATCCCTATTTTGCAGCCCCGAAGCTTGACTGCGGACCCCGGCGCGTTTCTTCTTGGCTAAATGCCGCTTTCATCGAACATAAAGTTTTGCTGGGGCGGGAAAAAATGGGCCTCGCGGGATTAATGGCTTCGAGGTAGAATAGTCTTGAGATGGGATTTAAAAAAGTCTCCGAATTAAGTTAGTGTTAAAGTTGTCCTAGACGAGTCATGTGACTTAACAAACATTTTCCTATGGAGATTAAGTTCGGCGCTGTGATCACATTTTCTTTGCGTTTAAGCGAAGTTTAAGTCATTTTTATGTCGGTGGAAAAAGAGTGTTTTAATTTAGAATGAATATAAATTATAGAAAGGTTGACTAAATTTCAAGTTTAAATAATTCTCGGTTAAGTTTAGATAAATTACCTATAATTCTATTTATCATGGTATATGTGTTTTTTTTTTCATAAAATGATGCCGTTTTTTACCTCATTTCCTATCAATTTAGCCTAAATCTTATATCAATCCGATGGTGATGGAAAGTAATTTAAAATAAAGTGATTGGACAGACTCCCAATAATGAAACGTGTAAGTCTGATTTAAAGAGGTAAAGAAATCAGTATGGTCACCAATCCCATCCCACAACAACAACAATACCTCTAAAAAATATGAAACAAACCGATGAGGTTTTCTCCAAGAAAGACAATATCAATGTCACCGTCTCCATTGCACCTAAATCTTTATTCATATGATACTTGGATGTCTTTCAGGAGGAAGCCGAGCACATTTTTGCACCCACTTTCATGATCCCCTATTTCACCTGGCTTTCATTTCCAAGTGACTTCCGAAAGTCAACATCATTTTTATATTCGGCCGGGGTTTTTTTTTGGGGGGGGGGGATCGCTTCGAGCCCCGAAAGCCGCGAGATCCACCGCGCGAAATGCTCCCTCGAGGAGGCTTAGCCATGCAAACAAAAAGAATCCACGGCAAATAGATTCATCCTGCTCGTCTTGTTTCTCTGCTGTATATACCTAAGAAGTATACAATCTGACTCCGAAAGCTTTCAGATTTTCAACTGTCGACTTTGTGTTTTGAATCTACAGGCGGTAAAATTGATGTTCTGACGATCAAAGAGTCTCTGAACGTAATTATGGATGTAATTTATCTTTTAAACATAATCTTACAATTTTTTCAGCTGTTTCATAAAATCAAAGTTGAAAAAAATGCCATAGCAACTTCAGTCAGAAATAAGATGTTTCTGACAAAAACTATTTCAACTGAGTTTTGAATGCTAAGTTAAGGACAACTAAATTTCTTAACGTTTCGTAACTTGTACCTGTTACTTTATCAAGGGTTAGATGATTTAGTTGTCCTTTAAGCATTCAAAACCCATATCAAATAGTTTTTGTTAAAACTAGTGCTAAGGATAATTCAAGTAGACATGAGTCTAGAAACCAGCAAAAATATGTTTCTGATTTGGTAAATCTACTATTCTAGTGGCAGTTAAATTTTTTACGATTAATTTTATTATTTTGTGATATTATTTTTTATTAAAATCTTTAAAACTATTTCCTAGATGTAAATCGAGTCTAGTTTCCATTGAGTAAAAAGCTGCATCAAGTTAATTCCATCAAGATGAGTTGTAAGAAACTCATCCAGGCTAAAAAATTGTTTCCCTGTAAGGAATATTGCAGGCCTATTTTTGAAGTCAGACAAATCTGTGGCGTCGGTAATTTCTACTGATAGCTTTATGTCAATTTACCTGCCCTCGTTGAGGTTGAAGAATAATGCAAAACAAATTGTACATTGACTTGATAAATGAGGCAGCTATCGATAGCAATCAAGTAATTACTTCCAGATATAGTTTAAAAAGCCGGACAAAGTGAAAGAAAAGATGCATTACTCGCAATCGTCTTAAGAGATATTATCTTTGAAAATGGCTCACCCTTCGCGTGTTGCGAACCGAAAAACCACTTTATCACTATCATCCTTTTCAAGAAATTAAGCTGAAGCAAACTCTATTCTTGCAGAAACTGGAAAGCTCATAATACCTTACTTTATCTCTCTTTGCTTCTCTTGTACTATATATATATATCACTGGCCAAAAAATAATTAAAAACACAAAACACAGAAAAGGATTCCAGAGTTTTTTTTTTTTTACAAAAAGTACTACGATATATCTCATTCGTATTGAACTACTAGTAATATAACATAAAAAAAATTGGCGGTCCATCTTTTTCTTTTTGCAGTGCGATGGTATTGCTTATGGGTTTCCAGTTTTCAGTTCCTTGGAAGATGAGTTTGTAGCATGTATTGATATTAACGGTACTTCTGGTGCTATGCTTGAAGTGTAATCTAGGAGATCTAAGTACCGTGCAAAGTGCTTCATCATATTTTAAGTGCTTGCTAAGTACGGAGTCATACGTGGCACTGAACCGCACCGTGCAAAGATACCTCGAGAGAAGATTTCCAATATCGAGATCGTGGGTTTAGCTGATTCCAGACGAGCGAGGCATGCCGCGCTTTTCTAAAGTGAAATACAGGAACGGGGGTAAAAGACGGAAGTTAAATATTTTCAATACTGGAAACATTTTCCTGACAGTTGGGATAAGAGTTTCAAACGTTTTTTTCTGGAATTATTTTTTCGAGCTTTGTGTATCAATTTCAAATGCTGTTGTGAGTTTTAAAAGTATACTCAAATGTTCTTTCCGTAAGCCTGATTACAATTGAGTGAAGTTACGTTCTATTTGGGACTTTTTTTTCAGAACGAATTAGGAACGCTGAACACGGAAAACTGTATCAATTCCAATTATAGGGATTTTATCTTTATTTTCCACTAAAAAAAATAACCTAATAACGCAGATTATTGAATTTCCTATAAACTCGAATTTATTTTAAAAAGTATCTCGTTAAGCCAAGCCACACGTGTATTTTTCGGTATAAAAGTTGTCTCCTCAGCTCATCTTTCTTTAAAATCATTCATTACGTTCATAACACTTGCTTCTGCTGTTTATTCAATAAATAGTAATAATAATAATAAATCAGAAAAAACTATACTTTTCTAAGAATACAGAGAAAGATTCTATAATATCCTAACGACATCTATTTTTTTTGGAAAGTTTCTCACATAAAACTTCAAAATCCACACATTGTCTTGCGTCCCATTAAAATTAAATTAACCGCAGGTAAAACGCATAAATTAAATAATCTTAATTTCCATTCACCGATCCTGCTTTATTGAAAATCCTCTCTCCTGCTCCAAGTCTTGCCTCTGTTCAGGATTAAGATCTTCCCTCCTTGAGCACGCACGCGCCTTTAAGCGTGCAACGACCCAAATTAATTACAAATCGTTAAACGCGTTTTAATAATTACTAACAACCAAGCCAATCACGTGACCACCCTATGATTACGATCACTCAAAGATTCATTTTTACTTTGCTAGCATTTTACATTATGATTGTTTTTAGACTCATGTCTTCTTTATCTAAACTTATCACTAGTTTTAACAAAAACTATTTCAATTGGGTTTTCAATGCTAAGTAAAGAACAACTAAATTTCCCGACGTTTCGTAACTTGTACCTGTTAAACCTTCAAGGGTTAAAGCAGTCCTGACAATTTTCCAATAACAAAAATAACCACATAAAATTATGAAAATTAGTTCAAGCTTCCTAAATGCATCGAAATAAAATAATCAGGGTCAATAACTAAAAAACTAACGTATTTTATATTTTCTGAAATAAAATCTCAAACAAATTGGCGTTTTTTTATCAACTAATCAATTATGTGTACAGCATTTTCCATTTTCCTTTTCACCATTTTTCCAACTCTCTAGCCTCTGTTGGCACTAAAATCAGTCACGTACCTGTACCTACAGCCAGTGGTATTAACATAATATTTCTGTCTACCAAACAGCGTATATAAAAACGGTCCAGCTATTGGAGTTAAAATTAACGCGAGACATTGCAAGATAATTGCACAAAATGTTGACGACTTTGCTCGGATATCTGTGATAAAGCGACTGCAGTTGGTTGCATCGACTGCATCTAAGTGACGTCCAAGTTCATCCAATTTAACGTCGTGTCAGATACAATCCAGATGTTCGAGGCGCTCGAGAGTCGCGAGCAAAAAAACACGACGCCGTGCTCGACGCCGGTTTCTGAGACAACGACGTCGTCAAGACTGTCGTTCGAAGGAAATCGGAGAGAATTCAGTGGTGATAGTTATCTATGGGTCGTATTTAAGAAGAAATCCCGACAATGTGTATCGGAATTTCCAGTTATTTCCAGTACTGTGAGTTAGCGTGATTTTATTTTAGTTTCATGTTCTTATTTTAGCTCACAATTTTAGCAATATAGCTTCAGCAAAATTGGCTTTAAGAGAAATTGAACACACATAGGAACCTGCAGGTGGGGGTGACCCTATTCTGTATCAACATTTATTCTGATTCTTCGGACACCCTGAAGTGTATATTTTAATTTTACCAGGATTCGGGCTTATTTCACATATCATTAGCCAAGAAAGAGGTAAAAAGGAAGCTTTTGGATCTTTGGGGATAATTTATGCTATACTATCTATTGGATTATTAGGATGTGTAGTCTGAGCGTATTAGTTTGAGCTTTTTTTCTGGGATTTCTACACCTGCTTTTCGACTGCTTTTAGCTCTTTGCCTTGCAAATAGGAACATTTCAGGATTCTTTTAAACAGACTGCCAGCGAGTTTTCAAGCTGTCTCTTATTAGTCAATTTGATTGTAATTCAAATCTGATAGCAGCTCATAATGGAAATACGCTATTTAACTATCCATAACTTGATGATATTTGTGCGAGTCTTCTATTGTTTCTTGCACAGAAACTACAAAAATAAAGCTTAATTCTCTTTAACCTCATCACTGGTTTTTGAGTAACATTTGCACGATGGCTGGCATAACAGACCTCCTGTTGCACGAAACGATTCTATTTAAATTAAACGTCAAACTCATGACTATTTCAGAGTTGATTATGAGAAGCCAGGTTTTAAGATTTTTAATAACAGCAAATATAGTTCGTTTAGCCAAGACGAGAATGTCTTAATATTGTTTTCTAGCACGATAGACGAAGAATAAAGATAATCTTGTCTATTAACTTAACAATTTACTTTTGCAGAGACCATGTCACAAACTGAAGCAAGCTCGTTGACTTGCGGTGATACAGTTTTCAATTAAATTATTCTTATTGAACGGCTTGACATGGCGTCCATCAACTTCATCATGCTGCCACAACACAATAGAACATTAAATAAACTAGGAAATCATAATTTATTCCATCATCGTTCTCTAATTATTCAAACAATCCGCAGCAGCTGCATCAACTGCACTTGCATTATACACTGATCTGTTTCATTCCTACTTGAATACAGAATTCAAATATCAAATCCATCTTAAATTATTCAAACCTGAATTCTGTGACACAAATACAGAAACGCACGCTGCTTTGCTTGTGTGAATTTACATCAATTACATCACGAATCCATTTTAAGACTCTTAGTTTGTCTGAAATGCCGCACACTAGCGAATGTTGCTTTGGTGAATAGACTGGGGCACGCCTTGTTTTGCTGGGATACGTTATCGTCATTGGTGGAGCTAGTAAAGCAGACAATAACAAGAAAATAACACTTTGAACAAATTCTGAGAGACTGGATTAGCATAGGAATGACTATCTCGGCTGGATGCTACGTCGGGATACGAACTGGGAGCGCCAAGGAAGTGTGTGATAATATAGACTAGCGTAATGTTGATGTAAATCTTCACGGAGAGATACTTTGGATGGAGGAGTTGATGAAGTTGAAATGGAATCGGTTGTTGATTTATTTAGGAACCAAAATTGTGTTTTTTTTCTTCTAGTTATATTAGGTCTTGTATTACAATTTTCTTAACTTTAAGACAAAGTAAGAGTTCAATAAATTGCCATAGTAACAACCAATCATATGCAGTGAAAGTCAGCTGTTTATAAGAGTTAATCGCTTAACTCGTCTAATACCGTCTTTAGCTAAGTTCTAGCAAAGCGTATCTTTGTAAATCTTCTTCATATAACTTTCTTATTTCGCTGATTCCTCTGGTTTCTTTGTGATCTTACTATATTTAAACGTTTCAGAAAAAAGAAGACCTATTGGGTCCTACTTAACCTACTAGACTTTCGTTGCCCTATCTTGACCTACCTTGATCAACCAGTGCAAGTTTAGATAGAAAGGCGAGAGGGGTTTTTGGGGGGAAGTTTTAGAGGAAAGTTATCTTTTAGTGTAATTAGAATGATTATAAAACAAATAACAATAAATCTAACATCTGTTACAATTTGTTATGTAGGGGATTCTTCAAGATTAGTCAATGTAGCAAATTATCAGAAAGCATCTCTAAAATAACTTCATTCTCAATTTTATCCTTCATTTGTATTCTTAAATATATTGCTAAACTTATTCTAAAATATTCTTTTATAAACCATAAACATAAAACAAATTTGAAATTCAAATCAATAAATTTACCATTTAAAAATGTGCATAATCATTTCTTTGAAGTTTTGAAAGCCATTGGTATGTAAATATTGTGGTTTTTCGGTCTTAAACCGAGAAACTTTTTTGGTTTTAGTCTTAAAAATTACTTCAAGCATGTAAAGGATTTAAAAAGACTAAAAACCCATCGCAAACCAACATGAACCCAAAAACACAAAATTAAAAGTGCATTATGTTGATTCTATATTGGCCAGCAAACAAGAAGAAGTGGAAATATTTATTTGCCCAATACATTTGTTGATGTCGATGCATTCAACTAGAAATGTTTCATTGGCCCAAGATATTTTGAAGCTGTTCGTTTCCTGCTTACAGAGTTTGCTTAAAATATAAATGGATCGCAGCGCTAAGTAAGATTTACTATTTTAAGGAACGGTTGGTTCCTCGGTTGGTGTTTTGCTCGCCTTGCATTGCCCCACGATTTATTACGAGTCTGCATGCTTTGGTCCTCGTGCTTCGCTTCTACGCGGCCGACCGGCGGAATATTGTGTACATTTATTTTATTTCCATTAAATTTTGCACGCGATTTGTTAAATGTAATAATTCATCTGTGATAGCCGAGATAAAATATTAGTCGGAATTAAATCATTTTTATTTCTTTGGACAGAAATGTAAAATGGCTTTTTTCTAGAGGGTGGCGACAATTCCTAATTGCTTGGAATAAAAAAGAAATATGAGAAAGAGTTTTTCTCATTTATTTTTAAAATCAAAT
The DNA here is from genome assembly GCA_947568835.1 of Protonemura montana. Lineage (NCBI taxonomy): Eukaryota > Metazoa > Arthropoda > Insecta > Plecoptera > Nemouridae > Protonemura > Protonemura montana. Next base: position 1,432,420 of record OX387609.1, read on the forward strand.
ATATTTTTTAATAAATTCCTTATCAGAATAAGTTGTGCCATTAATATTGCGACTGAAATTTAATGTCATAAAAGTAATATAATAAGCTTGGTCGAAAATCTGAAAAATTTTTGGGCCAGTGACCAAAACAAAAAATCGTTATAAACAATAAATTTCTTGAAATGTTTCTTTTTGGTGTAGATATCTAATCAGGGCGAGGTTTTCTAGTATGTCTGCTTTTACCTTATGAGCCAGCAGAGGCAAGCAGATCGGTTTTACTAAAGTGTCATTTGTATTACAACCCTTCTGTATTTCAAGTAACAGCTGTCCAGTCACGTGGTGCCCATATTTAGGACATGCATTTTGCAATTTCATTCCAAAAAAAAAAAAAAAAAAAAGTTTAAACATGGCCAAAAACAAAATTAAATACACGTGGAGGAGCCGGGTTTGTTCTGCGGGTTGCGTTTATGAGCAAGTCATGTTTTCATTTAAATTTTGTCATTAAATTTATTTAAATTGTAGAATTATTTTTGATTATAATTGTTTTTCCACTCAAAGCATGATGGGGTTTGTGGGTCACCTTGTTCAACATCAAGTAAACGTATTGCAACGTAAAGTAATTGACTGACGTGGTTTTCAATGTTTGCTTGGATAATGTATGTCAGTCAGTCAGCCAATTGAACTGTTCCTCGTGAGCTCCCCGTTTAATGGCATTCAAATATTTGATCTCACTTCTTTAACTAGAAAACTAAGCAATTGCATGAAATTCTGCTCAATGGACATACAATTTTTAATAAAAGTTTACTAAAAGTTAAAAACTTGTCTTTTTTTAGAATAAAAATGTGAACTTACAAACTGATGAATAGTTGAAAGGGTAAAAAGATGAAAATATGATTGTGGATTTGAATCTAGAAGCATTTTAACTGCAGTCCAAGTAGTTTTTGGTACTTTTCTTCATGAATATCAAGTCAGTTCAGCTTTGACCTTTGGTTAAATCAAATAAAGACTGGTACATGGTAAGAAACTTAAAAAAAATTGGAATATTATTCTTGGAAATCCAAACCTATTTCATACAACCACAAAAATAATTAATTTAATTTACAATCTGTTGCTCAGGTCAGAGACGTGAACCTTAAAAAACATCTTGTAAACTACAGCGTGATAATGTCATTATATAAAAAAGTGGCTTAATTTGAAAAAAAAAAAAAAGTTAATCTCTGTAAAAAACTGTTAAAAAAACGGTCGGGTCTACGTACGCATCTCAACTTCTAGCATAAATACCCCTCGTTTATGTTGCGTACCATTGGCCTCGTATTTAACGGCACCGTTAAAGTCGGCGTTAGAGCGCACAACGTTAACCGGGATGAAAACATAGCCCGAATCATTCAGAGGGAATTGAAACTCCCCGAGTCTGGAGCGATTACTACCGTCGATTGATTTTTATTTCATTGCATCGCATGTTTTATTCTTACAGGTTGCCATCTCACAGTTTTAAGAACCTAAAAAACATAACCTAAGAAAAATAAATGTGATACTCAATGTGTTTGTATGTAGCTGTTCAAGAAATAGGAAACTATGTAGAAAAAAAACTCTGTCTTTTTTTTTGTAAAATAACATGTTAAAATATTCTGAATTTTATCTCTAAGTTTGAAGCCGTTGGCTAGAAATGCTCATAAAAAGCGCATAATTTTTTATGATGCGACAGTTGCGACGTAGCATGATCTTTTTCTAGTTTTTCCAAATGATAACAGAAGCATTACACATTCAGATGGAGTTATAAACATTTACCATTTCCTATCATTTCCCATTGTGAGCTTTCTTAGCATTGGCTTTTTAAATGATTTCTGCCCCCGTTAGCAACCTTTGTTTGGCACAAAAATACAGAAAAAATTTATGCAGTTTTAATATACCAGTAGATAAAAAAGTATAGAGGCTAAGATATTTAAATAAGTATCGTCGTTTTTTAAACTCTTCATAAAGTACCGTTGTCACTGACTTCAAGCTATAAAAGTTCAAACGAACAATCTTGTGCCCAAATATTATTTTGAAAGTGTCCGAATTAAATTGTTAACAAAGTAAAGATAACTTGGGGTTAGGCTATGATATACCCGTGGTAACACAAGATAGCAGAATTGAGAAGCTCTGTCAGGCGATCTCAGCATCTCCATGGCTACCAAACGTTGAATCTACCATTGAACCACCTATGCTAGACCATGATATACCCGTGGTAACATAAGATAGCAGAATTGAGAAGCTCTGTTAGGCGATCTCAGCATCTCCATGGCTACCAAACATTAAAACTACCATTGAACCTCCTATGCTAGGCCATGATATACCCGTGGTAACATAAGATAGCAGAATTGAGAAGCTCTGTTAGGCGATCTCAGCATCTCCATGGCTACCAAACGTTGAATCTACCATTGAACCTCCTATGCTAGGCCATGATATACCCGTGGTAACATAAGATAGCAGAATTGAGAAGCTCTGTTAGGCGATCTCAGCATCTCCATGGCTACCAAACGTTGAATCTACCATTGAACCTCCTATGCTAGGCCATGATATACCCGTGGTAACATAAGATAGCAGAATTGAGAAGCTCTGTCAGGTGATCTCAGCATCTCCATGGCTACCAAACGTTGAATCTACCATTGAACCTCCTATGATTGACCATGATATACCCGAGGTAACATAAGATAGCAGAATTGAGAAGCTCTGTCAGGTGATCTCAGCATCTCCATGGCTACCAAACGTTGAATCTACCATTGAACCTCCTATGCTAGGTCATGATATACCCGTGGTAACATAAGATAGCAGAATTGAGAAGCTCTGTCAGGCGATCTCAGCATCTCCATGGCTACCAAACGTTGAATCTACCATTGAACCTCCTATGCTAGGCCATGATATACCCGTGGTAACATAAGATAGCAGAATTGAGAAGCTCTGTCAGGCGATCTCAGCATCTCCATGGCTACCAAACGTTGAATCTACCATTGAACCTCCTATGCTAGGCCATGATATACCCGTGGTAACATAAGATAGCAGAATTGAGAAGCTCTGTCAGGTGATCTCAGCATCTCCATGGCTACCAAACGTTGAATCTACCATTGAACCTCTTATGCTAGGCCATGATATACCCGTGGTAACATAAGATAGCAGAATTGAGAAGCTCTGTCAGGCGACCTCAGCATCTCCACGGCTATCAAACGTTGAATCTTCCATTCATTTTCGTATGCTTCATTTTTATCAAAGTAGGCAACAAAAACTACTTTCTTAGACAAATTGTAATATTACTGTTTGAGTTTCAGCTTATTTAAGTCCCTGAGACCAAAAACAAAGTAGCATCGCTTAAAATCAGACTCAAACACCTTTCGTGAGACTCCTGTGCCAATCTTTTTTTATCTCTTGCTTATAGAAAATAAATAACAAATATAAAAAAATACCTAAAAAATAATCCACATTTCTTGCCACAAATTCACATGATTCAGCAGAACATATTCATACGGATTATTTCCTTATTCGGTGTTCACATTCACGTGATACAAACTGTTTTATTTGCTTAAAAAAGAAACGGAATAGAAAATCGGAAAAGCCGCGAAGAATTTCCGAAGTTGAGCCGAGTGGTTGAGTTTGAAAAGTAGCATCGCATACGAAGCCCACGTAGCGCTAAAAGCCTTGGTCAATAGACTCGCTCGGTTGATATTTCGTATTCTTGAGATGTTTTATTTCACGTTGTGGCTTTGCGGTTGGTACGCTTGGCTTTCGATGGAAACAGGCACAACGGCCAAGCGAAGGAAGCTGCCCGTAGAGAAGCACCGTGAGCTTGTTGGATAAAAACATACGGCTGCTCTATTCTTCTTGACTCGCACTATATGGAAATATGACCTTTCTGACTTGTTCTCTTCTATCTTGGGCTCGACTTCGCGTGTCTGCCTGAATGCACAAAGAAAATCCGACCAACTTGTTCGAAATTGTAGAAAATTTTCGTAAAGAAAAAATTTGAAACATGTTATTTGGTATTGCGTGTGCACTACTTGGAAATATTGTTGGAAATTATAAGCCAGACAGTACAGTACAGTACAGTACAGTACAGTACAGTACAGTACAGTACAGTACAGTACAGTACAGTACAGTACAGTACAGTACAGTACAGTACAGTACAGTACAGTACAGTACAGTACAGTACAGTACAGTACAGTACTTAAGACGGGAAAAACTAAAAAAAACTTATACAATTGTGGAAATTGCTAGTTCTTTGTAGGGCATGGCTAAATTTAGAAAAGCTTTAAACTCGATTTTACTAGAAGTGAACAATCTTTTGTCTTAAATCGTTTGATTTTGCCGCTTAATTTTGTAATGAAGAAGCTGTTTCTCGACAATAAAACAAGGCTGTTGTCCTCCGAGCTCGTTTCATTTGAAATTCGGTCGCAGCAAGCGCTTGACGAGTAGAGCTTAGTTTTTATAATATAATTACATTTTTGTAAAGCACATTATTGTGACATTATAAAATTCCACGACGAAAATTTGCAATTCAAATTGAAACTCAGCTGCATGGGAATATTTTCAGGGCGCTTGAACTCAGAAAATGAAGCCATATCAAACATTTCCTCGTGCATGGTTCCGGTATAGGAATAGCTACTACCATTGAATTTATATGTAGAGTCAGAAGCCCAGCTTTGACGTTGAACTTTCTGCTAAACAAACGAGCTGGCTGAATTTGGTAACGGTAGCTGCCACCAGATGGCGCTTGCTGCTGTAACTTTAAAAAACCTAGACAAATATATAATACTGACTTAATATGTCTTATCATGTACATACATTTTTAAGGTTAGCATTTATAAATATTAATTAAACGTAATTCAGTTTCAAATGCAAATAATCTGTCAGAAATAACGAAAGAAAACTACGGTGACTCCACCTAGCAGCAGCCCCCAGTTCTGTTGGTAATCCAACATTAACGCTGGTCTTCTGACTTGACCAATAAACTCAATGATTCAACTCTCTATGAGGAGAAAATGCACCGTGCACTTTATTCACGCGAGTGCATTTGTCCAGAAACCAGTACAAGCAATTACCAACAGAGCCAGACAAAATAGTAAAAGTACCAACACCAGCATAATAATCCCAGAACATTGGCAAACTGCCAACCTAGCAATAAATTGGGAATAGAAGCTGAATAAGACATAAATTATTTTCTTTCTGAACAAAAAAGGAAGTGAAGAACACAAGAGGAAGAAACAAACTCTCTGGCTTTTCACAATGCAACGATTGCTGGGACTTGCATTCTTTGCAATGTTCATTCTAGAAGATAATATATATTTTAAGCAGAGAAACGTCAAAACTGGATGTTACTATTTAATGTGTCGGCCATTTGCTAAACGTTGTGCATTCTTTTCAGGGAAACAAACGACAGGCGCCTGCTTTCCAAGCCAGGATTGATTGAGTTTCAAGGAGCAAGACAATGGTTTGGACAGCCTTTGGTAAGCAAGCATGACTTGGGATATAAACTTGAGTCTGACTGGAATTATTCTAAGCATAGTTTGATAGCAGTGTTAGTTTTATTGAACAATTAGCAATACTTTGCAGTTTTAAGCAGTGTTTATCACAAGGTAACTTTTATAGCAGGTTTATATTAAAGCTTTTTTATTATTAAGAAACCTCACAAAAATGGATGCCCAATCTTATCTTCTCCAACCTTATCAATATATCTTTGTACGGACAGATTATCTAATATCCGACTTCACTTTTTGCAAGAGTGGTTACTCATATTTTGGTAAAATGAAATACAATTGGATTAAACTGAATTTAAGAGTTGGGTCAGTGCTTAAAAATCAATTGCCTTCACTCGAGTATTTCAGGTGTTTCTGGTAAAATATCTAGATACCCGAACGTCCTTGTATTTATCAAACATGTGCCTTTTAATATACGACCCATTCAAATTGATTCCAAACAAATTAAATAAAAACTAAAATAACTGAACTTTACCTTTTTATAGCGTCAAAACCTTTTAGGAATGGTTATAAATGGCTTTTTAAGCCAGAGAAAAAATATACTTTAACTTTTTGAGATCACTAATATTTATAAATATCGTACAAATAACACAATTTAATGCAAATTAACTTTTGATTAAAGACATATTCTAATTTCTTGAAGTTTCATCATTTATAACACTTATTTATCAATGAAATCATGAAAACATGTAGCACACAATTAACCCGCTAAAAAGTACCACGACAAAACCTCATTCACCACGATTACGAAACTAAACTTTGACAGACAAAACTCACAAGAAAGAAATCATCAAAAAAAAACCACTCAAATCATTTCAGTGCAATTTTCTCATCGGTAATTCCATCAAGCAATTAGATTTGCATCCCGTTATTTTGCTCGCTTCTCAAGCACGCGAACTCTGTTTGCGTTGGAAGCTTCTAGCGGACCTCCGAGTCGTCTTCGAATTCCTCCAAATCAATACCTGGCCCATCAGAACATTTTCCCCAGGAAGAAATGCGATCCCCGTCTCCATGGGACGACGATGACGCCGCGACGAAAGAATTGGAAATAGAGAAACCGTTAACTCAATGAAAAGAAGACGCATGAAATATTTTACAGATGAGAAAATCAGAATTAAACGAAATGACAGGCAGATTTTTTTTTCGGCGCGTGAAAATAGAAAAGAGTAAATTATAAAATGCTCGTGGAAGTTCGCTGCGGTTTTTGAAAAGTGATCATGACGAAGGTTGCGGACACATCCGTCAGAGTGGTTTGTGGCGCTGTGGTCGACGTTTTTTTCTGTTAGAATCTCTGATGGCGGCTAGAATTTGCATTCTTGGTCGCCCACGAAGGATAGGGTGTGAGTCACAGACGCTTTAATTTGCTTTTAATGAAAGCGAAACGTTTTTTTTTGTAACGTGTTAGTTTTTGGACACTTTTTTTCTTGGTTTCTAGCGCTGGACTGTGAAGTTTTGATGACATTTTCAACCGATTTTAGATTCGCGCCGCCATTTTGTTGCAATCTTTGTTTGCTAAGCAACACAATAACAAACTAACTAATTAAAATAAACTCAAGGCTGGTTTAGTTATAATTTTTAAGGGTTAATTTTTCGGTAATTGGTCGAATACCTTTTCAATTCGCGTTTTACATCCTACTTCCAAATATTGTAAAGCGTATTTTATCTTTAGGAAACATTTTTCAAACACACTCTTTTCAAATAAGTATAGCCGGTGGCAAAGTGAAGCCGGGCATATCGATTTTCCATCTCGTCTTGCTGGTAAATTGTGAATCAAAAGCAATTTCTTAGCGTGTCATGTAAAGAAATCAAAGAATACAAGTTAAACAATAAATATACATCCCGACAGCAGGGCGAAAGTCAAAGTTTGCAACTCAAACCTGCGGGACAGAAGCGAGGCCAGAAGATAATAGCGTTCGGTTTTGTGCTCGAGAATGAGAGGAAAACGAAAACAACAAGATATAAAAGAACGAAAGTATAATGGAGAGAAAAGAAAGTGAAAATAGGTTTTTTTTTTCTGTCGCTTTTTGACTCTGTGTGATCCATCATTACGATTCTTCGGTAACGATATCTGGCTTGTGACTCGCGCTATTGTTTCGGGATGAGACAGGTGGGACTGGAGATAAAGGGAACTTGTATTACCGATATTTTCCTTCAAACTTGGACAGCTACAGCGATAAATATTTAGTACAATATGTAATTATTTCCTATCTTGCAACGCAAAGAATTGCACACCGAGTTTTTAAGCGATTTTATTTGACTTTACATCAAAATTCGTCTCAAGTCATAACGAAACTATCATTCTATTTTCATAGCTAAATCTTGTTGCCTAAAACTAGGCAAACAGCAAGTTTTTAAAGCCACTTGAATCGATCAAATGCCCAAAATTGTCAAATCTTTCTCATCCTAGACAATGACGTCACGCTCGCAGCAAAACGTCGTTAAACCGATGATGCGTTGTCCAGTAATATTGTCGTTAAACTTAACTGAAACGCATTGAAAAAAGTCACATCGTGTAGTTTTTGTTCCTCGTTGTTTGTCATGATCAACCCAACTTTAAAAAATCTTTTTAAGCGTTTTTCAAAGCTTCCCGAACGTTTACACGACTTAATCAACGTTTTTACAACGTCATTATTTGGTTTGGTTCATGTTGTGGTTCAGAGCCGTGAGTGAATGTTGTGGTAAGTTACGGACTTGCTTTGGTGAGATTCACTTGTGGTCCTAACAAGTCTTCAGGTAGTAAAGTACTTTTTAAAAGTAACTTTTTAGGTCGTTTTTAGGACCGCAAGTCAATCCCACCAGAGCAAGTCCGTTACTTACCAAAACATTGTAATTATTTATTGAATTAATGACTTTTTCAGTGTTTTTCAAACGTTTGCAAGGCTCTCTTAACTTTAGGCATGCATTCATGAAAGAATCTCCTAACTTTTGAAGGACATTTACTGCTTGGTTAGGTTCACAGTCCCAGTTACTACCAATTGTCTTAACCAATGAACACTCGACTGCGTTTTGTTTCGCTTCACTCGCGAGTCTTCTCGCGACATTTTCTCGGCCACCACGCGTGACAGTAAAACAACCGACGAGACAAAAACAAAATCAGTTAAACTCGACAAAAAGAAGCGAAAGTAAAACGTAAACATGCCACGTTAGTTTGTCATTTTGACAAAACAGATTTATACGTTATCATGGAGAACAAAACAAATGGCAACACGGACACAAGCACGCACGTGCGTAAATGTGTCCGTGTGTGTGTATTTGTGTGTGTGGCTATATTTCGTTGAACGACTCTTGACAGATTCTTGTGTCGTTCTTTTCCGGGGCGGGATTTTCTTTCGAGCAGCGGCGAGTTTTTTTTCTCCATTTCCCCTTTTTTTACGCTGCCCTCCTCCTCCTCCTCCTCCTCCTCCTCCTCCTCCTACTTCTCACCCTTCTTGCCATTCACGTGGAGATGGTCTCATAGCAGCAATGTCATAAACCAGTGGCTCTCATGACGTCATCGTCGCAGATGACATTTACAACGACTTCATTTTACAGAACTAGGCAAACAAACTTTTAACAAAAACTATTTCAACTGGGTTTTGAATGCTAAGTAAAGAACAACTGAATTTCCCAACGTTTTGTAACTTGTACCTGTTACTTTATCAAGGGTTAAAGCAGTCCTGACAATTTTCCGATAACAAAAGAACCACATAAAATTATAACAATTACCAAGTTCAAGCTTCCTAAATGCATCTAAACAAAATAATCAGGGTCAATAACTTAAAAACTAATGTATTATGTATTTCCTGAAATGAGAACTCGAACACATTGGCGTTTTTTAACTAACTAATTATGTATATGGGAAAAGTAGGCATGAGTCTAAAAACCATCATAGGCAAACACACTTGTTTGAAATGTCTATTAAGAAGAAACTGACCTTAAATAAATAAAAAGCATTAAATGTGTGTCACTAAAACTAGAAAATATGCTAATGAGAAGAATAATTATCTGGTAGTTTCAACATGGCCGGGAAAAAATGCATGGCGGCTTTTATACAAAGAATCATCTGACATAAAGCGGTAAAGTTTGATATTCAAGCTTTCGAAAAAAATTAGTAATCTTTTTTTTTTATAAATGTATTTGACGGAAAAACTTTATAAAAATAAAGTTGAATTATCAGGGATAAGTCTCCTGGACCAGTCCTTGTGATACAGTGAGATTTTGACTCCTAAATGCAACCCGCAGAGCAAACACGGCACCTCCATCTGAGAGGAATCAATCAAGAAATATATATATTTGTGGTGTTTAACGACGCACTTTTTCATATCTGGACATGTAGTACTAGTCTAATGGCGTTGGTTAATGAGTGGATGATGATGAAGATGATGATGACCTAACCTAGCCTAGAAGGGAGGAGGGAAACCCGGTGCCGGCACGTAGCCTACTCCTGTCGAAGAGCACCAAGGGGACCACCGGCTTAACGTCCCTTCCGAAGGACGGTACAACGCGAAAAACAGGATTCCTCCACAAATCCATGCTGTCGAGAGGTTGATAAGCAAGACCAGTGAAGTTGCTGTACTAACTTTCATCCCTCCAACCTCTCTCCCGAACAGAACTGGTCATGTGTATGATGTTCACCCATCCAATACCCGACCCAGCGCAGTGTTGCTAAACTTTCATCTCTCCAACCTTTCTCCCGAACAGAACTGGTCATGTGTATGATGGTCACCCATCCAATACCTGACCCAGTGCAGTGTTGCTTAACTTTCATTCCTCCAACCTCTCTCTCAAACAGAACTGGTCATGTGTATGATGGTCACCCATCCAATACATGATCCAGCGCAGTGTTGCTTAACTTGCATCCCTCCAACCTCTCTCCCGAACAGAACTGGTCATGTGTTTGATGGTCACCCATCCAATACCTGACCCAGCGCAGTGTTGCTTAACTTTCATCCCTCCAACCTCTCTCCCGAACAGAACTGGTCATGTGTATGATGGTCACCCATCCAATACCTGACCCAGTGCAGTGTTGCTTAACTTCGGGGATGTAATGAGAGCCGGTATTCCAACTCGGCACTTCGTTTGGTACCAATCAGACAAGACCTGGGAGAGACTTGAGATGAAAGGATAATTTTAAGCTGGAACAAGTTTATATTAGGGTTTCAGTCGTGTATTCTTGGACCCGATTAGCATGCTTTAATAATTTAATAATTTTAAGCTTTTATAATCAAGCTCCTTGATAATTTATATATAGTTCAACTCGAGACCGGCACAAAAATGTTCAAAATGAACGCCTCGCAAGGATTTAAAGGGGAAATTTGTGTTGAAACTTTTGACTCGGAAGCAGAACTGCCGGCTTTTGACTTCTTAGTGGTGAACCAAGCTGAAAAGAAAGATTAAGGATGAACTCAGTTAAAAAAAAAAATTAGAGAAGAATGGCGAGACCTTGATGTTTTCTTTTTCTTTCTTCATTTTCTTTTGTGTCTTATGAGAGTGTAACGGCTTCACAGTTTAATTGAAAAGCTTCTCGGCGGTCTGAACCAAGGACTGCCGCTCTGTACCTCTTAGACATCTAGGTAGTCACATTAAATCAACAAGCCACGTGTTACCTTCATTTTTTATCTGCTACTTTCCCAAGGAAATTTCAGCCAATTAGGAGAAAAAAATTCCTGTATAGCATAACCTTTGCAGTTTTAAAACATCTTAAAAAAAAGAAAGTTTTCACTGTAAAAACAATTTCTCTTTCCAAATGTATGCAATTTTGTTTCCTTTTATGCTGATTTTTCCCCTTCTAGATCTAACTTGCAAAGATATTCAATACAAATGTGATAAAACATAATTCAGCTCACTTGTCAATAAGATTCTTTGATAAAGAAACACCGCGTGACTGGCGTCAGCCCTTAACGTCTACCACAGTAAGGGTTCACATCCGACTACCCCCGCCCCGTCCCGACCCGTCCCGTCCCGACCCACGACCCCTGCTAAACCCAAACCCCAAGAGCTTGAAAGCAGCGCCCGTGCAAAGGCAACCATAGGAAACGAGAAGTTGGGGTGAGGATCTGAGGCAGATCGAGGGTAAGAAACGAAAGGGATGGATGGATTGATATCTCCAATGGGGTGAGCGAGATAAAGATAGATCTACGTCGGGGGTGCTGAGTGGTTTTCCACGGCGTCGTCTACCGCAAAACAGCCGACAATCGTGTGTGCTGTCATTGCTACAGCATTCGAGGCCGGATATTCGCTAAAATTGCGCTCGAGTTTTGCAAGATTTCGCTGAAATTCTTGGCTTAAAATCTGACGGATACAAATCTTGAGTACTTTATAAATTAACTTCGTGCCAAACTGGATCGTAAATATACTAGTAAATAAATGTACAGGTTATTAAAACATATTATTTTTAACCATTCAGTTAAGTTTTATTTTTTTTCTACTATTAATTTTTTACAAGCGCCTGAAAGATTGTGCGCCTTAATTCGCTTAAATATCTTCACTCATTAAATAGTTGTTATTGAGGATTTTTTTTAGACCTATGTTTGTTGAAACTCTGATCTGGTTTTGTCAATATTTTAAAGCACATCCTCGAGGCTTAAGTTCTGGTTAGCTGCTGTCAATTTAGAACCGCCCTTGGCTCCATGAGAACCGTCTTAATTAACGAAAGAACAACATATCTAGCATCGGTGCATGACGGAAGAAAATAATAAAAATTTTGCATAAAACCACGACCTAAAGATTCCTTGGGGCGTTTTTCATTATAAACGCTCTTTTCCGTATTCCTTTGGCTTCAAATTACCATTGCACGTGTTTGAGACGACTGCCAAAATTGCTTCCTTGCCCAAACAGAGAATGTAGAGTTCTGTTACCAATAATTTGCTCTCCCCCCCAGTTCGCTCACTCCGCTCAGTTCGCTCACTCCGCTCAGTTCGCTCCGTTCGCTCAGTTTGTTTCAAATGTTCGTACGTTTTTTGAAAGCACGGCGTTTAGCTTGTGACGCTCCAATACTTCTCTGCACCCGCTAAGCAAACAATAGGGGAGTCTAAATATTCCAGAGAGTTCAACCAAAAACATTGCTTGCCTGGAGCGGAGAAAAACTCACGGTTACCACGTTTTCTCATTTAACGTTCGTTTTCCGAGGAAATGAAAACTCGAGCATTATTTAGAATCGCTGATCAGTTCTGTCTTGAATTGGAATGTGAGGTTGGAATTTATGAAACACGATTTGAGTGTTTGTTTATTGTTGATATTCACGGCGGACAATTCGTTGTACAAACCAGTTCAAGTCGAGATTAAATCAGCGCCGGGCAGAAAAGAATTCGGGGAACTGGGGAACGTAAATTTTGCCAACACGCCTTTTCTTTTCTCGCGATAGGAGAAGAAAATCGCCAAGACTTAGACGTTGTTAAGAAAGATTTTATTTTTCGCGCTGCAAAAATGCTCGATACTTATCTTGTTCAATGGTGCCAACGAGAGAAACAATGGAATACCCAAGATGGTCGTTGCGCTGTGCAAGTATTTTCACTTCGAGAAAATCACTTCGATAGCGAAACAACGAATTTTCTCTCTCAAAAATATTGGTCCCTAGCAGGAAATCAGTATTGGTGTAAAATGCATTCGAATTTCACCCTTCCTCGGCCAATCTCAACAAAATCAATATCAAAAAGATACCAGTTAGCATCAAATTGCTCTTAAAGAAAAATCTTAACACTTTTTTTATTTGTATCATCGTTTCCTTGCTTCAACTCTTAAGGGCATCGCATTGATGACGCTGTTCCCTCTTGGGCTTTAAAAGCAATCAATCAATTGATTAGTGTAAATTGGCTTTGGATTTCCTCTCGAGGCTCGAACCCTGGACCTTGGGCACGTTGTAATTTATGGCGTTAACGTGTAGATAGATGGTGAAAACTCTACCCTGAATCACCTTGCCTATAGCTTATGTGGAATTCAGGACCGACCAATTTATAACTCGTTTCGAAGGTTCGCAATTCTTTGCTACTTTATCGACATTACTCCATGGAAACCATTTTAAAAACGACGCTTTTGAATCACATTTTTTATGGACGCGAAGCCTCCATAAAAAATGATTGAAATTAAAAATATTTCTACACTCAAAATACAAGCAAGTTTGTCCATTTGTAAAATAACTATTTGATATTTGACTCAAAGTTCCCTTACTTTTTAGGACAAATATTAGATTTTCATATGTATCTTTATTTCTATAATTTGCTCGATATATGACAGCACCAGATTTACCCTGAACTCAATTATATTCATCAAGTTATTACACATTGCAACTCCCGCATTCCAAAGGGATACATAATCACACAACGCCAATCACAATATAGCTTGCTATGTTGAAATCACCCAAGTGTCTGATGTCCCATCGAGGGAGACGTGATTGCACTTTGGCGGCTCAACGCAATCCATTAAGAGGTTCTAACAATGTGTCTCTAGAGAGAGTTAGCGAGGCTGTTTCGCGGGAACATGGACCAGACCACGCGCTTGACCGGCAAAATCTGTTAGCAGGTCACAATAGTTGGATGATCATTCCTCGACATCTTGATTCATGTACAAGGATGTACAAATGTGTTGTAACAAGTACATTTTGTGTTTGTATTCAGGTAAATAAGTACACTAACATGAGATTATTATGTTTTCTGTATGATTTTACAAGATTTGAATGGTAAAATAATTGTTAGAAATAAAAATCTGCAAGTGAAATAAGTTGGAAGTATGAAAATTTGCCCAAAGCTGTGTAAAAAAGGATATGTTATTGATATCTGATTAACTTTATTATTACCCAGTGTTAAATCAACTTTCAGATATTTTATACGACATTACATTTAGTTTTGACCGCAGGAATCAACAATTCTTTCAGTAAAGTTGAAAATAAAACAGGCAAACCTTAAAATATCTGTTTTTGAATTGCATTGCAGAACAATACTTTATCTGGGATAATAAACGCAAAGTCTTCCGTACTCTATGGTAAGCTAGAAACATGAAAACGTTTTTAAATTTCTGACAAAACTAAATTTGTAGCAACAAATCACAGGCATGCGATCGATACCAAACGGTCGTTGGCTGGGAATGGAAAAGTAAGAATTGATCGCCACGGTTGGCCGTTTGTCGGGCGAGAGCAATGCAAACTTCCAAAAAGAAGTAAGATTTGTGTAAGATGGTCTACGTCTAAAGTATTTCACACTGTAATAGATTTAAATCGGTTCATTGCACATTGCTTTCGTATTAGATCAAATGATAGCTAGCATATAAATTAAACTTCTACCTCTAAGTTCTGCAGTACAAATAGTTTCAAGTTTACTCAACTACTGAACTGAGCAAAACTGAACGAGCTTCTTTATCTTGAAAATATTTAATCAAATGGAATAGTTTATTTACCGTGCTTTATTCCTGCGATTCTCGTTGCATATGGATGGTCAAAGCAGAAATCCGTGAAGAAGTTTCCCCGAAGAAAATAGAAAAATGCAACATGACAAGTTCCGTGCAACTTTCTAGCTATGTAGCAGAAACACTTGTTCGATTGACTTTATTTAGCAAATGCATTTTGGAAATTCTTGGAAAATAGAACTAAACGTTATCATTAAATTTAATGGAATCGGTTTGATACGCAAACTTTTGTATTAAATGTCCCTACAATGACACATATTTCTTTTTTGTGGCTTGCATTTAAATGTTTTTTTCTGTGTTTTTGGAACGTCTTGCGCTGATCCTTAAAGGATCAAAGTTGACTTGTGAAGTTGGAAAATACATTATAGTATCCATCACAGATGCAAGATTCTCCGATTTGGTAATCCAGGTTTGATTGATTAGAAAAATCCTGTTGTTTGCTTCGTTGAATGGATTCAGTCAATGGGATAATATGAGCCAAGTCACTCTACGCAAGCAAGTCTGTAATATCAGTAAAGATCACATAAAGTATCTCTGTACATCATCAGTTCTCGTGGGGTCACCAAAGTTAAGCAACACTGCGCTGGGTCAGGTATTGGATGGGTGACCATCATACACATGACCAGTTCTGTTCGGGAGAGAGGTTGGAGGGATGAAAGTTAAGCAACACTGCGCTGGGTCAGGTATTGGATGGGTGACCATCATACACATGACCAGTTCTGTTCGGGAGAGAGGTTGGAGGGATGAAAGTTAAGCAACACTGCGCTGGGTCAGGTATTGGATGGGTGACCATCATACACATGACCAGTTCTGTTCGGGAGAGAGGTCGGAGGGATGCAAGTTAAGCAACACTGCGCTGGGTCAGGTATTGGATGGGTGACCATCATACACATGACCAGTTCTGGTCGGGAGAGAGGTTGGAGGGATGAAAGTTAAGCAACACTGCGCTGGGTCAGGTATTGGATGGGTGACCATCATACACATGACCAGTTCTGTTCGGGAGAGAGGTCGGAGGGATGCAAGTTAAGCAACACTGCGCTGGGTCAGGTATTGGATGGGTGACCATCATACACATGACAAGTTCTGTTCGGGAGAGACGTTGGAGGGATGAAAGTTAGTACAGCAACTTCACTCTCCTTGCGTATCAACCTCTCGACAGCATGGATTTGTGGAGGAATCCTGTTGTTCGCGTTGTACCGTCCTTCGGAAGGGACGTTAAGCCGGTGGTCCCCTTGGTGCTCTTCGACAGGAGTAGGCTACGTGCCGGCACCGGGTTTCCCCTCCTCTCTTCTAGGCTAGGTTAGTTACATTATATTTTGTATCTTCTCATTCACCAACGCAATTAGATCAATGCCACAGGGTCTGTCATCAAAACAATGCGTCGTTAAACTCCACAAACCGAATCAAATCAAACAATCTTACTTCGGTACAATTGTGTTATTTCATTATAAGATCGAAAGCGACTCGACTGAATGTGCGATGCTCTGAACAGAGACAAAGATTCACGCAGCGAAGACGCTGAGTTAATTCCGCTCCAGCCACTATATTTACTTGGCGCTCGTAGCGTTGTTTTTCAGACCATTTTCAGACGCTTTCCCGGCAATTTTCAGACGCTTCTCCGGCAACGCCATATTTGCCAAAGTCTTGAATGTTGCTGCTGCGTTCACATCTCTCGGCAAACAATCCCAGGGATCGCTTACCGAAACTTATTCAAGATTTTAGATGGCAATGCGGCAGACAGCGAGTCTTAGAGATGTACAGTCTATCCGCAATACCAGCGTCCTCATGAGATTTCGTTACATTTAAAAAGAGGAGCATAGAAAAAAGCATTTCTTGTAGTTGAAATGAAATGTTGCATCCAGCCAGCTGATCTCAAATAACCTGAATAGAGCATAGGATCAGCCAGCTGGTCTCAAATAACCTGGATAGAACATAGGATCCAGCCAGCTGATCTCAAATAACCTTGATAGAGCATAGGATCCAGCCAGCTGATCTCAAATAACCTGGATAGAGCATAGGATTCAGCCGGCTGATCTCAAATAACCTGGATAGAGCACAAGATGCAGGCAGCTGATCTCAAATAATCTGGATAGAGCATAGGATCCAGCCAGCTTATCTCAAATAACCTGGATAGAGCATAGGATCCAGCCAGCTGATCTCAAATAATCTGGATAGAGGATAGGATCCAGCCAGCTGATCTCAAAGAACCTGAATAGAGCATACGATCCAGTCAGCTGATCTCAAATAACCTGGATAGAGCACAAGATGCAGGCAGCTGATCTCAAATAATCTGGACAGAGCATAGGATCCAGCCAGCTGATCTCAAATAATCTGGATAGAGGATAGGATCCAGCCAGCTGATCTCAAATAACCTGGATAGAGCATAGGATCCAGCCAGCTGATCTCAAATAACCTGGATAGAACATAGGATCCAGCCAGCTGATCTCAAATAACCTGGATAGAGCATAGGATCCAGCCAGCTGATCTCAAATAACCTGGATAGAGCATAGGATCCAGCCAGCTGATCTCAAATAACCTGGATAGAACATAGGATCCAGCCAGCTGATCTCAAATAATCTGGATAGAGCATAGGATCCAGCCAGCTGATCTCAAATAACCTTGATAGAGCATAGGATCCAGCCAGCTGATCTCAAATAACCTGGATAGAGCATAGGATTCAGCCGGCTGATCTCAAATAACCTGGATAGAGCACAAGATGCAGGCAGCTGATCTCAAATAATCTGGATAGAGCATAGGATCCAGCCAGCTTATCTCAAATAACCTGGATAGAGCATAGGATCCAGCCAGCTGATCTCAAATAATCTGGATAGAGGATAGGATCCAGCCAGCTGATCTCAAAGAACCTGAATAGAGCATACGATCCAGTCAGCTGATCTCAAATAACCTGGATAGAGCACAAGATGCAGGCAGCTGATCTCAAATAATCTGGACAGAGCATAGGATCCAGCCAGCTGATCTCAAATAATCTGGATAGAGGATAGGATCCAGCCAGCTGATCTCAAATAACCTGGATAGAGCATAGGATCCAGCCAGCTGATCTCAAATAACCTGGATAGAACATAGGATCCAGCCAGCTGATCTCAAATAACCTGGATAGAGCATAGGATCCAGCCAGCTGATCTCAAATAACCTGGATAGAGCATAGGATCCAGCCAGCTGATCTCAAATAACCTGGATAGAACATAGGATCCAGCCAGCTGATCTCAAATAATCTGGATAGAGCATAGGATCCAGCCAGCTGATCTCAAATAACCTGAATAGAGCATAGGATCCAGCCAGCTGATCTCAAATAACCTGGATGGAACTTAGGATCCAGCCAGCTTATCTCAAATAACCTGAATAGAGCATAGGATCCAGTCAGCTGATCTCAAATAACCTGGATGGAACTTAGGATCCAGCCAGCTGATCTCAAATAACCTGAATAGAGCATAGGATCCAGCCAGCTGATCTCAAATAATCTGGATAGAACATAGGATCCAGCCAGCTGATCTCAAATAACCTGGATAGAGCATAGGATCCAGCCAGCTGATCTCAAATAATCTGGATAGAACATAGGATCCAGCCAGCTGATCTCAAATAACCTGGATGGAACTTAGGATCCAGCCAGCTGATCTCAAATAACCTGAATAGAGCATAGGATCCAGCCAGCTGATCTCAAATAATCTGGATAGAACATAGGATCCAGCCAGCTGATCTCAAATAACCTGGATAGAGCATAGGATCCAGCCAGCTGATCTCAAATAATCTGGATAGAACATAGGATCCAGCCAGCTTATCTCAAATAACCTGGATAGAGCATAGGATCCAGCCAGCTGATCTCAAATAATCTGGATAGAGGATAGGATCCAGCCAGCTGATCTCAAAGAACCTGAATAGAGCATACGATCCAGTCAGCTGATCTCAAATAACCTGGATAGAGCACAAGATGCAGGCAGCTGATCTCAAATAATCTGGACAGAGCATAGGATCCAGCCAGCTGATCTCAAATAATCTGGATAGAGGATAGGATCCAGCCAGCTGATCTCAAATAACCTGGATAGAGCATAGGATCCAGCCAGCTGATCTCAAATAACCTGGATAGAACATAGGATCCAGCCAGCTGATCTCAAATAACCTGGATAGAGCATAGGATCCAGCCAGCTGATCTCAAATAACCTGGATAGAGCATAGGATCCAGCCAGCTGATCTCAAATAACCTGGATAGAACATAGGATCCAGCCAGCTGATCTCAAATAACCTGGAAAGAGCATAGGATCTAGCCAGCTGATCTCAAATAACCTGGAAAGAGCATAGGATCCAGCCAGTTGATCAAAACTGAAACCAAGCAATAATCTATTGGTGGAAACCGGTAGAAGTCTCCAAATCTGAGGCCAATGTATCTTTATGACTATTATATACTTTGAGAGATTTCAAAACACGTTTTTGATATCTTATGATCATGAAAATGTTGAAAACCACATAAACTACCGATGAAAACATTTAAAATAGCTCGGATTCTTGGAGAGATCTGCAAATCAGAGACTCTCAAGATGGCGGCCTTGGCTTCAAGTCTCTTCTTGGCATTGATCGTGGTTGAACGGAATTGAAGCTTCACGACGGAACTCATCTGGCAATTTGGACATTAAGCTTGAGGCTGGCAAAAGATCTCACCAAACATTCATGCATCATTCAAACATTATTCTCCTAAAAATGACAAGTCGTGCCTCGCCGAAACGTCGAGATTTTAGTCCGTTTTTAGGTCCGCAGACCTTTTCTATCCCGAGTAAAACCTTAAAACATGTCAAATCATTTATGTCCACTTTCACATTACTTTGCCAAGAGCTTTTTCAAACAAGTAAATTACACCATCAAAATTCTAGTTCCTTGTTTAGCCAGAACGTGTTTCCTTTTTGAAAAAATCTTTCGGAGAAAGAAGTTAGCTTTTAATGGCGGTTTCACTGTTAGGTAATGCATACAATGGCATTTCAACTATTTCTATTTCAATGTTGATGTGAAATACCTACTTGGGGCATTAGGGTGAAAATGGCATGCCACATTTGAACGTCCAAACGGACGATTTAAACCATGCATGCTAGTAAAAGTGTACGCGAAAAGCATCTTAAGTGCTGTCAATGGTATTTCTGTTGGTATTCTGTGAACATCTGGGCTTTTGGATTGGGTCCATGTGGATGAACAAGTTTAATGCCCGTAATTTAACGAAAAGCAAAGAAAATTCAAAGACTAAAATAAAACTGGGATTTACAATTCGTTCTGCATTTGTACTGGTCATTGTTGAACGTTTAAGACATTTTCTTAGTTGTCTGAGACTAGATTATCTCCAACAACAGTTTGGGAATTAGACCTAGAGCCAGACAGTTTTATGCGGCATTCCAGACCCTTCTCAGTGAAAACTGGGCGTTGTTTTTAGAATTCTTCGAGGTGTCAAGTATAAGGAAACATGCAGCAACTTTTAGCGTCTTGAGTTGCCTATAGCGTCAGGCTGAAATATTTCAAATTACTATTTCTTCTAGAACTCGGCTTGTAAGCTTGGGAACCTTGGCTAAAGTTACATACCTTTGTAATGAAAAAAATATTTCACATTTTACAGAATTTTGCTGTCGAGCAGTTAGTCTGTTGTGAAAACAGCACGAATGGTATTTTGTCGCTTATTTGGTAAAACGGTAACCAATTTAAAGCGGTAATCAACTTCATTCAGAACATTCCCCCTGCATTTCGGTTATAATGTGCAGTATTCCTCCACAAATCCATGCTGTCGAAAGCAAGGCGAGTGAAGTTGCTGTACTAACTTTCATCCCTCCAACCTCTCTCTCAAACAGAACTGGTCATGTGTATGATGGTCACCCATCCAATACCTGACTCAGCGCAGTGTCGCTTAACTTTCATCCCTCCAACCTCTCTCCCAAACGGAACTGGTCATGTGTATGATGGTCACCCATCCAATACCTGACCCAGCGCAGTGTTGCTTAACTTTCATCCCTATAACCTCTCTCCCAAACGGAACTGGTCATGTGTATGATGGTCACCCATCCAATACCTGACCCAGCGCAGTGTTGCTTAACTTTCATCTCTCCAACCTCTCTCCCGAACAGAACTGGTCATGTGTATGATGGTCACCCATCTAATACCTGACTCAGCGCAGTGTTGCTTAACTTTCATCCCTTCAACCTCTCTCCCGAACAGAACTGGTCATGTGTATGATGGTCACCCATCTAATACCTGACTCAGCGCAGTGTTGCTTAACTTTTGTGTTCTCACATAAACCGAAATTTCCGACACGCTTAATCGTTCAGTAAAAAACCAAGAAGTTACTTGTCTAAGTATCTTATTGATTAGTATTTTGTCTGTTAATTTATCACCTAATCGATATATCTGTCCTTAAACACGGTAAGCATGATTTACTTCTACTCGTATTACAGTTAATTATCAAAATCTAGCTACGATTTCTTATTATACCAGAGTTTTAAGCTTCTTTGGAAGTTGCAAGAGTTCATTTCAACGTTGACAAGGGAATTTTTCAAGTGAAAACTTTCATCTGAATGTTTGTTGCAATTTCTCATTACAATATGTTCAAAGACATCTTATTTCAGACTAGAACAAGTAGGGTTGCAGTCTACCTTGATAGGAAACTTTCAGCCCAGAGCTGTGTCTAGGGAAGATATTTTGTTATAAATTTATTACCGGGTACTGCTTTTCTACGTCAATTCTGGTCTCAATTTTCCCAAAAAATCCCCTTGAGCAAGCCATCAGCGTCAAACAACGATGCCAGCGCTATTATTTTTAAAACCGCCAACGGGCAAATGAAAAAACATGAATACTTTTTAATAATATTCCTACAGGGTATATATATATATATCTTTAGATGTATTTTTGCGAAGTCGAGTCTGGCAGTGTATCTCTTTTCAAAACGTTCTTGCTATCTCATTCCACGTCATTATTAGGGCAGACATTTCAACAATTTTTTTTTCCATATTACTAGAGATTTATAGGAAATGTACCAGAAAACGAAACGTGGTAAACAAAATCACTTATAGAAATATTAAAAAATTAAAAATTAAGAATTGTGCTTGTTTAAAAAAAACATGCATTGCAAAATTCATAATGACAGATTTAGCCGAGTCATCTCTTGCTCTCTTATGAAATTCCACGTACACAAGTTCATTATTCATTTAGATAATTAAACTCCAGGCTTCATTTCCTTTTAAAATTGCTTGGCTTTAAGACTTATTATTCTAATTAATAATCCCCTTTATCAACCAACACTATCGGCACAAAGCTTTTTGAAATTGCCTCGCACGGGGTTCGACATGAAAGCAGAGAATGCAAAACGAGTGTTTGATAAGAGTACTTTGATCACGTTTCTTCCTTTTGATATTTCCAAAACCCTTCATCTTTACTGACCACAACCCATCGACACTTGAATAAAATTTGCCTCTTTGCTTTTTCTCTTTCCCGAAACTGAGTTACATGACTACTTGCAATTTTAAATTCTATCCGTATAAAGGCTCTTTGCTTTTGAGTTCATTTCGGTTCCTACTGATCTTTAGAGGTCTTTCAAGGGAGAATGGCGAGTGCTCGAAAGGAAACTTTAAGTACATGTACTTACCGTTTGTGGTCGAGTTCACATGGGTAATTGCTCCCTATATACCTTCCACAGAACGCTAATTGAAGAACGCATTCTAGGTTTTGTACAAATGCGTGGGTCAATGACATAAAACGTAACATATCGCACAAGTTAAGTCATTAAAACAAACCCTTTTTTTGTATCATGAACGCAATTATACAGCTAAAAAATGTCCTATCGTTGGTTTAACAACTATGTGTAGCGGAAAAACTGACGGTAACCTTTTCTTTCTGCGTTATTATCTTGTGGTGTGATAAGAAAGTTCCTGGCTTTCCTGTTTGGTTTGATCCCATCGACTTTGCTTTGATTGTTAAGTGACATGCAGGGTCTAAGTTACAAGACAAATATAAAGTAGAACAGTTTGACCTGTTAGTAACACTGGTTCTTGTGAGATCACCGAAGTTAAGCAACACTGCGCTGGGTCAGTTATTTGATGGGTGACCATCATACACATGACCAGTTCTGTTTGGGAGAGAGGTTGGAGGGATGAAAGTTAAGCAACACTGCGCTGAGTCAGGTATTGGATGAGTGACCATCATACACATGACCAGTTCTGTTCGGTAGAGAGGTTGGAGGGATGAAAGTTTAACAACACTGCACTGGGTCAGGTATTGGATGGGTGACCATGATACACATGACCAGTTCTGTTCGGGAGAGAGGTTGGAGGGATGAAAGTTAGTACAGCAACTTCACTCGCCTTGCTTATCAACCTCTCGACAGCATGGATTTGTGGAGACTTCTATTCTACTATCCTTTGACAAGAACTCTTGTTCTTTGACAGACGAAGGTTACGTGCCAGCACCGGTTTTACCCCTCTTTGCTTCTAGGCTATTAGTATCTTAAGCTTATTTACACCCTCAACCATTACGCACTCTTTCACCGACGCCGTTGTACCAGTGTGGCAAGAATCTTTATCAAAACAGTGCGTCGTTAAACACCTTAAATCAATAATTACAAATATAAAAAACTGTTTTGTATGCATTTACTATCATCCTAAAAGTTTTTGAGGACCATTTTGTGATTTAAGACCCCAGAACTTTTAAGATGTGTTGCTTTTTTGTCTTTAAGCAAAGAAATTTGAATTTCAGTATTATAAGAGAATCACTTATTCCTGAAATTAAGTAAGCATTTTTATACTATCGTTGAATTTGCTTTCTTTTCTGTTAATCAAGCGTATTACAAAGAGGCTGAGAGTTATTTATCGTTGGTCTTCACGAATCATGTACCCGAGTTGATTTGAGAGTTGATTTGAGAGTTGATTTGAGAGTTGATTTTAGTGGGAGAAGTAATTCTCCCATGAAACCGTCATGTCATATACACCAAACCACACCCTTGTTGATCCGATGCGGACAGCGGTCCCAGGACCAGACCTGGCTTCGCTGATCCTCGCTGATGACATGACAATGACAGGTCATCTTGCTTGCTTGACATCTTCAACATACACTTGGTGACGTACGTTTCATAAGCGAGACTCGTCTTAAGACAACTCGTGGCTTCTTTATCTTTACCAGGAAAAATAGCTCATCGGGTTAGTGGTTTTACTCTGGTCTGTTACCTGTCGGCTTGAATAAAAAGACTACAGAAATCAAATAAATGTCTTGACGTGTCCAAGCATATGAACGGAGGGAACTGTTGGAAGAATGTCGGGATTTTATATTGGAGCAGAACATGAAAATTACTATCGAAATTAGACATCACAGCAATTCTTACAGAAATATCTGAACTACGCTAAAGAAATGTTTCTAATTTTGACCAAAATGCAATCTTTCTTCTGAAAACACGTAGATTTTTTTTAATGTTTCGTGTTTTGATTTAGGTACGATTTAAAAAAATCTTGTTCTGTTCTGGATTTTTATGCAAGTTTAGAAATTTTTAGAAATATATTTTCCGATCTTTGATAACTCGTGTTTACTTCTTCTGTTCGCCAAGTTTTGATCGAAAGCTTTGAATAATAACGGAATCCGAAGGAATCAGTGGCATTGACCAGATTAGCATTGTAGTTCATTTTTTTAAATATTTTATCTTTTCATCGTTTTTCTAATAAAACAGGTAGAAAAATCTATTATAAAACTTTAACTTGTAATTGATAAAATTAGCTGTCAAATCATTTCACCTGGTACTTCATTCATTCTTCAACATTTCTTAGTTCTTGATCAAAACCATCTTGTTCCCTAATTTTTGTCCATCCAACTTTGTTTTATTTTCATTCCAATCCAGTTTAATATTTACCTAGAATACAAAATAATAACAAATCACATAAACATATTCGGTCTTGTTTTTGACTAAAACTGCGCTGCATTGCAAAGGTACTTGAAAGTCCCTGAAGAGCAAACTTCTGAGAATTTAAAGAATGCGTGCATCAGTTTCAAGTACTTTAGTATTTTAATTAAAGTTAGCAAATGTAATCCTTTGAACTACCGAGTAAACGTCAAGCCACGTTCATACTCTCGGTACGCGATCATTACTATCTGCAATTAGACCTTGGTAAAGAAAGAATTCATACTTTTTAAAATTAACTTTTGGAAAACACTAGATCCTATCCCCACAAGAACTCGTTCAATCATTGATTAAATGAAATAACTTTATATTGCTTTAAAATTAGTCTTGTTAATTACCTAAAAGTCATAAATGACGTTCATTTAAAACAATGACATTTTTTAATTACTAATCGAAGAGGAAATAATTGATAACTATAGCAGTGCGATCTGAATGAAAATTATCATACGGATCGATCCGTCAAGTTTAATAAATCATGTCAACCAACTAGAACGATTGAAAACTGAACACATAAAAACTGGAAACTGAAACTTAAGACATTTTCAGAATGTATTTTTGGTCTAAGCTTTGACAATGATGGTTATTGCATCTTACTGCTCTTGTAAAACTATAGGATTGGGCAGATTTTAATTTAAAACATTCATGTTCACTGGGCTTACAAACTGTTAAATAGACATAGACAATATACCATTCCCAATGTTTATAAAATCAGATACCAACATCAATTCCTACCACCAAACTACCAATTTAAAACCTTGTTATCACACACTTGACCTCCTCGCAGCAAAGCAGATATCCTGATTAATCCTTTTCATCGCCCACCAATCAGAAGACGTCCATTATCAGCTCAGAACCGCACGGGTCGTAAAGCAGACATCAAGGATGATCCTTGAGTCCTGACAGTAAATACATGACATGATTGAGTGTCCTGAATCGCAGAGTCTTCCCAGTTTCTCCGATGCACTTAACATGCCCCGGATCAGGCGCATATAAAGATGGAAATCGCCTTCCGTACCATGCAGCTCTAGGCGTGCATACATCAATATCGATTACTTGCACTATTCTGCAAACACGATAGGATTTCTTTGGGTTTTGGTTATGTTTCTTTTATTTTCCTCTGGCCTGGATTAGGATCAGGGTTTTAAGAATTCGTTTGTCTCGATTTGAGACCGTCAAAGAGATGGTTTGAGAATCGGGATCAATTGAAAGGAATGGAAAAGGATGACCTGGTTTATACGAATAAGCTGCCCAAGAAAATGCATTGCATTTTTCAGAGATTATAATTCATACGAGAGATAGTATTGACTGTTTAGAGTCGTTCTTTTCGGATTTGAATTATGGGTACAACCGTTAGAGAAAAGCACGAGCTTGTCGTTGTTTTCTCTTTGGCTAAATCTATATTTGAACAGAAAATCTCAGTTAATTCTCTAAGATACTGTTGTTTGGAAAATAGAAGAAAAACGAAAATGAAAAATAAGGTTCGCCCACCTGCGGGTCAGAGTTTAGAGAAACATTAAACAATTAATAACGACTTTCATGATTTATCACAGAAATACTTCTGTGCTTTTGGTTTCAACAGCCTCACGATAAAGTTGATCTTTGGTAACAGCAACCAATTTCATTTAAAATATGCAGATATTTGATAACTCAACGCCCGGAGGGCACCGACATTTTAATAAAATATTTCCAATTAAGTTCACCAATATTTTAAATTCTGTCGAGTTGAATCCGAATCATTTCACGGTTGACTACCACTAAGCGAATACCAATGTCCTTGAAAACCAATTCAAAAACTGTGTTCGTTTGAAAAGAATGGCGTCACGTGACTGGAAGGGTGAGCAGAAAAAGCCCCCCCTCGTAGATTGACCACTCGTTTGGCGAGGCCCTATTAAATGCTACGACCCCTCTTATATATTTGACGACCTTTGATTGATAAAACTATTTATCTGATATCTGATCCAGCGAAACGCTAAAAACACGTCCTAATATTATGCTCGTAAAGTCCACCGACTCGCAAGATATAAACCTATTGAAAACAGAATCGCGTAAAGGGCGAGAAATAAAAACACGTTCTCGTAAATTTGCTAGAGATCGGAGAGGGGCGTGCGAATGAGCGAGACAGAAAAAGTTTTTTTTAGCGGAATTCAGAGAGGAGAGAAAGAGACGGAAAGATAGAGAGAGTGTTCGTGGCGAGAAATTTGTGCTCGTAAAAATGAATGTGAGAGGCTATATAATGGGAAAAATCGTTTAGATAAGTATTAGATATTATATGGCGAGGTGTATAGACTATATATGGGACAGATTTATGACTGGTTCAATATTCCGAGAATCAATATATCGAAATTATTGTTGGGTTCTGTGATACCATGCCAGATTCGTTTTTTTACTTCTTTATTTTCTGCGACTTGAGTGCTATTTTCTGTAGTTCATTCTAATGCCGAGCACGGGTATGCTATGTTCTTACCCAGTCCAAGCAGAGATAGAGATAGGTATATACATTTAACATGGTAAATAATATCTTTATCTCTTCAACAATAAGTGGGAACTAGTTTAATAGCATATGCATGTTCTGGTATCAAATTGAAATCAACGTAATTGAAATGAAACCGAATTACAATTGTTCCGTTGTGATGATCTAGCATCTGAGACGCATTTTCTTCGATCAAAAAGTAGGATAAAATGTAAATTGTAATTTTACAACGTCATTAATTGTGGAAATTTAGTATCAGCCAGTTAACGACAGTTTTTTCTAACAGACCGTTTAAATTTAAAATATATATATATCACCAAACAGCTACTTTTGACCTGAAAACATTTTGTTCATGAGTGGGTATGATCTGGTCTAAAATTCAACCGATAAAAAATCTTATTAAATAACCATGAGACTGCATCAGGTAGTTAGTTACCAAGAACTTAGTGTAGCAGTGGCAGTAATACTTGTAACTCAGGTAAGAGGAGTTCAGTTGCTGTAAAAGAATATCGGTAAGAAAGCTATTACCGATGGGATTTACCTTTCCTCATCGATAGCTACTAACAGATTATTGCGTAGACTCTAACAGCTATTTGATGGGCTTTAAAATGCACAATGTTTTCAAAATTGTTCACCACTTTGAAGATCTGAAACTACATTAGTTAACAAACTTTACCAAAAGAACAACTTCCTTACCTTGAGCTGGAGCGTAGATGTTCAAGTAGAGGCAATCCTCACTCTGGTTGCTTAGATACGGCATCAACCTCTTGAGATATTCCAACCTTCCCTTCGGCATCTTCTTGAGCGCAGACGTCTCGTTCCCCACATCAGGTAGCCGTTGAATACACACGGGGCTAAACGCCTCTGCCGTTCGCACTCCCGACCAAAGCGCTCCAGAAACGGGCGGCATAAAACGTAGATTCCCAACGGGAGGCGATGCGTAGGGCAGACCGCGGAACACTTCGACGGGCTCTAAATGGCGTGACTCGAACGTGACTATCACGCCACTGACATCGCCGTATTTTGTGCGTACAGTGCGTGAGTTAAGCGGGGAGCACGAGGACAGGGTGATGAAGAGGATTAGTAGCAGGGCAGTTTGGTGATTTATTGATATTGGTCTGGACATTTTTGGGTTTTCTTTCAGTTCTGTTTTGTTTGGTTTTGTTTCCTTTCTGTCGCCTCTCGTCGCTTCTCGGCTGCGACGTTCTCGCTTGTTCGAAGTAATTTTGAGGCTTTTTTTCACGCACTTTGAGTTGGAGAATTTTTTTCTTAATCCTGTAGATTTCACGCGAGAAAAGAAATGTGTTTTTAATTTGTCAAGTCGAGTGAGAAGAGCCGGGTAACGGTCCGTTAAAATCCTGGTTCTACACAGGAATAAAGTTCGAGGTACTCTTTTAATCAGAGGAAAGAAAATTAAAATCTTGTTTGGCGTGATTTATTAGAAGTTTTTTTTCTTTTTTTTTTCCGTTCGTTCTGCCGAGCGAAATTACCCTGTCATCGTTACGGTACCGGCTGCTGTACTGGCAATCTGCTCTCGTATACCAAGCTGCGAAACGATAATTGATGGCACCCAACAGCCACTTTTCCGGGACACTTTTCCGGGACACTTTTCCGGGACACTTTTCTTGTTGAACTAGGTCAACGCCAAGATATTCTTACTTAGCACTATATAAAAATCTTGCCACGTCGCTCACTGTCTTAATTATTTTCTTCTCGGTTTCAAAAAAAAAAAAAAAACACTCCAAGAAACTTTATAATATGTTTTATGTAGAAAAATCTCTGCGAATATATTCGCCGAACTCGTTTTTTTTTTGATACCTTTAGCCGCTATTTTTTCTGTTGTAATTTAGCACCCTGGGTGTTTATAAGTTATCTTCAGCTAGAATTAACTGCAATTACCCTGCCGGCAAATTGGTGCGCGTAATTCACCGCTCGCAGCAAACCAGGGGCGAGAGCTTTTGGGGGCTGTCCGCCTCAAAATAGGGAGGCCATTTTTTAATTCGTCCATTCAGTCGAAATTGGTGGCGCATTAATATCAGCTCCATTACGAAACGAACGTTTTTATTATTTTTTTTTTTAGCTCAGGTAACTCGAATATTCTGTGCAGATAAATTCTTCAAGGCATTGTTGTCAGAGAAATACGCACCTAATTAATGTACCATAACGAACGTATCACGCGTACCTTTTTAACGCACTGCGTAAAAACACTTTTCGACGCACATTTTATTTTAGATTTTTCAAATATCACTGGACAGTTGTTTGGCAGACCACTTTTTTAGATCCGATTTTCATAACGTGACGCGTGTCCGCAAAATCTGCGGACATTTTCATTTTTGTTCCTGACGCTTTACACTGAAAATCGTGACCGGTTTTTGTTTCGCACTTCTCGACGAATCACGTGGCGTGGATCGAAGTCATCGATCCATCGATTGGTAATCTGTCAATCTGGTGAAATGATGACCAGCCGTGATTTGTTCATCAATGATTGCTAACAAGTCGCTGCACGGTGCAATGTTAAATTACTTTTACACGGAAATCACCAGCTGTGGAATAACAATTGTACATTAATTTGTTTTAAATGTGTTCCCAAGTCGCAAATCCGTTTGGTGGACAAAAGCTATCTCCACCTCTGTGACAACGGCAATACCGGTTGTTTTTTCAGACTTCTAGATAAACCGTCCCCCTTTTTAAAGTGCTTGAGAACCGAACAAATTGGCGGGTTTTTCTTAAATTAAAAGGAATATTAAAAGACAGAACCAAATTGCAAGTGATCGAATTGCAAGAACCTAAGTTTTAGCAACCAATTGTAATTATATGAAAATAGGGATCGAATTTTCCCCATAAACAATTTGGCCAAACACACATTTCCCGTTCCTGGCGCAGAAAAAAAGCACCTAAAAATCTTCTTTGCGCAATAAAAATAAAAGAGTAAATTGAAACTAATGCCAAGCGTTTACAACCTGAACATGTCGTAGCGATAAAAAAATAAATAATAAACCGAACTAGAAAATCCTCTGAAATGTTTGCAAGATTGACCCCAACTCCCTGACCGGAAGTGAACCTGTGTTACGTTAGTTTCGGCATCTAGGGGGTCATTTCTTAACGACATTCAATAACCCATTACAAAGATCTAACCCTGCCCCTGCCCCTTGAAACACCCCAGCGGATCACGTGACCAGCTTGATGTAGCCTGGGTATTGGTCAATTATTTGCTACCTAGGGGTATACTTCAGATTTTTGGTAGTTGTTTGATAGGGTAGGTGGGCGGAGGGGAAAGAAATGCTCGTAAAAACGTAGAGATTGTGGAAAAGAAACTCTGGGACGGGTTTTCTTTGAAGGGAAAGTGGTTCTGCTGTTCTCCGATAAGGATGATATCGTTTACGATTGCAGGTGAAATTGGCTTCTTCAGTTTTTATTTGAAACGGGTACCGCTCGGCTTTATTACAAAATTTCTAGAACTAATAAAAAGTTATTTTGGTAACGCGTTTCGGGGCGCAGTCGATTTTTGAATATTTCACGTTTAACAGGAAATTACTTATTGCCTTCTCTTTTCGGTAGATAAACGCGAATATGCTTCAATTTCGTCCACGCTGATTTATTCTGCAATAATTCGATCCCTGCTGGCTTTTACCAAACCAAAAACGTTTCAAATTAAGTAAAAACAAGGAAATATTATTCAAGCATCAAGCAAAATAAAAAAATTCTTTAAAAGTGAACTGAAAAATCTTTAGCGCCACTAAAATTCCCCCGAAAAAAACGCCCTTTCAACA
Source organism: Protonemura montana (assembly GCA_947568835.1). NCBI lineage: Eukaryota > Metazoa > Arthropoda > Insecta > Plecoptera > Nemouridae > Protonemura > Protonemura montana. The sequence goes on from OX387609.1 coordinate 1,463,440, forward strand.
AAAATCACAACACAAGTATTTGCCGTTGCAACCAATTCACACGGTAACACTTACAACGCCCGAGAACCGAACTAAGGACCGACACGTCACGAACCGGCGCCTTAATCAGCTGATAGATAACGTGTACGCGAGGCAAAGACGACGCCGTGACGACACGACCGACGCTGTTGCTCGGACGGCGTCTGCAGCAGAACTGACGGGCGTCGGTTGGGCGTCGCGACGCTATAGCTACCGTGCTGCCATCTATGCGTGGGTGCGGCGGCCACGTCAGGGTGCTGTTCATTGAGAAGTTGATGCTGAAAGTAGGACATTGGGGTTGTTGAGTGTTGGGCGATATGCTGACTGGTTTCCATTTATTTAATGCCTATCAAAGACCAGTTTTCTCTTAGCAAACAGTGATAAATTATAAAGTAGTAGGGGAGGAGCGGTCTAAAAGTCTCAGGGGCAAGTTGTCTCAGTGTTCAAATCTCGACTTCAAATGGTACCAGAAGCAAATTACTGATCCGGGCTGCTTCGACGTCTAAATATCTTACTATTCTGAAAATGTCATTCGTTTCGGTGCATAATTCACACTCCTGGAAGAGATTGTTTGTTTTGACAGGTGGTTAGTAACTTTTCTGCAGCTAAGTTATTTCATATTTTACGTCAAAATATCCATTTAATTGAATGTGCATATTTATATTCTTAAAAGCAAACATATTGTCTGTTTATAATTTTTCTTATATGATGAATTTATGCACGAGAAGCATATTGATTTTAAATGTAAAGCTGAAAGTCTATGATGGGTCTAGTTGTCACAGAATGACATAACCCCAGAAGTAGCTTTCAGTATAAGTTCATTTTGTTTGTTTTGTAAGTAATTGATTTTTTTTTACTTTTTACAGAACTAAATTACAAAAATTTACCAATTACGAGTTTATAACGAGTTTGTAAAAAAGAGCTCATCGGGGGCTGGTAGCACCCGATGTCATGTTACGCGCTGCTCAATTTGCGTTGCAGGAAAAAGTGGCAAAATATTTTGACATAAATTATCGAACATTGACTCGGTATTGTCATAAAGTAACTGATGCAGATTTTAATTAAATTAATTATCTGATCACAAGATGAAATTTCTCACTGAGACAACTAGCCTCAGCGTGTGAGACAACTAGCCTCAGTGTCTGAGACAACTAGCCTCAGTGTCTGAGACAACTAGCCTCAGTGTCTGAGACAACTAGCCTCAGTGTGTGAGACAACTAGCCTCAGTGTCTGAGACAACTAGCATCAGTGTGTGAGACAACTAGCATCAGTGTCTGAGACAACTAGCCTCAGTGTCTGAGACAACTAGCCTCAGTGTGTGAGACAACTAGCCTCAGTGTCTGAGACAACTAGCCTCAGTGTCTGAGACAACTAGCCTCAGTGTCTGAGACAACTAGCCTCAGTGTCTGAGACAACTAGCCTCAGTGTCTGAGACAACTAGCATCAGTGTCTGAGACAACTAGCATCAGTGTCTGAGACAACTAGCCTCAGTGTCTGAGACAACTAGCATCAGTGTCTGAGACAACTAGCATCAGTGTGTGAGACAACTAGCATCAGTGTCTGAGACAACTAGCATCAGTGTCTGAGACAACTAGCCTCAGTGTCTGAGACAACTAGCATCAGTGTCTGAGACAACTAGCATCAGTGTCTGAGACAACTAGCATCAGTGTGTGAGACAACTAGCCTCAGTGTCTGAGACAACTAGCCTCAGTGTCTGAGACAACTAGCCTCAGTGTCTGAGACAACTAGCCTCAGTGTCTGAGACAACTAGCCTCAGTGTCTGAGACAACTAGCCTCAGTGTCTGAGACAACTAGCCTCAGTGTGTGAGACAACTAGCATCAGTGTCTGAGACAACTAGCATCAGTGTGTGAGACAACTAGCCTCAGTGTCTGAGACAACTAGCCTCAGTGTCTGAGACAACTAGCCTCAGTGTCTGAGACAACTAGCCTCAGTGTCTGAGACAACTAGCATCAGTGTCTGAGACAACTAGCCTCAGTGTCTGAGACAACTAGCCTCAGTGTCTGAGACAACTAGCCTCAGTGTGTGAGACAACTAGCCTCAGTGTCTGAGACAACTAGCCTCAGTGTCTGAGACAACTAGCCTCAGTGTCTGAGACAACTAGCCTCAGTGTGTGAGACAACTAGCATCAGTGTCTGAGACAACTAGCATCAGTGTCTGAGACAACTAGCATCAGTGTGTGAGACAACTAGCCTCAGTGTCTGAGACAACTAGCCTCAGTGTCTGAGACAACTAGCCTCAGTGTCTGAGACAACTAGCCTCAGTGTCTGAGACAACTAGCATCAGTGTCTGAGACAACTAGCCTCAGTGTCTGAGACAACTAGCCTCAGTGTGTGAGACAACTAGCCTCAGTGTCTGAGACAACTAGCATCAGTGTCTGAGACAACTAGCCTCAGTGTCTGAGACAACTAGCATCAGTGTCTGAGACAACTAGCCTCAGTGTCTGAGACAACTAGCATCAGTGTCTGAGACAACTAGCATCAGTGTGTGAGACAACTAGCCTCAGTGTCTGAGACAACTAGCCTCAGTGTCTGAGACAACTAGCATCAGTGTCTGAGACAACTAGCATCAGTGTCTGAGACAACTAGCCTCAGTGTCTGAGACAACTAGCCTCAGTGTCTGAGACAACTAGCCTCAGTGTCTGAGACAACTAGCATCAGTGTCTGAGACAACTAGCCTCAGTGTCTGAGACAACAAGCCTCAGTGTGTGAGACAACTAGCCTCAGTGTCTGAGACAACTAGCCTCAGTGTCTGAGACAACTAGCCTCAGTGTCTGAGACAACTAGCCTCAGTGTCTGAGACAACTAGCCTCAGTGTCTGAGACAACTAGCCTCAGTGTCTGAGACAACTAGCATCAGTGTGTGAGACAACTAGCCTCAGTGTGTGAGACAACTAGCCTCAGTGTCTGAGACAACTAGCCTCAGTGTGTGAGACAACTAGCCTCAGTGTGTGAGACAACTAGCCTCAGTGTCTGAGACAACTAGCCTCAGTGTGTGAGACAACTAGCATCAGTGTCTGAGACAACTAGCCTCAGTGTCTGAGACAACTAGCCTCAGTGTCTGAGACAACTAGCCTCAGTGTCTGAGACAACTAGCCTCAGTGTCTGAGACAACTAGCCTCAGTGTCTGAGACAACTAGCATCAGTGTCTGAGACAACTAGCATCAGTGTCTGAGACAACTAGCATCAGTGTCTGAGACAACTAGCCTCAGTGTGTGAGACAACTAGCATCAGTGTGTGAGACAACTAGCCTCAGTGTCTGAGACAACTAGCCTCAGTGTGTGAGACAACTAGCATCAGCGTGTGAGACAACTAGCCTCAGTGTCTGAGACAACTAGCCTCAGTGTGTGAGACAACTAGCATCAGCGTGTGAGACAACTAGCCTCAGTGTCTGAGACAACTAGCCTCAGTGTGTGAGACAACTAGCCTCAGTGTCTGAGACAACTAGCCTCAGTGTGTGAGACAACTAGCATCAGTGTGTGAGACAACTAGCCTCAGTGTCTGAGACAACTAGCATCAGTGTCTGAGACAACTAGCCTCAGTGTGTGAGACAACTAGCCTCAGTGTCTGAGACAACTAGCCTCAGTGTCTGAGACAACTAGCCTCGGTGTCTGAGACAACTAGCCTCAGTGTCTGAGACAACTAGCATCAGTGTCTGAGACAACTAGCATCAGTGTCTGAGACAACTAGCATCAGTGTCTGAGACAACTAGCATCAGTGTCTGAGACAACTAGCCTCAGTGTCTGAGACAACTAGCCTCAGTGTGTGAGACAACTAGCATCAGTGTCTGAGACAACTAGCCTCAGTGTCTGAGACAACTAGCCTCAGTGTCTGAGACAACTAGCATCAGTGTGTGAGACAACTAGCCTCAGTGTCTGAGACAACTAGCATCAGTGTCTGAGACAACTAGCCTCAGTGTCTGAGACAACTAGCCTCAGTGTCTGAGACAACTAGCCTCAGTGTCTGAGACAACTAGCCTCAGTGTGTGAGACAACTAGCCTCAGTGTCTGAGACAACTAGCCTCAGTGTGTGAGACAACTAGCCTCAGTGTCTGAGACAACTAGCATCAGTGTCTGAGACAACTAGCATCAGTGTCTGAGACAACTAGCATCAGTGTCTGAGACAACTAGCATCAGTGTCTGAGACAACTAGCCTCAGTGTCTGAGACAACTAGCCTCAGTGTCTGAGACAACTAGCATCAGTGTCTGAGACAACTAGCATCAGTGTCTGAGACAACTAGCCTCAGTGTCTGAGACAACTAGCCTCAGTGTCTGAGACAACTAGCCTCAGTGTCTGAGACAACTAGCCTCAGTGTCTGAGACAACTAGCCTCAGTGTCTGAGACAACTAGCCTCAGTGTCTGAGACAACTAGCCTCAGTGTCTGAGACAACTAGCCTCAGTGTCTGAGACAACTAGCCTCAGTGTGTGAGACAACTAGCATCAGTGTCTGAGACAACTAGCCTCAGTGTGTGAGACAACTAGCCTCAGTGTCTGAGACAACTAGCATCAGTGTCTGAGACAACTAGCATCAGTGTGTGAGACAACTAGCCTCAGTGTCTGAGACAACTAGCATCAGTGTCTGAGACAACTAGCATCAGTGTGTGAGACAACTAGCCTCAGTGTCTGAGACAACTAGCCTCAGTGTGTGAGACAACTAGCCTCAGTGTCTGAGACAACTAGCCTCAGTGTGTGAGACAACTAGCATCAGTGTCTGAGACAACTAGCATCAGTGTCTGAGACAACTAGCATCAGTGTGTGAGACAACTAGCCTCAGTGTCTGAGACAACTAGCATCAGTGTCTGAGACAACTAGCCTCAGTGTGTGAGACAACTAGCCTCAGTGTGTGAGACAACTAGCCTCAGTGTCTGAGACAACTAGCCTCAGTGTCTGAGACAACTAGCCTCAGTGTGTGAGACAACTAGCCTCAGTGTGTGAGACAACTAGCATCAGTGTCTGAGACAACTAGCCTCAGTGTGTGAGACAACTAGCCTCAGTGTCTGAGACAACTAGCCTCAGTGTCTGAGACAACTAGCCTCAGTGTCTGAGACAACTAGCCTCAGTGTGTGAGACAACTAGCATCAGTGTGTGAGACAACTAGCATCAGTGTGTGAGACAACTAGCATCAGTGTGTGAGACAACTAGCATCAGTGTCTGAGACAACTAGCCTCAGTGTCTGAGACAACTTGACCCACACGTGGGGTTAAAAGTTTTAAACATTTTTAAGTCAACTAAGAGACATAGCAATTCAACTAACGGTCTAATAAATCGCAAAAAAATTCGCATTATAACCAAATGTGTATTAATCAATAAAAATAACATCAAATAAGAATAACTTTATTTTTCTAGAAGATATGCACACATAGATAGATTTTGAGACAACTAGACCCCTCCTTTACCTACTCTAAGCAATATTAACCTCTCTGTTCGCTCAAAGACTGTCATGAATTCGATGTCATTTCCTCAATCAATCAAAATAGTTTCCTCCCTACACTTTTTCAGTTTCCACCCGTCAGATGCGATACAGATTTCCTTGAGATTGATATATGCAGGACCAAACTTTGCATCGGAGAAAGATACATACAAGTTTCAAAGTGCATAGCAAAAAAAGCATAGAGTTTGATACAAATTTGATAGTTAATCTAACTCATTTTTCATAATTTCTCTTGAATCTTGTCATAAGGTTTCATTAAAGGTTAGGTGAACATGTGCTAAGAGATTGATCGATAGTTGCTGGCTTCTTCTAACATTATTATCAAGCTCTATTGTAATAAAATTAATATCAATACCAGGTTTTATAGGTACAACTCAAATATCGAACATTTTTCAACATGTCTACTTTATCTAAACTTAGCACTAGTTTTAACAAAAACTATTTCAACTGGGTTTTCAATGCTAAGTAAATAACAACCAAATTCACCAATTTACACGGGAATTACACGAGAAATTTAGTTTTGCTTTACTTAGCATTCAAAACCCATTTCAAATTGTTTTTAGTAATGTATTTTTATTTTCATTTTTCATCAGCTTTAATACGAAATTGTAATTAGATTCGAGCTAATAAACTTATCGGCCAATTCAATCAACACTGCTTTTATTTTTTGCTTTGAAATTAATCATTTCAATTATATTTGTATTTTTCAAACAACAAACAACCAATATATATTTTCTATTACATTGCACCAGAAAGACAAAAAAGGGGAAGTGATGATATATTATTATTCCCATCATAGAGGGAACAGTTATATCGACATATCGTCATGGTTGATATTTGACCATCGCATGTGGTGGTATAATATTTCATATGAATAGATCCTTCATATTATGCTCGGACAACACGGTCTGCCAGGTTCGACGCTCACGGGATACGCTTTACGTTAGATTAAACAAATAGAACGACTCAGCGCAGAATGAAACCACGTGGTCATCGACAGAGAAACAAGGTTTTTGCATGGATGATAATTACCTAGCGTATTTCGGTTCCAAGTAAGGTCTGTTGCAATATTAGATTGTTACCTGTTTCGCTTCTCTAGTTTTTTTCTGTAGAAAATGATTAATTGTAGATTTTTAAATTCGAATATGAAAATGTTGGCAAGGTTTTGTTAAAGTTTTGTAGCGTTATGCACTTGTCGTTTTTCAATTTGAATTTGTTTGAAAGTGATGGAATATTTCAATCGGTAAATTCATTTTAGGTGTTGCGGTCATGTGGCAGGCAAATGTCCGACAGTTTTAACGAACAAATCCGAAAGTTGTAAAGTGGATCGAAATTAAAAATAATTTGCAAGAATTTTTTTTCAGTAATATTTGAAAATGTCTGAACTATTTTTAAATATAACAACGTCGTAAAGTCTCAGAGTCTGTATTTTGAATAAGCTGCAGATATCACTATTAAAAAAGCGTTTGATTGATTTATTTGTGGTGTTTAACGACGCACTGTTTTGACAACTGGCCATGCGGCACTGGTCTAATGGCGACGGTGAATGAGTGGATGATGATGAGGATGATGATGAACCTAACCGAGCATAGAAGGGAGGAGGGGAAACCCGGTGCCGGCACGTAGCCTACTCCTGTCGAAGAGCACCAAGGGGACCACCGGCTTAACGTCCCTTCCGAAGGACGGTACAACGCGAAAAACAGGATTCCTCCACAAATCCATGCTGTCGAGAGGTTGATAAGCAAGGCGAGTGAAGTTGCTGTACTAACTTTCATCCCTCCAACCTCTCTCCCGAACAGAACTGCTCATGTGTATGATGGTCACCCATCCAATACCTGACCCAGCGCAGTGTTGCTTAACTTTCATCCCTCCAACCTCTCTCCCGAACAGACCTAGTCATGTGTATGATGGTCACCCATCCAATACCTGACCCAGCGCAGTGTTGCTTAACTTTCATCCCTCCAACCTCTCTTCAGAACAGAACTAGTCATGTGTATGATGGTCACCCATCCAATACCTGACCCAGCGCAGTGTTGCTTAACTTTCATCCCTCCAACCTCTCTCCCAAACAGAACTGGTCATGTGTAAGATGGTCACCCATCCAATACCTGACCCAGCGCAGTGTTGCTTAACTTTCATCCCTCCAACCTCTCTCCCAAACAGAACTAGTCATGTGTATGATGGTCACCCATCCAATACCTGACCCAGCGCAGTGTTGCTTAACTTTCATCCTTCCAACCTCTCTCCCGAACAGAACTGGTCATGTGTATGATGGTCACCAATTCAATACCTGACCCAGCGCAGTGTTGCTTAACTTTCATCCCTCCAGCCTCACTTCCAAACAGAACTGGTCATGTGTATGATGGTTACCCATCCAATACCTGACCCAGTGCAGTGTTGCTCAACTTTGGTGATCTAACACGGACCAGTGCTACCAACACGCCAAACCGTTCGGTTACAACAAGACGCCTTATCTTTCGTTAAATTCATTTTTATTTCCAAGATGCTTTGTGCAGTTATTGCCAGCCTGAGGAAACTCATTGAAAATCTTTCATGTAAAAGACTTGCGTGCTGAATATGAAAAGGAAAATAAGTAAAACAACTTGAAAGAGTAACTGATCTCTGCTTTCTTTGATTAATCGATATTTTCTTTTCGTTTCTATCCATCATTTGTGACCTAAATTTGTAAGACATCTATAATATTCCGATTTTTACTAATTGAGCTACTTACCCATTCGATCACCATGATGAATACCTTCATCAAGTCTTCCTATAATTTTCTTCCATCTTTCACCAAGTTCTCTACCACCCCATCTGTATATTGATGAAAATTAACAGAAAAATCTAACATATTACATTTGGATTTTTAAACCAGGAAATGAAAGTACCTTCCAGACCCACTTCGCTGATTTCCCTACACATGCAATTAAACTATCTAACAATATTCTAGATCAAAACTTGACTCATTTATCATATTAAGACATAGCGTACCGGCTCCAATACCAGCTACCATATATGACGCACGTATGTTGCCAGCTATTTACAAGCTATGAACCTTTGCCTACAATTCTAAAACATAGTTAATCCATTTTGAAACTCAATTTGAATCCGAAACGTTCCCAATCTTTGAATGCCAAGACATTTTCGTATGTCGTTGAACAAGTTGTGCCTCGTGAATGATTCGTTAAAGTTCTCTCTCCCCGCTGCAGAGCTTTGAGCGACGGTACTCCACCCAAATGAACTACGAGTTGAGCCGTGCAGAAACTGGCGATGCAAGCTAGCGGCGACTCGTTATGAAGGTGGCAACAGTGGCGTTGGTTTGGGTTGGTCTAAATCATTAAACTCCACAAACGTAATGTTTTGAACCATATTCATGTTAAAAAGCTTGCAGATGCTTACGTTTTTATCTTAACTGCATTGTGTGGACAATTTAAAACTTGGCCTTAGCTATAAAATAGATTAAATGGGAGGATATCGGACAAAAAAATACTATTTCATACTTTTTGTGGTATTTTTCTACAAGCAATTCAGTTTTTTACATCTGTATTGGCTGCAAAATAGGCTGAAAAAGCTCATAGAAATAAAAAAAATGCTGAAAATGTGAAATCTTTAATTGGGTTTTACCAAGCACATCTGTATTGACTTCTGTGAGATGGCATTCAATTTACCAGAGGCTGAGATGACATTCTTTTTGTTATCAGCATGGTAAAAATCTTTAAAAATCTGAAAACACAATCTGCGATTGGTTGGTTATTACTACAAGGTTGATCTTAAGCTATGCTTTGTGCTGTAAAGAGAATGCAAACGCACTATTTTGTTTTGTTAGTTTGTTATGTTTTGTAAAATCAATTGCCATGGCAACCACCGATCACAAGCAAAGAAAGTCAGCTGTTTCTGAGAGTAAAGTGCTTAATTCAGAGTTAATACATATTGTAATGCCGGGTCTTAGCAAATCATAAATTCAAATGAATGCTATAACCGTCTCAAATATTGAATAGAATCAGAATGACTGTGTGGCGGCCTGGTTCCCGCGCCGAGATTGAACAGATAGCTGAGGGACCAGGGGGCAATACGCGAGAGGATGCATCAGCGGTAATTCGGGGCAGGTACCGAGCTACCTGTACAGTCTACATACGACAGCACGCCGGTGAACATCATCGCTCAATTTATCCATCGCTAATATTATCTTTGGTCAACGATTGTATTTCTAACCATCCGAACAAATAAAATCACGTTATCATCTTATATTAACCTGTATAACCCGTGTACCACGCCCGCACCCGGCCAAAACTGTGAGTATTCACAGCCTCATGGTTCTACTCCTTGGAGATCCGTCATTCTCATCAAATACATTAAAATCGTCTCAAAAAGCCAGTGTCCAAGTAGCTCAATTGTTTAGTGCAACACCCGCGACAGGTGGAGATCGGGGTTTGAGTCGCCGTTTGGGCATCAATTTTTGAGACGTTTATAGTGTTCATAATAATAAAATACCCCACGCATTGAAAGCGTTTGCAATTAACATAAGATTTAATCTAAATGAATGCTTATTTTCATAAAATTCTCGTGGTTACCTGTCAGTTAAGCTTAATGGTCTTACCGATTCAAACAGGTATGTTCTATCACAAACGTCTAATGCAGAGAAGGGAAGGCATTCAATGCAATACGATTTATATGATGATCTTGCCCGATCGTTTGAGGCTAGAGCAGAACTGCGGGGTTCAAGAATCCTGGCTTCACAACAACTGGTAAACCAGTCTGTGGTTTCAATCGACTAACCACGACTACGCCAGGCAAATGCATGGAATATTTACATGACATCGGCACTACGCCTGTCACCAAACCAAATCTCGTTCTCATTTCCTTAGTGAAAAGGCAACAACAACTAGAAGCCGATCTCCGGCACGCATTGCTAACACCAAACATCACATCCGGAGGGAAACAATTTCAATCAAAGTCCAGTACCGTGCGCCTCTGGCATCTTTGCCGCGTTAAGTGGTGTCCTTTGCACGCATGCTCGATGATTGCCAGTGAAACGGGCACATTCCGATGGATTGGCTTAATTATTTTAAACATTGAAAATGTGGCGTTCAATTTTGGAAGTAAATCTTTCAGCATTTCAGCACAGTGTAAGTTACTTTTTTTTCTTTTTTTGTTTCAGCACAGTTGAAAGAACAGGCACGACCAGCTGGAAAAATTATAAAAGATTAGCAAATGCCCGGTGACAGCACAATCTATGTGGCATGGTAAGTGGATTTAAACAACCATTTCATAAAAATTTGTTTGATAAATGACTACTCATCATTGACAACTGGTTCGTCATGCAAATCATAAACGTTGACGGGCTTGAAGTAACTGGTAAAGAAATTCAAAAGTAAGTTTAGAAAAAGTTCACACATAAACATAGCAGGATTTTGTGTAAGCATCGATTATCAATGAAGAAGGCTTTTCTTTGGCTTGTAGAGATATTCGGGAAGATGGTGGCAAAGAAATGAATATAACAAGCACGGAATTAATATAATAACGCATAAGTTTTCTAATCAATAAAAATAGTACTCAAGAACATCGAGGCAAGCTCTGTAACAAACGCCTATTGGAGGACGACTGCCTCGACGGTTTCATAGGGTCAAACAGGTAGCCTCAGATAATACAGGCTGGTCAATACCATCAGTCGTTACCTGAACTAGGTAACTCATTAACGTACTTTGTATTCCCAATATAAATATCATCGGAAGCCATGCTGGTATGCTGGTCGTATTTCAGGGCAATTAAACTCAAGTACACATGATTCAAATGTACAGCGAACAATCAAGTTTGAAATAATTTGTTTAATTTCAAAATGAAAAGAATAAACGAGGTAATTCCTGCAAATATTTTTCCCGAACATCTGTTCCAAATACATGATTAAGATTCTATAAACGGCTGATTTAGTAGATATATTCCAGCGATCAGGGATTGTCTCTTATTGTCTCTTATGGGTTCAAGTTTTAGATGCTGTCGATTTCTTTTTATCTTTAGGTGGAAAAAAAGACTGGAGATTCATATGTTGAGTGATTGCTTCAAATTTGACCCCCAGATGCAACTGATAATATTCTTTGAGTTATTCAATTAAAATAAAAAACATAACATTGTGGCCATCTGATCTGAAGCGACGTCTCTAGACGCCCCGAACCGACGCCACTGGTCCGGAAAACTGGGCCGGCTTTCCGCCGTTAGTCAAACCACCGGGAATTTGCGCAGTAGACGGATTGAAAAGCGGAAAATCCGCGTGGAAATTCGACGACGTGATGCGGATAAACGGGAAAACAAGGATGCTTTTGAATTGCATTTGGTTGCACAAACTGCACTTGAATTAGGAAAATTGGCAAAGTCTTCTCTTATTTCCTCATCGAAGTTTTGCCTGATTCAGCTTAGAACTTGTTGTACTAAATTCTATTTGCGATGCAAGCATAAACGTGGAAATCACTCGGGTCTCCCTCTGACACATTGCAGAAAAAAAAATCTGTGTATTTTTTTAAATTATCCGCTAAGAACCTAACAGTTCGTTAATCGGTTATTTTCTTGACAACAGCAAACGAAAGATTTTTTTGTCTAACGGTCTGTTAATTATTTGACGGACCACTGAAGTACCAGATCTCAATCTACATAATTGACATTTCATTGAGATGAACTGCAAGCTTATCACATTTAATACCACAACGTTATATTCACCAGAATTCTTTCAAACGGAACAATCGTTGTCAAAATCTATCTCAATTCTAGAGATGACGAGTTAAGCCTATCCTCCTTGATAGCATCAAACATACTAATAGCACGAGAAGGTAAACTACAATCTAAGCTTACACCTTCTGAGCAGCTATTATTAGTAATAGGAGCGGTAAGGTCGACTCCAGCTCGAGCACAATTCGAACAGAGATTGTCTAATTATTTGTAGGGCTTAACCCAACCCTAAATATCCCCCCACACCCCGGCCTATAGCACAATATTGCGTCACTCCAAAAGTAAATCCCTCACCCAACCCAAGCCCAACCCAACTAGTTGAACATGAGCACAGAAGTTGGATGGCGCTTGAGGTGTATTAATTTTGAGTAATGCCGTCTCGTTGATTGCGTATTGAAGCAAGTGACAGTCCAAAGCGTTGACCGTTGGGTCAAACTTTGGACGTTGGAAATGTGGGGCTGTTTTGGGCGAGGTTCATTGTGGGGGTGTTTTACTGGACTTGGCATGGAGATTTTGGTGGGAGCAGGTGGTTTGGTCAACGCCGCGAATTGGGGAAACATGTACCTAGCATAGAATTGAAAGTAAAGATATTTAGTTGAGTTGAATACAAATGTACAGATAATCTGTCTGCAGTTTAAAATAGAAGGGTTGCTCGAATGTTTGGACGTGCTAAAAATAGACGTAAAACTATTGAAAGCAGGTTATTTTGAATTATATTTTGTATCAGATTTGTCCTGATAATTTATTACAAATCTTTCAAGTATTTTGCTACAGAAAAGAGAGCGAATATAGCAAAAAATTAAATATATAACTAAAATAAAACTGATGATTTTCCCATATTTAAATTATGTATTCGCTTCTCTCGTTCAATAAACATCCCCATCAGCTCCCCTCTCCACCCCCTCTCCACCCCCTCGACTACACGTGTCATCTTCTTTGCATAAAAACACATATCTTACAACTCTCTTCCCAAGACATCCATTCTGTTCGACGCAGCAGAGGGTGACGATCGTCAGTGGCGTTGCATTATGCAAGTAACTAACAACAAGTCTGCAGTAAATAATGCAGACTTTTCTTAGAAGAAAAAGTGTCAGGTGTATATTTCAGAGCACTCACAATTTCTTATGGTAACAAAAAAAAATAACTCATTGCTATCACAGAAAAAATGTGGTGTTTAACCGTTCTTTCTTACTTGGATTATTATTATTTATTTACTTTGTCCTTTTTCTATCTGAAAAAAAACCTAGCTACTTTCTCGGTATGGCAGACCGGATACTGACTTTTATTCAAGTTTCACTGCACCAATTAAACTCAATTGGATAAAGACTTTAAAACTATTGATTTTCTTTGGTAAACCAGTCATTTGGAAACGGGCTACAGGGCTACAGCTGCAGGGGAAACATATTTACAAGTTTCAAGAGAATATTGCAATTTAATTAAGTAACATAAAGGTGATAAGTAATATAGAAGAGAGAGAAGTTGGTTGAACAAAGTGGTGTGGAAAAAGTTGGTGTGCGAAATGGAGTATAAAGAAGATATTGATCTGGTAGAATCAAGTCTTATGCTTAAATAAAGTGTTTTCTATCCGTTTTCTTTAATGGATGATGAATCAAAAGATATTTCAAATAAAGGGGATGCTAAACGCCCTGATGATGTGTGCTTTTGGTCCCGTATTGCTTTGAAGACCCGACCATCACGCCACTGGTTCCAGAAATCGTTCTGTTCTATCATCAAACATTTTCCCCTTTGCTTTCCTCCCCTACACACCTTCCTCACATGACACTTCCTGCTTTGCACCTTTTTTCCTTGAGCTATCCATCTCACAGGCACCGTCACCTACATCATCTTGAATTTCTTTTGCAATCTTCCTGATCTCACCAGTCATTCTACGCGATTCAAGAATATACTTATCCTCGTCTTTCTTGGTTTGCATCTTAGACTGGAAGACATGTAGAGTGTCTCATGGACTGGAATTATCGGCTGGAACATAAATCTCAGATGGAATACGTTGCTGCAGGTGTGGCTCACATGCACAATGTGTTAAACTAGCTTACACAATCGTCTACCAATGAAACGAATCCATTTTATCACACAAAAAAAAACGCCACAAAGAAATAAACTAGATTTGAGGCAATTTGTATGTTATCGTAATTCTTTCGCACACACATTTTTCGTCATTTACCTTATCATCTTTAGATTATTGGGATTCCGTGACGCTATGTTTTGGTATCTGGCTATTTGGCACCTGGTCTAATGGTGTCGGCGAATGAGTGGATGATGATGAGGATGATTAGGTACCTTACCTAGAAAATAAGAGAGAAAGGGAAATCCGGTGCCGGCACGTAGCCTACTCCTGTGGAAGAGCACATAGGGGACCACCGGCTTAACGTCCCTTCCGAAGGACGGTACAACGCGAACAACAGGATTTCTTCACAAATCCATGCTGTCGAGAGGTTGATAAGCAAGGCGAGTGAAGTTGCTGTACTAACTTTCATCCCTCCAACCTCTCTCCCGAACAGAACTGATCATGTGTATGATGGTCACCCATCCAATACCTGACCCAGCGCAGTGTTGCTTAACTTTCATCCCTCCAACCTCTCTCCCGAACATAGCTGGTCATGTGTATGATGGTCACCCATCCAATACCTGACCCAGCGCAGTGTTGCTTAACTTTCATCCCTCCAACCTCTCTCCCGAACAGAACTGGTCATGCGTATGATGGTCACCCATCCAATACCTGACCCAGCGCAGTGTTGCTTAACTTATATCCCTCCAACCTCTCTCCCAAACAGAACTGGTCATGCGTATGATGGTCACCCATCCATTACCTGACTCAACGCATTGTTGTTTAACTTCGATGATCTCACGAGGACCGGTGTTTCCAACACGCCAAACTGTTCGGCAAATCTATAATTAATTCAGTGCATGTCAGGGTGTAACGATGATGATGAGCCCAGAAGGCTGCAGAGATAATCTAGAACCATCACGTGACCCAGAGGTCGAGTTATTGGTGAGTGAAGCTGCTGTACCTGTGATTCTGTGACCAGAACCAAGAAAAGATCATAATTAGAACCAGACACAATATGTTTCATTCAGGAAATCTCAAAGCGTTTCATCACATTACAGACCTGGTGATTTGAATTCAGGTCACACACGCCCGATTGTTGCTTAACTTCGGTAGCACTGATGTTTTAAGTCCACTAGCGCTAATGAAGTCGAGAAAAATAACCATCAAAAACCTACTCTACCTACAATAATATCGAATGCTTCTCCGTTGCTCTGAGTGAATATATTTTTCGCAAATTTTACATTTGAGACTGGTTTACTCTCAAGTAAACTTCATAAATATTATCTCAAACTGATTGGTATGATTCAATATTTTATCATCTTAGAGGTTTGTTTAAAAGGATGGTCACAAGCGCCATCTGGTGGCACCTACCGTTACCACGTGTTGAAAATCAAATAGTAACCGTGTCTTCTATTTCCATCACAAAAAGTCATTGTGGCAAACGAGGGATGTGTTCATGATTTCTCTTAAACACGGTGTAATAACTCATTAGATTAATTACTTAAGAGAGAGTTGATGAAATATATTTGTACAAGTTTCTAAATAAAGTTTGAAAGAACTTTTTCTTTTTCTCGTTTTCTGTCTAGACTTTAGGTGAATGAACTTTGTTCTTGAATTATAATCACGCTTACAAAGTTATTCATGGGATATCCAAGCTTTTGTGTATGATTTGTCTTCTAGTTTAATACGATCAAGTTTCTGTTTGATTAAAGAAGGACGCGTTATCGTTTAATTATCCTTAGCTTTTAACGCTTTTCAACTACAATGCAATGGGACTTCATAACAGCAAAGTGTTCGATCTTTTAAAACTGAACTTCGAAAACAGTCAGTTGATTTGCTTTGATGTTTTCTGCCTGGTTATGAGCATCTGCGTATTGGTAAAACATGTTAATTTCGCATATCCAAGTAGCAAATATAGAAATACACATTTGACGTTTCAAAAGATAACTACTTTCTACTTTTAATTGTTTTGGAAATTGAATGGTTATTTGTAACCTGCATCGCTTTTTTATTTGGTTTAATTTCAACGAACTTATATTTGTGCATTGCTAAAACTGAAACCAGGTGTATTTTCCTATGGAAACAATAAATTATAGAAAGTGTAACAGTACAGCAAGTAAAGTAACTAAGTCCTAGTACTTTGGTCACACACCCCATTTAATCTAAAATAAAATGTCTCTTTAGCAAATGCAAGCAAAACTATTTCTCCATGAATATATTTAACTCTTTTATAGTCCCACTAAACACCCACTCTTCTTCCTTTTATCCTACTGCATGTCTATTTCGTCGACTCCCTACAACGGCCACCAAACGATGCAACACAAACACCGGCCACCGTTTCTATCGCCAGTTTACAGTTTATTCAACAAAAGCTCGGGTAAATCAGCACAGGAATGGCTGTTGACTCACTAGGGCTAGACAAACACTTGCTTGGGACTGAATCGAAGGTCTTATTCAATGTAATGTTGTACCTTGAAGCAAACCGAGCGCAGAACTGTGCTTACTTTGAAGTTAATCTCATGTAATTCTGTCTAAAACTTGACTGTAAAGCCTGTACCACAACGAAATGTATAGAACTTTTTAGAGCGATTTTCGAACTGTTATTTGAAGATAAATTTAGGTTAGTTGTGATATTGCGCTCGGATTCTGTTGTCTCTTTTTTGTAAGGCGAGTAATTTTTAGTTAAACGGAGACTATAAAAGTTGGACGTGTTTGTGTTCACAACCTGGCACTTCCACTAACAATATCAGAGATATTTCTGAAATTAACTTTCACAGAATAACCGTCGCATCATCGAAACAGTGGATTTAAACGTATGCCACGTTTTTAAAACTACTAATCAGTTTTTTTATTTTGATACAATTTCTTCTAGTTATGCCCACTCAGTCTTTATTTACATCCACTTTCTTAGCATTCTGTAACGAACTCGGCATATGGCATTTCGAAATATGGCCGAATTATAAATGAACGTATTCGCAAGAATAAAGCTATGCAAGTAAACATTAATCAGTTAGTTACCAAAGCTGGTTGAGAGATAATGAAATTATACGTCACGTTTTTACTGACATATTGGACTTCATATAAAACAGATAATCACAAAAAAAAAACACAGTTTTTCAAATGTATGTATTTTTTTCTTTCCAAAGTACATTCCAACTCGAACAACTGACTCCACAAATGCATCTCGATTTCTAGTTTAATTGTTACAAATAACGACAAAATAATAATGATCATAACAAACGCATTGATTTGACAAAGTTTACCCTAAATAGATCGGTGTTTATGGAAAACCTTCACAAGTAAAGACGGCCAGAAAACTCCACGGTTTAATGAACTTAGCACCTGAACGTAGCACCTGAACGTAGCACCTGAACATAGCACCTGAACGTAGCACCTGAACGTAGCACCAGAACGTAGCACCTGAACGTAGCACCTGAACGTAGCACCTGAACGTAGCACCTGAACGTAGCACCTGAACGTAGCACCTGAACGTAGCACCTGAACGTAGCACCTGAACGTAGCACCTGAACGTAGCACCTGAACGTAGCACCTGAACGTAGCACCTGAACGTAGCACCTGAACGTAGCACCTGAACGTAGCACCTGAACGTAGCACCTGAACATAGCACCTGAACGTAGCACCTGAACGTAGCACCTGAACGTAGCACCTGAACGTAGCACCAGAACGTAGCACCTGAACGTAGCACCTGAACATTGTAATTTGGCTTGTGTGGGTAGGACATGAATTATTTCTTAGTGTTTGTGGTTGATAAGTAAAATTAGACCGTGGCCACTTAATATGGTAACATTTATTGCATCAAACTTGTCCATATCTGAAGCTTCCATCCTAAAAAGTTCAACAGTAGAAGCTTGAAACGCTTCAAGGTTTCTAAGTTTAAGGGGAAAATAATCAATGTCTCGGAGTTTACATCGAGATCGAGTCAGACCCGGGCTTGATAGTGAATTGTCTATTTTGTGCTCGCAATTAAACCGTGTTTGTTTATTAGTTTAGAAATTTCGAAAGTACGTTCTTGCGGCTGCAACGAGGCGGCGGTCAGAGTTGGTCGGAATCCTCCAGAGATAGACGAGCCAGTCTCGCTTGGTCGTCTCGAGTTTAGGACAGGAAACCGCTGGAAGGGGAGGACAAAACTGCGGCTAGACTTTGTGCGAACCGATTTGAAGTGAACGCGTATAAAACGTGGGTCTAGACGAATTCAATGGGCTGGATAAGTGAAGGATTATTATATGGGAAGGAATACTTGACAAGAACATATTAACATCTAAATTAAATATCAATGAACCTTGCAGTTGACTTTTAAAGTTTCTTGAAGGCAAGATAAACATGAACATTTTAGAAATAATTTAAGATCTCTGTAGAAAAAATGATATTCTCTTTAAATAATTGAAAAGTCTATCAGTAAACGAGTATCAGTCAAGAGAAATTCAGCTACATTTAATTATTCTGTGTTCTTGACAATATGAATTGCATAATTACTAATCCGGCGAAATCCTTAAGGATCAGCTCGCCTGTGAATGGTAAACACAGACGTGAGTAAAGGGGACAGAGAGGGGGACAGAGGGTTTCTTGCCCATGTGCTAGCGACACAGGAGCGACTGAGTTATTACCCCGTTCCCTGGGACTACGAATCGAATAAGATTATCCCACGGGCTCGGGGCTCGGGGCTCGGGGCTCGGGGCTCGGGGCTCGAGCTATCTCCCTGTATTGGATATAGTCGCTTCCACTGTAAGATTACACTTTGGCTAATGGAGTTCCGCTTTAATTAGGAATTATTGTGAGCTTTACGCACGGCTAGAGATGGGTTCCTGTATTTTCCTTGAAAAGATGTGCTCAAAAACACAAGGAATTTGGGACAGAATAATCGTACACCTAAAGTTATTAAAGAAATTTATAATAATGTAAATATTTTTACATTTTTTTTTGTAATTTTCTGGTATTTCCTCTAGTGAGCTGAAAGCAGCCAGCTAAGAATGAAAAGGAAGCTAGACTGAAAAATAAATAATAATAATAATAATAAAATATATTTTACTCTGGGAACAATAAATTACAAAGTGAGCAAGGTTTGTTATAAAATAAGTCATGGATAGCATAAATTAATTGTTATATGCAACCGAACTCCGGACTTCCCAATTGCCGGTCGTATGCTCTACCAACCGAGCTATCCGGACACACATATTCCAGCTTCTAGGGGTAGAAGAGATTTCTTTTCGTAATTATTTTTCTAAATCCCGATTTGAAAACAAATGAAATAACGCTTGATGATCTTGCGAACGCTCGCGTTGTAGAGTAACGTAATAATTTCATCTCTGTTGATGGTAAACATAAATAACATGCCCGTCGGAAGATGAATCTCACTAGAAATATTTGAATAACAACAGGAAAAGCCAGAAACTGTGGCGTTCCTTACATTATGTTCTCTCTCTCCAGGTCTCATTTATCTCACTCCCCCGGGGGATTATACCGTGCCCTGTTTTTCTCACCCTACGCGATGATGTCGGAATTCAAATAGCAAACATCATCGCTTAGGGGTGATTGTTTGGCGTCTCTAAAGAACCAAGGGATGGTGCATATACCTGACAACTCATGCACCTTTGATATGTTCAAATCAGTGAGTTTAAAGGTAGCCAGAGAATCAGAAAGTAGAGCTAAAGAGCATTTAAAACTTTCTGCTAAGCAAACGAGGCCGGCAGTACATGGCAACGGTAGGTGCCACCAGATTGCGCTTGTGACAATTCTTTTAAACAAACCTCTAAGATGATAAAATATTGACTCAAAACAGTAGTTTGAGATAGCAATTATGAAGGTTACTTGAGAGTGGACCAGTCTCAAATGTAAAATTTGCGAAAAATATATTCACTCAGAGCAACGGAGAAGCATTCGATATTATTGTAGGTAGAGTAGGTTTTTGATGGTTATTTTTCTCGACTTCATTAGCGCTAGTGGACTTAAAACATCAGTGCTACCGAAGTTAAGCAACAATCGGGCGTGTGTGACCTGAATTCAAATCACCAGGTCTGTAATGTGATGAAACGCTTTGAGATTTCCTGAATGAAACATATTGTGTCTGGTTCTAATTATGATCTTTTCTTGGTTCTGGTCACAGAATCACAGGTACAGCAGCTTCACTCACCAATCACTCGACCTCTGGGTCACGTGATGGTTCTAGATTATCTCTGCAGCCTTCTGGGCTCATCATCATCGTTACACCCTGACATGCACTGAATTAATTATAGATTTGCCGAACAGTTTGGCGTGTTGGAAACACCGGTCCTCGTGAGATCATCGAAGTTAAGCAGCACTGCGCTGGGTCAGGTATTGGATGGGTGACCATCATGCACATGACCAGTTTTGTTCGGGAGAGAGGTTGGAGGGATGAAAGTTAGGCAACACTGTGCTGGGTCAGGTATTGGATGGGTGACCATCATACACATGACCAGTTCTGTTCGGGAGAGAGATTGGAGTGATGAAAGTTAAGCTACACTGTGCTGGGTCAGGTATTGGATGGGTGACCATCATACACATGACCAGTTCTGTTCGGGAGAGAGATTGGAGGGATGAAAGTTAGTACAGCAACTTCACTCGCCTTACTTATCAACCTCTCGACAGCATGGATTTGTGGAGAAATTCTGTTGTTCGCGTTGTACCGTCCTTCGGAAGAGACGTTAAGCCGGTGGTCCCCTTGGTGCTCTTCGACAGGAGTAGGCTACGTGCCGGCACCGGGTTTCCCCTTCTCCCTTCTAGTTTAATTTAGGTGCATCATCATCGTCGTCATCATTTACTTATTAAACCAGTGCCACTTGGCCCGTTTTCAAAACAGTGCGTCGCTAAACACAATCATCAATCATCTATCAATCATATCATCCATTGCAATCTTTACTGCAGACAAGTTCTTGTAACCTAAATAATAAAGTACACAGTAAAACAACAAACATTGTCACAATACCGAGAAGCATTGACCAACGTCCCGTTTTCAAAACATAACGAAATCAAATGCTAGAAAGGAAATGTTCTGAATTTATTATTTCCTCCAAACGTTACTCGACATATGGGACATTCTTTAAGTTAGCCGAGTGACCTTTATTTTTAATCTCTATTTATTTGTTAAGACGAAGGGGTTCAGAGCCGCTAGATGATGGTGTAGGTGAAAACGGTTTTTCTCTGTTGATTAGGTTTTTTGGTCCTAAAAAGGACCGCGTCGGTGGTCGACGTTTCGCCAGCGTTGGCGCTGGCATTATTATTGTTATTATTATTATTATTATTACATTTATTATTATTATTGACAGTCTTGATAATGCCAGCGCCAAAGCTGGCGAAACGTCGACCACCGACGCGGTCCTTTTTAGGACCAAAAAACCTCTATTTATTTACAAACTATTTTTTTATATACATGTTTCTCGTGCAAATTCAGTAAAAATGTGCTCTTTTGCCTGTGAGTTGAACTAGAATATATAACAGATATATTCTCTTCTATCCGATAAAAAGTGAAATCATGGTTTCGACCGTTGAAGCCAGTTTATCCACAGGATTAATTGGCAGCCGCAAGTCGCGAATCATTTCTGAATCGCGAGCACATGAATTTTCCTCGGGCACAAATCACACTGCACTGAATCATTTTCCGCATCGGGAAACTCAGCCCGAGTTTTCCGACTTGGACGACTTGCAAGGTTTTCCTCCGGATCTCCAGTCGAGTGGCAAGGGTGCAAATAATTTGCTCTCGTCGAGTAATTTCCAAGCATCGTCTACTCGTGAAACACGATGCAGCTTGTTTGTTCGTTTTAATGCATTTGAATTATTTTACAGCTCTGGTGCTGTGTGGAAATTTTGCATCCTCGAGGATGATATTTGGTAAAGTAGCTGCAGGGTTATTTGAAAACTAGCGCAGCAAAACTCGTGTCTTATTTCCACGCTGGGAAACTTTGCAAACGAAATTAAATTTGTTTAAGTGACCTTTAATTTCGTGTCTTATTGCGAAGGATGGAAAAGTTTCAACAATTTTTTTACAAAATAGTTTCTGTTTATTAATTCAAAAGAAGCATTTTGTTTTGCTGTCTGCCGCTGTTGTAAGAAAGTTATCTAGTGAAAAAAATCAATATTGTGGTGACATTTTTAGCAAAAGTAACAAGTTTGTATCAGATTGATATAAAAGTATATAAAGATAAAGAATGTTTCTTTCCCTAACGCAGAAGTTGTATTATGTACCTATACTCTGCTATACTTTGGAAATGGTGCAACTTCACTCGCCTTGCTTATCAACCTCTCGACAGCAACTTCACTCGCCTTGCTTATCAACCTCTCGACACCAACTTCACTCGCCTTGCTTATCAACCTCTCGACAGCAACTTCACTCGCCTTGCTTATCAACCTCTCGACAGCAACTTCACTCGCCTTGCTTATCAACCTCTAGACAGCAACTTCACTCGCCTTGCTTATCAACCTCTTGACAGCAACTTCACTCGCCTTGCTTATCAACCTCTCGACAGCAACTTCACTCGCCTTGCTTATCAACCTCTCGACAGCAACTTCACTCGCCTTGCTTAGCAACCTCTCGACAGCAACTTCACTCGCCTTGCTTATCAACCTCTCGACAGCAACTTCACTCGCCTTGCTTATCAACCTCTCGACAGCAACTTCACTCGCCTTGCTTATCAACCTCTCGACAGCAACTTCACTCGCCTTGCTTATCAACCTCTCGACAGCAACTTCACTCGCCTTGCTTATCAACCTCTAGACAGCAACTTCACTCGCCTTGCTTATCAACCTCTTGACAGCAACTTCACTCGCCTTGCTTATCAACCTCTCGACAGCAACTTCACTCGCCTTGCTTATCAACCTCTCGACAGCAACTTCACTCGCCTTGCTTATCAACCTCTCGACAGCAACTTCACTCGCCTTGCTTATCAACCTCTCGACAGCAACTTCACTCGCCTTGCTTATCAACCTCTCGACAGCAACTTCACTCGCCTTGCTTATCAACCTCTAGACAGCAACTTCACTCGCCTTGCTTATCAACCTCTTGACAGCAACTTCACTCGCCTTGCTTATCAACCTCTCGACAGC
Source organism: Protonemura montana (assembly GCA_947568835.1). Taxonomy (NCBI): domain Eukaryota; kingdom Metazoa; phylum Arthropoda; class Insecta; order Plecoptera; family Nemouridae; genus Protonemura; species Protonemura montana. Next base: position 1,486,766 of record OX387609.1, read on the forward strand.
AACTTCACTCGCCTTGCTTATCAACCTCTCGACAGCAACTTCACTCGCCTTGCTTATCAACCTCTAGACAGCAACTTCACTCGCCTTGCTTATCAACCTCTCGACAACAACTTCACTCGCCTTGCTTATCAACCTCTCGACAGCAACTTCACTCGCCTTGCTTATCAACCTCTCGACAGCATGGATTTGTGGAGGAATCCTGTTGTTCGCGTTGTACCGTCCTTCGGAAGGGACGTTAAGCCGGTGGTCCCCTTGGTGCTGTTCGACAGGAGTAGGCTACGTGCCGGCACCGGGTATTCCCTCCTCCCTTCTAGGCTAGGTTAGGTTCATCATCATCCTCATCATCATCCACTCTTTCACCGACGCCATTAGACCAGTGCCGCATGACAAGATGTCAAAACAGTTCGTCGTTAAACACCACAAATAAATAAATTGGCAATGATCAACAGAAACTTGCACTCGTTTCCCTCGCTGTTTCAGCGGCTATTTTTGTAATTGTAAAACCAACAGTTTACAAACCAATGGTAAGAACTTACAACGGGCAACGGTTAAAATGTCCAACTTTCTCCAATTCTTTTTAACTTTACTTTCTTGCCGGTGTATGACAGCGTCTCAACAAAAAATAAAACCTGTTTTAAAACTATTACAAACAAATAATGTCTGCAAACCAGCAGTCTACGATTCGTTGACAGGTTGCAATTACCTACTATAATTATAACAACACGACATAATCTCAGCGAGGTAATTTTGCTGATGTCAGCTATAATTTACAATTATGACTCAATTATGAAATGAAAGTCAGCTGTAAAAATTAACTTTAATTAATAAATATCTATCAGATAATTAGTTGTACCTAGACTCAAATTTATTTTTCAATTTAATTATTTTCAGATAATTGGTCTGCTTTTTGCTTCGTTCCCGGTATTGTACATATGTGTTCCGCAATCAATTCATCGATTGCTATTCAAATATTTCCGCCTTATCTTTTAGCCTCATCATGTAAGGGAGTGGAATAGAAACTTGCTTCAATTTCGTTTAAATATCACATAACAACTTTAATAAAAGCTTGCCGGTGATTTATTTGGCACGACCAGTTTAAATGGATCAGTTTCAAAATTTGTATTTTATTCCCACAGAAAAACACGTTGTGCAATAAAGAATTGTCATTTGACATTCGTATGGATGATTTAAAACTCTTCACTGGCGTAAAAACCAATTTCACATGAGATAATTCTTTAGTTTTCGTATAAAATCACATTTATTCGTATCTTTCAGTTCTAGTGGTTAGTAGGATTCTTGCCTATGTGTATAGGCAGTCTTTAAATGAGGGTACTTTCTTATAACTAAAAAGATAAGCTTTTTAAAAATTCAATAAATTCTTTTGTCTTGTTTCAAAATATGAATTTGTCCTGGCTGAAGATGACCTATTTTCGTTTCGAATAAATAAAATTTCACTAAAAATATATAAACAAATAATAATAATTACCTTAAACCCGTTTAAACAAGGATCTGCTGAAGTATTTTATCCATGTCATAGCACATGGGTCCGCACTAAACTTTGCCATGGACCTTAGTGCAAGCTTCTGCAATTACAAAATAATCAATCGAGTTTAACATTGTAATGCTTTGAGACATTGAGAATTCATATGCATTTTCTCGGCAAGTAAATAACGATGAGTTCTGCATTCTCCCATAGAATTTTTATTATCCAAGGACATCGGCTGTCGATGACAATCGTGTTACGAATACAGTTTGGGTTTAATAGACAAAAATAATAAGAAATAACACAAATAAGTGATGACAATTGTGTGATCAAACATATAATATTTTTAGCCTTACATAAGTTAGTACACGGTCTACGAAGTGGCGTGACAGGTATTTCCCGAAACACATGTTCCTGGCAATCGTTACTTTCGAACACGCCCAACCGTTCGGTGGTCACCCATCCAATACCTGACCTAGCGCAATATTACTTAACTTTCATCCCTCCAACCTCTCTCCCGAACAGAACTGGTCATGTGTATGATGGTCACCCATCCAATACCTGACCCAGCGCAGTGTTGCTTAACTTTCATCCCTCCAACCTCTCTCCCGAACAGAACTGGTCATGTGTATGATGGTCACCCATCCAATACCTGACCCAGCGCAGTGTTGCTTAACTTTCATCCCTCCAACCTCTCTCCCGAAGAGAACTGGTCATGTGTATGATAGTCACCCATCCAATACCTGACCCAGCGTAGTGTTGCTGTACTAACTTTCATCCCTCCAACCTCTCTCCCGAACAGAACTGGTCATGTGTATGATGGTCAATCCAATACCTGCCCCAGCGCAGTGTTGCTTAACTTTCATCCCTCCAACCTCTCTCCCGAACAGAACTGGTCATAAGTATGATGGTCACCTATCCAATACCTGACCCAGCGCAGTGTTGCTTAACTTACACCCCTCCAACCTCTCTCCCGAACAGAACTGGTCATGTGTTTGATGGTCACCCATCCAATACCTGACCCAGCGCAGTGTTGCTTAACTTTCATCCCTCCAACCTCTCTCCCGAACAGAACTGGTCATGTGTATGATGGTCATCCATCCAATACCTGACCCAGCGCAGTGTTGCTTAACTTTCATCCCTCCAACCTCTCTCCCGAACAGAACTGGTCATGTGTATGATGGTCACCCATCTAATACCTGAGAGAGGTTGCAGCATGTAACGTTAGCAACTAATAATAAGATCGTTATCTTATCTGAACTCTTTAAAGTATGTTCGCTGTAGACAAGACGTGCACAGTTAGAGAAGATACAAATGTATTTCTTTCGAGGAAATATGACTGTGAGTGTATTAATCCCACAATTATTCATTAAAAATTGTCTCTGAAGGTCTGACCCTGAAGGCTTTAGAGCGAATGCCTACAATATCTCATCGGCTAGACAGTAACGGTGAACAAATATTTCAAAAGTAATACACGAGCAACTGATCGCAGTGGTCGTTTTTGTTAGAGTTGAGAGGAACATTGAGCGTCACGCATGACTTGCGATTCGCACATTTTACCCGCGTGGAGTGCATACATCGACTGCCACGGTCAGATGACACTCGCGATTCAGAGGAGATAAACGCAATCATCCTCGAGTTTCTACGATTGCATTGCAGATAACAAAACAATCTTCACTCGACACTCGACAAGGTCGGCGAGCAGTGGCGCACGTTCAGAGTCAGTTTCGTCTTCAATTCACAGTGTGGCGACTCGAAACTCTTATCTCAATGACCGTGACTTTAAACTCTAAATTACTGTAATAAACCGCACACTCATGAGATACGATCTGACGTCACAGTGCACCACTGAGGGCGATTAGATTACGATTCTTACTGAATGAAACGCCGAGAGGTGGTCGTCAAGCGCATGGATTTCAATGTGCAGCAGTTGCTGAGCTGCGACAGTGAGGAACAAGTCACCAACGACGTCTCCGACGAGACAGGTGGGTCAGAAAGTAGGAGACGTTCAACCTGTCCCATCGTCCCCATGTCCCATGTCTGGAGGTCGTGGGGTATGAGCCACACCATGACTGTGCTTGCAGCGTGCCAAGAACCCACCCTGTCCCATCGCACCCTGCCTAACGTGGACCCTGCCCCCATGTCCCATGTCTCGTGTCTCAGCTTTGACTGGAAGTTGAGGGTATAAACCACACCATGATGGTGCCAGCAGCTTGCCCGCACGATGAACGCCGACCCCAAATCTGTCAACAACGCCGAAGTCCCTGCGTGGATGGACGCCGCGTTCTTCCAGGAAATGCTGAGGGACGCCGAAGACGACGCCGAACTAGTGGTCGACGCTGTCGACGTGCGATTTGGAGTGAGCAAGGGCGAGAACTTTGGTAGCTACATACACAAAGCTGATGTGACGATCACAAAACGTAAGCCCCATTATGATTTTTAGACCCAGAACAAGTACCGCCATCACTTTACTGCGTTGGTCGTTTTAGCAATCAGGGACGTTACCTTTCTCTAAATTAAATTTTCTTTTATTGCCTTGTGGCAGGCGGTAATCGCGACCACCGCCACCTTATGGTGAAAAGCTTACCCGACGGCGAGGCCTTCCAGAAGATCATCGTTGAAAGTCAGATCTTCCAAAAGGAGGAGAAAGTTTACGCAGACCTACTTCCATCGTTCCGTCGCCTGCAGGAGTCTTCGGGCACTCCGGTGACACCACTGGGCTGCGTTTACTACCGAACCGCTCGGCCCCACACAGTGGCCATGGAGGACCTATCCATCCGGGGCTACCGCGTAGCAGACCGCCGAGAGCGCCTTGATCTTCAACACTGTTTGCTGGTCATGCGGTCTCTTGCACGCTTTCACGGCCTGTCGCTGGGCGCGCTGCAAGAAGACCCATCGCTCAAGGTCGCCTTCCCAGACACGTTTCTTCCACCAGAAAAGCGTGCGGAGAATCATCACTTCCAGGACGGAAATGTCGTGGTTCTGGCCAAGGTCATCGAGACGTGGAAAGGCTTCGAAGAGTACGGGGATCGACTGCGAGCATCCAACGTGCTGGACAAGGTCATCGACCAGCTTGCTGTCGAAACCAAGTTCTCGGTGCTGTGCCACGGGGACTGCTGGCTCAACAACATGATGTTCAGGTACTCGCCGGAGGGTGAAGTCGAGAATCTGCTCTTCGTTGACTTCCAGATATGCCGGTACAATTCGTTGACGTACGACCTCCAGTATTTCATGCACTCGAGCGCTCAGGACGAGGTCAGGACGCGGCACTGGGATGAACTAGTCGCCGCGTACCACGAGGCTTTCCTCGACACGCTGCGTTCCATCGGCCTCGACACGACCTCGACCTTCACGCTGCGCGAACTACACGAGGAGTTGCGTGCTTGTGCGTCGATCGGGCTGTTCACTGCAACGTTAGTTCTGCCCATCGTCGTGGCTGACCCGGACGATGCACCTGACTTTACGCAGCTCGACGCGTTTGACCCGGAGGTTCCCAACGATGCGTGCGCACCACCCAAGAAAAGCGTCATGGAGCGTGCGTACTCCGGGGCTAGGTATCGAGCCGCTATGCAGTCCATGTTGCCGAGGTTCGGACAGGCCGGGATCTTGTAGTGAACCGGTGTATACCTCCAACAGATTGGACAACCAAAAAGCTTCGCAGATTTGGTCACAATTTATGCCGTACAGATTGAACCCCGCGATCTTCATGCCCGAACTCTTTAGACTTGTTTGCATCTCTTCTTGTAACATTTGTAAACATTTATCACAAGTTGTTTGTAAATGGACTAAACAATTTTGAAAAAAACTACCAATTTCTCGTTAAATTATATATTTTTTTTAGACTACCAGTAGATGTCCCAAGCAAGCACGGATACTTTTGACTATCGCTTTGTTGTCGGGTTCCCACCTTTCAAGATCTATTCCATCCCTTGGTATGTTACCCCAAATACATATTTTAACTCCCGACTTCCGAACATTTCTTTATAATTCCTTGGCCCTTAAACATTAACCGATAAGCTAAGACATATTTTTCATTCTTAGTGCTGAGGGCCGATGAATCGAAAACCTTCTGACCTGTTGTTGCGATATTTTAGCCCAAAGCAGCATCGTCGTATGAATCATTTTAGGTATAGAGAATAAAACCGATTGAAAACCACCGTTCTCGTGAGAAAAACGATGTTAAGCAGCACTGCGTTGGGTCAGGTATTGGATGGTTGACCATCATACACATGACCAGTTCTGTTCGGGAGAGAGGTTGGAGGGATGAAAGTTAAGCAACACTGCGCTGGGTCAGGTATTGGATGGGTGACTATCATACACATGACCAGTTCTGTTCGGGAGAGAGGTTGGAGGGATGAAAGTTAAGCAACAGTGCGCTGGGTCAGGTATTGGATGACCTCTTGAGATCACCAAAGTAAAGCAAGTGTGATCAAGTTTTTGGCGGCCATAATTTTGTGGACATAATTTTTTTGTTATTGGTTATATTTGTGTAAAATGTGTGTCGTTGAATTTGTCTGAACCGATACATATGACCGATTACATGATGTTGTAATGGCTTACAGAATAAAGGGCAAGTTATTGAATTTGGATTGACATTGATTCCACGATTTTTTTTCTAAAAGCAAGTTGCTAGCAATCATTATGATACATCAATTTGCAGAATCTGCCTAATAATGAATCAGTTCTTGCACCCACGGCTTTGCAATTTTACGCATTGCTCAGGGACAATAAAATTTAAGGATAAGAAAAACGACATTGATAGGAATTCCGGGCAAGTTTTTTTTTAACAATTTATTAAGAAAATGTTTGAGAGGAATATGATTTTACACAGCAACAAAGCACACAAAACATGAAACAGTTAACATTGTCATGTTAAGTAGTAACCATTTGTCAAAACCTTGTTTAAAACTGTGTTAGTCCAATGGCTACTAATTTTTGGTGAGCCGCATTACAATTTCTGTTGCAAGCATCGGTTGCTCGCTTCAAGGTTGAGATTCAATGTCCCTGGTAGAAGCTCGACATTTGCAAACTAAAAAAAATGTCATATTTATGAACAAAAGATCTAAGACATGAACATAAATCGTACACGTCGAATACTTTCATAGTGCGCACAAATTGCAAGTTTGAAAAACAGATTTTTTTTCAGAAACGTGACGAATGCAAATTGTGTTTTTCTCAGACGAAAAATGTATCATGAAAGTGTTGTTATTAGCTTTCTTCTCACCAAGAAAAATAACTGCATTTTGCAATTTTTAAGTAAACAGCAAATCCAATATTCACTCCTTTGAAGTTTACCTTTGTTGGAAGCCTTGAGATGGGAACTTTGGAATCGCACTGGACTTTTATTTTTCATATAGCTTTAAAAACCTTCTCGCATATTGTCAGACTTTCTACGGACTTTTCAGTGTCGTCCATATTTGCTCAGGAGTCCAAGTCTTGAACCAATCGTTTTCGTTTTGGATCTACGTTTTCGTTTTCAAAGCGAAGATTTCAAGACTTGGACTCCTGAGCGACTACTTGCTCTATCATTGCTCTAAGCGACTACTTGCTCTATCATTGCTCTGAGCGACTACTTGCTCTATCTTTGCTCTTAGCGACTACTTGCTCTATCTTTGCTCTTAGCGACTACTTGCTCTATCTTTGCTCTTAGCGACTACTTGCTCTATCTTTGCTCTGAGCGACTACTTGCTCTATCTTTGCTCTTAGCGACTACTTGCTCTATCTTTGCTCTTAGCGACTACTTGCTCTATCTTTGCTCTGAGCGACTACTTGCTCTATCTTTGCTCTTAGCGACTACTTGCTCTATCTTTGCTCTAAGCGACTACTTGCTCTATCTTTGCTCTTAGCGTATTAGATGCTCAAATCTGTGCACACGGGGGTGGTAACTAGGAGGATGGTAAAGAATATAGCCGAATAATGTGAATAAGATAGAAATAAACTACACATATTAAAAATGTAATGTATGAAATCATTATATTTTACTAAACATTAATTTCGTTACATCATGTTTACTATTTACTTGTGAATTACATAAAAACGTATTACATTTTGGTCTATTACAGAATATTTCCAACATCTAGCTGCAGTTAGCTTTCCAATGCAGAAGTTTTATGTTCAGATTGGGCTTTTATGCTAAATACATTGTCGACCGCCGATATAAAAGCCACCACGTCATTGATGGTTTCTTGTAAAACCCACTAAAGAAGGGTGATCATGCTCATGTAGAAGTTGTAGCCCATGTGAAGCACCTGTTAGAAAAACATATTAAAACAATCATTGTTAAAAAAAAAAAACTGCATAGTTTCAATATAGAAGATATCTAGTGTGAAATCTTATTTAAATTGCAAACACTAGCAAAGCGCGGAGTATTTTATTATAAGGTACATTAATACCCTCTCAAAAATGTTTGCCCGAATAGGGACTCAAACCCCGATCTCACGGGTGTTGCTCTAACCCAATTCCCGACAGGTGGAGATCTGGGTTCGAGACCCCGTGTATGCATTAATTTTTAAAAGGGTGTTAATGTTTCTAATAATAAAAAAATATTTCTCTTCCTTGACAAAAAAGTTTCAAAAAATTAACATTGCTACCGACCTTCTTAAATGTTTCGAAGGTCAAGGGAATGAACCCGGCGAGTTTTAAGACTAGCGGCACGTTACAGCGAGAAATTATGATGCGCAGCGAGCGCTTGAAACCGTCCGGCGCGCACAGCCAATCACAGCCGAACGCAGCCTCTCTGATGACGTCATTCTGCAATGAAAACAGAAGTTCCGACTCTGAACTATTTAGACTCGCGTTGTAAAAGTATTACCTACAAAATCAGTACCATCTTGGTGCGACATGGAACACTTTTTAGGAATTTTCTTGGATAGCTGCATTGGTTTTCTTTCCTTAAGGTACGGCACAATTTTATACAGTTTAACCGAACAATTGTGAAGTGTTCTTGATCTTCAGGAAAGATAATCAAATGGAGGATATTCGAGAGATTTCTTCAATTTTTTTAAATAAAAGACTGGATCTTGTAATGATAGAAATTTATTATAAAAAAGTTGTTTTGAATGCCCAAGAAAAGTACAGCTTTTAAGACCTAAGCTGTAGTGCGATTTAATGGACAGCATGCTTAATAATGACGTCTAGGGTGGGTTAAGCAAAAAACACACACAAAAAATAACTTCTCGCTTAAATTTATGAATGTTACGATATGTTTTTTTGGTATTTCTCTGTGTTGAAGAGGTTTGCGGCCCTAGAAAGGGTCTTGCATCTCAACGTTTCTCCTGAAGATGACGAGCCGTCCCACTTCGAAACGTTGAGACGTGAGACCCTTTCTTGAGCCGCAAACCTCTCCAACACGGAGCAAAACCGAAAAAAACTCATAACATCAAACCATGGCTCTGAAAATAACCACTTAACCAAATATATGCATGTTTATTTTTGGTTACTTTTAACCGGCCTTTAGTAAGAGGAGTTGTGTTTTCTTACTCTTGTACCGCCTGGTCCAAGATGGAAATAAAGTGACACTTTACCAGATGTTTGACGAGTTCCCCAAGGCCGCAAAACACGGCCAGGACGAAGAACGATGAGATGATAAGTACCAAGAAGCAAAACGCCTTAAAGTCGAGCTCGGACTGAGTAGGAAAACAAACAAAATAAAGTTTACGTTTGTTGAAGAAAAGATACTGAAAAACTTGAAAAAATTATTGTTAATACACTTCACTTGAGCAACGTACATTTTGCAGCAGTAGAATTCCAAGAATCATCGGCAGGGCGGTGGCGATCAAATACTGGACCAGAATCCAGTCAAACGCAGCGTTCACGCTCGCGACAAGTCTTTGAAAGAGACAAGAAGAAATGGTCATCGAAGCTTTATTTAGTAACAAAAATATGCTTATACCGTGTGTTTTTTATTTATATAATATGAAAATTGATATTACATACTTTTAATACGGCGTTGGTCATAGAGGAATACAAAATTTTTGATTTTTAATCTACAACATTGTTCATTTGTCTAATAATAAGCGCATTCTATTGCTTTTTTTATACTTACTTCATTATACCCTTAAAACGCTAGAACGCATATTTGCCTATTTGATGAAGTACCTGATGATGGCACGATGGTGTTGGATGCAAGTATGAAGTCTGCCAACGTTACTTTTGTCAAATGCATCGACTTTTGATAACAGTCTCACTGCATTTGGATGAGGTGCACTTACAATGTTGCCAGATGATGCCAGAATTCCGCTTACTACTGCTGTTTCAACCTCAAGCTGAAAATATTTAACAAAAATGAGCTTTTGCTTTGTTACGTTTGAAAGAGATACGAAGCCAATATTAAGAAAATAAACAAAATGTTGCCAATACGAGATATATAAGTATATTTTGGGAAAATTATGTTATTTTTGAGAAATAGTTTCATGATTTAAGTTAACAAATACCGCAAAAAAAGGACAACGCGTTTAGACTGAAACATACCTGAGTTAAACTACTCCCAATAAGGCCGGCACGCCTTATTTCATAAAACTCTGGTAGTAATCTTCGTTTCTCTGCACGTGTAAAATGGCTCAAACTAGGCCAATGCAAACTTTTTAAGTTGTGAGCCAGGAGCTTAAGATGGCTGATGGTATGTGCCATGAGCATCATGAACAAACACTCTACGACTATAAGCATGTGGAACCCAAAAACACAGGGCAAAAAAAACGTCAAAATCGTCAGTTCTAAGTTGATTGGAGCTTTCATGTCGTAGGGAAACCAGTACCTGTAACAAGATTTCCATGAGCAAGATCTTGAGGAAAAAGATTGGCATTTAATTCGAAGTGAATGAATTCCATTTTTCCTTGGTAAACCATGTTAAAAATTAATATATTGGCAACAAAAAAATAAATTTAAAACCCCTTAAATCACTTACTTTGAGTTATTTGTAAAGTCTGCTCATTAGATAAAATAAAAATCAGTTTTAAAAAATCTTGAAATAATAAGGAAGATATGTCCTACGTATAACTATATTCTTACTGATTTTTGCCCGCAAACACCTAGCTACACTCATTAAGAAAGCAAGTGCAAGACCTGATCTACGAAAAGCTGCAAGGTATTCAAAAATAAATAAAAGAAAAAAAATACAAAATAAACAGAAGAAAAAAATTGTTTTTTTGTTTACACGGCTTGTCTTATGGAAAAACTCACCCATAGATATAAATTTTGTTTTGCCATGAAACCACAAGCAACATCGCGAAGGAGCTGAATAAAGTCACCGAAGCAATCGCATAATAGCAAAAGATAAATGCTAAAAGATGTATCAATTCGTCTGCGATTTCCTTAGGTTTTTTATTGTGCAAATCTCCGCACCTCTTCATGGCATATAAATCGACAATCGCTCTCTTAAAGCGATCATCTTGATACAGAAGTGACACAAAGTGTAGAGAATTCATTCCGGTCAAGAACATCCCAATAGCGGGTTCCAACACCATCGATATCTTCTGACCCCAGAACATGTATACTGAGACAGGACTGAGAACCAGAGTACAGAACGCAGCGCTAAGCATGGTGAACCTGGGCACCCAATATCTCCAGTAAAGTCTTCCATAGCCGCGGTCGTTGACCTCTGGCCAGCAACCTTGGGTTAAAGAGAATTTATTAATTGATAACATAGATTTTATGGTCAGGTGTTGGTTAGAAAGTTTCTATTTTTAATTAAAAATCGATTAAATTATTATACTTTTTGTAACTTCTTATATCGATTCTTTTAAAAAGATTTTTTTTTAAATACTTTTAAAATGCTGGACACTGAATACCTCTCTCAGATACCCACGTTTTCTGGGAATGTTTTCATATATAACTTCTAGGTATAATTATATATTTATACATATAGAGTACATTTTTTTGTTCTGCGAAATTTAGATTTTCAATGGTTTATTATAAAATCGACATTCATACATTTATTTCCGACATGAAATTATACATTGCATTACTTACCTATGTATGAAAGTACCTCAATAACAAACTCCACACGACTTTGGTCTTTAACAATCTTCTTTAGTCTTGACAGAACATTTGCGCAGTAAATTCTCATCTTTAACTGCAAGTAATTTCTATCCGAGCGCATGATTGGCTTGCCCTTGCACTACTGAAAAATGTTCCATCGTGATATTGTCTGCATGTTTAGTTTTAGGCGACATGAATAATTGATCATAGACTCATTACATTGCCTTACCCATTGCGCTATGAGCTGCTTTGTTTTGACCCACTCCTATTCTGTGTTTGATGTACAGTTTATAAATATTTTGTACCTGCGACAAACGTTGTCGATATTTTCTTCAAAATGTCTGTAACTTTAACCGTTTTTGTAATACGTGCATAATTTATTTATTTTATTTGTTGTTAATCGTATCGAGGCCAGCAAGTGGGACAGATTCACACTTAAACCAGAAAATGAAGGAAGATTTTTATTTTTATTTTTTTTTGCATTATTAATTCGCGATCTGCATGTACCTAACGTGTTAGCGTGTTATCAACTAATACCCACCGCATTTTCCTTAGTTCACCTCTTGGACTTTCTTCCCTATTAGTTTTCAATTGGGTTTCTTACAGTTTTTATAATTATTACAAACTAACTACATATTTTATACATTACAATTCCAAATTACATGCGCTTCTTTTAATCTGTGCTGGTTTAAACAAATTTTGGTGCAAAACGTACTCAAATTTTTAGCTGCAAACAACTTCCCTTTAATCGTATGAGTGTAATCATATATCATATCATATATCATTAATCATATAAGACCACTTGATGAGAAATTTAAGAATATTCTGGATTCTTCAGAATCCTTCAAGATGTAAATACGAAATATGTACCTACACTGATATAAAATATTTCAGGATTTTTTTATACTTACGGGATATTTTGGGAATTTGCTGGAGTTTGAAAGTAAAATATGTTTTTTTTTACTATCACAAGTGTTAAATTAGTTTTTTTTTGCGTGATGTTTAATATTTATTCGTGTTAAGATTGTTAATAACCAGCCTCTTAAAGAATAAAAAAACCTTGAAAAAAAGCGGATACCATTCACATGAACCATGAAACGATAGATCTCAAAAATCGTCAAAAATGCGTTTTTTATGCATTTTTTTTTTCTTTTTTAATGTTCACTATATTAATGTAATCAAACTCATGTAGAAATTGTAGCCTTTGTGCAGCACCTGTTTAAAAAAGTATAAACATCATATCATAGCAATTATCATCGAGAAATATAATTAACAAATAATGAAGGTTTCTGATATTAAATCATAGCTTTTCAAAACATGATGGCAGCTGACCTTGACAAACGTCTCCAAGGTCAAGGGAATGAACCCAGCAAGTTTCAAGGCCAGCGGCTTGTTGCAGCGAGACATTATGATGCGCAGCGAGCGCTTGAAACCGTCCGGCGCGCGCAGCCAATCGCAGCCGAACGCAGCGTCTCTGACGGCGTCATTCTGTATTGAAATAACTATATTCTAAACAAAAATAATAACCTGCTAATTCAGCGTTTTTTTGACTGGGTACAATTTTACCTTTAGATCTTTTAGACGTTTAGGCCTTCTGTAGTGTTTTATTAACAAACAATGCTCTTTTGTGTAGTTTAATCGACCTACTGTACTGGTTGTCAATTTTTCTATAGATATTTAGATAAAACCAACCGTATAAAAAAATTGCATTGTTATTAAATACAGTCTGGTCGCAATTAAGGCTTACACCGTTACGCTGTGCAAAGTTTAAAAAACTGACAAAATATTAGACAATTTTTGAAGTCAAAGCATATATTTTTAGCCGCAAAAGAATTCCCTTTTTATTTAGTAACAATAATTAACCTAAAAAAAAAGTTAGCCGTAGATAACAAGTGCAATCATCGACAGCTCTCACTTGGGTTAGTTAAATAATGTTCAGATAAGAAACACAATAATTGTCGGGCTAAGATGAGAATAAAAGTACCTTATTGTTAGCATGTATTTTCGTGCTACAAGTCTTCACCCCTTTTGACCGGCTCATTGTAATATAAAAACAAATTTACTCTTGTTCCTTCCGGTGCAAAACGGAACATGTTGTACACTGGGGAAACTTACCTGATGTTTGATGAGGTCGCCAAGGCCGCAAAAAACGGCCAGGAGGATAAGAACAGTCATGATTAGTGTGAAGAAGCAGAACGATTTCACGTCGAGCTCGGACTGCGACAGGGAACAAAAGTTAAATTAGCTTTGCTGTAATGTCATCTAAACCACTAAAGCCTGGTGTCTGGTGTAGAAGATATTCTGGCCAGTCCAGAAAATATCATAAACCAAGCAACCGCAAATGTATATTATGCACAGCATGCATCGTCAAAACGGGAAGAAAATTTGACGACTGAAAAAGGGTTTTGGGGAAAAGAGCATCACATAATGCTGCAACACGGAAAGTCTGTAAGAATGGAGCCTCCGTTTCCTCAATTTGTATTCAAACCAGTAAACCAAAATGACTCTAGCTAGCGGAAACACTTACAAGTTCAATACATTTCTTTGGACAACGTACTGTTTGCAGCAGAAGAAGTCCAAGAATCATAGGCAGGGCGGTGGCGATCAAATACTGAACCAGAATCCAGCCAAAAGCTTCGTTAACGCTCGCGACAAACCTTTGAAAGGGACAATAAGAATTGGTCGGTGAAACTTTATTCAGAAGAGACTGGGTGTGTCCAATCTTGTACGCAGTGTTTGTCTAGAACAATTAAAAAAACTCTTCAAACGCTTCAACATAATTTGTGATTAATCGATGTAGTACCTGATGATGGCTCGGTGGTGTTTCACGCAAGTAATAAGTCTGGCAACATTGCGCTTGTCCATGTCTTCAACTGTTGTCCTCAATCTTACGGCCCTTGCAGAGACACGCCATGTTGCCAGATTTGCACTTTCTTTTCCATTATAAACCTTTATTTCTGTAAATACTAAAAAGTTACAGCTTCATGTCATTTTGTAACGGTTTTGTGCACCTTATTAAGCTTAGTAAAAAAATACATACTTTAAAAAATGAAAACCCAATTTTGTTTTGGTAAAATCGTATTATCTGTTCACTAAATAATTTGCTTCTTAATATTAAAACAAACTTCTTTAGAGCAGAAAATTCTTTAGCTGAACCAAACTAGAATCATACCTTTACTAAAACAGCAGTGACACGTTTTTTCACAGTAATCGTAAGCGCCAATAAGGTATCTACCTTTCTTTCCGGGTGTAAAGTGGCTCAACTTAGGCCAGTGCAATCTTTCCAGGTTGTGAGCTAGAAGCTTAAGATGGCCGACGGCCTGTGACATTAGCACCATGAAGAAACAGTGGACGATAATAATCACATAGAACCCGAACACGCAGGGCAAAGCTAATAAGAAATAGGTCAGTTCGAAGATAATTGGAGCCGTCATGTCGTATGGAAGCCAGTATCTGTAACACGATCCGTTTTGGGATATAGAGTTGAGATATTAAGTGCCTGTTGACCAATTTTTTTCACAGTTAAAATACTAGTTTTTTATGGATAAAGCAACCAACGAATACTATTTTTAGCGAACGGGTAAATGTTGCCTGTTTGTGGTTACCACTTGACTACAATTAATAAATGCTGATTCAGGTCACAAAAAAAAGTGAGCTCTTAAAAACACATTTGCCTTTGTTTGCTACATTGTGACTTCTTTACTAATGGTCAAAAAAATCGTTTACAAACAAAGTCAATAATAAGAAATAGACGTATTCCTAGTAACTCAGTAGATGTTCACATTAAACTTAACAAACAAAAAGTCACACTTATAGACAAAGAAAGTGCAAACGCAAGACAGCTCATAAAATATAAAAAAAAAAAAAAAAAAAAAAAATGTTCTTCACAAACCCTATCTATTGCAAAAACTTACCCCAAAAAATATATTTTCTTTTGCCACGAGTACACACCCAATCCGATTAAGAATGATAATAAAATCAATGATATTGACACGAAATAGCAAAATATAACTTCTAAATTGAAAGCCATCTCGTTTGTAATTTCTACTGGTTTTTCAATGTACAAATCACCGTGTGCCTTCATGCCATTTAAATCGACGATCACTTTCTGAAAGCGTCCTTCTTGATAGAGAAGTGATATAAAGTGGAGGGACATCATTCCTGTCAAGAATATGCCAATGGCGGGTTCCAACACCATCGAGGCCTTCTGACCCCAGAACATGTAGACTGAGACTGGACTGAGTACCAACGTACAGAACGTAGTGTTAAGCATGGTGAACCTGGGCACCCAGTATCTCCAGTAAATTCTCCCATAGCCACGGTCGTTGACCCCTGGCCAGCAACCTTAGGTTAAAAGAATTTTACTTTACAAATTTTTACATTTCATTTAAGATAAGCGTGTAAAAAGGCATATTTTAAATGTAAGAATCGATTGAACCAAATATGAACCTTTTTGGAATGTGGCTGACCCCTTACACACAAACCTATATTTGTGGCGTGATTTTTCTTCAAAAACCTTTCCCGTTGTTAAGTTTTTTTGTTCCGATAAATAAAGATTTTGTTAAATATAAATATCAGGAATCAAACCATAAGTTTTTAAAGATTGCTTTTGTTTTAAAAAAATTCTGTTAATCAATCGTTCTTACCTATGTATGAAAAAGCTTCAATAGGAAACTCCACTCGACCTTGGTCTTTTACAATCTTTTTTAGTTTCCACAAAACCTTGGCGCAAAATATTCTCATATTAAGCTGCATGTTATTTTAATCCGAGCGCATAAGTGTCTTGTCCCTTAAGAACTGGAGTTTTATTTGTAAATTCGTTTTAAAATGACCTTCAAGTCGACATAAATGATGTATTGCACGCTCAATACCTCGCTTGACACGTGCTTTACAGAAGTGTAAAACCAGGCAGGTTTTCTGCTTTGCTTCGATTCCCAAAAATTGCGTGACTATTTTACTGGGTCGTTTTTTTACCTAAGTTGACAACGCTGAAGACATTCGCTGATATTTGGAAGTGTTTGTGGGTCTTACCGCGCCGTATTTATTATTGACAAGCACGACGCTGGTTTTGGTTGTCTTTACCTTTACGCTTTCATCACGCTTATATAACAGTAAATTAAACGACAAAAAATGACAAAATTTTTATGAACCGTTGCTTATAGACATACATTGGCTGCTACAAAAATTTATTTGTAAGAAATCCACCGTTATTCACGCTTCAAAAAAGCAAGGTTTTTGCTGATAATTGAGAGGAGACAATTGCTACTATTGACAAAAAACGTTTGGTTTTTTTATTGAAAAAAAAAAATATATATACATTTTTTTTGAATACATACTGTTAGAGCAACATAGACTAAAAAAAACACAGTGTACACAAAAATCGCAAAAGTAAAAAAATCTCTAGCAAGAAGAGTTTTTTTTTTGGCGTCAAACGATAACTTGAACATCTCGTGGTTTGATTCCGATTATTTTTTAGTGTCAAATTTTTTTTTTATTTTAGTATAATTATTTGGCATTTATTTTGCAGCGCATCTACATACGATTTCACGCTACTCGTTCATCTAATCGTTGCTTAAATATTCCATTTACTTGATTTTAAATCGTTTTTGGTGACCATTTTGACAAATAATATGAAGCCCTCATACATAAACGACTGGCACTTCCAGAAATGAAGCCAATGTAAAAGAATATGGATTTCTCTATAAATGGCTCTTTAAATAAGTTATAATTTAGGACACCAATTATTTATTTAAGACCCAAAACCTTGCCCCACCAAACGTGACAATGGTTTGCATATGAAATGTTATGTAATTCTTAGCAAACTTCAACTATTACTTGTTTCGATCCACTCAAAGGCGTGACCATTTTTCCAGCTGTAAGATAATTTCTTCAGGGCGTTGTAGACAAACATGATTGAGAATAATTTACATAAACATTTCTAGTTCTTTAAGGAAAATTTGAGAATGTAGGTACTGCATTTGTAGAATAGAAATACCGAATAATTACTTGAAGCATCTACGTCCACTCAAGCTTTATAAATACACATTTGTATTTATTTTAGAAATTTTTAAAGAACAGTAATTTTAAGTAACTTTTAGTAAAGGGATTATTTAACGTCCAATTTTCACCATAGGAAAACACAAGTAATCACCGCACACCTTTTGCGACAAGTTTCATGGTGGTCCGATGCCTGACTTGACGGTTGTACGACATGGCAGCAACAGTAGTACCATGCCAAAAGCACTTGCTGAGAAATAAAAGAATATTCTGGATTCTTTAAAATGCTCCAAGATGTAATTACATAATATGTACCTACACTGGTAGAAAGAATTTCAGGATTTTTGGTACTAAAGGGATATTTTGGACTTTGCTGGAGTTTGAAGGTAAAATGTGTTTTTTTTTACGATCAAATGTGATTAATTAGGTTTTGTTGCGTGAAGTTTAAATATTTATTTGTGTTTCTAATAAATAAAAAAAGGGTATTTATTATTGTGTTTTTACGGAACATTGCTAATAATCAGCCAACAAGTACAAGGTAACTAGTTACAGTTACACGATGTAATTTTCTTTAAACACGCTTACCAATGCATATTTATTTGTGAAGCATTAACGTCACGCAGTAAAGAAGTAATTAATCAAGATATTGGCGAGTCTTGCAGCTTAACGTTTGACTGATTTTTAATCCTTTGCAGTTCTAAAAGTAACTTGGTTTAACAACGTTGCGCTCTGCAATATTCAACGTGAGCCTGAGGTGAGACCAAGTTCTCTTAAAGAATAAAAACCATTGAAAGAAAGCAGATACGTGAAACAACATGAACCATTAAACGAACATTTCTCCGACATCATTCTCACAATTCGAGAAAAATTAATGATCTATGTTTTTATTTTTTTTTCCTCTAAAATAATACACAGTTAAACATAAAGAAATGTTATCATTCCCATGTAGAAATTGTAGCCCATGTGCAGCACCTGTTAAAAAAAAATATATATATCATAGCAATTTTGATCAAGAAATGTAATGAACAAATAACGAAGGTTTCTGGAATTAAACCATGGATATTCAAAACAATTTGTTAGATGACCTTGACAAACGTCTCCAAGGTCAAAGGAATGTAACCAGCGAGTTTCAAGGCTAGCCGGTTATTGCAGCGAGACATTATGATACGCAGCGAGCGCTTGAAACCTTCCAGCGCGCGCAGCCAAACGCAGCGTCTCTGACGGCGTCCTCCTACAATAAAATAACAATCTTCTAGACAAGAACAAAAGTCTGTAAAATCAGCGTTTTTTTGACTGAGTAAAATTTTTCTTAAGAATTTTTTAGGCCTTCCTTACTGATTTTCTGAACAAACAAAGCTGTTTTGTTCACTATGACCGACCCACTGTACTGGTTGTTGATCTTTTTTTTTTTTTTTAAAGTGAGCTGTGGATAATTAGTTTAATCATCGACACCTCTGACTTATGTCAGTTTTACAATGTTCAAATAAAAGAAAATATTACTGTCGGGCTAAGATGAAAATGAAAGTACCTGATTGGCTGTTACTATGCAATTGCATAGTAAAAGTATTCACTTCTTTTATCCGGCTCGTAGTAATTGCTCATAGTCATCACTCTTTTTCCACTCGGTGCAAAGGGGAACATGTAGTATCTACACTGGGAAAACTTACCCGATGTTTGACAAGGTCCCCAAGGCCGCAAAAAACGGCCAGAACGAAAATAACAATCGTGTTGAGTGTCACAAATGTGAACGCTTTTATGTCTAGCTCGGACTGCGATAGGGAACAAAAGTTAAATTAACTTTACTGTAATGTCATCTGGACCAATCAAGCCTGGAGTCTGGTGTAGGCTAGTCCAGAAGATAAAATAAACCAAACAACTGCAAATGTATATTATGCAAAGCATGCGATTGATCGCCGTCAAAACGGGAAGAAAAGTTGACGACTGAAAAAGGGTTATGGGGAAAAGAGTATCAAAAAAAGCTGAAACTCGGAAAGTCTGTGAGAATGGAGCCTCCGTTTTCTCAATTTGTAAACAAACCAGTTAACCAAAAATGCAACGGCAAGCTTAAACACTAACTAGTTAATTAAATTGACTAAGGCAACGTACTTTTTGGAGCAGTAGAATTCCAAGAATCATGGGCAAGGCGGTGGCGATCAAATACTGGACCAGAATCCAGTCAAAAGCTTCGTTTACGTTAGTGACAAACCTTCGAAAGGGACAAGAAAAATTAGTTGGTAAAACTTTCTTCATTAGCAACTGGATGCATTTTCTGTGCATTGACTTGTTTCGTTCTGGGAACACCGATAGAGCATCCCAAATACAACAAAACAGAACAAATTTTCGACCCCTGTAGCACCTGGCACCTTGAACTGGTTGAAAATATTAGGTTCCTGAAATGTTAATTGCCAAGGACTACCAAAAATGAGCGTTCGACCAAAATCTTTCTATTTCGCTTCAAACGAAGAGCGGCTGATGTGGCCGGTAATAATCGCATTTCAATGCTTCTTCAGTTTGCGGGTTTCTTCGTTATCTGTGTTGTAGCCAGAATCATTGCATGAATGTACATTAGACCCTCTCCTAGTTTACTACTTCCCTCTCCTTTTCCTAGTGTCACACAAATGCAGAGGCTGAGAATTGTATTTGTTTACAGTATATGATTTCAGGTAGAGATTCAAAGTTATACTTGGATTCCCAGACATCAACATGATGCGATCAGATGCGATCAAACAAATATATGTCATTAAAACATTTGCTCAACAAATCAGGAACATCTCGTTATCACCACAGAACCATACAAAGTTTTGACAGGTCTCATCTTAAAGATAGTATTTTTTAAATTTGTTTTTGTTAAGTGCTTGTTTTGGTTATGTAAGATCAAAACAAATGCAAAGTAAGTGTAAAAAACCAGGTTATTGGAAATTAAGAGCACGATCCGATCACAAAATTCCACGTGCTGAGTGATATTGAATTGTTTCTTTCTTGATACTAGGTTTTTTTTTTAGCAATTGTCGCACAAAAAAAAAACAATGCATTAGGTGACGAAAATAAATCCAGGGTAGGTACTGTTCTTGGCTCAGAATGACTTGCTTTGAACAACACAGTCTATATGGAAGGTGTTGAATTTATTTTGTACAAATGGTTCTCTTATCTCTAGTTATAGCTGCTATCAGAAGGCAGAACTCCAAAACTTTGTAAAACTTCGGAAAACTGTCTTTGACTGCTTTCATATTTGTTTGAATGTGCTTCAAACTATTTCCAGAGTATTCCTGTCGTACACTTTAGGATTTAACGAAAGAAATATATTTATGTGTACAACCTTGTACGCAGTATTTGTCTAGAACACTTTTAATAACCTCTTCAAACAAAAGAACCAAATTCATGATTTATCGACATAGTACCTGATGATGGCTCGGTGGTGTTTAATGCAAGTAATAAGTCTGGCATTGTTCCGCTTGTCTATGTCCTCAACTGTTGTCCTCAATCTTACGACCCTTGCAGAGACACGCCATGTTGTCAGAGTTCCGCAAACTTTTCCATCATAAACCTTTATTTCTGTAAATACTAAAAAAATTACAGCTTCATGTCATTTTTTAACATTTGTACACAGATTCTTAAGCAAGAATAAAAAAATAAATAAAAAACTGTAAACACATTTTTGTTTTAGGAAAATTTAATTATATGTTCACTAAATATATGTATTTTTTAAATTACAGCAAACTCTCCAGGATGTTTTAACATTCCTTACCTGAACCAAACTAGAATCATACCTTTACTAAAAGAGTTGTTACACTTTTTTTCACAGTAATCGTAAGCGCCAATAAGGTTTCTATGTTTCTTTGCGGGTGTAAAGTGGCTCAACTTAGGCCAGTGCAAACTTTCTAGGTTATGAGCCAGAAGCTTGAGATGACCGGTAGCCAGTGACATTAGCATTACGAAGAAACATTGGACGACAATAAGCACATAGAACCCGAACGCGCAGGGTACACCTAATACTAGGTAGGTGAGTTCGAAGTTAATTGGAGCTTTCCAGTCATAAGTAAACCAGTACCTGAAACACGATTACCACGAATTTAAAATCAGTTTTTGGGCTTAGAGTTGAGAATTTTAGTGCCTATTTTTACTAGTTTTTTGGTTCTATGAAACCAACGATAACTATTTTTGGTGAATTATGGAATGTTGCCTGTTTTATGTAACCACCTGACCGCAATTAATTATTGCTTATTCAGTCCACAAAAAAATGTAAGCCTTTCTTTGGTACATTGTGGCAACAGCAAGAGCAGCAGCAAGAAACATGGAAAATTGGTGTCACTCTTCCAAACTTATAGTAAACTCGGATAAATCTACGTACCTGCAGTTCCATACACATCAACGACCTCTCCTCTCGAGCCCACTAATCCGATTACGCAACAGAAACCTCGAAGAAAGTCTGGAGACCAAGTTTTTAGGCATTATCATAAGTAACACGCTAGACTGGCTCCCACATATCACACAGGTTGCTAAAAAGCTGGCGCCAATAGTCTTCCTACTACGCAATCTCAGAGCTGAAGCCAGCCTCGCCACTCTGAAGTTAGCCTACTTCGCGCTCTTTGAATCACACCTCTCCTATGGTATCTGTTTCTGGGGCAGCTCACCGCACTGTAAGAAGCTATTCATCATTCAAAAGCGGGCACTGCGAGCGATGACTGGCGCCACCCGAAGAAGCAGTTGCAGGCCTCTGTTCAAGGAGTTGGGAATACTAACAACAATCAGCCTGTACCTCTACTCCACGATCATATCAACAAGGAATAACTTGGCCAATCGCATCACCAACAGCGACGTCCACGGATACAATACTCGAAGGAAGAACGATGTCGTCACCGATGCCCACTCTTCAGCGATATACAGTAAAAGCCCGGACTACATTGGAGCTAAGTTCCTTAACATGCTGCCAACTGAGATCAAAAACGAGAAGAGCACGCCTTTATTTAAGACCAATCTAAAGAAGCACTTACTTAACAAATGTATTTATTTAATGTCCGACTTTTAACTGTATGCACCATATACTGTATGACATATTCTTATAACAATTATTGTATTGTTCAACAAGAATAAATATATTTATTTATTATTATTTACTATTGGCCAAAATAATAGTTAACAAAAATTTCATGAAAAAGAAAGGGACGTCTTTCTAGTAACTCAGTAGATGCCCACAATATACTTCACAAATAAATACTCACACTTATGAACAAAGCAAGTACAAACGGAAGACAGTTCATAAAATAAATATAAGTCAAGAAAAATTATTTTGTTCTTCACAAAACCTGTCTTTTGCAAAAACTTGCCCCAAAAAATATAATTTGTTTTGCCACGAGTACAAAGTCAACCCAATAAAGAAGAAAAGTATAATCACCGAACCAAATACAAAATAGCAAAAGATTAGTTCCAAATGGAAAGTCATTTCGTTTGTTATTTCTACTGGTTATTCACTGTACAAATCACCGTGTGCCTTCATGCCATTTAAATCGATCACTTTCTGAAAGCGTCCTTCTTGATAGAGAAGAGACATGAAGTGGAGAGACATCATTCCTGTCAAGAATATGCCAATGACGGGTTCCAACACCATCGCGATCATCTGGCCCCAGAACATGTAGACTGATACAGGACTGAGAACCAGAGTACAGAATGTAGTGTTAAGCATGGTGAACCTGGGCACCCAGTATCTCCAGTTAAGTATCCCATAGCCGCGGTCGTTGACCCCTGACCAGCAACCTTGGGGTAAAAGAATTGCTTTAAAATGTTTGACATTTTATTTAGGTTAGCTGTTCAAAATTACATTTTTTTTATATTGAAGGACCGATTGAACTATCATTAATCTCTTAGAAAATTGACTGACCGCACACTTGGACAAATGATTGAAGTAGTAGGGGTACTATGAAGTATAAGGGGACATGAATAGTACAGCTTGGAAACAGTTCTCAGACCTTAACAAAAACTATTTGAAATGGGTTTTGAATGCTAAGTAAAGGACAACTAAATTTCCCATAATTAAATTTACTTAGCTTTCAAAACTCATTTCAAATAGTTTTTGATAAAACTAGTACGAAGGCTATATCAAGTAGACATGAGTCTAAAAACCATCAAATTTCTAAGAACTTGTTATAAAATGCTTCCCGTTTGGAACTACTAAATGCCTCACTTCAGAGTTGAATTTATCCCTCGAAATCTAAAATATCTCCAAATGTCCAGTGCCTTATCTTTGAGGTTAAATGAAAAGTAAATGAAAACAGACTAATAAAATGCTTTAAATGATGGAAAAAATTATAGAAAAATGTGTGCATGAGCAACTAACAAAACTATCTGGAAACAAACAAGAAATTATATGAAAATCAATCGGGTTTTCGGAAGAGATTATCATGTGAAACTGCTATCCGAAACCTAATATCCCATTATTTCTCTGAGAAATAAAAAGGAACACACAAAAATAGCTGTTTTTCTAGACTAAATATAATCGTTTCATATTTGAAACGATAGACAGAGGACGACTGCTTCTCATATTGCAAACTATGTATGGCACCACTGGCAAGGCTCTGACATGGACAAATGACGACTTCACAAGTAGATTTCAAAGAATTTATCACGGAAAAGAACAATCGGACATTAAAGAATGCACTCAAGAGTACCTCAAGGGTCTATCTTGGTCCCATTTCAACTTATACTTTACATTAATGATGCCTTTAATGTATTTATGTATTATTTATGTGTTTATGTAATTATGTATTGCACATTCAATACATCGCTTGACTCGTTCTTTACAAAAGTGTAATACCTGGAAGTAGCACTGCTTTGATTCAACCCACACAAGATGCGTGACCATTTTACTGGGTCGTTCTTTTTACTTAAGTTGACAACGCTGAAGACATCCGCTGATATTTGAAAGTGATTGTAGGTTTTACAGTGCGGGGTTTATTATTGACAAACGTGAAGCTGCTTTTAGTTGTGACCTGACTTACTTTTAGTTAATAACGCTTATATGACGGTTGACTAAAAGACATTGAAAACGAATATTGGAATAAGTTAAACATTTCTTAAGAACAAAAAATAATAACGAAAGACATGCTCAAAATTCTAAACGAGCTAGCCGACTCGATAACCGCACTACTTAGGTTCTAGTTTAATAAATGGGAGAAGAAAAAACCCTTTGGACACACATGGCAAACTATTAAAGGTGAATAAGCCCAGAAAGAGAACAATAAAATAAAAATAAATTATACATTTTATTGACGACGCAAAGAAGCGTTCTCTACATTATTAAATTTCAAAAATAAAAACGATATTGTAATAATCTAGCCGGGATTTAAAAAAAAAAATCTCATCTTAACATCTAACACTATGACCCATTCATTTGTGTGACCGGGTTTTTTAAAACCATGTAAGTTTGTTTAAACAATCTTATTTTTTTGCCAAAATTTTCTTTTTTTTGCTTTTAGCTTTTCTATAACCAACTGGGAATTTTCGTAAACAAGTATTTTGGGCAAAATAGCACGACTGTTGGTAGACGTGATTCAAAAACCTCAAACCTTTTTTCTATCGTTTCCGTTTAAATATTGACTAGTTTTGTCCTGAACTGATCTTATAAGTGATAATCAACGCTCAATTTTTGTTTGGGGATACAATTACAAAGCAATTAAATCAACGTAATGAGACTCATGTAGAAGTTGTACGCCTTGTGTAAAACCTGGTGACAAAAGAAAAGAATAATCAGTCTTGAAGATGTCGCCGACAACGCCGACGAAACGTCGACTTTTTAGGTTTTTTTTAGGACTAAAAGTCAAACTCAACAGAGCAAGTCCGATGCTAATTCAACTGGGTTTTCAATGCTAAGTAAAGGACAACATAATTTTCGTAACCAACGTTTTGTAACTTGTACTGGTTACTTCTTCAAGGGTAAGAGCAGTCCTTGAAGAAGGACTGCTCTTACCCTTGATAAAGTAACAGGTACAAGTTACAAAACTTTGGAAATTTAGTTGTCCTTTACTTAGCATTCAAAACCCAGTTGAAATAGTTTTTGTTAAAACTAGAGCTAAGTTTACATCAAGTAGACATGAGTCTAAAAACCATCATAATTCCGATGCTCACCACAACGATCTCCCTAAGTTTAAATTAAAATTATCTCTGGGTTAAATATCTCTGGTATTTAAATTATTAAAAAAACTCTGGGTCTAAAGATTTAGTACTACTCAACCCAAAAAAAAAATCACTTCTAAAAACAGATTCTTCAATTTAGTGAATATTTACACTGGCTATTGTTTGATTCTCTGACCTTGACGAAAGTTTCCATGTTCAGTGGAACAAGTCCGGCAATGTTCAAGACGAGAGGCACGTTACACCGTGACATTATGATGCGCAGCGAGCGCTTGAAACCGTCTGGCGCGCGCAGCCAGTCGCAGCCGAACGCAGCATCTCCGACGGCGTCATTCTTTGAAAAAAAAAAAAGACTCGGCCTTGTTTCGAGGAATTTCAACGCAAGGAACTCGACAGAGAACCAGATATAACACTGGACACACTTACGTGACTTTTAACACTTTCTCCAAGAGCACAAAATACGGCCACCAAGAGGAGGACTACTAGGGTTAGTTGCAAGAAGAAGATCGCCCGTATGCTGACTTCAGACTAGGGGAAAAAAAAAGAGCAAGTAGTGATCGTATGTTCACTGACCTTTGTCTCCATCCTAGATGGAACCAATTCTTACTATCTTTGCCACTGTTTGCTCAGGTGACAGTTAAAAAGTTTAGCATGATGTCTTGGAAACTCTTTATTACTTAAGATTATTTTATAATTACTTTCTCATCGGAACTGAATGATTAAAAAAATAATTCGCCAAGGAATTTGCATTGGAAATGAAAAGTCATGTGTATGGACTTACAATTTGCAGCCACAGAATTGCAAGTATGATTGCGAACGCCGTGGCGCACAAATACTGCGCCAGACACCAGTCGAATGCTTCATTTACGCTTTCAATAAACCTTAAACAATTTAAAAAAAAGGATGGGCAGCAAATCTTTACAAGGCAGTAAAATAGCACTTTTTATTTAAATAAAGTAATGAGATCCTTTAGAAGATTGTTTAGAACGTCTTCTCTAAGAAGCTCTTTCTTCAAAGTGAAGGTACGTATTAACCTGAGCTAAAACTGGCTGCCCAATTCATAAGAGAACCGTGAGTCTAGAAATTTAAATGCAGTATTGCAGCCAATTAAACAATTAATTGAAGGTAATCAGAGACGTATACCAAGGAGATAGCAAGTTTACCAGCACGTGTATCGAAATTTTGTTAAAACACTTATTTGTGGATCATGCCCAAGTAGTACCTGATGATAGACTGGTGATGTTGTGCGCAAGCCCGAAGTCTGGCAACGTTTTGATGGCTCGAGTACTTGGAAGCTTGCAGAGACTTGAAAACAAAAAAACCATCGTTAGCTCTCAGTGTCATTTACCTTCTTAAAATCGTCTACATTCACTTATGACATGACACAAATAAGTCATCAGTTTCGTTGCATTTGAAATGTTTCTCACCTCGACCCAGCGGATACTTTGCAAGTTGTGCACAAGGATCTTGAGATTGAAGATGGCTTGCACCATCAGCGTCATGAACAAAGAGAGCACGACCAGGACCACATAAATTCCGAAGGTGCAAGGCAGTGCGAAGAAGTAAAGCGTTACCTCGAATACTATTGGGGCTTTCACGTCGAAGGGAAACCAGTATCTGTGAAAAGATTTAATGGCATAACTTTATATTTTAAGTTTCTCGAGAAAAGGTAAGGGTGATGAAAAAATTACCAGAGACAAGAGGCTGCTGAGGAAGGGGATGGCCGGCTTTTATCGCTCACAATACGCATTATAATGAACATTTCTCGCTTACTAAGTCAGAGTTTACTATACAAAAAATAGATGAAATAGTTAGTGCTTTGATTGGGACAGTGTGTTTTATAGGTTAGTTCTAGCTTGAAGAACGATTGCTTAAAAGTAAACGTACCCCAAAAAAATTACTCTTTTTCGCAACATGAACACAGACATTGCTAATAAGAAAAATATTATATGCGAGGTTGTAAACATATAATAGCGAAATATAACTCTTGAAAAAAACTTCATCTTGTCTGTTATTTCTGCCGGTTTTTCACTGTGCAAATCTCCGTACGTCTTCATGGCATTTAAAGCGACAATCACATTTTTAAAGCGACCTTCTTGATAGAGAAGTGACACAAAGTGAACTGATATCAGCCCGGTAAGGAATATCCCGACGGCAGGTTCCAATACCAAGGAGACATCCTGGTCCCAGAACATGAAGACGGCCAAAGGACTGAGAACCATCGTGGTAAACGCAGTGTTAAGCATGGTGAACCTGGGCACCCAGTATCTCCAGTAAAGTCTGCCGGGCCCATAGTTGTCGATACCTGACCAGCACCCTTAAAATAAAAAAAATTGTATAAAACTGCAACAAATTGTATAACTTCTTCAACAAACAATGTCAATAGATAATGTGTGCACATTGGCTTTAGTGTCGTTCTTTGATTTCATAAGGTATGGTTTTTTTTTTAAAGGCGCCCATAAGTATTGTAAAAAAATCATTCTAAAACACTCGCGTTACATTTTTTGATGCCAAGCAAAAACAACTAACAACTCTCGTGAAATCTGATTTAAATTGCAAATACTTGCAGTGCGCCGAGTATTTAAATATTAGGAACACTATTACCCTCTCATAATTGATGCCCAAAAATAGGTGGACTTGATAACCCAGTTATTATACGACATGTGTAGAAATTCTTAAAAACTTACCTATGAACGACAGCATATTAACATAAAACTCCACGCAACTTTTTTCTTTTACCTGTTGTTGAAGCATTGATTTGACATTAGTTAAGAAAGTTTTAAGAGCCATAACTGAACAAAAGTGTCCGTCAACCCGAAAATCTCTTTAAGAACTGAAGTCGATGCTTGTAAGCTAATATATAATGCTCTTTATAATATGGTCGTTCGGACGAGTTTATCTTAGCCGTTTCAATTATTGATGATTTAAGATGATTATTTACACACTGAAATGATAATGGTATAGAAACGAAAAGTAATAAAATAAACAAAAGCCTCCATACAACTCAAGTTTCGATCCGTCGAATGGCGTGACAATATTTCCAGCTGGAAGAATTTATTTTTGCCCAAACACTAAAGTGAAAGTTCCACGTACCTGCACAGAACCAGTATACGTCTTCTTCAATGAAAAAGATCACTGCAGTTATTTTTGTTTTTTTGTTGTTGATTTTTTGTATATATTTTTTATTTTCACAAACTAAATGTTTTATCCAGACCAAAAAACGCTTTATTTAAGTAAAAAATAAACCCAATGACATCTCAATGAAAGCATTGGAAGTTGATTACAATTCCCACAAAATCGCTACGCGTTTAAAATAATATTTATTATTAACGTATGTGCACAACTCCCTAATTGTGTAAATTGTAATTTTCAATCTCTTTGATGGTCTACATCATCGCCAAGGTTTAACTGTCACCTAATTTCTTAGGAAAGCATGGCACAACAGAACACTGGGGATCAAAGAAAATTTGTTTATTTATTTATCTATTATTATCTTCAATTGAACATAGAATAATGTTATGTGAAATAAGGCGGCGACAAAAATAGGAAAATAGGAAAAATGTCTCAAGAACGTAAATAAATGATCACAATTTCACTGAAGTTTGGTAACAAAATATCACAATATCAGTAAATAATAAAATACGATGAGATACAATAAAAGATAAGTAAGACTCAATTAGAGACTCGCGATGTGTTAAAGCATAAGTTAGAACTGAACCGGGATACGAACCCGGCACCTCCCTATTGTCAGTCGGGTGCTCTACCAACTGCGCTCTCCTGGCACACAGATTCCAGTTTTGTAATAAAATTGTACAAGTTTTTTTTTTTTTTAAGTTGAACTATTGAAGGTTTCAGTTATATTGTGAACCAGAAAAATCCACAAATAATTCTTTAGCTTTTCATCTGCGTGGCTTGTAAATCCACAAAATAGTAACATAAAGAAAACATAATTTTATACGATAGTTCATTGAAGTTTTTGTAATTGATAAGAGACTTTTTTTTTGTGAAATGCTAACCATTTAGTTGTGTATCAAATGGTCATCATATAAAAGTCATTATGACAATCGTTTATTGCAATATGGCAATTGTTATGTAACTTCAATAAAAAAAAATCAAGGGTTTGCAGTTTAGCACAATTATTTGTGATTTCTAAAAGATTTATATTTTTCTGATAAAAATTACGCTTAAAATTGAGTAAAACTCCAATTTTTTTACAAGTTGCTAAAAACTTTCTGCAGTTAGCTCAGAAAATCAGCTTTATTTTGTTTATGATAGGAGACCGAATTCAGAGAGCATTTCCGAAATCAAATAAAACAGCCACCAAGTTATTGGTAATCCTTTATCTTCACGGTGTCTTCTTTTTTTTTCAAGGTGTGCAAGAACCTGGTTTTCCGACGTTTTGACGAAGTGTGCATCGCCATCTTCAGGGTGAGACTAAGGTAAGAAGAAATGCTTTTTGAGATTTAAAACTCTTCAACAATGAGAAGAAACCCTAAAACCACACGAATCGCCAACTAATGGCTCTCAAACACTCGGAAAATACGTTTTTTCCCGTATTTTTTTTAATAAACTAGAAAATAAAAAACAAGACTCGTGCATAGAAATACTAGCTTCGTTGCTGTCTTTGCTTGTTCTTCAAATGGTGATGGTTAACGTTCATATTATTTCCAAATACTTGATCGACAGCGATTTCAGGGCAACCACTAAATTAATGTGATGATACTCATGTAGAAGTTGTAGGCCATGTGCAACACCTGTTAATAAAGAAAAAACTGTTATTTCCAGTGTTTTTGGTTTTTTCTGGCATTTCCACTAGCAAGCGGATGCTGGAAAGAAAACCAGGCCAGAAAAACTGTCATTTGTTCCAGAATTTTCTTATGCAACAAGTACAGTGAGTTGAATTGAATTGACTGTTATTGTCTCTAGTATTTACATTTAATATCTGTAGGTTACTCTAAAGCAACGCAAAAATCTGATCTGTAACGAATGTGCTTTTGGTTTATCAGTGAAAACTCAAAAGCTTGCGAGCAAGATTTGCTTTGTCATTATAATTCAAGCTCCTTTAGCAGGTTGGCATTGAGACCACGCTCCATACAAATTTGCTAACCAATAAACCTTTACAAATCGTACAAAAGCGGTGAGATCCTGGGTTGAAGTTTTTTAATTCGTGACTCACAAATAGCGCCACTTTCCAAACAAAGCTTTGAGACTGAATTGAGTTTAGAATTTACGATTCTCATGAATAAAAAGTGTGCCAATCCCAAAATGTAGGTGGACCGTACAATAACAATTATTTAAAATCATTACCAGACGTTTTTAAAGGGTTTCAAATTAAATCAAAGTATGTTGTTAAATTGACAAGTGAACCTGTCTGCTGGGAAAATGTCACAAGAACATTCTAGAACGAGCATTAGATAATTCTGAATCTTGATATCCAGACAAAATGACACCTAAACACGGTCTGGTTGATGACTGCGGCTGCTCTGACCTTGACAAAAGTTTCCAAGGTCAAGGGTATGAACCCAGCAAGCTTCAAGGCCAGTGGGTTATTACAGCGAGACATTATGATGCGCAGCGAGCGCTTGAAACAGTCTGGCGCGCGCAGCCAATCACAGCCGAACGCTGCGTCCCTGACGGCGTCATTCTGAAATGACAGCGCATTGAATGGAATTCGGTTTTCGTAGCACGAAAAACATTCATTTTGGTGACAAAAAACTGACGCATTGCCTTGCGAAAATCGTTGGCGAGCTTTTCCAAAGAAGGTCGAATTTTTTCATCTCTTGCAATTGCCAGGCGATAATTCATTTAAAATTTTGAATTACAATCTGTACAACTAATTCCTAGTTATAAATCAAATCAAGGTTTCAGTGTAGACATAGATTCAAATAATCTATTCTACCAAGATGAGATGTAAGGAACTCATCCTGGCTATCAACCGCCAGATCTGCAACCATTCAAGTTCCTAACCTAACCTAACTTAACGTAACCTAATAAGGAAAAAATATCGAATATGTCGCAAGATATATTTAGCTAGGCCCACTTACCAGATCAATGACCAAATCTCCTAAAAAGCAAAAAATGGCCATGTCGAGAAGCGCCACCAGCACTAGGTCCAAGAAGAAGATCGCCTTTATGTTAAGCCCAGACTGTGGAGAAGGTCCAAGTGCAAGATTACAATGTTAGATTTGTTTGTTTGTTTATCCAATCACAACTAATGGTGCAAGCCCTTGTAAGCTTGCTTAGAAGGAAATAGTTGAGGATACAACGTGAAGTTGCTGTTTCAACATTTCTTTCGATTTAACTCTTATTTCTATCTTTTATACGTCCATGCATTATTTAATATTTTCTACCATATTTATTTAACATGCACTAATGTTTAGAGGAAGAAGCAATTTGTGAAGAATTTCGAGAAATTTAATTCCACTAAGACAAAAAATAACGCAGTTCGTACTTTTGTTATCCATAGAATCGTTAGGATTGTCGGAACCACGCAGGCGCAAAGGTACTGCATCAGGATCCAGCCAAAAGCATCGCTTACGCTGGCGACAAACCTTAAATAAAAATAAAAATTTTATCATCGTAGCAAACTTCTTCGACAAGAGCTTTCTTCTGCTGCATTTTGAAAGGCTCTGTACATTAATGTTATAGGAATTTTAATACGAACATCTCTTTAGCGTTCCCAGCTCCTTATTTAAGTGTCACGCTAGAATTGACACCATAAATATTTTTTGATTCAACTTCCGTGGGAAGTTGAGCCCTACCCTTCCCTTACCCTTATCATACATTAGGGTTTTGACCTTTGACCTTTGACCTTTTTACGGTTTCTAAACTACCTTCAAAGAGTCGATCCCTGGAAAAAAACTTTGCAAGTTACCTGATGATGGCCTGATGGTGTTGGACGCAAGTCCGAAGTCTGGCGACGGTGTTGTGGTCAAAGTCATCGACTGCTCGCAAAAGTTCGGTGTTGCGCACTTGGATGCACTGTGATGTCAAATTGTCGCCCATTTTTTGTTCATTGCTTGTTTGCTAAAAGAATTTGTGTACATATTTACAAGTAAAATTGATATTGCTATGTTATGTTTAGTTTGTCTACCCTGGTCACGGAGCTTGAAGATTCGCTAAGTTAAGGAATTCTTCAGATCAAACTGAAAATGTCCTAACGTTGGCCTTCTATAAAGTAGAACTACTATGTCCTTTATATTCCCGATGACGATCACAAGGACTACCAAGCATCCATAAGTTGATCTGGGAACCTCCATACAACAAATAATGTCATAGAATTTTGCCAAGACAATCTCGCCTAAAGGAGTAAACTAAACATGCTTTTGCCCTTACATTTATATCCGAAGTTCGTTCACTGATTCCTTCAAAGTTATCGTAGACCCCAACAGTTAGTCGCTGTCCCTGAGCACGATTTTGGAATTTTCTCTTGTTTGGTATGTGCACGTTCTTTAAGTTGTGAGCCAATAACTTGAGATGCCCAGAAGATTGCACCATGAGCGTCATGAAAAACATTTGGAGGAGTACCAGTAAATAGATGCCAACAGCAAATGGCAAGCCTAGAAAAAAAAGTGTCACTTCCAAATTGATCGGAGCTTGAATGTCGTATGGAAACCAATACCTGAAAAACCATTCGAAAATATCAACAAATATTTTTAGAGTTAACTTATAGTTACAATTTAATTTAATGACTCATCCATAGAATTGACAAACGTACCCCAGAAAAAAAATTCTGTTTTTTAACGAGTACGCAATCAATGTTACGGTGAAGAATGGCACATTCAGTGCCAGGAATATGTAACAACGAAAAATTGCATTTGACAAAGAAATTCTCTCTGCTGTTATTTCTGTGGGTATTTCAGCTTGCAAATCTCCACACTTTTTAACTTCGTTTAGATCGACAATCACTTTCTTAAAGCGATCATCTTGATAGAAAAGTGACACAAATTGAAGGGACATTATTCCTGTCAAGAACATCCCATTAGCAGGTTCCAACACCATCGAGGCCTTCTGGCCCCAGAACATGTAGACTGAGATTGGACTGAGAACCAGAGTACAGAACGTAGTGTTAAGCATGGTGAACCTGGGCACCCAGTATCTCCAGTAAAGTCTCCCATAGCCGCGGTCGTTGACCCCTGACCAGCACCCTAAGAATAAAATCATTTATAGTAACGATGCTTAAATTCAAAATAATATTTCTTAAATTTATTAGATCTACTAAGTTTGGTTTTTAACTGACTGTAAAGAAAAACTCAATCTTCTGATTGGCTGTTGCCAAGAAAATAGCAAATTAATGATCTGTTCGATTCTTTACAGACAAATGTTATGGTTCCCATAGCAAATTCCAGTTCCACAAAGAACGAGCGTACGTATTTATATTGCATTAAAAGGTTGCATCTTACCGATAAACGATAGCGCACTGACATAAAATTCCACGTGATCCTTAAATTTTAGCTGCTCTTTGAGAGTTGCAAGAGCACTTTTAAAATGCATTTTTATCTTCATTGCTGCACATTATTCTCTGACCAATCCCGTGAGTGGCTAGACCTTCAGTAACTGGAGTGGCTGAAAGCACTTTAAACATGTATTGATAAATTACTTTTTTTTTTAGATATGTGCATATTTGATTAAAAACTTTCTACCGCAACTGGTCTCGTGTCAAAACAATATACTTAAATGAATACAACTAAAAGTACAAACAAAATGTAAAATTTAAGCTGCGAAGTTTGTGGAACATTCCCATCAAACTCACATCACCTTACCCGTGCCGCTATGAGCTGCTTTGTTTTGACCCACTCCTATTGTGTGTTTGATGTACAGTTGATAAATATTTGGTACCTGCGACAAACGTTGTCGATATTTTTTTCAAAATGTCTGTTACTTTGACCGTATCTGTGCCACGGGCATAATTTATTTATTTTATTAGTTGTTAATCGTATCGAGGCCAGCAAGTGGGACGGATTCAATTTTAAACCAGAAAATGAAGGAAGATTTTGATTTTGATTTTTTTTGCATTTTAATTCGCGATCTGCATGTACCTAACGTGTTAGCGTGTTATCAACTAATACCCACCGCATTTTCCTTAGTTAACCTCTTGGACTTTCTTTCCTATTAGTTTTCAATTGGTTTTCTTACAGTTTTTATAATTATTACAAACTAACTACATACTTTATACATTACAATTACAAATTACATGCGGTTCTTTTAATCTGTGCTGATTTAAACAAACTTTGGTGCAAAACGTACTCAAATTTGTAGCTGCAAACAACTTCCCATTAATCGTATGAAAGACTGTCCACAATAACTGGATACTTGTCTACCTCCTGATTTTTTTTGTGATATAAACATTTAATTGAAATGTCAATACCTGGTTTGAACAATGAAGTTCAGTATTAAAATGTTTTAAACCTGTAATTTCTATACGGTCAATATATTAATACCACAGCTTGTTTTGATCCGCTAAACCATCGCGTTCAATTTTCCAGGAGGTTAATATTTTGGCCATGCCTGTGTGTGTGACTTCCCTTGCGTGAACGCCATTTGCCACACACTTTTTCGGAGACCGACTGCTTTAGGCCACTGCGTAAGAGACTTATAAAAAAAGCTGCGTACATCAAAAATACCCTTACTGCCCCTTTGTTCACAATAAAATTGGTGATTGTCAAAATCAATTTAGGTATTTATCAAATAGGGCAATAGAAGAATGACGATAGAGCACATTTTTTCTGATTTATATATATTTTGTTTTGCCTAAGGTTCTCATTAAAAAAAGTCCCAAACGCAATCGATCTGGTTGCTATTGAATTATTTACCCTCTACTCAGTCGATTCAAGTTAAACTTAGTTCTTTATTGACCACAAATTTCATGGGAAACAAAGTGGTGCCAATACAACTAATTTTATGTTATTATCCAAAATGTTAGCAGGATGTGTTTGCAGTCGATGATGTTGGTCACTATGGCTCGCTGACCTTAAAAATCCTGTCCAAAATCAGCAAAAAACGACAAGCATTTTATTTCTGGCATGGTTTATTTAACGACCAATTAACACCACGGATATACACAAGTAATCACCGCACAACTTTTGCGACAACTTTCATGGTGGTCCGATGCATGACTTGTGGGTTATACGAAATTGCAGCAATGGTAGTACCATGCCAAGACCACTTGATGAGAAATTTAAGAATATTCTGGATTCTTCAGAATCCTTCAAGATGTAAATACATATTATGTACGTACACTGGTATACAGAATTTCAGGATTTTTTTATACTTACGGGATATTTTGGGAATTTGCTGGAGTTTGAAGGTAAAATATGTTTTTTTTACTATCACAAGTGTTTAATTAGGGTTTTATTGCGTGAAGTTTAATATTTATTCGTGTTAAGATTGTTAATAACCAGCCAACAAGTACACGGTAACTAGTTACAGTTACACGATGTAATTATCTTTAAATACGCTTACCAATGCATATTTGTTTCGATAGTTCTGGCCTTTTTTGTAGCGCACTAAAAGAGTAATCAAGTTATTGGCGAGTCTTGCGGCTTAACGTGTTCTGATTTTTAACAGTTTGCCGTTCTAACAGTAACTTGGTTTTGCAACGTTGCGCTCTGCAATATTCAATGTGAGCCTGAGGTGAGACCAAGTTCTCTTAAAGAATAAAAACCCTTGAAAAAAAGCGGGTACCATTCACATGAACCATTAAATGATATCTCTCAAAAATCGACAAAAATGCGTTTTTTATGATTTTTTTTTCTTTTTTAATGTTTACTATATTAATGTAATCAAACTCATGTAGAAATTGTAGCCTTTGTGCAGCACCTGTTTAAAAAAGAATAAATATCATATCATAGCAATTATCATCGAGAAATATAATGAACAAATAATGAAGGTTTCTGATATTAAACCAAAGCTTTTCAAAACATGATGGCAGCTGACCTTGACAAACGTCTCCAAGGTCAAGGGAATGAACCCAGCAAGTTTCAAGGCCAGCGGCTTGTTGCAGCGAGACATTATGATGCGCAGCGAGCGCTTGAAACCGTCCGGCGCGCGCAGCCAATCGCAGCCGAACGCAGCGTCTCTGACGGCGTCATTCTGTATTGAAATAACTTATCTTTTAGACAAGAACAAAAACCTACAAAGTTGGCGTAATTTGACCTGGGTGCACTTTCTCTTAATAAATTTTAGTACGTTTAGACCTTCCTTAGTGATTTTCTGAACAAACAAAGCTGTTTTGCTCACTGTGACCGAGCTACTGTAATGGTTGTTGATCTTTCTTAAAAGATTATTTTTAAATGCTATTAATTAAATACAGTGTGGTCGTAGTTAGGACTTACACCGTTATACTCTGCGAAGTTTTAAAAACTCTACAAATAATAAGACAATTTTTAAATATTCCAAGCGTTTTCTTGTTACTAAAAACTGTATTCCCTATTAGTTTAATAACAACTTAAGAGTGAATAACTTGAGCTGCGGAAAACAAAAGCAATCATAGACACCTCTGACTTTTATCAGTTTAACAATGGTCAGATTAAAATAAAATGTCTGTCTGCCTGAAAGAACCTGATTGGCTGTTACCGTTGAGTGCAGGTTCTAGGTAGAGTTTCAACGTCAATGTTAAAGTCTCTGCGTGAAAAATGACTACCTTACCGACAAAAATGCAGAGTACCGGAAGTTCACGTTAAGTGGAGCCACTGTCGTATGAATTTTAATTTCGATATTTCTCGTAGGTTAACTCACTTTTGAAACTTTTCATGCTCAAAAAATCTTCATCAATGTTTACCTCAACGATTGATAAACACGTAACAATATTAAGAAGCGAGTAAATACGATAAATATCGAAATTAAATTTCATACGACAGTGGCTCCACTTAACGTGAACTTCCGGTACTCTGCATTTTTGTCGGTAAGGTAGTCATTTTTCACGCAGAGACTGTAACATTGACGTTGAAACTCTACCTATAACCTACACTCAACGCTGTTACTGAGCATTTTCAAGGTAAAAATCTTCACCCCTTGCGACCGGTCCATAGTAATTAAAAAACCGGGTGTAGCTGTATCTTATTGATACGGCCGATATTTAAGCGTGACTACGTTCAACTACCGCGTAGCCACGTAGGTCAACTACCGTACTGACCGTACTTCACATGCAAGTTTTACATCTCTCTTTATTTGGGTTGTGTTTTCATATCTAATTTACATGCTGAAGGACTATGCAGATTGGGATGGAAGTGTCATCTTGCGATATATATATATTATTTTTTTCCTTAAGTCTAATGACGAGTGCCAAAAACGCCGCCTCCTCTCACGCCTCCAATATTTATTTCATAAAAAATAAAAAATAAAGTACTTCTAGAGAATTATCTGAACTATTGAATGATAATAAGTCGCATTCTGTCTTTTGTTTCCTGTTGGCTGTAGGGCTTGTTACACATTTGCCATTTTGCGTAATTTAACATTGGTCTTATGGAGAGCATTAAAAACGCCAACCCCTCTAACGCCTCCAATATTTATTTTATAAAAAATAAAAAAATTACTTTTAGAGAATTGTCTGAACTATTGAATGATAATAAATCGCACTCTGTCCTTTGTTTCCTGTAGGCTGTAGGGCTTGTTACACATTGGCTGTTTTGGAGAGCAAATCCGTACATGCCTCCCTATATAATGCGCTTTAAGACGTAGTCACGTCAAAAATTAACTCTTGTTCCACCTAGTGCCAAGAGAACTTGTCTTGCACTAGAAAACCTACGCGATATTTAACAAATTCACTGTTAAAGTGGGGAAACTTACCAAATGGTTGACGAGTTCTCCAAGGCCACAAAAAACGGACATGACGAAGATGATAATCATAATCATTGCCAGGAATGTGAGCGCCTTCATGTCGAGCTCGGACTGCGACAGGGAACAAAGGTTAAATTAGCTTTGCTGTAATGTCATCTGATCCATTAAAGCCTGGAGTCTGGTGTGGGCTTGTCTGGAAGATATAATAGACCAATCAACCGCAAATGCAAAGTATGCACAGCATGCAATAGATCACCGTCAAAACGGAAAGTTGACGACTGTAAAAGGCTTATGGGGAAAAGAGCATCACAAAATGCTGCAACACGGAAAGTCTGTAATAATGGAGCCTCCGTTTCCTCAATTTGTAAACAAACCAGTAAACCAAAAGGACAATGGCAAGCTTAAACACTTACAAGTTAGTTACATTGATTGAGGCAACGTACTGTTTGCAGCAGAATAATTGCAAGAATCAGCGGCAAGGCGGTGGTGATCAAATACTCGAACAAAATCCAGCCAAAAGCTTCGTTTACACTCGTGACAAACCTTTGAAAGGGACAAAAAGAATCGATTGGTGAAACTTTATTCAGTAGCACTTGGGGGCACTTTTTCTTTATTGATTTTTTATTTTTTTTTTTAGATACACCGATAGAGATTCCCAAAGACAGCAAACTAGAAAAATATTTTACCCCTAGCACCTGGCACCTTGAAATTGTTGAAAAATAAGTGTCCTGATATGTTAATTGCCAAGGATTACACTAAACGAGCGTACTATCAAAGCGAATGTGTCCGGTTATAAACGCATTGCAATGCTTCTTCATTTCACGGCTTATCCGCGTAATTTGAAGCATTGACGGTGATGTTGCCAAACACAACGCCTAGAGGGACATAAGACCCTCTCATAATTAACTACTTTCCTCTCTTTCTACCAGTGTAACACAAATGTAGAGGCTGAGATTTCTAAGAATGCGATTTCAACTAGAGATTGAAAGTTTCACTTTGAGGACAAGACATCAATATGATGCGATGAGATGTGATCAAACAAAAATATATTATAAACACACTTGATCAACCGACCAGGGTCATCTCTTTATCATGAAATAAGCTTGCTTGCATTTATAACTGGTTTAAACTTAAAGACAGAGATTTGCAGACTGGTTTCAGTTACATGCTTGTATTTGTTATGTGGGATAAATACGAATGCAAATAAAGTGACGAAAATCAGGTAATTGAAAATATGGACCACAAATCAAACACAAAATTCCACGTGCTTAGTGGTATTACATTTTTTAAATCTCGTTCCTAAGTCTTGTTTTAAGCACTTTTCGCAAAAAAAATGCATTGTGTGACGAAAATAAATCCAGCGAACAGTTCTTGGTTCAGAATGATCAGATTTTAACAATACAGCCAAGAGAAAGGTGTTGACATTATTCTTACAAACGGTTTTCTTATCTCTAGCTACAACTGCAATCCGAAGGCAGAACTTAAAATCTTTGTAAAACTTCGAAAAACTGTGGTAAACTGCGTTTATCTTTGTGCGAATTTGCTTCAAATTCTTTTCAGAGAATTCCTGTTCTGCAAATGTTGTTAACTTTCAAGATTTGATAAAAAATATATGTTTATTTATGGGTATAATTTTGTACACAGAAACAATAGAACTGAAATCACGATTAATCGATGTAGTACCTGATGATGGCTCGGTGGTGTTTAATGCAAGTTATAAGTCTGGCAACGTTGTTCTTGTCTATGTCCTCAACTGTTGTCCTCAATCTTACGGCCCTTGAAGAGATACGCCATTTTGCCAGAGTTCCACCTTCTTTTCCATTATAAAATGTTATTTCTGTAAATACTAAAAAATTACAGCTTCATGTCATTTTGTAACGGTTTTGTGCAGCTTATTAAGCTTAGTAAAAAAATATATACTTTAAAAAATGCAAACACAATTTTTGATTTGGAAAAATCGTATTATGTGCTCACTAAATAATTTGCTTCTTAAAATATCAACAAACTTCTTTAGAGCAGAAAATTCTTTACCTGAACCAAACTAGAATCATACCTTTACTAAAACAGCAGTGACACATTTTTTGACATTAATCGTAAGCGCCAATATAGCATCTACCTTTCTTTGCGGGTGTAAAGTGGCTCAACTTAGGCCAGTGCAAACTTTCTAGGTTGTGAGCCAGGAGCTTAAGATGGCCGACGGCTTGTGACATTAGCACCATGAAGAAGCACTGGACGACAATAACCAAACAGAACCCGGATGCGCAGGGAATACCAAAAAAGAAATAGGTCAGTTCGAAGTTGATTGGAGCCGTCATGTCGTAGGGAAACCAGTACCTGTAACACAATTACCAAAAAAGATAATATCCGTTTTTTAGCAAAGATTTATGATTCGTAGTGCCTATTGACCAAATTTTTATTCATCTAGGGAACAAAGTAGATGCTCACAATTAACCACACAAATAAAATGTCAAGCTTATAAACGAAGCAAGTGCACACGAAAGAAAGTTTACAAAATAAAAATAATACAAATAAATTTTTGTTCTTAACTACACTGGTCTTTTGAAAAAACTTACCCCAAAAAATATATTTTGTTTAGCCACGAATATGTAGTCAATCCAATTGAGAATAAAAGTATAACCACAAAGGAAAACACAAAATAGCAAAAGATTAATTCTAAATTAGAAGTGATCACATCTGTAATTTCTACTGGTTTTTCACTCTGCAAATCACCATGTTCCTTCATGTCATTGAAATCGACGTTCACTTTCTTAAAGCGTCCTTCTTGATAGAGAAGTGACATCAAGTGGAGGGACATCATTCCTGTCAAGAATATGCCAATGGCGGGTTCCAACACCATCGAGGCCTTCTGACCCCAGAACATGTAGATGGCCACTGGACTGAGAACCAACGAGCAGAACGCAGTGTTAAGCATGGTGAACCTGGGCAGCCAGTATCTCCAGTAAAGTCTTCCATAGTCACGGTCGTTGACCCTTGGCCAGCACCCTAAGAATAAAATCATTTTTAGTAACGATGTTTAAATTAACAATAATATTTCTTTAATTTATAAGATCTACTAAGTTTGGTTTTTCAACTGACTGTAAAGAAAAAATAAATCTTCTGGTTGGATGTTGCCAAGAAAATAACAAATTAATGATCTGTTCGATTCTTTTCGGACAAATGTTATGGTT
This sequence comes from Protonemura montana, assembly GCA_947568835.1. NCBI lineage: Eukaryota > Metazoa > Arthropoda > Insecta > Plecoptera > Nemouridae > Protonemura > Protonemura montana. The sequence goes on from OX387609.1 coordinate 1,528,310, forward strand.
CCCATAACAAATTCCAGTTCCACAAAGAACGAGAGTACGTATTTATATTGCATTAAAAGGTTGCACCTTACCGATAAACGATAGCGCACTGACATAAAATTCCACGTGATCCTTAAATTTTAGCTGCTCTTTGAGAGTTGCAAGAGCACTTTTAAAATGCATTTTTATCTTCATCCTGCACATTATTTTCTGACCAATCCCGTGAGTGGTTAGACCTTTAGTAACTGGAGTGGCTGAAAGCACTTTAAACATGTATTGATAAATTACTTTTTTTTTTTAGATATGTGCATATTTGATTCAAAACTTTCTACCGCAACTGGTCTCGTGTCAAAACAATATACTTAAATGAATGCAACTAAAAGTACCAACAAAATGTAAAATTTAAGCTGCGAAGTTTGTGGAACATTCCCTAATTGTGTATTTTTACTAAAACTCGATATGAATTACATTCTGAGACCAGCAGGGTTTTGCGGATAATTGTTGGGTATATAAAGGCCGTCAAGATTTAGCCATCATAGGTCTTAATCATAAGGACTTTATTCTTAAAAATATCGTACGAAGTGTTATTTGTAAACGTACTAAATATGACATACAGTGCCTGAATTTCCTTACTAAACATGACTCTAATGAAAGTTAAGTGAGAGTAATTAGAGTGGGCTCTCAATCACTTCAAAAAAATCACATTCACAGACAGAAATAATCTCTTACTGGATACAAAAGGCGACAAAACAAGAACGAAGCAATTGACATCACACATTGACAAAAAGTTGAAACTTTTTAAAAATCGAAAATATTATCATGTCACAAAGTTGTAAGCTGTTTATAAATAGCTTGTGACGCAACTGTTGGTCCTAAATAAATTCAATCTATTAACACTTTCAAACTACAGATACAAAACATACTCAAGCCAACCGTTTTTAAAAGCCTCTCATTGTAGGTACTAACATTCTGTCAAGATTTCAATATTTTCGCATTATTTTCACTTGAAGATTTTATGTAAGTTGGAAGAAAAATCATCCTGATTATTTTCTTATCCCCAAGAAAATTAAATGTTTTGTCACAGCAACCAACTTAATAAAGGTCATCTGCTTATCTCATTTTTGGGCTTTTGTCCACCTTCAATCAATTATCTTGGACTTTAAAGCCGGTTCTAATCTTCTTTACTCTTTTCTATATTTTTTAATTGAACTTCAACTTATGAAATTCTACCTTGTTATTTTTGCCTCTTTAATTTTGTACAAAGTTTAGTTTAAAAAAGTAAAAAAAGTAAAAAAAAAATTTAGTTGCTTCTTCAATGTTATAAAACAAAACAAAAACTGTTTGGAAGCCAATAAGTAGTTATACCATTGTTTCTTCAAAATGGAAAAATCTCTAGCTCAAAGTGAAAATAATGAAGACAGCTTTGCGTAACAATAGAAAAACCTACTGACAATTTTCTTTGCAGTCTATACTTTGCAGAATCTTCATTCAAGTTCTGTTAGTTTTTAAGTTTCTTAACTAGACAAGAAATTTCAAGAAGACCGCAGTTGATCGGATTTTTGTCAAGGGTTTCCATTAATTGGGGAGTTCTGTGCACCAACTAATGTTTTAATAATAACATATTCGGCTACCAAAAATTACATAAATGATCTTCCTAAGTGGAGCTAGAGAAGTGTTATCAGGCTCATGTAGAAGTTGTAGCCCATATGAAGCACCTGGCGACAAAATAGACAACTATAATTAATTACAATGCTGCTCTAGGTAACACAAATCAAGCGTTTGCAGGTCATATAGCGGTATATGTCATAAACTGTTTGACCTTGACAAACGTGTCCAAGGTCAAGGGGATGAAACCAGCGAGTTTCAAGGCCAGTGGTCTGTTGCTGCGCGCTATGATGATGCGCAGAGAGCGCTTGAAACCGTCCGGCGCGCGCAGCCAGTCGCAGCCGAACGCAGCGTCTCTGATGGCGTCATTCTGCAACAGAGTTTCAGCTCTTCTATTTATTACTGAACAGTTAAAGTTTTAATGCCAGTTTTCATACGTCTAGCCAGTAAAAATTTTACCTTTAAGAAAACAAAGTTTTTTCGAAATATTTTTTCCACTTATCAAAATGAACACCCAAAATATGTATTTTTAAAGACAATTATGTGAAGAACGAAGTACACTTTCAAAAAAATGTAGCTGGTGAGCTTTAAGTAAGCCCTTGAATCATAACGGAATTGATTATTATAATTGTGATCTTAAAAAAGGGCCATCTATCACTGGAGAAATGTTAAGGTTTTTGGACTGTATCTCAAATCAAATACTTGGATCAGCTTTCTGCTACATTACTAAAGCAGTCTGTTGCAGTACAGTGTCTGTTGCTAATAATTTGAATAACTTGTACCATTTTTGCCTCCGGGCGAAACGAAGTGCGAGTGGTCACAATCGAGTTTAAGACCGCAAAAACTTACTTGATCTGTGATGGCTTGCCCGAGGCTGCAAAAGACGGCCAGATCGACGAGGACCACGACGACAAGGGCCAAGAAGCACAACGCCTTCGTGTCGATCTCAGACTGTGATATAGAACCAACGGACGCTACCTTCAATCAGTGTTTATCTCATGATACCATTGCAACGAACTAAGCACAACCTCAAGATAAAATATGAGTGAACTTCAGAACTAATAAATTGATTGATTATTGGGACTAAACGACGCACTGTTTTGACATCTGGTCATGTGGAAATACATTTTTTCATAAACGATCCTTAAAAAAAATGTTTTTGGCCAACAGATAAGTTTTTTTAACTAAAAAAAAAATTGCTTATACATCAACAGAATGAACACTTTTAATTGGAAACCAAGTCTTCAGGTAAAATATATTATTGTGATGAACGGAATGTGTACGCACGTGTTTTAGTAGCAGAATCGTAAGAATCATCGGAAAGGCGGTGACGCAAAGATATTGTAACAGAATCCCACCAAAAGCATCGTTCAGGCTTTCGACAAATCTTTAACAGAAAAAGCAAAGTGGCATGTTAGGCATCCCTTAAGACGGTAGCAAGTGGTAGGTTTACCTGTTAATTTAAGATGGCTCCAAGCTTAGATGGTGCCCTATGTGGTTTGTGTGCAAGTATTTTATGCGGAAATCGCGGCCCTTTTTCTGAAGAATTTTTTAGTAATCTGTGGCATATGAGAAAATTCGCTCAGTCGCCTTGGTAGAAAAAGAATTAAAATTGCGTTTTTTATCATTTTATACTACATTCTACATCTTAGGGTAAAAATTACAATATTTTACAAAATGACACCTTTTTTCCCCAAATATACCTAATCCCCTGACTAAAAAATAGTCAAAAGTTTACAAACCACAGGTTCATTGTTTCTAAAAACCGTGTGTTTTTTTCCTCAAAAGAGTTTATAATTTGAAGCAGTAATATAATTTATTTCTGCCCTATCATCCTTGCGCTCATTTCAACCATTCGTAAAGTGATTATCAACCAAACCTAGCCCTAAACTTTACCTGATGATGGCCTGGTGGTGCTGGACACAAATCCGAAGGATTTCATCAAAGTCCTCTTCCTTGTGCCATGACTTTATGGTCTGCAAAAAACAGAGAATGTACTCAAAGAAACTTTTCTTGGTTTACTTATCAATTGCCCAAAAACTGTTTCTTGGCAAATGAAGGTTTTGCAATATCTTATAAAAATTCCCTATAATTGGTACATTTGTTTCCAGCCTGGTGACAATGGCTTAAAATCTTGAATCCATAAGCAGCTTACATAAGAAACCTGCTGTTTTTCAGGTCTTCCGAAATCCTTGGCGTCTCTTTCACAGTAGTCATTGGCACCAACGAAATACGTGTTTGTCTTTGCGCATGTAAATTTGCTTGCGTTGGGCCACTGAATACTTCTTAAGTTGTGCCTCAAGAGCTTGAGATGACCAACGGCCTGCATCGTCAGCATCATGAACTGAGAGTGCACGACCACAAGCAGATATAACCCGAAGTTACAGGGCAAGGACAGAAAGAGAATCGTAGGTACGAACTTTATCGGGTCTTTCATATCGTATGGCAGCCAATATCTGTGAAATTATTAAAATTCATAAAAAAGCCCTCTTTTAGGTTAAAACGGCTTTTATTTAATGAAAACTTACCCCAAAAAATAAATTTTGTTTGTCCACGAGTAAATTAATAACGCAACAAACAAGAAAAGAATAGTCAGTGATGTAAGCATAAAATAGCAAAATATTGATCGAGATATAATTGTCATTTCGTTTGTTATTTCTTTGGATCTTTTAGTATGCAAATCTCCATACACTTTCATGGCATGGACGTTGAATATCACTTTCTTAAAGCGATCTCCCTGATAAAGAAGGGAAACAAAGTGGAGGGAAACAGTGCCGGTAACAAATATCCCGATAGCGGGTTCCAACACCATCGAGGCCTTCTGACCCCAGAACATGTAGACTGAGACTGGACTGAGAACCAGAGTACAGAATGCAGTGTTAAGCATGGTGAACCTGGGCACCCAATATCTCCAGTAAAGTCTCCCATAGTTGCGGTCGTTGACCCCTGACCAGCAACCTTGGAAAACAAGAAATCGATTGTTGTTATGTTGTTTATTTTGTTTTGTTTGCCTCCGTAGAAATGCACGAATTACTTTTTTTTTTTACTTAGCTCCGGACAAGTCTTTTTTTCACTAACACCTCAATAATTAATATTCCTGTTTCGGTAACAGAAAATGTGTTTATAAAATAATCACAACTAACACGGAAATAGCAACGTTGCCATTTAATCAGATGGATTATCAGAAGAGTTAGCCTATCCGTGCCGTTGCAGTAAGAAAACTAAACATTGTTGCAGAAGAATTAAAATTTATTCAAAATTGGCATTTTCATGTTATTTTCTCTGCCAGCTCAAATAAACTTAAGAAGTATCCTCAATTTGCCAAATTCAGAACAACGTTTTGGTCTAAAACCAAATAATTTGTCTGTTACTTGACTTTTTCCATAAAAAATGTTTTTAATCAACAGTAAAAGCAAATAATTATCTATCAACCATCCCTTTTTCTTACTTCAACCACGAGAAATGAGCAAATACACAAATGTATAGGTACACAAGTTCTGAATCCGATCATCATCAAGTAGCCACATGCCTAAATTAATTGTCCGTACCTATGTATGACAACGCATCAACATAAAACTCAATGTCACTATTTTTCTTAATGCTATCTTTGAGTACCAAAACGCATTTTGTTAAATATGTCTTAGCCACCATAGCTTCAAGTTAAATAAACTGAACGTGTGCTACGCTCTATTGAACTGGAAAATATGGCCGAACGCATAATTCTCAAGTTCATTTTTTTTTCTTCTGTCATTTACGCATTTATAAATAAATCTTTATCATCATTATCCGTCGCTTCACACGCGGTACACACCTAATTAGTATTATTATACGCATAATGAGAACTGAAGCACTTAAAAGTTCTTTGCGTTGTGTACCATGCTAGGTGCGTGACCAGTGTTATGAAAGTGTGTCAGCTGGAGAAAAAATACATGAAAACCTGGTATCAATACATGTTCTGGTATTACATTTAATTTTTACGGATCTAATTTCGGTTCGGCAAAATACATTTTTAAAACTTGTTCGTAAGATTCAAAGTTATTTTATTTTATTTTGTCCATTTTTTTCCCCAATGGTTAGTGAAGGTAACAATTGGCATTTGTTTTCATAGGCGGGTTATTGTTAATTACATGTTTTGTGTTGAATTATTTGATTAAATATAGCAACCCATTCTCGCATGATGGAACATCTAAATTGCTAGAACTTGTTGTTCGTTTGCTGGTTCTCCCGCAGTTCGTGGAACAAGCAAATGACGGCCGTCTAAATTACCAAACGTTATATTATTTAAAAACTTCACTTCTATCGTGCATTGAGTTGTGGGAAATAACGTGTGCTTCTAGCATCTAGACAGTCTTTTGGAAAAAAATCTACCGTTTATACTTTTCTAGGAACTGTAGTTCATATATGGGGATGTTTTTATTGAAGGTTGAAGAGAAAATGCCCATCAGGATTAAAATTAATAAAATATCAAAAATATCGCCTACTTAGCCTTATTTGATCAAAATTCTTAATTAAGACTTTAAATTAGAGTAATCAGACTCATGTAGAAGTTGTAGCCCAAATGTAGCACCTGTCGAAAAATGACACAAAGTATGAGAGTAAAACAACTGCTCAAGATAGTAATTCTGACACAAGTTTTTATACCACAAAATATATTTTACCTTGACAAACGTCTCCAATGTGAACGGGATAACCCCGGTGAGTTTTAAGACCAGCGGTCTATTGCCGCGCATCATAATGATGCGCAGCGAGCGCTTGAAACCGTCCGGCGCGCGCAGCCAGTCGCAGCCAAACGCAGCCTCTCCGACGGCTTCATTCTGCATGAAAATATCCTCTCAGCTTGATTCTATGGTTATTTGCCTTATCTAGTAATCTATCAAAAATAAAATCAATGTATTTCCTTTCGTGGCTTTAATAGGCATAGGTCTGGCTTTAGTGGCATGAATTTAGTTTGCTTACATATGAGACATGAAAGCTAAATAAATACTCAAATAAAAATATTCGGTGTAGGGGTCTAATATTAAACTGTAGTACTACATAACTTGTTAGTTTATTATTATGAACACTAAAACCATCTCAAAAATTGATGTTCGAACGGGGACTCGAATCCCTAACTCCACCTATCGTGGGTGTTGCTCTAACCCATAATGATAAAATACCCCGCGCATTGCAAGCGTTTGCAATTTAAATATGATTTCAACTATACATAACTTGTTGGACAAGTATGTATTGAAAAAAAAGAAGGGATCATTAACGATGAAAGTTTCGAGTTAAATAAAGATGCAAAAGCTGGAGATAATAGTAATAAGAAGAAAATATTAATAATAAAGGAAGGTAGTGTTTATAGAAAGATAGCGAAGAGGTAAAATAAGCTATTAGGGAAGAATCAACGCTTGGAGGAAGGAAGATGTGGCTTAAGATGCACTTTAAGAATGGATGGAAGATTTCCGAATCTACGGAAGGGTGGAGAAGACTTACTTGTTCTTTAACGGCTTCTCCAAGGCTGCAAAAAACGGCTAGATCGAAGATCACCACAATGCCAAGTGCCAGGATACCGAACGCCTTCGTGTCGATCTCGGACTGGTTCAAAGAAGTCATGGAGAAAACCTCGCACTGAAGTTTTACTCACAACAGGCATAGCAATAAACACAAGCACGAGCACGAGCACGAGCACGAGCACGAGCACGAGCACGAGCACGAGCACGAGCACGAGCACGAGCACGAGCACGAGCACAATAATAGTGACACAGCGAATTGAGAGACCATCGGCCACCTCTACTTTCAAATTTGGCACTTAATACACAGAAGTCTGTAAATCAGCTGTCACTTTTGAATGCTGTAGAGTCCTTTTGAGGTTATTTTGAAGTAATTTACACGTTTACAGTTAAATGTCCACAAAGTACTACGTTCAGTTTTCTCGTCAACTAATTCCATGAAGTAGCAGTAAGTTAGCAATGGTATTTTACCATCTGCACTGGAACACAATCTAAAAAAACAAACTACCTAAACAACGTTCTCCTTTGTCAGTCAGGCAAGATCGTCCGCCATTTTTTTTAAATGCTCCACGGTTGATTGACGTAATGCAGCACAAAAGGAGTTGAATTTTGCGAACCTCGTTTTATGTGAGGTTATGTAATGTGAAAACCAACAGCACTAACAATGTGGTCGGTGTCTTGCTAGAATTCGCTTTATGTAAAAACACATTCCAAGTTCTGTTCGTTATTCGCAAGAAAGATGCTTTGACAGTGTCAAAACTATCATCAATGGATCAGAAAAAACAGGTAATAATTTTTTCTTCAACCTTTTTAAATTTGGCTACGAAAATAACTATTTTAAGAACATTTCAGTAAACGCACGTTTTCCAGTAGCAAAATCCCAAGTATCAACGGAAACGCGGTGGCACATAGATACTGCATCAGAATCCAGCCAAAAGCTTCGTTGAGGCTTTCGAAAATCCTAAAACAAGAAGTACATTTACTTCTTTTGACAATTGTTAACCGTGTTTTTTGTTTCTTAGTGTCGTCTTACTAAGACAAGATGCCATGTCTTAATAATACCTGATGATAGCCTGATGATGTTGGACGTAAGTTCGAAGTCTGGCAATGTTGTTCTTGTTAACGTCATCGACTAAAGCAGGTTGGCAAATGATCTAAACAAAACATGAAAGTCATCAAACTTTATTTGATATTTAAACAAAAGTTTTATTAAACTAAAAAAAAACGTATTTGTATTATTTTTAAACTCTATTTGATTTTTGCGTTTTTTTTTTCTTTTTTATCGGAAAATAGTTGCTATTTTATGTTTTACCCACTCGAAGAACAGATTAAAGCACAAACCGTTAGTCTTCCGGGCTTTCCATAATGCCTGACATTGCTAGTTTTTCGATGACTTTGAGCTTCAAAAAAATGTATATGTTTCTGTTCAAACGAAAATGTTCCCTCCATAGGCCAGTGCAAACTTTGTAGGTTGTTCTCCAGGAGCTTAAGATGGCCGATGACCTGCACCATCAGCACCATAAACAAACAGTGGGTGCGTAACAGCAGATGCAGTCCGAAATTACACGGCAGGGAAAAGAAAATAATCGTCAGTTCGAACCAGATCGGGTCTTTCAAAACGTTTGGAAACCAGTATCTGTAAAATGAGATGATAAAATGTGTTAAGAAAATAAATTATTACTTGCATTAAAATGGCTCAATATTTTCATGAACATACCCAAAAAAATATTCTTTTGTTTTCAATGAATACACCGTTAAAGCAAATAAAGCTAGCAGTGAAAGCAGCGAAGAAAGTACATAGTAGCGAAATATTAATCGTGAAACATATGACATCTCAGCCACTATTTGCTTGGATCTTTTGTTGTGCGAATTTTCGAACGGCTTCAAAGCCTTTACATCGATCACTACTTTCTTAAAGCGATCATCTTGATAGAAAAGTGACACAACGTGAAGGGAAATCATTCCGGTCAAAAACATCCCGACAGCGGGTTCCAACACCATCGAGATTTCCTGATTCCAGAACATGTAGATGGTCGCTGGACTGACAACCAACGTGCAGAATGCAGTGTTAAGCATGATGAACCTGGGCACCCAATATCTCCAGTAAAGTCTTCCATAGTCGCGGTCGTTGACCTCTGGCCAGCAACCTTAAAGGACAACACAAATATTTCAGGTCGTACTAAGTTTTACAGTGGCTTCAAGTCAAAGAAAATGTTTGTGTTTATGTTTTCAGAAATCGAATCGTAACTTCTCTCTGAAAAGTGTTCAACAGAAGCAAGCATTTTCAGACATCGGCTAATTATAACTTTATGTTATCTTAACACATCTAAACATGATGGATTAAAAACAAAATCTTTGACTTGTAGTTGTTTTTTTCGTTAAAATAACGTAGAGAAAGCTCTTAAAAGCGGTAATCGATCGTATTTTTTGCTTGATATGTTCTATCATATGTCCTTACCTATGGAAGAAAGCGTTTTGACGTAGAACTCAACGTGGTTATTTACCTCCGCGCGCTCTTTCAACTCTAAAAGGATGTTTGTAAAATACTGTTTGATCGCCATTGCTCCATGTAACTCGAAAACCACCAACAGACGGAATGGCAGATTTTTTTTTAACTGTAGCGAATGGAAGTGAACTTTTTTCAACTATCTTCAAAATTAAATGTTGTGAATTTTTTATGATGCTGCCTTTCAAGTGGCATTTTTTTATTTTGTATCAGATTTGAAATACATAAATCGAGAACAAACCTTCAAACAACCAGGTGCTGGAACCAACATTGCGTGACCGATGTTATTTTGAAGTTAAAAAGTTTTCTACTTTCACCATTTTCACACATAAAAGAAAAAATAACTATTTAATTTTTCAACAGCCTCTATACACATATATAGCCTATAAATAATCCATCTCAATGCTGGACCAACCGTTGACTGAATGATTTAATTACACATTTATTGTTTATATAAGTTTGCTATGCCTAGTTTTGCAAGATCACAAGCTTAAAAAAATAAAGACATTGAAAAATTGCTCAGTATTTTTAAAAAAATCCTAAGTTCTTGAAAAGATTTTTCTAAAATGAACACTAGGAAGTATTTCAGTGAATTTTTACAATTACAAACATGAACGTCATGTTCAGTGCTGATTGCAGTGCGTGCGGCTTTCGTTTAGTTGCTTTATCCGGACGTGTTGATCAAAAACTTGTTAATTTACAATAAGCCTGAAATACTTCTCATTAGATATTATTTATTAATTTTAATGATATCTTATTTATTAAAATATACATAACAGTTTCAGTCTCCAATACTAAAAATGTTTCATTTACAAAAATGTAATTACCGTGAGCATAAGTCATTGTCATTAATATTAATACAATTAATTGGAGATATGCGCACAAATACAAAGACAAAACAAAACGAGACAACAAACAAACAACAAACAAACAACAAACAAACAACAAGACAAAATACAAGACAAAATGCATGATCCTCTAAAAATCTAACTTTTAAACTACTTAAAAAAAAAAAATAATAACTGGCTCTCTAGTATATGAAGTTGTTAAAATTTGGTGTAAAATGGGCACTTAACTTTACCAGCACTGAAAACACTTTCTCTAACATGCTCGACAGAATGGATATGACAAAATGTATCGATTACAATATTCACATATGTGTTTGACTTGAACGATAAACATAAATTTCCAAGCTTTATAATTCATTTTAGGTTTCATTTAAATAAAATTAAAAAAAAAACCTATTTCATGCAACGTTCTGCAACGGTAATTATATTTTGTCTTGTGAAATTTGAATTATCTTGATAAATAATGCGTTGTCGTATTAAATGTCAAAACTAGTTTTCCAAACTGGTATTTTGACCTATATTCTCTAAATATGAACTATCTATTTGAAAAGTATGCAAATGGCAGGCACGAAGAGCGTTAATATTTTAACTAATAGCGTGTGATTTTCACTCGGACCTTTATTGTGAAATAACACTCAGACAATAAAAAGACCTTAACTTGAACTTGAACTTTGACTTAAACCGACAGAGTTGAAATAGGGCAAACACATTTAGTGCAGATGACAAGTGGTTAAGACTTTTTTTAAACAGGCCTAAGATGCTCTTATCTGGTGGATTGAGATAGAATAACTTTATAAGAATTGAATTGTTAGCATTGAAAAAAAAACTGGCCTACTTATCTAATTGCACTTCATTTCACCAGAATACACCGCGTGAAATGTTGACCAACTCTGAAAGATATCTTAAAATCCTACTATCTCAGTTCCTTCCAAGAACTAAACAGATGTAAGTTACAAGAGAAGAGAAATAACCAGCACGCCTCAAAAATATTTCTTCGAAACAAATTCACTAAAGCATTGTCGTCAGCGTCATATAAACGTTGTAGCCCAAATTCAAAACCTGCCGAAAAAACACGAATGCAGATTTAATAACAGAGTTCAAGAGAGTACAGCATAAAGAATCATTAACATGGGTAACTCGAAACAAGATGGCTTCCAACCTGGACTAATGTATCCAAGGTCAGTGGGAGGAGTCCAGCAATATTCAAGACCAGCGGATTGTTGCAACGCGTCATGATGATGCGCAGTGAGCGCTTGAATTCATCCGAAGCACCCAGCCAGTCACAGTTAAACGCAGCGTCTCCAATGGCTTCATTCTGATGTAAAACCAGTGGAGATTTGGTGAGGGGAATCGACACGTTGGCAAAACTATATACTCCCAACTTTCAGGACTTGCTCTGCACTCACAATAGTTTTAATTCATTAAGTCCGTAAAGAAGTGGGAGGTATTCGTTTGAAATTGTAGACGTTTGATTTATTACTCATTAAACTGCTATTAATCTGATGTCAAAACATCCGTTTGACCTTCATGAGCTGTGATAGACAATTATCATGGCTTCTGTTAAGAAAGCATAACAACACACTAGGAGCATTTACCTTGTCTTTGATGGTTTCCCCAAAACCACAAAAAAGAGCCATAACAAGAATCAGAACACAATTGAGAAGAAGGAAAAATGACGCTTTGGGGTCGATATCAGCCTGAAAAAAGAAAGAAAAGCAGGCTAACGTTATTTACCATATGATCTCATATCACGGTCGACGGTGGTCACGGGGGTTCACGGTCCAGGAGCATGTGAAAAGCACCACAATTTCTAGCAACTCGACGTTGCTTGCAAATATATCTAAACATTTTTTTGCTTTCTTGTAAAGACTTAACACTTAACTAATATTGAAGAAAAGCACTTACGATTTGCAGCAACAGAATCATGAGAATCATCGCAAACGCCATGGAGGTCAGGTACTGGACCAGAAACGAGTCAAAGGCTAAGTTGACGCTTTCGACAAACCTTGAACGATAAAAATGACCAAAGACTGAAGAACTGGAAGAATTGGAAAATCTCCACTGAAGTTGGTGGACCATTCTTATTACGAGAACTGGACTATACTACAATTCTTGCGCCTTTTTACATTACGTGTTTCTTTTTTTAATCTAAAAAACTGCTCAAATTTTTCCGCCAGACTTGTTATTTTTATTATTGCAATATTTTTTCTTTACGTTACGGATATCATAAGTCGTAATGAGGTAAAGTGAATAGTTAAAGTCACATTGACACTTCTGATATCTATGTGGATGGACCTTACTTACTGGACCACTACACATATTGCACCAAATATATAATCAATATCTTTCTGTTACACTCCAGGGCCGTTCCATGCAAGGTACCTGATGATGGCCTGGTGGTGTTGGGCGCAAGTCCGTAATCTGGCATCGTTCTGTTGGTCAAAGTCATCGACCACTTGCAACGAAGTGACGTAACGCAATGACGTTACATTTTCGTCCATTTTTTGTTTGAATACCTTTCCATGAAAAAAGGAGTAAATGAAATATGTATCAGTGTAATTGACATGCATTTTTTGACAAGCTGACGCAATGCTGGCATAGAAAACTCATCAAGCAATTGGTTTTACAACCCTAAGATGCAAATTCCAAATTTGCTACACGCTATTCTTAAACTTCTTGAAAATAAGTGCATAAATTGGTAAGAAAAACCTTAAATCGATTTACAAACACCCCTTAGGTCTTAACTTCTTTCCTACATGCCGGTCATGAAGGTCTCCGTGGTAATTGTGGTCCCATTTATGTTTTCTCTTTCTTTTTTCAAGTTTGTCTATTGGCCAATGCAGAATCTTTACGTTGTGAGACACCAACTCAAGATGTCCGATGGCCTGTACTATAAGCATCATGAAGAGAGAGTGGACGACAATGATTAGATAAATCCCAAAGGCGACGGGCAAAGAGAAAAAGTACATGGCCAGTTCGAACTTGATTGGAGCTTTTAAGTCGTTGGGAATCCAGTACCTGGAAGCAGTTTAAATAAATAAATATGTTAATTTTGAGTTAGTCAAAATCCTCTTTATGGTGAACTTACCCCAAAAAATAAGTCCTTTGTGTCCACATGAGCACAGTCAGAGTGACCGTGAAGAAGGGTACTGACGGTGAAATAAACAGATGATAGCGGAAAACAGTTTCTGAGAGAAATGTAATCTTGTCTGTTATCTCTTTTGGAGTTTCAGTGTGCAGATTACCGTACACTTTCATTGAATTTAAATCGACAAATGCTTGTTTGAAACGATCGTTCTGATAGAGAAGTGAAACCAAATGAAGGGATATCATCCCAGTCAAGAATATCCCGATAGCGGGTTCCAACACCATCGAGGCTTTCTGACCCCAAAACATGTAGATGGCCACAGGACTGAGAACCAGAGTACAGAACGCAGTGTTAAGCATGATGAACCTGGGCACCCAATATCTCCAGTAAAGTCTGCCATAGCCGCGGTCGTTGCCCTCTGGCCAGCAACCTACGAAAATATGGTATTTATTTCAGATGTACTGCAACAAGTGTACTGATCATTCTATAGCAAGTGTCCGTCTCTCAAAACCTTCACCATCTCGGAATTTTACGAAATTTTTAGGAAGTTTGTAACACCGGAAATAACAGCCCCATTTTAATTTTTTGCCATAAGCCTAGCGGTTTGCCCGTGGCAGGGGATGGAAAAACTAGATATTTTACTTTTTGCCCTGCACGGCCATATCGGTTATAAAAGGCAAATAACTGCTCCGTTAAAATCACCACAAATAACTTGACAGAAATTGAAAGTAGCCTTGGTGAGATCGGCCCTCTGTCAAATAAACGGTTTTATTTAGTTTTAATGATCGCATTTTTCTGTCGCAGGTCATATAACAATGATCTCGAGCTGCAATCACTTGAACCATTTTACACATTTTAATTTTCCTAGACTTTAAAAGATGTAAATAACAAAAATATAGTCTTCGATTAGTTATATTGTCATTCTTACACTGGCATTAGCACTTGCTGCACAGTTATTTATGTCCACAATATGTGAATTAAGATTTAGTTTTCTTACCCATCAAAGAAAGTACTTTGATAAAGAACTCTGGATGACTGTTTTCTTTAACCACTTTATTTAATTTGGATCTAACGTTAATAAAAGCTGTCTTTAGCGTCATTTTTGTCAATCGCTTTCAAACCTTTTTGTGTCAAACCGTCTTCAGAACTGAAACGATTGCCAGCACAGTTTCTTCACGCAGTCGTACTTAAAAAAAAACACACATAAATAATTCGAATACCATACCTCACTTGCGACATACAATAAATAACAGATTTTAAAATGATTGGACGACTTGAATTCGATCCACTTTCCAAGATGATTGTTGCATGATACGGCAGAGTTACTTATAAAAAAAAATATCTGACTTTTACGACAGGTTGGTTTTCACGAATTCTTACAACAAAACGACGAGCTGAAAGAACGTATCATTATTATTTCTGAGAAAGACACATGAAAGTAGTCATCAAATAAACATCATGCAAACTACCAAACTGCACAGAAACAAATACTCTTTGAACACATACATTTCTAAAACGTCTTCTTTATTAGTTCTATCCAGTTAATATATACATTTATAATTTTTTTTCTTTATAATATTACATATATATTTTTTATATACAACATAATTCCCTGAAAATTTGTACTAAAAAAGATTTTTTTCAGTTGATGAAACGGTTTATTTAAACTCTGATTAAAGAATAAAAACAGGATTTGGTTCCCTGGATCACTCGGGAAGATAAGAAGGATGCACAACTGTTTAAGCTATCCTGTGACTTTGGGTCTGTTTCCATTAATAGCACCACGTGGCAAAAGCTCAATTTCTTGATTCAATTCTTCAATTCCGGGGGTTTTTGAATAAAGTCACTACAGAAATGTAATCAGACTCATGTAGAAGTTATAGCCCATGTTCAGCACCTGCAGACAAAACAAACGAAGAGACATTATTGAGAAAATCAGTAAAAACTCAGGTGTATTCAATTTCGTGTAGCAGCTATTTGAACTCGAAACAAAATGGCAGCCGACCCTGACGAACGTCTCCAAGGTCAGAGGGATGTAGCCGGCAAGATTCAAGACTAGCGGCTTGTTACAGCGTGAAATAATTATGCGCAGCGAGCGCTTGAAACCGTCCGGCGCGTGCAGCCAATCGCAGCCGAACGCAGCCTCTCTGATGGCATCATTCTGTGAAAAAAAACGTTATAATCTTCAAGACCGCGGCTGTCTTGTGGTTAAAGTTACAGGGAAATTGGTTACTTTTTGGAGAAAATCGAAAGAATCCGTGTGAATTCTCTCCGAAAATAGCTCCAAAAGTAACTTTTAACTTTGAACTCTTTCTGGTCCTATGTTGAAAGTCTTTTAAAATTGTTTTAAATTCGACCCACGGCTCTGAACCACTTCACCAAACAAGAATAAGATTTTTTTCCTCTGCTTTACCTATTGCGATAGGAATAGATACCTGTGATCAGCTGTGCGAAACGTCTGGTGGCTTAACTTGGTCGACATAATAGGTTGTTAAAACTCACCTGTTCTTTGACTGCTTCTCCGAGGCTACAGAAGACGGCCAGATCAACGAGCACCACGATGACAAGGGCCAAGAAGCAGAACGTTTTTGTGTCGAATTCAGACTGTGCAAATGGAAAACATGAATTTTATGCCTAGTTTAACATAATGATGATTTTTACTAAGATCTTGTAATATAGCTGCGCCTCCTTCTATAAATTTGTTGAGTGACATATAACCTGGTTACATACAACCGAAAAGCAACCTACGTACACAAAGATCCATTTTGGCTCTCCTGGAAATCGATCATGTAATTTTTTCCAGAGATCACGAACTTTATCTCTTTTATAGGTAACATTCATTATTCCTGGAATTCATCCAGATAACGCCCGTTATCTCTGACAATAATGTTACATGATCCCTATCCTGGATTACAATTATGTAACATTTTGGTAGTGAAAGAAAATTGTATGTGAAAGGAATTGTTTGCTATGTCAACAATGACATCGACAAAGACTTTGTTCTGAGACTACTTGGATAGAGCACAAACGAAGTGCTGTTAAAAGTTGTTTTAAGTTGGTCTAGTGTGGGGCAGATAACGTAAACGACAAAAGATTAAAAGAATTAAAAGATTTTAACAAATATTTAGAAACTGGTGGGCTTTTAATCGGCGGCATTTACTGTTCAACTCATTTGATTTCAAAATTATCCATGGTCTGTTTTTCTTTTAAGTTTATTAAACTAGAACCTGACGGGTGAAACAATTTTGTTCACAATTTACCAACAAACTTAGTCTTGGTCAACAGAATTTAGTTTCAATTCGCATTTATGTGTGTTTTTTTCTTCAAACTAACACGCATGCGTACGCGCAAAGAAATGCCTAGCTTTTAAAGCATTAATAACAAACTAAATACGTACAATTTTTAACAGCAGAATGCCAAGAATCATCGGAAAGGCAGTGGCACACATTTGAAGAACCAGAACCCCACCGAAAGCTTTGTGGACACTTTCGATGAACCTAGAACTCAAGAGTACGTTTTGTGGGTGAAGCCATTGCCAGCAGTGAGTGGCTTTAATTTCTGCTAATTAGGCTGAGAATTCATATCTGGCACATGCCTGGTTTTACATGTTTGAGTAATAACATCTTTTCTAAATACTTTCACTTTTTTAACATCAGATCCTGGTAATTATTCGTGAGCAATTTGGAACTCGCCCGAGAGATGGCGTTTCTAACAATTAGGTGATCGCTATTCAGTTATTTCTGTCATAATAATGAACCACTCATCACAATGTGTCACTCTGTTGACGGATCTTTTGCTTTCTACAAACTTTTTTGTGCGGATTAATTTTCCAAAAATGAATAGAGTTTTTTTTATGTAAAGGATCAGCGTAATCCATACTTTTAGGATATTGTTGACGGAGGAGTTAGTAAAATAAAAGAAAAAAAGTTTATAAAGACAACTCGACGATGGAGTGTGACTTGAGTTTTCAAAATCGTATCAACTGTGTGTGGGGGGGGGGGGGGGTTGACTTAAGCGAGTCATTCAAGCGTAGGGGAGGGGAAAGATATTGCTATAACATTTACAAGTTTTACAAGCAGATTTAAAAAAACAGATTTGCTAAAATTTGAGTAAATACCAAAAATCCCCTCCGGTATGATTGAAAATAGTCTGTTCAGAAATTTCCCGAAATGTTTGTGTGGTTGGTCAATTTGTACAATCTTGTGAAATCCTTTTAAGTTATTTTAAGGACCGTAAGTCAGTTCAAACAAAGCAAATGCGTTTCATGCTACAACATCTACCCAGGGCTCTGAACCACTTCACCAATCCAACATTTTCAATGTTTGCCGAATTATTCCCGGATAAAACAGTAAAATATTATGAGTCACACCCTCGGCATGACGAGATATGTTGACAAAATGTCCCGCCTATTTGATCCTCGGGACGATAGGTTAGTTTACCTGAAGATGGCCTGGTGGTGTTGTATACAAGTTCGAAGTCGTGCATTGTTGTGCTTGTCCCAGTCTTGCACCGTTTGCAACTTGCAGCTGACAACAAGAATACTCCGCGGTGCTGAAGTTTCACCAACTTTGTATTCATTGACCTTTTCATAAGGAAAGTGCAACACAAACAAAATATTATGTCAGCAAGCTAAATTAATTATTCTTTTATCATTTTCTGTATCTGTGAAATCTGATTTGAAACACAATTGCTTGCAACTTGCAGAAATCGCAGTGAAATCGATATAATTTTCCTAAGTTTTTTTTGTATAGTACTTTTGCTGATCTAATTAACGAATTTCCAAATCCGAGTGATTATTGTTCAATAATATATCTATAAAATTTCTGTCAAATCATATGCTGGCTCATTTATGTAAGCCATCTGCCTTCTGTCATCTGCCACTGAACTGACCTCACATTCCAAACATTGTTTTCTTCACACAAAAGAAAAGAGGAAATGTCTGACCTTGGACCATTTAACACTTTGCAAGTTGTGTGCCAACATCTTCAGATTGCTGAAGGCTTGCACCATGAGCATCATGAAGAGACAGTGGACGACAATCAGCAGATAAACCCCGAGCCCACAGGGTATAAACAGAATGAAAATAGTAAGTTCGTACTGAATTGGCGCTTGCATATCATACGGATACCAGTATCTGTAAACATTGGGAAACAATGAGAAACAATAAAATCGTTTTTATAAAAGAACAAGATTATTTGTTAAAAAACGCACCCCAAAAAATATATTTTGTGTTTCCACGAGTATACCGCCAACTCAAGACAAGAGATAAATAAGTTGACTGCAGATCCAATGAAGTAATAAAAGATTGCCGAAGAAAAGAATTGTAGCTCGTCTGTAATCTCTTTGGGTCTTTCTATGTGCAAATTTCCGTACGCTATCATTGCGTTCATATCGATAATCGCCATCTTAAATCGATCGTCTTCATAGATGAAGAACAGAATGGAGAAAGAAATCATTCCGGTCAAGAATATGCCAATAGCGGGTTCCAACACCTTCGAGGCTTTCTGACCCCAGAACATGTAGATGGCCACTGGACTGAGAACCAACGTACAGAACGCAGTGTTAAGCATGATGAACCTGGGCACCCAGTATCTCCAGTAAAGCATCCCATAGCCGCGGTCGTTGATCCCTGGCCAGCAACCTTAGAGGACAAAGAATTAACATACATGTTTTCTAAATTTTGATTTTTTTGTTCAATTGCTGTGTGTAAACGTAATAAAAAAGTTTATTGGCTTCACAGAAATGCATAAAAATGCTATATTTTTAGTGGTAAAACAATAATAGGACTGTGATTTGATTTTTTCCAGTTATAGAAGAAAGTTATCAACTTGTTTTCTTTACCAACAATGGAACAAATGAAGCCTTTCTCATTCAATTGGAATTATTTACATAATCGCACCTACAAGTTGTTCAATTTCTTTCTATTCTTGTGCCGATTTGCCTTAGATTCACAAAAGTTGACAAGAAATGGGAAATATGAAAAGAAAACACATAGCGATCAGGATGATTACAGTAACCAAAACTGCATTTTCATTTTATACAACATGCGTTTAATGATGCCTTACCCAGATACGCAAGTGCATTGATGTAAACTTGCACATTACTATTTTCTTTGACCTGAGAAGCCAGAATTGAACAAACTTTGACAAAATACCCCATAACAAAGCAAACGTTCATTTTCAAACCAATCTTTCGCATTGCAGGCGCTTTCAGAACTGGAACGACTAAAACCAATAACACACTTTTTTGTGTCATTTTTTCAACACGCCCTTCGTTTACATATAAATAAATAAATTTGAAACTATTTAATACACCGTTTGACTTCCAATAAGCTGGTGACAGAGCGAGAAGCTCACTATGAAAACTGAGTTTATAACTTACTTACGTTGACGGTACAAACGGTCGCTTTCTACCCCAAAAAGTAGTCACATTGGAAGGGCGGAAAAAATTAGCCCTGTAGAAATGCTAAAAATGGCACTGTCAAGAATCGATTAAAAGTATAAGTACATTCGGAAAACGGGACAGCACAAATAATTTAATAAATGTTTTATGGTGACGTAGGAAGATTTATTTTGGGTTTAATCAGTCCAATCATTGTATTTTAGACTTTTATTTTTACCAAGATCTAGAAGCTTAAATTACAATATTTTAGCATGATTTGGTAAGATTTAAACAGGGACATATATATTTATCAAATTGATAAGATTGATATTATTTGATATATTTAATATCAAATTTAAAAAAAAAAAACATAAATATCGTCTCCTAAAGAGAGGAACGGAGTTTTACAACCACTTATTATGAATCACGATCAAGTCCGTCGATGCATCTTTAGGATAAATATTGTACTTTTAATAAATAAAAAATATATCTGAATACAAAAGACATAATTTTACCGCAATCAGCGTTAATTGCTGCGTACCTGCAGTTTAACATTACCTCAAAGTAGACAGTTATTTTCCCATGGATTTGTTTTATGGGAATTACATTTGAATGTAGTATGCAAACATAATTACACCTCTAACCAAGATGGCATCAGTACCTACAGTAGAAAGATTCATTTAGTTCCCAGCTCTTTTTCAACGCCTGTCACGTATGCAACCAAAGCTACATCAATGTATGCAGAATAGTATCCGAGCAAAGAAGGCGCACAGATATCAACAATTTCCCTTGCCTGTAAACGTGTGTGCAGTGCATTTTTCTGAGTGAATCTTTTGTTAAATTTTATTTTCAAGTGGTTTTAAAATGTCACATGCAAGATTCATATATTGTACATAACAGAAACAGATGGGAAATATGTCATACAAATTCTATCAAATAGATTGGCGAACGGCCTTCCTAAACGTTGTTTCACCTAAAAAGCTAGAACCGGTGCTGCACTAGTAGCCTGTGTGTTTGACAGATGTCGAATCCGATGGCCTGAACCTCGCCTAGCCTAGAAGAAAGTACTCAGTGTTTACTGAACCTTTACGAAGTAAATGTCCGGTAACAATTGCCTTATTGAAAATTTCCTAGCCTAGAAGGCAGCACCCGGTGCCAATGAGCTTCTCAAACAATGCCTAGCCTAGAAGGCAGCACCAACTGCTTCAGGAACGTTTACAATCTAGCGGAAAACACGCTGTTCCGAAGGATTTTTTTTAAACCTCGCCTTGCCTAGAAGGCAGTACCCGGTGCCAAAACATTCTCGCTCATTATTTAAAACTCATGGTTCACAAGAAATTGTAGTCAAATTTAATTTGTATCCGGTCTAAAAATAAACAATTTTGACGCAAGGAGAAGGGATCTGTTTGGTATAGCATTCAAAAGATCTGTGATTTAAACCCATTATCAAGTTTCAAACTAAATGCGTAGCCCTTGAGTTAAAATAATGTAAAGGGTCATTTATAAAATTAGCTTGCTTATCAAATGGTTCGTATATTCATTTAGGAACAAATTGTGAAAAACTATTTGAACTGGATTTTGAATGCTAAGTAAAGGGCTACTAAATTTCCCACACCAAACTACTTTAAACTATACTTTAGTAGCCCTTTACTTGGCATTCAAAACCCAGTTGAAATAGTTGTTTCTTAAAACTAGTGTTAAGTTTACATCAAGTAGACATGAGTCTAAGAACCATCTTAGGAACAAACTGTTTGAGCTGGTTTTGTATGATAATTATAAAATCTCGACATTGTTAAACACACGGAGGTGAATCGGAGACAACATTTTAAAGTCGCAACAATTATCACAGTTTCTTAGACCACGAAAACAAAAACCACACGCGCCATCTCCTGACCTTTCAACGACAATCAATCACTAGAATTTTATGAAAACAAATTGGTCCGAGCGCCAACCTATCCCACAATGAACCCGTTATTTCGGCATGTGTTCCTCGTATCCCCCCGCTCGACGGAACAGACCCGCGACGTCGGCACGCTTTGAATCCTCACATCCCTTGGGATATTTTTAGAGTTCCGATAGACGTACATGCTTAGCCGTTGGCTCCAGATCTGTTGGCTCGGTAGACTTTAGTAGATATTCGTCGCTCTGTCTCGACCGTTTCGAACTACAGGTCGAGTTTAGCGTTCAAACGATTACCAATCGATTGTGTTTCTGTGTGTTTTTATTCGAATTCAAATCAATATGTCGGCAAAAACGACTCTGAAATGTTTACTTGTTGTTATTTTTATTCTTTTCTATCTGAAGAGTCTATTTTTCAGTGACAAGTTTTTCCAAACGGAATGGTTTTTCTCGTTTTTACAATCGGCGACAGATTTCGGTGTTGTTCTGGTGCGGTCTGTCAGTGGTAAATAGATTTGTTTTGCGTGTGATTTTTCTTGTCAAACGAACGTTGCGTCGTTGATTGCGTCGTTGATTGCGTCGTTGATTGCGTCGTTGATTGCGTCGTGTTGTTATTTATTTTATTAAAATGTGACCAACTTATTCGGTGTGTTGTTTTAAAATTGATAACCACGTCGTCTCGTGTGTTCCTAGAAACGTGTATTTATATGGAAAGTGTATTTTTCTTAATTTGAATGGAGTTGAAACAATAACGATGCTAATAGGCAAATGTTAATCAAAAATATCCACCTAGCAAATCATCAAATATATATACCTATCTACGAAGAGATTAAACTCATACAGTGCACGATTTAAAATTATACCAAATAATTTTTTCTAAAATAGTTTCTATCACGATAATAATCTAATAATCCATTCTATCTTAACCGGAGTTGATTATATTTTTAGTTTAGTACTTTTTTTGGAGCCGATTCAAAAGTATGGCACGGATTTTAAAAATGTCACAGTCGAGCCAAGAACAAGAACGCAGCGGCAGAAACGGCGCACGAACGCGTTTATTCTTAACGCATTTTGATATGCGGATGACATGAACATTTGTTTCGACCATCACCGCAGAAACTCACTAAGATTCTTCACCAAGACAGAATATCGACCAACGAAAATGGAGCCACAACGAATCGCCAACGTCTTCCGCATTTTTATTAGCATTTTAATATTACTTAACATAGTCGACCAGTCGTTGCAGTATTCAAGTGGTGAAGATCGGTCATCGGGAAGATACACCCGTGAAATAAGAATCAAACAAGGTTCGCTACGGGGCTTGGTACTCGAACCTAGCATCATTGAGAACCTACAGAACGTGGACATGTACTTGGGGATTCCGTACGCGGCACCTCCTATAGGCACACAAAGGTTTATGCCGCCGGGATCGCCGCCACAGTGGACAGGTGTTAGAATGGCCGACCGGTTCGGTCCGGTTTGTCCGCAAAACCTACCGGATTTTAACTCTGAACCGGGGAAAACAATGTCCGAAGGAAGATACAATTCCTTGAAGAGGTTGCTGCCGTACTTGAGTAATCAGAGTGAAGATTGCTTGTACCTGAACATCTACACGCCGGCGCAAGGTAATTCAATCATGTTTCTAGATTATTTGAAGTGGTTGTTGTGTTTGTGTATTATTTGTAATATAGCCGCTTAAGAAACGATTAGAAATGCCATTGAGTTGATATCAGTACAGTCAGAGGACCAGGGTAGATCTTAAAATTTCTGCTGAGCAAATGAGCTACGACACGTGGTAACGGTAGGTGCCATCCGGTGGCGCTTGAGACTTTCTTTTTAAACAAACATCTACAATTAATCAAAATATTGATACATGGCTATAAATCATTGAATCTAGCCACCAAGCAGAATACAACATTGACATTGTGGTAAAGCAGTCATTTGGTGGCCAATTTTTTGAAGAAGTGAGTGCTATGGCAGTGTTACGGTATTATCGAAGTGCATAGAAGTTATTTTTGGCTGTTGCATAGTTATTGTTGTGGCTGCCAAAAGCCAGCTTCAGTTTAACAATGCGTTTTAATTGCACCCAGTGCTTCTTTAGTAATTACACTAATTACTACTGTAGTAACTACTGTACTCTATGAAAGAACTGATCTCAAGTAACCTGCTCGTGGCGTGTTGTGATGAAAGGAATGTTGGGTTTTCGCAAATGCACATTTCACCGATTCATTATTAGCTTTTAAAAAAGCGAGCTTGAAGTTTCAATGTTTTCAAGGAACAATTATATTAGCATTTTATGCCCGGATAAAGATATTATCTAAAAAAAATGTATCTTGAGATAAGCGCAAGTTTTTGAAGCAATAGAGAAACTTTTGTTTGAAAATCTTCGCCAAAAAATCAAATAAAAGCTAGGTTTCCTTAAAAAACTGTTATAAAATTATGATTTTTAGGTGAGGCATTTATCTCGTATTTTTCAATTCTGTATCAATCGATTTTTTATGTGAAATACAGTTAATGAATTCACCTATTTTCGATATGAAATGAAATGAAATATTTTTAACAAAAATTCCTTTCATTTCCCCCTTGCTAATAAAAGCCAAACAACCAAATCATCTTTTCCGCGCACATTTTCCAATGATTTTCCAAAAAGAAATAAACTCAAGCTTTCTGGATAACTATGCTCTCACTGATTATTTCCACTGTCTGCTTTTGTAACCGAGATCGCTTATCACAGTAAAACTGTCAACAAGCATTTCCTGGAGGTGCCAGAGTTAAAGATGCTAATCTTGTAGACGTCGGCGTCGACGTCGGCGTCGTTCAGACGGCGTCTCGCTCCGACAGAACAGCGAAAGGGACTCAAATGTCACTGTTACTACATGTTCCAACAAATAGATGACAATTTTCTTGTCTTATCGAATTTTTTACAATATCTTTTAGACTTTTCTAACACGTTTCAAGTCACTGAAACGTTTGAAATAATATTTCTGTTATCGGGCCACTTTATTCGAGCGAAAGTTACATTGGAATTTGCACCAAAAATAAGATGCGTTACCCTTTTAAAAATTAAATTCTAATTTAAGCTGAACATTGATCTACAAACACAATACATGTCAAAGATTAGAGAAAAAAATTGGAAGTAATACTTTAAAAAAATATATCATTGGCTGCCTAAAAAAAAAGTGTAATTCCTCATGAATTTTATAGCTAAGCTAAAAATATAACGATTGGTTAAAATAAAAAAAGGAAACATGTGATTGGCTTTGACTCAAAAGTAATTTTATTAGGCAATCATTGTCCAAAAAATGTCCAACTTAATAATTTTGGTTCGCAGTTTTATTGAAATTGAGAATTTTACAATTTCAGTTCAGAGGACAATGAAATTTTAAAATAAACAAAGGTGCACTATTGAAGAACCAAAGGAAAGATCAACCAAGAGTTCACGAATGATTTCTTTACTGCTTGGAAATTGTGCGTTGGCTGGGAAACCAGGCCGGGAAATGTATGTGCGTGAGTGAGTGTGATGCGTATTGACGGGAAATGTATGCTGAAGTTGATGGAATTCGATCCAATACAAGATGGGACGCAGACAAAATAAGACGGGGTTTCCTTGTAGTTGAAATCAAAACACGTTCGTCGCGTCGTCGGTGGAAAGCCGGGAATATATTTGCTTTCCCGGTGAAACATTGAGCTAGCGTGTTTTATTTATTTTATTATTAGGAACGCTAAAACCGTCTCAAAAATTGATGCCCAAACGGGGACTCGAACCCCGATCTCCGCCTGTCGCGGGTGTTGCTCTAACCAATTGAGCTACTTGGACCCCGATTTCCACCTGTCGTGGGTGTTGCTCTAACCAATTGAGCTACTTGGACCCCGATCTCCACCTGTCGCGGGTGTTGCTCTAACCAATTGAGCTACTTGGACCCCGATCTCCACCTGTCGCGGGTGTTGCTCTAACCAATTGAGCTACTTGGACCCCGATCTCCACCTGTCGCGGGTGTTGCTCTAACCAATTGAGCTACTTGGACCCCGATCTCCACCTGTCGCGGGTGTTGCTCTAACCAATTGAGCTACTTGAACCCCGATCTCCACCTGTCGCGGGTGTTGCTCTAACCAATTGAGCTACTTGGACCCCGATCTCCACCTGTCGCGGGTGTTTCTCTAACCAATTGAGCTACTTGGACCCCGATCTCCACCTGTCGCGGGTGTTGCTCCAACCAATTGAGCTACTTGAACCACGATCTCCACCTGTCGCGGGTGTTTCTCTAACCAATTGAGCTACTTGGACCCCGATCTCCACCTGTCGCGGGTGTTGCTCTAACCAATTGAGCTACTTGGACCCCGATCTCCACCTGTCGCGGGTGTTGCTCTAACCAATTGAGCTACTTGAACCCTGATCTCCACCTGTCGCGGGTGTTGCTCTAACCAATTGAGCTATATGCAGACATTATTCCCTTCGTCTAAAGAATCAATTTGTAAATATTGCAAAAACCCAAAACTCTCTAAATTTCCCTTAAAGCAAAAAAAAGATCCACCGAAACTCTTCTGTGGCATGATCACCATGAATAATATTCCAACATTCCACAGTTTTTCCCCTTAAGCTATGAAATAATGACCAAAGCTATAAGAAAAAAAGTTAATTATCTTAAACTCAAATACACCAAAGGTTCAATGTCATTTTTCTGTCTCGACATAGAACTCCGAACGGCTGTCTCGAGTTTTGACGATGGCTTAGAGTGCATGTAAGCAAAACCTGGCACCGTTTCAACTATTCTAGAGGGTGTATACAGATTTTAAAATACTCTTTACAACGCCTTTTACGATAATGAGGCGTACAAATCTTTGCTAGCATGGCCATATGCTATTTCCGAGCGCGTGAAAAGCAAGGAATTCAAGCGTGTGACAATGTGGATAGCTTAATTTATTGCTAGGTGGACATTGTTGGTTTTTCTTAAATTAGATTTTTTTTTAGATTTAATGAGACTAGTTTTGTTGAAAGAAGGTTCAGCTTTGATGTTTTGGGAGGCTGTAAGTTACAAAAAAATGTTCAGTGATTTAAAATTGGGACAACGGATTTTCTATCACCTAGTCGATATCATTAGGAATTAACATAATTGACAGATTTAACTTTACAATAGTGGAATGCTGTGGATTTCTTAATGAACATATTTAATAAGCATCATTTGCTTGCCATTAGCTGGAAAATTTCACAATTTTCTATCAAATAGCACAAATTGTGAACGGTATGTTTTCTACTTTGCTACGAAATCAATTCACAACTTCAACAAAGGCAATCTTGAGAGAAAAAAATTTAAAACTGGCGTTTGAATGCTGAGTGAAGAACAACAAAATTAATAAAAAAAATTTTTTTGGTAAGGCAGTCAGGAAAGCCAATTTTTTCTGGGTCATATTTTCCAAATTATCAAACAAGTACATTTTTCAATTATCCATCCTGGTTCTTTTATTTAGAAGTATTTAGGAAGCTTGAACTAGGTAATTGTTTTAAATTTTTTGTGGTTATTTTTGTTATTGGAAAATTGTCAGGACTGCTCTTACCCTTGATAAAGTAACAGGTACAAGTTACCATACATTTAATTGTTCTACACTTTTCAATCAAATCCAAATTCCAAATCACCAAACGATGATAATTATTTAAAATGTAAGACAAGGACATAGGGAAATTTTAAACTAAAGAAAATAAAACTAGAAATAACAAAGAAAGACCCAGATTTTGCAGGTGCAAAACTGTATAATGCTCTACCTAATTATATCAAGCAAAAAAAGGACAGGCGCTAAGAAAAAGCATAAAAGAGTTTTTAATTGAGAGATGTTTTTATACTGTCAAAGAATATTGTGCCATTTAATTAAAAAAAATGACTGTTAAATAACGTTTATATGTTCTAAATGACAATAAACAAATTATTATTATTATTATTATTATCCCAGTTCAAATGGTTTTTGTCAGAAAAAGTGCACAGGCTAAACAAAGTAGACATGAGTCTAAAAACTGTCATAAGACCAACTAAATACAAAAATATATGCACATTTCATCAAACTAAACTCGTTTATGAGTAACATAATTTCAGTTCATTTTGTCAGCCATTTGATTTCACTCACAAGTTTGACAATATCCTAGTAGAATCCAGTTTAGCCCCTTGCATCTGTAATTAAATAGCATGATTAAACAAGGTGACCCATTTAATTCTTGGTACACTCTAGTACACATGGTTCTATTAATTAAACACTCTGCGAAATTACCATAATTTGGCCAAGTACTTGATAATTGCCATCTGACTCACATTGGCTATCAGATGACTCTCGTAAATGTACTGGTCATCGACACCATGCCCATCTTGACTAGGATTGGTTTAATTAAAGTTCAACAATTTCTAAATTCAACAAATGTTCTGACTGACTTCAAACTAAGTTTAACACATTTCATGCAGCAATCAAATAAGAAATTCTGATAGTTAATTCGATACTTAAATATGTATTCAAGTTTGCATGAACTAGATTTGATTGAAATTGGTTTGCCATTAGATCAATGTTTGATTTCAAAGCTGCCCATTCGGCCGAAATAGCCATATGTACATTCGCATTTTTTCACCTATACCCTTAGCTATTATAACTGGCTGATGCCGGGCACAGGTTAGTTATTAAAACTTTTTCAAGAGGTCTGCAAAACTTTAGTGTTTAGCTTGTCCGAGAAAAGGTAAAAATGGGCAGAGAACTAGAAAACTTTTATCTGACTACCGTTCGAGGAAGTTATTTTTATTATTATTATTTGTGGTGTTTAACGACGCACTGTTTTATCATCTGGCCAAGCGGCACTGGTCTAATGGCGTCGGTGAATGAGTGGATGATGAGGAAGAGAGCGCCAGTTGTTGATTCTTGTACTACTTCTTGTTCTTATTATCTCTCTCTTTCGGTCTTTGACTTTTAGTTTAGTTTTCTTCAGAAAAGTAAAAACTTTGGATTCGGAAGTGCGTTAAACTGCATTTATGTTTTCTCTAAAATCTCAATCAACCATTAGCTTTGTGGGCGACCTAACCTAACTTACCGAAACCAAACGACTAATTTTATAAAATGTCTTCCAAAGAAAAATATACTAAAATACAACTTAGATCTCAATTTCAGTTGAAAGTACATAAACACAGTCTTTGAATTACTATTTGTTTAGTATTTTAGAATGAATACCGGTCTTTTCTTTGCTATACTAGCGCTCGACCCTTTGTCGGTCCTAATTCCAACCTTCCGGCAGGGTCAATTAATCAGCTCTGACAAGTGTTTTACTTGCCTGACGAGAAATTGATGCGCCATCTCTCCGTGCAAGAAAAAGACAAACAAAAACGAGGGGAGGCGAGATGCGCGCGGCTAGCGGCGACAAAATCAACTATTAATAGACAAGAGCGCCGACGGTTCTCGTCATTTGTATTAATCATTATTTGTTGCTATTTTCGGTCTCCTTTAGTCGCGACCCATGTAAGAGAGAGTCTAAAACAAGTGTCACTTTTTTGTCGGCTAGCCTTTTTTTCTAATGTGCGCCAGTGGGATTCTTGAAGGGCTGGACCCCGGTTTCGGTTTGGGGCATCGAGAGAGAAATCATTGTCTGAAACTATAACTCAATGAATTCAGGTATCACAATCCATTCTGAATATTTATACAAAACATTTTAGACCTATTTTGATTCATTTTTAAAACAAGTCAGGTATGAAATCTCCCATTTAGGTTATAGTTCTGGTTTTAGGTTATGTTAGGACAACTATTTGCTATACCCAGCACCTTGACAAGGCAATATTTTCATACTTTTCAATGGACTTGTCAGTATAATTGCGTTCTCTCTTCTAAATGAATCTGTTTTTCAATCGACCTGCTTGCGATAAAACTCTCATCAAACGCAGGAACAGTTGATGGTCTACAATATTATTAGTTATTTCTTTTGTAGTTTTTTTTTCAAACGAACAAAAAAGTACTTTTAAAATCTGTCATATTATTGCGATATTAAATGCTTGCCGTGATAATGAGTTTACACTCTCTTTTCTTCTTGACACGCTCGTTTTAATTATCGTTATTTTCACAGTCTTTCATCGGAGGCGGCATTTTTTTTTTGGCTTCCAATAATTAGTGTTGAAATTATTAAAAGCCCGAGGCACAGATAAGTCGACCACGATTCTCAATTACGTACATTTCTAAATGCGCCGTTGATTTGTTTCTGGAAAAAGTATATTTTTTATAACTTTTAGACAACTTTGATCAAAATGGTGATTTAATTTTGCGAATACGTGTATTATTTCGTTTTATAGTCAAGTTAACTAAACTTAATTAACGTGAACATCTGTGCCTTAACAGAGAACATTTGCTTGATTTTAAGCGGAAATTTTAATAAATTTGTATAAAATCTGTAAATTTTTTTAACTTAAAAAAAATATGTCCATTAAAATCAAAATTTTACAAGATTAAAGAAAAATATGTATAGCTAAATAAGCAAGCATCATAACGAGTAGCTCCTCTTTCCTTCTAGGCTAGGCTTGGTTCATAAACCTTATCACCACTAACTCACACCCTTTGACAGAACAATGCGTCGTTAAACACAACAAATTAGTCAATTTTTGTTCAGTTATATTTCTAATAACTCTTGACTCTCTAGATAGTACTTTCAACTTTCTTTAAAATTTGTATTTATAATTTCAAATTAATTTTGCTGGAAATTAATTAAATTTCAGGGGCCAGTTAATCTCACATATTAAACCTCTGCAAGGGAGTCATGTAAACCTAACACCAAGTTTCATTAATCATGTAAAGCCCATCATCAGTCTGCTATATGGATGGACGTACCAACCTTCCAGGACAAATCTAAGTAAATAGACTTTGAATTGAATTAATGACGTCGCTCGATTGTTCTGTCTGGTGGAGTTATATTCATTTCACTTGTGGTCCTGGTTTGAATCTCACGTGATGTCCCTCGTGTGCAGACTTAACATTTGTACATTCCATCAAAGCTGTTCACTGATGAACGATTCAACCCCATAAAGGTTCAAAGTTACTGCAAATTTATACCAGAAGAAATGGACGAAGACATCGGCACACTTGTTTTGTATGAATTTTTACATTTTTAAATCTTTAATTTGCTTAAATATTAATCAAACTAAAAAAAAAAAAACATTTTTTGATTTAATTTATTACAGAAATTGGCAAAACATTGTAATAACGCAGTTTATTTAAGCTTTGGTCATCCGTGTCCACTCTCTAATTTACTAATCGATTTTTTAAAAAGCGTTATTTATTTTTTGGCGTCAAAACTTATCAAAATTTGCACAAAATCTAAATTAAATGTGCAAACGGTCACCTTGTTTAAGTCCCTATCAAGTTTCGTGATATCAAATAAACCTAAGCTGCGAGTTGATACCGATTTAAACAATATTAAATCACCTTCTAATTTAAACCGAAAACCTAATTTTAGCCAAAATCTCCAGAGCAGCTCATTCACCAACAACCTGTCTCTGCCCATCCAAAGTTTGCATCATTTTTAAATCTTCCCACCGGCTTCAAGCAACATAATTGATGATGAATCTTCCATACAAACTGACAGCCCCACCATAGACCAGTCAAGTCTTGTGAGCTACCAGAGAGTGGCCATCTCCATGCTTCTTCCACCATTTTCTCATCAACCTTTAGTAGACATTGCTAGAAATGAAGATGGCATTTAGAAAAACTTTTTGAAAAATGTTTTACAAAATGGGTATCTAATTTTTAGTGAGATTTTATCAATTTTTCAACTTTTCTTAGTGTTAATTGTATTATCAATGGTTTAAAATTATCGATTTCAACAATCAGAACTATTTTCAAATTCTCCTGTATTCAATCAAGAATTAACTGTGACCCGGAAGTCGTTTTTCCTCAACAAAACGATTAAAAAACAAAAGCCCAACTGAAAACTTTTCAGCAAAAATCGTTTTTCAAACATGGCTGCCATTTCTGAAATAAAACCACTCTCTGCCTGTCAAAAATGCCACAGCCTTCTCCCAGCTAACCCGGTGTCTATCGCCATACATATGTGCGCCACTTTGCGAAATGCCGACTCCCTTGATGTAAGAATAGACGTTTGAAAGATCTTAGCAGAACGGCGTCTCGCGTCGCTTGTGGTCGGCCACGTTTCTTTGTTTTTATTTAACGTAATATGGCGTTTTTGTCGGTCGCTTTCTCGTCAATCGGGGCGAAGAGATCGTAAAAACTCTGTGCCACATCCGGGCTCGTCGCGTTCGGGTGACAGAATGCAGGTGGACTTTTCTAGACTTATTTACAATGTACATAATTGTAGCTTCAGATAAAACCGTTTTGTAACAGGTAACCTCAATGCAGGTGAATTGGTTATCATATATTTTTGTGGTTATTGTAACATGCACATGCATTTCACTTGCATTTCTGTTTTTTCCAGATGGAAAAATGTTTTTTAGCTCGCTAAATAACGACTTAAATTGAAAATAGCTTTAATAATCTTAATCTCAATCCTTGTATTTGTTAGTTAAGTTCGTTATTTGCGTTAATAAACAGGTAGGTATAATCAGTGGATGTTCTGATGTTTGCATTAAATAATTTACACCTGCAAGCCGTTTTAACCAGACCAACGCAGGTCTCACGATCTGGATAATACCAGCGCGTGGCTTTCCAAGACATCTGTCCGCTTCTTACGATAAACTTGTGCAAAACTGCACTTATCACTCAATCTAACCAAACGTAACACCAACATCTCAAACAACACTCGAGGACAGCACAACGTGAAGTCAAGCCCGCTGAGCGACAGCTGTATTCACCCACCTGACCTAGACACACCCCTCATTCACCCACACCCTAGCCACTCAACTAGACGGGGCGTTAGATTAGTCTCGTTGTCGCTTACGGTTGTGCCGAGGGAGTAATGATTGTGTATTTGCTGCTACGTGGATTAAGGGGGCTTGCTTCAAGCTTTGTTAGATACAAAGCAAATTAGAGAAGCACTTGGTTGCGATTGCAGTTAAGTCTCAATTCTGCGATGCAAATCTGATAATGTATTAATTTCTTGATGAATTTTGAATTCAGGAAAAATTGATTTTCAGGCTTTTTGAGTGAAAATCCGTTCTGACGTTATTTTGTACGGACACACCTTGTACAAGCTCTTCAAAGATCTACACCGAACTGTTCGGCGTGTTGGTAACACCGGTTCTAGTGAGATCACCGAAGTTAAGCATCACTACGCTGGGTCAGGTATTGGATGGGTGACCATCATACACATGACCAGTTCTGTTCAGGAGAGAGGTTGGAGGGATGAAAGTTAAGCAACACTGCGCTGGGTCAGGTATTGGATGGGTGACCATCATACACATGACCAGTTCTGTTCAGGAGAGAGGTTGGAGGGATGAAAGTTAAGCAACACTGCGCTGGGTCAGGTATTGGATGGGTGACCATCATACACATGACCAGTTCTGTTCGGGAGAGAAGTTGGAGGGATGAAAGTTAGTACAGCAACTTCACTCGCCTTGCTTATCAACCTCTTGAAAACATGGATTTGTGGAGGAATCCTGTTGCTCGCGTTGTACCGTCCTTCGGAAGGGACGTTAAGCCGGTGGTCCCCTTGATGCTCTTTGACAGGAGTAGGCTACGAGCCCGCGTGTCATCCACTCATTCACCGACGCCATTAGACCAGTTCCGCATGGCCAGATGTCAAAAAAGTGCGTCGTTAAACACCAGAAATCAATCGAAATGCGATGCTTCCAGTTAGGGGAATCAAACCCAGATCCACACACTAACTTCTTATTGAATCAACTATCAATGATAGCGAGAAGTGATAATAGTGACGGCTTAGGTACCTCATATGTCATAGTCTAGCTAGATGTGACTTCCGGTTGTAACGGAACAACGAGGGAATTATGATTGTGTATGTTTCCCTGAATGTGGAATAACACGACTAGGAGTTGGTGTGTCAAGTCAAGGCAGGTGAACTACCCTTAAATCATGTGGCATGTTTTGCTGGTATACAGAATTACTCATCCCCTACGATACGCCGTTGGTTATGCTCACCTTTTTTCGACCTGTTGGGTTGTTATTAATGATTTCATGTTTGGGTATATGTAGCCGATTTTTCTGTCAGGAAGATATGTAGCAGGATGATTTAAGGTAGCTTTCGGTGCAGGGAATTGTCTGGATTAATATGTAGTCAGGTTTTGTGTATATGTTCTTTTACTGCAATTTATCACCCTCTCTCTCTCGTTCTTGTAATTAGCTGTAATGGTGCTTTTTTTAGAAACAATTAAAAAAAGTTAGCTGAGCTAATTTTCAAATTAGGTTAGTAAACTAAAATACATTTTCTCGGAGAAACTTTTCCGGTGACATAAATTTGACCGAACGTTTTATTTTCTTCTCTTGTAGGAGCCGTGTTATTTTTAAAATATCTCTTATGTTTGTGCCGTGTTTATAACTTATGTTTGTATTTTGTAAGGAATCCAGACTCATTCATTTTGTTAAAGAAAATCACCTCGAATTTCTACAAAATAGCCTTTGTTTTCTATCTTAAAACACATGCTAGTGGTAAGCCTAAATTTTACCACATATAACTTTATTTTTAATTTAAGTTCTTTTTGAGGTTATTGCCTTACAGTCTCTCTTTTGTTAAAACAACCAACTTCCATAAAAGCTGACCACACAAACCTTTACAAATCAAGACTTTGAAGCTACGTTCGGTCATTATAACTTATAGTGATTAGTCCATGAAAATCAAGTTTTTGAAATTCTAAAACTGTTTTCGCTGACCCGTGTATATAGAGCTAAAGCTAATTCTGATTTTGCTGCTTTTGCGACACCAGTTTTGCCACGTGTACATCAGAGATCGTTCATACTAGAGGTCAAAGTGTTAATGATTTAAGTAATCGAGTTTCCTTCGCTTCAATATGGCCCATCTTTCCAGTTTATTTAGTTATTTACTCATAAAAATGAGGTATCAAATAAGTTTTTTAAATAACGAACCCTCGGCTACAAGTTAACTCACCAACTACAACAGAAACTGGCGCCAAAAGATCACCTTTTTCAAAAGCATCGACAGGAAAATCACATCCCGGAACTGGTAATTAATTTTCACCCACCAAACCGCGTATCAGCCGTGGTCGGGCAATTAAACACAGCCAGACTCGACTGGCCTCACTGTAAGTTACAATCGTCGACAATTACAATTGTAATGTTGCAAGTTGGACGTCATGCATCTCACCTGGTGATCATTTACAATGCCTGGCGACTATTGCACGAGCGGGTGCTGGGACTGGGTTGGGCTGGGTGGGGGACTGGGTGGGGGACTGGGTGCGGGACTGGGTGGGGTATATGCTGGGGGACTCGTGTATCGTTCTTGGCAACTACACCTGGTGTCGAGTGCCAGAAATGAGAATCTCGGTCGCAGTGCAAGAGGCTGGGACGGGGCTTTCGAGTTTGTCGCGTTTCTTGCGGGAAACGTGTCGCGATGGGCAATTTTCACTTGGAAGGAAAACGGTTTACTCACGTTTTGGTACCAGGATGAGTCAAATGCTGAACTTGTGATAGCTTTTATTGAAATTTATGCTATACAAGGAACCAAAAGTCGCATCTGTGAACTTGATTAATGTTTTTATTTAAAAAAAGTTTAAAAATTAGCTATGTCCATTATCCAAGTCCAAAACTTCACCACCATGACATGGGAATCTGATGCGTCACGTGCAAGCTTAACTTCATTTAAGACTTCATCGCCGACCTAAAACTTCATGTTTGTCAGTTCAACTCAGGCCTAGGTGTCTCCAGCTTACAATACTTCTCTCGAATAAGTCTTATTTATAATAACAACACAAAACAGGCTGGAAAATTATCTGCAAAACTGTTTATAAAAATTGTTAAAATATTAAAAGAAGTGAAATTTCCTGGATTTATTTCATGTCACTCATATCTCTTTATTTATTTAATTTTTTTTTTTGGGACTTTTAAATGTTACAATAGAATGTTTCAACTTTTTCCACTCTTGTTTTTGCACCCGTTTTCCAGGTACACGATCAACTTTATCGATTTTCATGCCACCTCATCAATATTAGGTACATAAATTTCAATGACACTTTTGTGTTTACAGGATTGTACATTTTTCTTCTGGCTGTAGTTTGTTTAGTTTGTTTTCAGTTGTATATTGAACAATATAGGTCAGTTGTAAGCAATAAGCAATAAGTAATAAGCAAAGTATTTAACTAATAAAAACACCTAAAACATATAAAAAATTGGTGACATACCGGGAAATTAGACCCGGTCTCATGTTTTAGCTTCTATATTCACAAAACAACCATAAGTTAACCTTAAACAAGAAAAATCCAGCATATCACAGTAAAATTTTGTTCAACAATCAGCCAGAAAACATTAAATCACAACGACACAGAAAGGCATTCAAAACCATTTTAAAAAAGTACCCAATTTCAACCTGCCCATCCATCAATCAAGGATATTATGTTATCCTAGACAATTGCTCGCCTATGTAAATGTTTTAATGTAAATATTTTAATTTTAGCCCGACGCATTCTATTACAATATATATATTTGCTCACAGAATAAAGGCATTATTATTATTATTATTATGTCGCACGCATTTTTTTTCTGATCTGGTTGGTAAGAGCATTGCGCTGCGTAGGTGTGTGTGCGTGTGTTTGCCCAACGACAGCTGTTCTAGCAGCGTACTTACTGCCAATAGTACGCTAGCTGGCACGAAGAGTTTACTAGCTACGTACTACGTTTAACTGAACTTGACCTAAAATGCACCACGAACCGGGCTATTTACACGAGATCTTGTTTGAGCGAACTTTTCCGTTTAGACCGACTCATCTCGCCCAGCCGTTTGCATGTCGGGTACTTTATGGTGTAATTAGGATTGGGATCAATGACTTTTTAAGTTACTATGGTAGCTACTATGTACATTTGGATGTTTGAAAGCTCGGTAAAAACAAAAAGTATTGCTCACTGTTTTGCAACTTCTTTGAGGGTAAAAAGCAGACAAAATAACCGCACAAAAATAAACAATTAAATTGTTTTGAAATCCATTTCTGTGTTTATAAAA
Organism: Protonemura montana; assembly: GCA_947568835.1. Lineage (NCBI taxonomy): Eukaryota > Metazoa > Arthropoda > Insecta > Plecoptera > Nemouridae > Protonemura > Protonemura montana. The sequence continues at coordinate 1,565,187 of OX387609.1, forward strand.
AGTGATTTATTTACGGTTGTCTGGGTGCTGTATTAAACAAATTAACGTTCCTATACATTTTTAAAACATGTCAATAGTGATTTTGAAAATAAGATGGTTATTTTATACTTTTAAATATTAGTTAGTGATGCATTTTACTTTCCTCAAATTCAAATTTTATATCAAGAAAATGGCGCATCAAAATAAAAAAACCACTTTTTTAGTATTTATATAAATGAAAAGATATCAAAAAAACTTTCCGATTGAAGAGTTGTATTCATGAAACACATTTTTCTTTGTAATAAAATCCAAATCTGTACAGAAATAAAACAGGAAACAATTTTCTTTATCTCTTGCCGCTGTCATCGACGCATGCGTTAGTCCATCGGAAAATGCATCAAATCCTCGTCATCTCCACCAGCTCGATATGCGTGTAAACGTATTCACATTACGCTAATTTATAAGCCAATGAAATGGAAATAAACAAACTTGGATGATGTACTTGAAGTAAATGAGAAATCTGCTACAAAATGGCTCAGTAAATCTCAAGCTAGAGGATTGTCGAGCCAGGTTTTGCTTTTGCATTCAACGAATACACGTGCCAAAAGTTGGGCAACGGCAAAAGACGCTTGCAAAGACTCGCTATGGTAAAGGACAGCCATCGCTAGCAGGTTCTGAGATAAACAGGTCTTCTTCTTCTTCCTTAATGATGTTCAATATAAAACTAAAAGAGCCAGGCATATAGACTTCGGTCACGTGGTCCATTTATATATAGAACGTGTCAGAAAGGTTGCCAACTATGAAAGAGCTTCGAGGGTGAAATCTGGTGTCATTTGAAGAAACCGGTAAGAACTGTTTCTGTGACTGTTAAAATCTTGGTAATCTTGTATTGATTCTGATTCGTTATGTGTTTTTATGTAAGTTATTGAAATGAAGATGATGCGGGTTCTTGAATTTCACTTGTGATATTTTAGCGGTTCAGTCATCGGTTTTTTATGAAAGTTCATTCGTTGTAGTTTGCGATTTGTGATGTTTCACTGAAAGAAAACTACAAATATGTCGCGACATTTTAATCGGAATTCCGATGACCACACATCATAACGTTTTGTAAGCTTGTCATGCGGTGAATTCAATTCAAAACAAGTATTTTCTACAAAAAAACCACCAAAAAAATTAAAAATTTCCGAAAATCCTTATTTTTATAATTTAAAAGCAGTGACAGACAAATTTTAATCACATCTCGAGCGACTGTAATGTGTCAAAATGCGATAATTTTCCAATTCTAACATTTCAGAAGCTTCAAGGTTTGGCACGAGCTCAGCTCTGGTCATCTAGGATTTGAGCGACAGTTAAATATTAACTCGGGTTATTTGAAGACCAAAGTTAATCATGCGTGCGAATAACGACTAATCGCGACATATTTTAGGATACGAATTAGAAACGGTCTGCGTTTTATCAGAAGAAAAATACCTCGAGATCATGCACGATCATCCGCGATCATGCACGATCATGCACGATCATGCACGATCATGAATTGTTTAAAGTTTTAAAGATTTGAACCTAATATCTAATCTAAGTATTGAACGCTACGCTATGATTTGGTTAGTACCTTCTTGTCGCTTTTACGACTTCATTCCAGGTTAACGATCGATCATTTCTATACAACTATCAGTTTACCAATTAACTTGAAACATACCAAAATTTGGGATCCACAGCTGCTACGAAAACTCGTTTTTTTTTCAGAAAACACCGGAAAAAGACGTGCACATGCACTTTTACAACGCGAAATAATATGTTTGATTTTGAAAAGCGTCAATCTGTTGCCAATAGTGTGCCAATAGTCGCCTAGTTTTTGTTTCGTCGCGATCGGACAAGTGGTTTGACAGATTAGTTGAAACCAGTAAACCTAGATATAGACCTGAGTAAGCTCCCACTCCAATAGACCTGAGTAAGCTCCCACTCCAATAGACCTGAGTAAGCTCCCACTCCAATAGACCTGAGTAAGCTCCCACTCCAATAGACCTGAGTAAGCTCCCACTCCAATAGACCTGAGTAAGCTCCCACTCCAATAGACCTGAGTAAGCTCCCACTCCAATAGACCTGAGTAAGCTCCCACTCCAATAGACCTGAGTAAACTCCCACTCCAATAGACCTGAGTAAGCTCCCACTCCAATAGACCTGAGTAAGCTTCCACTCCAATAGACCTGAGTAAGCTACCACTCCAATAGACCTGAGTGAGCTCCCACTCCAATAGACCTGAGTAAGCTCCCACTCCAATAGACCTGAGTAAGCTCCCACTCCAATAGACCTGAGTTAGCTCCCACTCCAATAGACCTGAGTAAGCTCCCACTCCAATAGACCTGAGTAAGCTCCCACTCCAATAGATCTGAGTAAGCTTCCACTCCAATAGACCTGAGTAAGCTCCCACTCCAATAGACCTGAGTAAGCTCCCACTCCAATAGACCTGAGTAAGCTCCCACTCCAATAGACCTGAGTAAGCTTCCACTCCAATAGACCTGAGTAAGCTCCCACTCCAATAGACCTGAGTAAGCTACCACTCCAATAGACCTGAGTGAGCTCCCACTCCAATAGACCTGAGTAAGCTCCCACTCCAATAGACCTGAGTAAGCTCCCACTCCAATAGACCTGAGTTAGCTCCCACTCCAATAGACCTGAGTAAGCTCCCACTCCAATAGACCTGAGTAAGCTCCCACTCCAATAGACCTGAGTAAGCTCTCACTCCAATATACCTGAGTAAGCTCCCACTCCAAAGACCAAAGTAAGCTCCCACTCCAATAGACCTGAGTAAGCTGCCACTCCAATAGACCTGAGTAAGCTCCCACTCTAATAGACCTAAGTAAGCTCCCACTCCAATAGACCTGAGTAAGCTCCCACTCCAATAGACCTGAGTAAGCTCCCACTCCAATAGACCTAAGTAAGCTGCCACTCCAATAGACCTGAGTAAGCTGCCACTCCAATAGACCTGAGTAAGCTCCCACTCCAATAGACCTGAGTAAGCTCCCACTCCAATAGACCTGAGTAAGCTCCCACTCCAATAGACCTGAGTAAGCTCCCACTCCAATAGACCTGAGTAAGCTTCCACTCCAATAGACCTGAGTAAGTTCCCACTCCAATAGACCTGAGTAAGCTCCCACTCCAATAGACCTGAGTAAGCTCCCACTCCAATAGACCTGAGTAAGCTCCCACTCCAATAGACCTAAGTAAGCTCCCACTCCAATAGACCTGAGTTAGCTCCCACTCCAATAGACCTGAGTAAGCTCCCACTCCAATAGACCTGAGTAAGCTCCCACTCCAATAGACCTGAGTAAGCTCCCACTCCAATAGACCTGAGTAAGCTCCCACTCCAATAGACCTGAGTAAGCTCCCACTCAAATAGACCTGAGTAAGCTCCCACTCCAATAGACCTGAGTAAGCTCCCACTTCAATAGACCTGAGTAAGCTCCCACCCCAATAGACCTGAGTAAGCTTCCACTCCAATAGACCTGAGTAAGTTCCCACTCCAATAGACCTGAGTAAGCTCCCACTCCAATAGACCTGAGTAAGCTCCCACTCCAATAGACCTGAGTAAGCTCCCACTCCAATAGACCTGAGTAAGCTCCCACTCAAATAGACCTGAGTAAGCTCCCACTCCAATAGACCTGAGTAAGCTCCCACTCCAATAGACCTGAGTAAGCTCCCACTCCAATAGACCCGAGTAAGCTTCCACTCCAATAGACCTGAGTAAGCTCCCACTCCATTAGACCTGAGTAAGCTCTCGGTACAAAAATCATAAACTGACTTTTTGCAAAACCTTAAATACCCATTCGTTAAATTACAAATGAAAATATATTTTTCAACTGGCTACTCACTATTAAACAATATTCTAGCAAAATATCTACCAGACACTACTTTTCCCAAACCTTAATTGCTAATTTTAACCACACAAACAATTAACCAATGCCACAACACCCACACACAAATTTTGTTTACGCATTTTCCAAATAGCCGTTCAGTAAAACAGTGCTCCTAGCAGATTACACATCGTGAACGTGCGCTCCATCCATCTGATGTTCTCTGTAGATCCTTGTATATATTCTTCTTTAACGCAGCCGGATGCGATGTAAATTCCTTGCGCTGTCTGCCAGGTGTTTGGAACTCGTTGTAAATAACGCCTGCCTGCAAACTGCTCCCAGACAATTGAAGCAAATGCTTGCACAATCAGATTAACAAGAGCAAGTACTGTTGGTTGTTTTGGGACAATACACGAGCAATCCCGATTTTCTGTTTCATTTCTTGCAATAGATTGGCAGCTTGTATTAATTCTAACAATCAATAATTATAATTGACATGGTATTAACCAAAATGTTCAGCTAAAAGTTGAATCTTTAACTCACAGAAACATCTGAATTTCACTGCTTGTGATTGGAAGTCGTCATGGCAATAGTTTCAACAAAATGTTTAACTATAAGTTGGATCTCTAGCTCACAGAAATATCTGAATTTCACTGCATGTGATTGGAAGTCGTCATGGCAACAGTTTCAACAAAATGTTCAACTATAAGTTGGATCTCTAGCTCACAGAAACATCTGAATTTCACTGCATGTGATTGGAAGTCGTCATGGCAACAGTTTCAACAAAATGTTCAACTATAAGTTGGATCTCTAGCTCACAGAAACATCTGAATTTCACTGCATGTGATTGGAAGTCGTCATGGCAACAGTTTCAACAAAATGTTCAACTATAAGTTGGATCTCTAGCTCACAGAAACATCTGAATTTCACTGCATGTGATTGGAAGTCGTCATGGCAATAGTTTCAACAAAATTTTCAACTATAAGTTGGATCTCTGGCTCATAGAAACATCTGAATTTCACTGCATGTGATTGGAAGTCGTCATGGCAATAGTTTCAACAAAATTTTCAACTATAAGTTGGATCTCTGGCTCATAGAAACATCTGAATTTCACTGCATGTGATTGGAAGTCGTCATGGCAACAGTTTCAACAAAATGTTCAGCTATAAGTTGGATCTCTAGCTCACAGAAACATCTGTTAAAAGTTGTATTTGTGTTCGTTCATTATATACACCAACTATGTTTCACCGCATATAAAACTCGCAAAATTCCGTTTTTCTTTAGAATATGTATAACAGAAAATATTCGTTTCACCAGCAAAACTGAGTTGAAAGCAAGAATTGTCTCTCGCTCGCGGGGTTGACGACCTTGTTAACTTCTTGTTTGTGCTTTTTCAAAAAGTCTGTGGGCAAAAATGACAGCAATTTATGAACGCAGCCAAGAGCTATTCGTCTTTCGCGTGTTGGCAACGCTCCCCGAGCAACGTAGCGTTCGCTCTGAAAACATAAGCGCATATTTGTGCTAATTGCACGGTTTAATGAGTGATGTGAATTCAGATTTTAAACGGAAATCAAATAGTTTTATGATCTGGCTGACTCAAAAAACAATTACCCAATTGTTATTGCAATTCATTGAAAGCAGGTGGTGGTGTCAGGCTTCATGTTTTCAAACTTACGTTTTGTTCTAAAAGATAAAAAAAATAAAAAAATAAAAATATGTTTTTTGTTAGTTTGTGAGATGGAGCGACATAGCCTATGACTGTCAACAATCACTCTTTCAGTGGAAAGTACCTTGATGTGTATTTAGATCTAACTTTTGGCATTCTCGTCGGTGGAGGTGCCAGGTTCTGAGGTGAAAATCTAAAGCTGTCAGATTTCTAGGGAAATTGCACTCGCGATAAATACTTTGTGCGGTACGTCACGTAGGTGCGCGCATTTTTGCGAACATATTTTGTGGAATTTTATTGGCTATCGGCCAGTTTTTCAGCCAATAAAGCGAATTTTTGTGCATTTTCATTTACTGACGGATTGTTACTTTTAGAAGAGCAAGAATGCATGTGTTTTTTTTTTTTTTTTTTTTTTTTTTAAATAATATCTGAAATTGAAGTGTAAAATAATTAAATGTATGTTAAATTAGATGAGCCTGATTGGTTGATTTTTTCATTTTCTTTCTAAACCGGAAATGGTCAAGCCAAGACTAGCAAAGAAAAATCTACAAAATAAATAAATAAAACAGAAAAACAGTATTACAACCATGCGATATTTGAAAGATAAATTAACTTAAAAACCTTTTTGAAATAAGTTTTGAATGCTAAGTAAAGGAAAACTAAATTTAGTTGTTCTTTACTTAGCATTTAAAACCCAGTTGAAATAGTTTTTGTTAAAACTAGTGCTAAGTTTAGATCAAGTAGATAGGAGTCTGAAAACCATCATAAATTAACTTACCTGATCATCAAAAAATTGCGTCATGTTGTCTTAAAATGATGATAAAACATGAAATGTCATTTAAAGAAACCAACATTAATTGTATAGCCTGTTGTGTTTCCACCCCGTACCTGCCTCTAATCTTGGTACACAAGCAAAGTTGAGCAATTACTCGATTAATTGTCAACGTACTTGCATTGCGGGTTGCCTAGGTGATCTGGGGGGCAGCAACTTTGCCTGGCCTAGTTGTGGAAGTCACGTGACCACGCTAGGAGGACTTTTAACGATGTGGTTACAACACTACACTTCCGGTTCCGCTTCAAATGTTTTTAACAACATGCGAAATATTAGAGGTTTCTCTCTCATGGGGAGAGAAGCTCGTTTCAAGCTACATTACAAGATAAACAATTTTTGGTCGTGTTTTTGGAACATATATATATATTTCTGTTTAAGTAAAAGATCTGTGCATTTTAATTTTGACTTATTTTGCGACCAAAACAAGAAAATTTCAAGGTACAGGGATTAATTAATTGATTATTGTGTTTAACGACGCATGTTTGGACAACGGGCCATGCGGCGCTGGTCTAATGGCGTCAGTGAATGAGTAGATGATGATAAATATTTCACCAGAACAGAACTGATCGTTTGTATGATGGTCACCCATCCAATACCTGACCCAGCGCAGTGTTGCTTAACTTTAATCTCTCCAACCTCTCTCCCGAACAGAACTGGTCATGTGTATGATGGTCGCCCATCCAATACCTGACTCAGCGCAGTGTTGCTTAACTTTCATCCCTCCAACCTCTCTCCCGAACAGAACTGGTCATGTGTAAGATGGTCACCCATCCAATACCTGACCCAGCACAGTGTTATTTAAATTTCATCCCTCCAACCTCTCTCCCGAACAGAACTGGTCATGTATATGATGGTCACCCATCCAATACCTGACCCAGCGCAGTGTTGCTTAACTTTCATCCCTCCAACCTCTCTCCCGAACAGAACTGGTCATGTGTATGATGGTCACCCATCCAATACCTGACCCAGCGCAGTGTTGCTTAACTTTGATGATCTAACAAGAACCGGTGTTACCAACACAACAAACCGTTCGGTAATATGCCTGGACCTCTTTCCTCCATCCATTTCCTTACCTGCACCTTGTTATGACCTGCGTATCTAGATCTAGCATATATGTTTTAAGCTTTAGTAATTAAAACTGTTTTGAAGTTCTTTATTTAGCAAAAGAAAGTGCTAATTACATTACTTTCTAGAATTTTTATCATTTATTAGCTGAAATGTTTACTTAAATAGTAACATAGCTTTGATATTCTGTCACCATTGCTTGGCCTGTGCTTGAAATTGTCCGTGCAAATTGAGCAGTGGTTTTGTGACGGTTAGTACTACGCGGAAAAAACAGAGAGTAGTTTTAAAAATAACCACAGTTTATAACGGTAATCTTATTTCATTGTGTACTAGCCTTTGCGAAAACATCAAGCCGTGGCAATAAAACACATCATTAACTTTATGTTTGGTCGTAAAGAGGGGCAAAAAATACAGCGGGTAGATGATTTCATATTTCTGTCATAGGGAACGGACCGTACGCTCTAGACGCCATCTAGTAGTGAAGCGAGGTACTGGAGAATGGGCGAAATGACACATAATCGTGGCTGGTTTTATAGTTTTAAAAGAATATTGCTAGATTTATTGAGTGCTTGAGCAATATAACTGGGTTTTTACATTAAAGTTTGGCAAATAAGAGTAGTGCCTAGTCACGTTTAGTTGTCGGTCACGTTAATAAGCCAGTTACTTTTGACATTTGTAAAGTGTCGCTTGTTAAAGGTATATTTATAAGAGGAATCGCTGGAGATTCTTGGCAGAAAACAGAAGTTTGATGAAAGAAAATCGGTAAAAGTCACTAATAATGTTTGCAAATAAAGTGTGTGAAGAAAGATGATTGCAAAATTTGAAGAGTTAATTTTTATTTTGGTTAGTTTTATGATTTTCTGGTGAAAGATATGCTTGTCAACAATGAAAATATGTTTATGTTATTTACCTGTGAATACACGTTTAGGCAGTTTTTGGGAGTGACCATGGAGAGTCTTTTACTGGAGTTTTATATGGGCACGAAATTAAAACGAAAATAATTAGGTAATATCGAAAAAATATAACCATTGATTTCCATACAGCAAATGAGATGTCAATAGATAAGCAACAGAAATAATAACAAATTAGAGGAAAATAGACTCGAGTTTTAAGTAATTAACATAATTTACCTAGAGGAAAGCTAGTTAATAAAGACATATATGTAAAAATCCAAGCAGAACTAGAACTAGTACTAGAAAACCTGAACGCAATGCAAGAAATGTCGCACCACTATATTGTCAAGCAATGCCAAACAAAGACAGACCATAAGTCAAGCCGACATTTCATACGAGCTTCATACCCAACATATCACTAACTTCATCTCCAATTCCACGCCAGCCTCTCTCCCCATTCCGCTTTCCCTATTCAATTTCTAGTTCTTCGTGTTTTCTTTTCGTTTTCCTCATCATTTTCTTGTTGTCTTTATTTCTTTGTCGCATCCCACCCGATTTTCCACCGTCCCGTCCCATCTCTCTGTCTCGAATTTGACATTAGAATATTATTGCAGAGCAATGGTTTCTACCTCGCCGAGTAGAATCCGGGGCGACGTGGAAACTTGGTCATAAAATGGCGACATGTCGTCTGTTTTGATTTTGACAGTTTTTGTCGAAGCTCAATTTTGTCAATTCCCCGGAGGGAAGAAAGAAATCATCGCAATAGGCTCTATGAAGATGTCAGTGTTCAATCACAGTTGGATTTTGAAAAAAGGCTAGCAAGATTTTTTCGCACAAGAACCGCTTATAAAAAAAAATTTACTTTCTTTTCATAGATAAAGCGTTAAAGTTACTAATCTTTGAAATATTTTTAAACTTTTCTGTCTTTTTTTTTTGGTGCTGATAGCATATTTTAAGTGTACTAGCAGTACCCGCTGCCTAACGGCTGCAGTTGATGTTGAGGGTGTGGGCATTTTGGTTTAAACTGTCCACATTATTAACAATCCATACAATATCGACAACTTTCCCGAGTTTTCTTTGATGCCCTATCCAAATTCTCTAAAAACGACCACAGCTAAAAGTATCATGCAATACCATACAATACCATAGAATATAATAAATTACCATAGAACTCCATAGAATACCATAGAATACCATAGAATACCATAGAACTCCATAAAATACCATAGAATATCATAGAATACCATAGAATACCAAACAATATCATATAATACCATATAATACCAAACATGATCATAGAATACCATATAACTCCATAGAATAACATAGAATACCATAGAATACCATAGAACTCCATAGAATACCATAGAATACCATTGAACTCCATAGAATACCATAGAATTCCATAGACTAACATTGAACTCCATAGAATACCATAGAATACCATAGAATATCAAAGAATACCAAAAAATATCATAGAATACCATAGAACTCCATAGAATACCATAGAATACCATAGAACACCATAGAATTCCATAGTATACCATTGAATACCATACCATACCATACAATACCATAAATATCATAGAATACCAAAGAATACTATATAATATAATATAACTCCATAGAATACCATAGAATACCATAGAATACCATGGCTTACCATAGAATGCCATATAATACCATATAATACCATGGAATACTATTGAATACCATATAATACCATAGAATACCATTGAATACCATTAAATAACATAGAACTCCATAGAATACCATAGAACTCCATTGAATACCAAAGAATACCATAGAATATCATAGAATATCATAAAATACCATAGAACTCCATAGAATACCATAGAATACCATGGAATACCAAAGAATACCAAAGAACACCATAGAATACCATAGAACACCATAAAATACCATTGAATACCATAAAATACCATAGAATACCATTAAACACCATAGAATACCATAGAATACCATAGAATACCATAGAATACCATAGAATATTATAGAATACCATATAACTCCATAGAATACCATAAAATACCATAGAATAACATAGAATGCCATACAATATCATACGATATCACCTTATACCATAGACTACCATGTTACACCATAAAGTACTATACAATATTATACAATTCCATAGAAAACCATATTAAACTTAGATTGCTTATTTGGATAAGATTTGATAAAACTGCACTCTGTCATTAATGACGTTTTGAATTTAAATACCTGTTGAATGATCACGGCATTCTCGAAAATAAAATAAAAATCCACGGCGTCCTGATTCGATGAAAGATATCTGTCAAATGTTTATCTTTGATCTGTCAATGTCACTCTAAATCTAGTTTTGGCAAAATTATCAATAAAAAACTAATCAAGTGTATTTCGTTTGTTTAAAAACCCTGTTTAATGTCTTAAAGACCTGCAAAGAAAGTTAGGATTGTTATTGATTTACATAATTGTCAAAAATATCATTGGTGGCTTGGAATCAACTGTGTGATCTTTTCTAGGCTGGGGATGGAGAAAAATTGTCGTATTTTAAGAAATTTCTTGTCTTTCGTGTACTATTTACAATAAATATCTTTAAATATGTTTACAAAAGATTCCAATAGTTGTGTTAATAGATTGTTTTACTTTCCAAACCTTTTTGACGTGTAAATAACCTCCACAAGAATGCCACGGGCTTGTCAAGTGGCTATTTTTCATCTTGCTTGCCAAGACACTAACAATATTTTTGATACTTTACTATAATAATAATAATACACTTTAAATTACCGTGAAAAAGACGTAGCGGGATGTAAACCTGAATTTTGAACCAATATAAGCCAATTTCACACGTTTTTCCTTCAGTTCTGGAGATTTCGAATTAATTTGACAGTGACGTTGACTTTGACGTTGATTTTGACGTTTGAATATCCTAAGTTCACTGCCGAAAAGAAAAAATTCACGATTTCGTACACCTTGCCGTGGTGTCAAAAAAGCAAACAATTGATCAAAGATGTCAGTTTTTTAGCAAAATTAATTCTTTTTCACGTAAAACGATCGCAATTGAATGTGTTTTCGCTCAATTACATCAACAACTTTAATACGAATGCATGAAAAATCACCGTGGAGCTCTAGGCAAGAAAAACTCGAGTATTAAAAGAGTTATAAAATCGAGCTGCATCGCCTGGCTCTGAGATATCTTGCCGTCATATTTAGCAACTTTTCACCATGAAAACGCTCTCAAATCGCCGTCAAAATGTCACCCAGCAATGGAGAGCAGAATTACGAACAAATATAACCCAATTGCACACGTTTTTGACCAAATTTCGCAATTTCTATCAACATTTCAGCTAACGTCACATACATCCCAGCCAGATACAAACTAAAAAGTTGAACATCGCTAAATTAAGGCTTTTATATAAGGTTAACTAGCAGTACCCGCTGCCTAACGGCACCTTACGATTTTGAGGGAGTGGGCATTTTGGTTTAAACGTGTCTCGAGTTTTCTTTGGTGCCCTATTCAAAGCCTCTTTAAGGGCACCAAGGCCATGCAATACCATACAATACCATAAAATTCCATAGAATACCAAAATAACCCATATAATACCAAACAAACCCATAAAATACAAAACAATATCATACAATACCAAAGAGTACCTAGAATACCATACAATATTAAACAATACCATACAATACCATACAATACCATACAATACCATAGAATACCTAAAAATGCCAAACTAAATCATCGAATACCATTCAATTCCTAACAACACCATAAAGTACCTTATAAGACCATAGAAATCCATTGAAACTCAAAAAATACCAGAGGATACCAAACAATACCATAAAATAATAAAGAAACCCATAGGAACATAAAAGAATACCAAAAAATACTATCGAATACCTCCAAATCCCATAGAGTACCATCTTATAGCAAAGAAATCCATACAATTTTATAGAATACCATCCAAAAACATTTAATACCATACACTTCCAAACAAAACCAAACAATTCCATACAATATCATAAAATACAAAAGAATACCATAGAATACCATAAAATACCATAGAATACCATAGCACTCCATAGAATACCATAGCATACCATAGAATACCATAGCATACCATAGAATACCAAAGCATACCATAGAATACCATAGAATACCATAGAATACCATAGCACTCCATAGAATACCATAGCATACCATAGAATACCAAAGAATACCATAGCACTCCATAGAATACCATAGAATACCATAAAATACCATAGCATACCATAGAATACCAAAGCATACCATAGAATACCATAGAATACCATAGCACTCCATAGAATACCATAGCATACCAAAGAATACCATAGCACTCCATATAATACCATAGAATACCATAGAATACCATAGAATATCATAGAAAACCATATAATACCATTGAATACCATAAAATATCATAGAATACCATAGAATACCATAGAATACCATTAAACTCCATGGAATACCATAGAATACCAAAGAATACCCTACAATACCATAGAACACCATAAAATACCATAGAAGACTATAGCATACCAAAGAATACCATAGAACACCATAAAATACCATAGAAGACTATAGCATACCAAAGAATACCATTGAACTCCATACAATACCATAGAATACCATACAATACCATAGAATATCATAGAATACCATAGCACTCCATAGAATACCATAGAATACCATAGAATACCATAGAATACCATAGAATACCATAGAATACCATAAAATACCATAGAACACCATAGAATACTATAGAATGCCATATAACTCCATAGAATACCATAGAATACCATAGAATACCAAACAATATCATAGAATACCATATAATACCAAAGAATACCATAGAAATCCATAGAATACCATAGAATACCATTAAAAACCATACAATATCATAGATACCATAGAACTTAATAGAATACCATAGAATACCATAGAATACTATAGAATACCATCGAATACCATCGAATACCATAGAATATCATAGAATACCATAGAACTCCATACAATACCATAGAATACCATACAATACTTAACAATATCATAGAATACCAAACAATATCATAAAATACCATAGAACTCCATAGAATACCATTTTAATACCATAGACTACCATATAACACCATAAAGTACTATACAATATTATACAATTCCATAGTAAACCATATTAAACTTAGATTGGGTATTTGGATTAGATTTGATAAAACTGCACTCTGTCATTAATGACGTTTTGAATTTAAATACCTGTTGAATAATCACGGCATTCTCGAAAATAAAATAAATATCCACGGCGTCCTGATTCGATGAAAGATATCTGTCAAATGTTTATCTCTGATCTGTCAATGTCACTCTAAATCTAGTTTTGGCAAAATTATCATTAAAAAACTAATCAAGTGCGTTTTGTTTGATTAAAAACCCTATTTAAAGTCTTAAAGACCTGCAAAGAAAGTTAGGATTGTTATTGATTTACTTAATTGTCACAAATATCATTGATGGCTTGGAATCAACTGTGTGATCTTGTCTAGGCTGGGGATGGAGAAAAATCGTCGTATTTTAAGAAATTTCTTGTCTTCCGTATACTATTTACAATAAATATCTTTAAATATGTTTACAAAAGATTCCAATAGTTGTGTTAATAGATTGTTTAACTTTCCAAACCTTTTTGACGTGTAAATAACCTTCACAAGAATGCCACGGGCTTGTCAAGTGGCTATTTTTCATCTTGCTAGCCAAGACACCAACAATATTTTTGATACTTTACTATAATAATAATAATAATAATACACTTTAAATTACCGTGAAAAAGACTTAGCGGGATGTAAAACTGTATCTGAACAATATAAGCCAATTTCACACGTTTTTCCTTCAGTTCTGGAGATTTCGAAAATAATTTGACATTGACGTTGACTTTGACGTTGACTTTGACGTTTGAATAGCCTAGATTTACTGCCGAAAAGATACTTTCACGATTTCGTACACCTTGCCGTGGTGTCAAAAAAGCAAACAATTGATGAAAGCTGTCAGTTTATTAGCAAAATTAATTCTTTTTGCACGTAAAACGATCGCAATTGAATGTGTTTTCGCTCAATTACATCAACAACTTTAATACGAATGCATGAAAAATCACCGTGGAGCTCTAGGCAAGAAAAACTCGAGTATTAAAAGAGTTATAAAATCGAGCTGCATCGCCTGGCTCTGAGATATCTTGCCGTCATATTTAGCAACTTTTCACCATGAAAACGCTCTCAAATCGCCGTCAAAATGTCACCCAGCAATGGAGAGCAGAATTACGAACAAATATAACCCAATTGCACACGTTTTTGACAAAATTTCGCAATTTCTATCAACATTTGAGCTAACGTCACATACATCCCAGCCAGATACAAACTAAAAAGTTGAACATCGCTAAAATAAGGCTTTTATATAAGGTTAATTATTTGCACAGAGTTCAACAATGACCTAGTTTAACAGATAACAAATAGTTAAAAACCAGACCAATCATGTTTCTAATCTCATATCTTCCTAAAGTTATTTCTTAAATCATTGTGAATTGCCACTTAATTTTCTGCTGATGAAAGGATCTATGCGATTAGATTTATAGCGTAGGTAGAATCACAAATTGTTAACTGTCATCGTTAAAATGGCCGCCAAATAACTGCTTTACTGGGACAAAAATGAAAAATGCCGCCAGGTGGAATCACTGTCGTTTCGTGAAATTTAATTCCGTTATTTCTCGCAGATTACTCGCATTTAAAACTGGTTTACACTCAATTAATCTTTTATAATAAAACCTCAACGATTGATAAACATTTACCGATATTTTCAGCGGAAATTGTTTAATTTTAAATTTTTTTTTTTAAGTTCAGCTACTTGCGCTATTGGTTATCATTCTCCATTATTGCCAGCTAGTTTTCTCAGCAGAAAGCTTAACACTATCGCTGGTCATCTGATTAAATCTATAAACTCAGTGGTTGTATATTTGATTTTATATATAAAAGGTGAACAGTAGAATAGCAAACAGTTGCAAGGTTCAATGCTATCTTTTTGCAAATCCTTTTTATTTCACAAAAACAAAAAAAAATGTCAAGTGAACTTTAGTAAGCTCACGTAAAACGCACAAGACATGGCAAATTATTAATGATCTAACCTAAATAATAAATAGGTGTACGTAGTTTTTGAAATGTAAACAACTCGAGACAGAACATCTAAAACTATTCGCTTTTTCCTCAACGTTTTGTAAAAAAAAAACGTTTACATTCTCGGATCTTGAGAGAAAAACTGTCATTCCCCAAGTAAACTTCAATGTATTACATTCGGAATTCGAGGCGGCCAAAAAAAAGTTTTCCAACATTTGCGACAGTTTTCCGCTCGTGATGATCATTCAGTCGCGTCTTTGTCAACCAAACGTTTTCGCCGACATTGTTTCCGAGCAATTGTTTAGTGGCAATCATTCACGGGGGCCAAGTCGCTGATGAATCGCTTCGGTGAACGCGTTTCTAACGTATCAAATGGTGGCAATCTAAACTAACAAACACATATTATATTGCATTACTGGTATTACCGTGTCAACATCGTCCTGTCGCCGGGAATCGGGGATGGAAATGAAAGTCATATGTTACAGGAAAGTGGAGTCATGAGATGAAATGTTATATTGATTTCTCTGAGTACATCAAATGTCACAAAGAAGTATGTAAAAATAAAGAATGATCAATTTAGGATGAAATCTTATTTAAATTGCAAACGCTTGCAATGCACGGTTTTTTTTTTATTATTATCAACACTATAACCGTCTCAAAAATTGATGCCCAAACGGGGATACGAACTCCGATCTCCACCTGTCGCTGGTGTTGCTCTGAACCATTGAGCTATTTGGACACTGGCTTTTTGAGAGAATTTAGTGTATTTGATGAGAATGACAGTTCTCCAAGGAGTAGAACCAAGAGGCTGTCCATATGTCCCCGTTTGGGCATCAATTTTTTAAACGGTTTTAGTGTTCATAATAAAAAAATGATCAATATTTGTAGCTTTAATTTAAATTGAGTGGAACAAAATGCTAAACAGGTAATTAAACATTCTGCAACTATTCTTGGCAATCGATCTAAGTTATACTTGTAATTTTAATAGCTAGGCTTTGTATAGTGTACCACTATAGTTGTCATTTTTTTAACGTTTACCTTTTTTATTTGATTAGTTACCCTAACCTCAATAAAAAAGTCCAATAACAAAAGATAAACAAAGTGATACAAGCAACATGATTAGTCAGTCAGTTTGTCTGTGGATGTGATGGGGGAAGGTTCGCTCGAGGAAACCACTCCAATAAACCAGTTCATCAATCTGTGCATGGCATTTAATTGTCAAGTAAACATTGTAATAAAGTGCACCGTACCTTGCAGTGAAGTGCATGGAATGCAACGCAGATCTGAATTATAAATCGGCTTCTACATCAAAATCTCAGGACAATAAATTTAAATTCCGTTGTTGCTCCTCTTAAAAGGGAAACATGCCTCATGTGTCCCAATTCAGACGCTTTATTTGACTTGTCGCTGTTCTGGGGCATTATTGAAAAGCTCAAAGCTCAAGTAAGAGAGTAAAGAGAAGATATTCGCAAAGATTTTTGTGCAAGTATGAAGGAATTTTGTGAAATTGAAAATCTTCTGAATTGAAAGCTCTCATGAAAGAGGTTAGCGCACTGAATTTACCGTGTGATGAGCAGAATATTGAAGTTATTGACGTTACATGTGAATAAACTTGTAGTTTACGTGGAACAAGAATTTAATTGTTGACAACGATGGGCAGCTGGAAGGAGGAGAACGTCTTCCTTCGAGGAAGAATGAATACGCTTCTAAGATCATTGTTCAATTCAAGTCGTGCAAAAGAAGAGACGAGATCGTAAGTACGAGGCGTCGAGACGCAACATCACCAGCTTCTCATTGATTGGTGGAAAAATCCGCACCTGCATTTATATAAGCGATGATTGCACTCGTTTCTAGAGTGAATTATACTGTGGCAATGTAATATTCATACTTAGAAGGAAAATTATACATTTTTGTGGCAGAAATCCACGAAATTTCTTGTGCAGAAAGACGAAAAGTGATTAAAGTCTTTTCGTTTCTGACATAACCAAATTGTAATTACGTCACGTTGATGTTGCAAGACCCTGATCTAGGTTATTAAAATGTATTAAATGGGATTAACATTGGTTCATGGTCTGAACATGCGAATGATGTTTTCATTCTTCGTGTAAGCATCAGGTCAATAAGCAAACACTGGAATATGATGTATTAATTTTAAGAGAAATCTCGTTCGAAACCGAAAATGATAACTTTGAAATGGAGGGATATAATTCAACGTTTATAGGCGAGGGGCAAAAAGGTGATTGCTTAAAAATATTTGTTAAAAACTCTATTTGATTCTATAAAAATATAGAAAAGTACGATTCATGCAGAACGGTGTACGATTAATTACTTAATTACTTTGGTCTATCGGCCTCCAAGCAGAATTAAAATAGTATTTATTAATGAACTTGATCAAATGCTCGCTGCTTTGCACAACATAAAAGTAATACTTCTTGGTAATAGAAATATTGACCTGCCGAAGGTTAATGATAATACAGTACTCAATTACCAATCTCTTCTAGCTTCTGTTGATTTGGCACAATACATAACAGGGCCAACTAAAAATTTAACAAATTTATTATTTGTATGCCACGCAGACACAGAATTCAGGTCATGAAACACCTAGAGCAGTAAATCTGACACAAAATAAACAGACAATTCACAAAATACATTCATTTCTACCTCGAGCTACGTTCACTAACTCTGGCTTAATTCTTTCAATAAGACCCGAACCAGCACAAAAATTCCACGACTCAAAAATAAGATGCTCATGAATTCTTTAGCCAAACTATTTTCATATCTGGCATATATTTATTTCTAAGAAACAGTATACAGTTTTGTCATATACTGAACCACGCGAACGCTAACAACAATTTTCTTTGCTTTCCATTTGTGGACAACAAGAAACCAATTACAGGACGCGAATGATCCTGAGCTAGCTCAGACTTTACTTGTGCACGGAACGTTGAACCAGTTTATTTAGATTTAACAAACCTCACTGAAAGTTCATGCAAAACCGTCTGGAGTTTATTTGTCATGTCAACTTTCAAAGCTATCGCGTTCACGGTTTAATGAGCAAAATAAAATGGTACTTGCACTACGCTGTACACGTGCGCTGATAATAAACGTGCTTGAAAATAGGTTGCTACGACGTGTTATGTGGAATTTAATGATTTCTACTCGCTTGGAAAATTGCCATTTTTGGGCGAATGCAGCCGCCGTTTTTCTTTCACTCTCGGTGGAAATTGTCCTCGCGGAAACTCACCGCGATTTCAAACGAGGAATATCGCAGAGCTTTTGTTAGCAAACAAATAATTTAAGGGGCAAGTCTAAATTTCTTTCTGTTTTGTTCTTGTAACAAAAGTTATTCATCGTTTAAAATGACTTGCTACGTTTTGATTTGTTTTGCTTAGCGATAGGTTCAACATTTCGGAAATGGGGTTTGTTGTTTTGGAAATATATTTTCTTTGGGATTTTTCCTACAAAAAAACTGTAGGCGTCCGAAGATGCGGAAATGAAAGTGATGTCATATTTAAACTGAAGCGTACGGCACCTCCATCGACGCAAAAAAAGAGTCAGAATTCGGCAAAAACGTGCTGCACTTAAAAAAAAAAAGTTGAGAAGTTTTTGATATATATTTTTTTTGTGTTGTTCTGGAACGACCGACAAACGTTACATTGAGAATGTTTTTTTTTGAAGAGGTCCAAGAATTGATGCTAGCGGTCGAAAAATGTCTTCATTTTGTTCAAAAGAAGAATTGTATTTATATTTTAAATTACGCCAAAATACGTTATATTTGATCAAATTTGCACGGGACTAAATTTTATCTCAAATATAAAAATCATGGAAGGTGAAAAAGTTGCAAATATAATTGTAAGCGGTAACCACCCTCTAATTCTGTGCTTTCTTCAAAATAAATGTCCTCTACTCAGACTTTAACACTTGAAGAAATGCACTTCCCTGGACACGGCTAACCAATCGGACCACTCAACTACGAAAACACTATAGGAACGTGCACGGCCACTTGAAAGCTAAGTAAATTTAAACAACTTAATCCAACAATGGTAGCTCATCAGATTCTGTTAGCACATCTAGGTGACTGGGTTACTCACTAGGAGCGCTAGTGTTCACTGGTAGAGAGCTCCACGTGGCAAGAGTGGGCAACTAGGTGACTGGGTTACTCGCTAGGAGCGCTAGTGTTCACTGGTAGAGAGCTCCACGTGGCAAGATTGGGCAACTAGGTGACTGGGTTACTCACTAGTAGCGCTAGTGTTCACTGGTAGAGAGCTCCACGTGGCAAGAGTGGGCAACTAGGTGACTGGGTTACTCGCTAGCAGCGCTAGTGTTCACTGGTAGAGAGCTTCACGTGGCTAGAGTGGGCAACTGAGTAAACCGCAAAGAAAATGCGCATTGGTAAGGTCCAATTATATCAAATCTAATCGTGATTTGAGAGTTTTTTTTTAATTTCTTTAAACATATTTTAATTGTAGTATCTTTAAAGCCGTGGTATGATGTTGAGATATTGAAGAGGTTTGCGGCTCTGAAATGGACCCAATTTGAAAATTACCACCCAATTGGAGGCAAAAAAGCAGATAAATATCTCTGGTTCCAGGTTTCAAATGGGGGTTCCTAGTCCTAAAGTGGATTTAAAACTGTCTCATAACCTTTTCATTTGTATATCATTTATTTATTTAATTAAAATTAGTACAAAGGAGTTTTGATAAAAAAAAAAACTATCATAAAAAAATTATTGTACCTGAAAACGCCTGTAAAACAATTAAATTTCTTAAATTTAAGCAAAAAATGCAACTCCAACGCTCCTTGCAAACTATTTCCATTAATTTCCTTCAAGATCAAGTTCATGCCGTCGCTATATTAACTCATAATAACTCAAATAACTCACCAAATCTAGTTTTAAAACTTAACAGATTCCCGATCCCACCGCCCACCAAGACTTTTCTTTCTCCAGTCAGTCTCAAGTAGCCAGCGCTCCCGGCGGCCAGTGGGGTCATCTACTGCCAAGATTTACTGGTCCACTTAAGACGATTACCACCGGCGCGCACCCCCTTGCACCCCCTTGCACCCCCTTGCAACCCCAGGCCACCAGGGGATCCCACGATTCACTTAACTGCCAAGGCGAAAACATGGGTCAGAGATAACGCCTCGTGTTGGGCTGAGGTGGAAGTCAAGGGTTGGGAACCAGCGACAGGAATCCAAGCTTGTCTTTTTGTTCATCATCATCCTCATCATCATCCACTCATTCATCGACGCCATATGACAAGTCCCACATGACCCGTTGTCAAAACAGTGCGTTGTTAATTACAATAATCAATCAATCAAATCAATTTTATTATGTAAAGGATTGGAAAGTAATGCAATTGAGAGGTGTGTTTTAGAAATGAATTTGTGGATATTTTTTTTTCAATCTTCGCAATTATTGATGTGGTATTTGGATGAATACAAACGTGCAGAAGTCGCGAACGGGCAAGAAATCAAACGGTACATTATCAATAATCTTTACAAAAATAAATAAATGGCAATTCTGATGATAAAATCGGTATCACAACTGGTACTATCAAAGGTAATTACCCCAGTAAGCACTTGGAAATGAATGCAGAACCACTTATACCTGGATTCCTGTAATATTGATCTGTGGTAACCCAAGTTATTCTGACCGTTACAAACCAATTCTCTGGATTGATTCGTTTCAAATGTGCAATCTTTTATGTATGCAAAGTGAAAATATATCAGAATTGTGACACTAGCGTTCAGTTTTCATTTATTTGATTTGAACATTGAAGAGTAAGGAATGTAACAATGGGCAAACAAAGTATTTGTCTTTGTGACAGATAATATTTAACATGGCTGACATGTCCCGTTAACAATAACTTGCCGATTTCACAGTACAGTGTCGTGCATAATGAATATATGTGCATAAAAACTAAAACATTAACTATTCTATTTACTTTATACTCTGTTGGGAAAAATTCACGAAAAATGTGGGTCAATTATTAGGGAGCCTGACTCGGGACATGCCAGTAAACCAGCTGCAACACCGGTCCTCGTGAGATCACCGAAGTTAAGCAATACTGCGCTGAGTCAGGTATTGGATGGGTGACCATAATACACATGACCAGTTCTGTTCGGGAGAGAGGTTGGAGGGATGGAAGTTAAGCAATACTACGCTGGGTCAGGTATTGGATGGGTGACCATCATACACATGACCAGTTCTGTTCGGGAGAAAGGTTGGAGGGATGAAAGTTTAGCAACACTGCGCTGAGTCAGGTATTGGATGGGTGACCATCATACACATGACCAGTTCTGTTCGGTAGAGAGGTTGGAGGGATGAAAGTTAAGCAACACTGCGCTGGGTCAGGTATTGGATGGGTGATCATCATACACATGACCAGTTCTTTATGATGGTTTTTAGACTCATGTCTATTTAATTTATCCTTAGCACAAGTTTTTAGAAAAACTATTTGAACTGGGTTTTGAATGCTTAGTAAAGGGCTACTAAATTTCCCGACGTTTCGCAACATATACTAGTTACTTCTTCAGAGGTTTGAGCAGTCCTGACAATTTTCCGATAACAAAAGAACCACATAAAATTATAACAATTACCTAGTTCGAGCTTCCTAAATGCATCTAAACAAAATAATCAGGGTCAATAACTCAAAAACTATTGTATTATGTATTTTCTGAAATAAGTACTCGAACACATTGGCGTTTTTTAACTAACTAATTATGTGTATGGAAAAAACGCCAATTTTTCGAGGTTGTCCTAACGTTATGTGATACAATCAAAATTTCCTTATTCATTACGTTTAGTTCTTAATCTACCCGTCCAAATATTTTCTTCTGGATTATTTGTGTTGATTTCTTCTGTCTCCTCACTGACCAGTTCTGTTCGGGAGAGAGGTTGGAGAGATGAAAGTTAAGCAACACTGCGCTGGGTCAGGTATTGGATGGGTGATCATCATACACATGACCAGTTCTGTTCGGGAGAGAGGTTGGAGGGATGAAAGTTAAGCAACACTGCGCTGGGTCAGGTATTGGATGGGTGACCATCATACACATGACCAGTTCTGTTCGGGAGAGAGGTTGGAGGGATGCAAGTTAGTACAGCAGCTTCACTCGTCTTGCTTATCAACCTCTCGACAGCATGGATTTGTGGAGGAATTCTGTTGTTCGCGTTGTACCGTCCTTCGGAAGGGACGTTAAGCCGGTGGTCCCCTTGGTCTTCGACAGGAGTAGGCTACGTGCCGGCACCGGGCTTCCGCTTCTCCCTTCAAGTCTAGGTTAGCATCATCATCCACTCATTCACCGAAGCCATTAGACCAGTGCCGCATGGCCCGTTGTAAAAATAATCTGCGAGAAATAACGAAATTAAATTTCATGGCGACGGTGACTCCACATCGTTTTTTTTTTTTTTTTTTTTTTTTTTTTTTTAAGTAGTTATTTGGCGGTCATTTTTTGCGATGACAGTTAACGCTCCTCGACACTATCGCTTTGTTGGTTCGGTATTTCTCAAAATAACACCGCAGTGCAACGTGGTATAGAAAGATACCAAACACAACCTAACTGAATATTTAATTTTGACGTTATGCAGCTCGATGCAGTTTGGCCTGGAAAGGGAAACTGGGTCATGCAGGTTGCATCGAGAGACTGTGAATGCATTTTGACAGGTCGTTCGTCACCGAGGAAATCTCTGGAGGACAGGATAAGTACGGGAATGGGGAAACTTTAGAAGGGGAATCATGGTAATGTAGTGCGATGGTATTGTTGGGATAAAGATGCTTGTATTACTTTGAAGTTAAAGTGACTTGAAACTGGCTCTTTAATATCTGTATGAGATGGAAAATTAATTCACTGATCAAGCGACATCTTAAACGTGAATTCAGCTTTATTATAAAAATATATTTACTATGTTCAGAATTAAATATTTTTAGAGAATAATCCAAGCATTTTCAATGAATGAACAAGTTCTGGTGGACTAATTGTGCCATTTACTATGAATTCTGGGTTTAAACGGTTAGCAAAGTTAAACATACGGAAAGTGTTTGATTATTTCCAGTTTAAAATCATATATTTTTTTATCTGAGATAAAATTGATTTAAATTAACTTGTATTTAAATACAAACATCTAAATTCCTAATCATAAATCATCTAAATCATAACATATATTCGTATCTTTAAATTTATTAGTCATCAAAGAATCGCATCATAGGTTTTAAACATCAACCTAAATAACTTTATGATTGTTACTAATTAGAAGAAAAAAACAGCCGACATTTTCAGTTCAAATTACCGCAATAAAATGCCCATGCGGCGAATGGACCGATCATAGACCAACCAATAACCGAACCCCTTTATTACCAACATGGCGAAGTAAAATTCCACAGAATGGTAAATAAAACGTGGCGTTGATCCAACCGAGCAGGTAGCGATGCGCTCAGTTGTGTGCTGCCCGCTTAACGGGTGTATTGTCAACTATAACGAGGTCACTGGGTCTACCCTGGAACCTGCTTCGAATAGGAACACAAATAATGAACTCTGTTTTTTTGTTCAAATAAAGAGTTTTGAAAGCCACGTGAAGTCAGCGTTGACTCGAGCTGTGAATTGAATGGCGAGCAACGTAATATGAAAAGCTGTAAATTATTTTCACGTGTCTTTTGTGTTATTATTGAATTATAGCAGTTGCTGTTTTGAATTTTCATGAAAATGTGAGATGGAAATTGCTTCGCGTATATCGTGCCGAGTCGACGAAGGTGAAAAATGGTTAGTTTTATTTTTGGTGTACCTATGTGAGCTGTTTTTCTGTGAAACGTTTTCTTTCTTTTAAAGGAAAATTCGAAGAAAAAATATTAATTTAACAATCGCTGTTTGAAGTTCAATCATTTGCATAAATCATATTTTAATTCATAAAGACATTTCCCAATATTTAAACGACAACTGAAATTAAAGTTACCCAAAAAGGTCACAATGACACGAAAAAATTCTCAATTCAAATTCAAATTTCGTTTCTCAAGCGAAAGCAAAATTGAACTTAAGTTCAAATTAAGTTAGAACCTGCAACCAACAACAGAAACCTTCACAAAAGACCAGCAATAATTTTTATAAAAAAAAAAAGTCAATATGAATCAAACTTTCCTACATCATCGTTCACTTTAATCAAAAGGAATAACAGCACCGCGTGCCAAGATACGAACATTGCCAAGATATCTAATAACTCTTTCTGTTTCTTCCCTGGTTTGATCATTCAATCTTTGACTGAACAGCGTCGTTATTTCTCTGGGCGAGATGTTTATGTACGAGCCGGGGCTCGAACTGTGACAAGCTATTCGTCAGCTAGCACGGCGAGAAATACAGGGAGGGAAGGGGGGGGGGGAGCGTTACCACTGCTCCTGTCTAATGGATCGGGACGCCGGGGACTTCAGCGCGATGACAACTCTGTTACAATCTTTCTGCAACAAAACCTAGGATGTGTTTTATTTATTTTTGTGCTATAAAACCTTGTTTCGCTACATTATTACTACAAACAAACAATAAAACCTCGAAAAATTGGCGTTTTTTTGCATACACATAATTGGTTAGTTAGTAAAAAGTGCCAATGTGTTCGGGATTTTATTTCAGAAAATACAAAATACCTTAGTTTTTAAGTTATTGACCCTGATTATTTTATTTAGATGCATTTAGGAAGCTTGAACTTGGTAATTGTTATAACTTTATGTGGTTCTTTTGTTATTGGAAAATTGTCAGGACTGCTCTTACCCATGATAAAGTAACAGGTACAAGTTACGAAACGTCGGGAAATTTAGTTGTTCTTCACTTAGCATTGAAAACCCAGTTGAAATAGTTTTTGTTAAAACTAGTGATAAGTTTACATCAAGTAGACATGAGTCTAAAAACAATCATGTGAAAAACGTTGTTTGTACCTACTCCTGTCCTCCCTAATCTTTTTAAAATACTCAATTGTCACCAAATAAAGTCTAACTGTAGCTTTACAATGTTAATAACGAACAGTGTTTTTATTTTCAAGAGATCAAGAATAGCAAGTCCAATTTTAAAACATTTCCAGCCTTTAAAGATTGATAATTACGGACATTCAAATGAGTATTATGCCAAACAATCTATAAAATATTAGCATTAAACAGATGCATCTTTATGCTTCAAATTCCTATAGAAATCTGTCAAAGGGTGTTTAGTTCCCAACTAGAAGACCATGACATCTAACAATCCATCCCTTGAATCTCGATACCAACTCCAACCAGAACTTGCTGGTAAATCTTGTCGCGAACTCGAATGCATCTAATCAGCCATGCAATTGTCTTGCATTGCACTTTTCCTCGGTGCAACTTCACTGCAGAATTCACGAGACAAGACTTAAGAGGGATTTCTTTGCTGCATTGCAGTGACTGGCGACGTGATCCACTTCAGTGGAGATGCTGACCTCAACCTAGATTTATTTATTTTCTATCACAAGCCATCAAATGTTTTAACTATCAATTTGTCATGGAAATTCACACAACAGTTTTTATTTAATACAATTTTAAATTCAGTGTTTAATTCGCATGGGTTACTTGTTTTAGATTGCCATGACAACCCTTGTTTCACCCACCCATTACTATTACATTGTGATGAACTGCCCGATGCCGGGCACGGGTTACTTGTTTTAGATTGCCATGACAACCCTTGTTTCACCCACCCATTACTATTACATTGTGATGAACTGCCCGATGGCGGGCACGGGTTACTTGTTTTAGATTGCCATGACAACCCTTGTTTCACCCACCCATTACTATTACATTGTGATGAACTGCCCGATGCCAGGCACGGGTTACTTGTTTTAGATTGCCATGACAACCCTTGTTTCACCCACCCATTACTATTACATTGTGATGAACTGCCCGATGCCGGGCACGGGTTACTTGTTTTAGATTGCCATGACAACCCTTGTTTCACCCACCCATTACTATTACATTGTGATGAACTGCCCGATGCCGGGCACGGGTTACTTGTATTTAAGAGGGTTTGTCCACTTGAGCGATGACAAGAACAGATGAAAAAGGTCAAAGTGTAAATATTTCTTCCCGCAAAAACAGAGTCAGGTCACTAGTACTCGGTCGCTTAAACAATCTAAAATCTAGTGATTTTACTTTTTTAAAGATCGTTCTTTTTCAAAACACTCAACGGAGGCGGCCGTGTCCTTTGTATGAAGTAACTGTCCCTCCTTGTCTACTAAAACTGACCACTAGAATCGAACCACAGACCCCATATTTGCAAGACAGACTCTCTAATGCGGTGGCGATTTTACGTTTTATACATGTTTTGTATTCTGAAACGTAACATTTCTCATTCAAAAATGCATCATTTTTCAATTTGGCTTTCTGTCACAATGCAATACCTTCATCCGTAAGCTTGAATATCATTTTCATGTGAGTTTAAAAGATGTTATGTACTCATTTTTAGCTAAATGTTCACCATATTCCGCACACCGCATGTGGGATTTTAAGTTCCACACCAACGAGTTCGTAAAAAGTACTTGAGAAACGCTTTTCAGAAAATGTTTTGTCATTCAATTTTTAAGTCGCAGTGGACCGATAACATTGTTGGTGAAATGCAGAATGCCATCTTCTAGACGCACGCCTTGGAAAGCGATAGCCACATTTCTGGGATATCCTAACCGCGTGGGATGCACTGAAGCAATCTCGGTATAGCATATCTGTTTCAGGTGCAATTTATTCTTTAGATGACCTTCAAGCTAGAAGGTAGCTTGAAATCGGTCTTCTCTTTGCTTTGTAGTTTCTAGAAGCTTTACAATGCATAACAAGATAGTAACGAGAAAACGCTTTTTCTAAGAACTTTGCTAAGATCGTTTAAGGCTACAAATGCCAACACGTGTTTACTCAAACATGCAACCCTCGATAAGAATTAAGGTTCAAAAGCAATTAAAAATTAATTTAATCCCATCTTTGTTATCCCCTTTAGTTCCTATTGTATCTTGGTTAATTTATTTGTATGTTGCTTGGAATCTTACGAGTGTTTTCTTTGCTATTTCCATTCACCCCCGGACTGGAAAACCATGATTATGCACACAGAGTGCTATGCTTTGCAAGGAACTCCATTGACCTTAATTGTAAAGTGCGCCTTGTAAGTTAGCGTTGTCTTGCAGCTTGGTAGTGTGGCGTTTGCCTTAAAGTAAGACGGGTTAGTTACGAGAATCTCGGAAGATTTTTGTTGCAAGAGATGCCAAGTCTCTAGCGACAACGGTGGGAAAATTGTTACCTCGAGCAAAACTCGTCGTTAGGAAAGGAAAAAAAAAGGAAAAAATTTCGCAGCTGAAACCGTATAGGTTACCAAGAAAATTCACTGAACCGTTTAG
Source organism: Protonemura montana (assembly GCA_947568835.1). Classification (NCBI taxonomy): domain Eukaryota; kingdom Metazoa; phylum Arthropoda; class Insecta; order Plecoptera; family Nemouridae; genus Protonemura; species Protonemura montana. The sequence continues at coordinate 1,593,004 of OX387609.1, forward strand.
TGGGAAGACGTCTTAAGACTAGACTCGAGCCTTCTGGAGCTCACAGTTTAAAACTTCGTTGCTTAGCATTTTCTTTTTTAAATTGAGACGCGGTCTTCTTGATGTCACAGAGTTTAAGAGTTGGGATGAGGTTTGACCTTGGTTTCTAAGTCAAAGTCAATGTCTCAGAAGAGCGACCTCTTCTTTGCCGTAGCTCTCATCTTGTTAAGTTACTTGCAATTCGTTATTTTCTTTATGATAGTTTTAAGACTCATGTCTACTTTATCTAAACTTAGCACTAGTTTTAACAAAAACTATTTCAACTGGGTTTTCAATGCTAATTTTCTTGTTGAAGTGGTTCAATCCGCAGAGTTTTGTTATCTTGCCAGTTGAATATAAGTTTGAGTTAATGTTTTTAATGAACGGTTTGACGTTTTGGTAACACTGCTTCTAGTGAGATTACCGAAGTTAAGCAACACTGCGCTGGATCAGGTATTGGATGAGTGACCATCATACACATGACCAGTTCTGTTCGGGAGAGAGGTTGGAGGGATGAAAGTTAAGCAACACTGCGCTGGGTCAGGTATTGGATGGGTGACCATCATGCACATGACCAGTTCTGTTCGGGAGAGAAGTTGGAGAGATTAAAGTTAAGCAACACTGCGCTGGGTCAGGTATTGGATGGGTGACCATCATACACATGACCAGTTCTGTTCGGGAGAGAGGTTGGAGGGATGAAAGTTAAGCAACACTGCGCTGGGTCAGGTATGGGATGAGTGACCATCATACACATGACCAGTTCTGTTCGGGAGAGAGATTGGAGGGATGAAAGTTAGTACAGCAACTTCACTCGCCTTGCTTATCAGCCTCTCGACAGCATGGATTTGTGGAGGAATCCTGTTGTTCGCGTTGTACCGTCCTTCGGAAGGAACGTTAAGCCGGTGGTCCCCTTGGTCTTCGACAGGAGTAGGCTACTTGCCGGCACTAGGTTTCCTCTCTTACTTTCCACGCTAGGTTAGGTTCATCATCATCATCAACCACTCATTAATCGACGCCATTAGACCAGTGCCACTTGACAATTTACTAAAAAACAACACAAATCAATCAACTCCCAGTTGTAAGCCCTACCTTCCCATTTTAAGTCCAACAGTTTAATATATTTAACAATATTCTACGATTTGTTCTCTTCGTTTATAAAGCAATGACACTAGACAATCCATATAACTCTCTTCGAAAGCCAGACGTGCTTAAGCTAAGCTTCTCAACACAAACTACCCGTCTTTTCCGAACAAATCCCCTTTTTTCACTCGATCCCCATGATTTTCTAAAAGCAAACTTGATTAACCACCCTCTTCCAGCTCAAATGACGTGTATAAAGACAAGCCCATCCCTAACTTTCATCCACACACTCGCTCGATATCACCCTATTCCTTACATAACGGCGGCAAGGAACTAATCTTAACTCAGATGACCGCACCTACCAGCGCCAATCTATCTAGGAACGGTCGAACCTCGAAACATCCCTGCCCCGGCTAGACGATAGATCGTAGAAGTAATACGAAATCATCTATCACCATAAGGCAATCGAGTTTCAACATCCCTCTTGAGATACCTAACCCGTGGCCAGACGACAATCGCCCATAAGGACAGGGAAACTATCAAGAATGACATCCATTATACTTAAAGCTAACACCATCATAGAAAAAAAAACAGATACGAGTAACGCTGGTCATCGTATCCCTTTCTTAACTACTATGTCATTAATTTTATTTACAAAAACGAGCAATTTTCTGGCTAATTTTAAACAACAAAAAAACCCGTTATTGTCTTGTTGTCACTAGTTTTTATCTGTGTATTTGTTATATTTCTTCTCTACGCCTTTTTTCAGCCGTTTGCGCTTAGAATTCGATTCGTGCATCCTCTCCGTTTCCTTTTCTCGCTATCTTGTCATGAGGAATCGTACACCATATTGCTTTTGAAAGTATTCGTGTGGATCTATGGCCCCGCGATATTGCCAGCCGATTTCTCGTCTGTGCGGAATGTGGACTACACTTGTGCTAACTCGCTTCTGAAAGGGCGACATATCGAGTTTGTAGCGATGCCTTATCGAGAACCGCACACGTTTGGGCGACCGGAATATCATATATTTGTTGCTAGAAAAAGTCATTTATACCGATTTCAAAACAACAAAAAAATATTATAAAAATATTGGGGCTGTGGAAACTTATGTAAATGTCGATATCGTTGATTGCAAGTTTTGGTTGCCGGTTTTTTGTGAACTTTTAAATGTCTTTGGAAGTTTTTAGAAGAAATGTGTTAGCCCTAAAATACTGACCTTGAAAAAAGCTTGTACTGAAAGTGTCCTTGAAAACCGATGACTGATGGTAAGGACCACAATGATGAACTTCTTTGCGGGGTTATTTTTATTGTCTTATCAAATGCACTAAAATCCTCTCCAAATTGGTTAGAGCAACACCCGTGACAGGTGGAGATCGGGGTCCAAGTAGCTCAATTGGTTAGAGCAACACCCGCGATAGGTGGAGATTGGGGTCCAAGTAGCTCAATTAGTTAGAGCAACACCCACGACAGGTTAAGATCGGGGTCCAAGTAGCTCAATTGGTTAGAGCAACACCCGCGACAGGTGAAGATCGGGGTCCAAGTAGCTCAATTGGTTAGAGCAACACCCGCGACAGGTGGAGATTGGGGTCCAAGTAGCTCAATTAGTTAGAGCAACACCCACGACAGGTGAAGATCGGGGTCCAAGTAGCTCAATTGGTTAGAGCAACACCCGCGACAGGTGGAGATCGGGGTCCAAGTAGCTCAATTGGTTAGAGCAACACCCGCGACAGGTGGAGATCGGGGTCCAAGTAGCTCAATTGGTTAGAGCAACACCCGCGACAGGTGGAGATCGGGGTCCAAGTAGCTCAATTGGTTAGAGCAACACCCGCGACAGGTGGAGATCGGGGTCCAAGTAGCTCAATTGGTTAGAGCAACACCCGCGACAGGTGGAGATCGGGGTCCAAGTAGCTCAATTGGTTTGAGCAACACCCGCGACAGGTGGAGATCGGGGTCCAAGTAGCTCAATTGGTTAGAGCAACACCCGCGACAGGTGGAGATCGGGGTCCAAGTAGCTCAATTGGTTAGAGCAACACCCGCGACAGGTGGAGATCGGGGTCCAAGTAGCTCAATTGGTTAGAGCAACACCTGCGACAGGTGGAGATCGGGGTTCAAGTAGCTCAATTGGTTAGAGCAACACCCGCGACAGGTGGAGATCGGGGTCCAAGTAGCTCAATTGGTTAGAGCAACACCCGTGACAGGTGGAGATCGGGGTCCAAGTAGCTCAATTGGTTAGAGCAACACCTGCGACAGGTGGAGATCGGGGTCCAAGTAGCTCAATTGGTTAGAGCAACACCCGCGACAGGTGGAGATCGGGGTCCAAGTAGCTCAATTGGTTAGAGCAACACCTGCGACAGGTGGAGATCAGGGTCCAAGTAGCTCAATTGGTTAGAGCAACACCCGCGACAGGTGGAGATCGGGGTCCAAGTAGCTCAATTGGTTAGAGCAACACCCGCGACAGGTGGAGATCGGGGTCCAAGTAGCTCAATTGGTTAGAGCAACACCCGCGACAGGTGGAGATCGGGGTCCAAGTAGGTCAATTGGACACCATTTTTGAGATGCCATTTCTGTTCCAAATAATCAAATAATACCACGCCCTTTGCAAGAATCTGTAAATTAAAGAATATTTCACATGACTTTTAGACTCGTTTCTACTTTTTCTAGCTCTAGCACCGAAAAGCACCAGTTATTTGACAATGTTGTAGGAGTTATTTTCTATGACTTTAGCTGTTATTTAGAAAAACGTGTATCGAGATATAAAAATTACTCAAAATCACAATCTTAAAAAAAAAGCGTCAATTAAAAAAACTTTCTAAACGATTTATACTTTTGAAATGTCAATATTTCTGAATTTGAACTTTTACAACCACGGTATTAAATACCGCGCAAACGAAGCAAATAAGAAGTCATAACCTGTCGATGTTTTCTGCCCCTGTTCGATGAGAGATCGTAATGCTATTTGAGGGGCGGATGGGATGCGTCAGGAATCTCAAGCTCACCACAGCAAGAGTGAGATGGCATGACCTGGCTGCGTTATGCGTGCAAGAGAGACAGAACTAGCGATGCGTTATTCTGCTCACGGCTCTGGCGAAGATGTGGAGTTGAATCTTGATTGTGTTCCTGGGCCGGCCAGGGGGGCAGGGGGGGCAGGGGGGGGGGGGGGGGGGGGGGCAGGGTGGGGGGGCAGGCTGGGAAGATTGAAAAGTAGATAAATCTATAACCGATATCGTGTTAACAGGAAGGCGGTGTTTACCTAGCCACGAAGTAGATTCGTGCTCGTTGCCTGTCGATGGCTTGAGTTGCTCTTGTAGACTGACCGCCTCCAGTGATGTTTGCGGAATTTCGAACAGAAATCCAGAAGAAAATCGAATGTACTGTGATTAAATAACTGTGTGCTTAACTTTTTGTAGTGTAAAAATTAAATTTGATGCTTTTTTTTAGATTTCAACTAAAATTCTAACGAATCCAACGTCAAATTGAAGTAATTCGAGATTGACAGGCTGTGACGTGATATAGCGTCACTAGAATCAGAGTGACTGTGAGTATTCACAGCCTCTTGGTTCTACTCCTTGGAGATCTGTCATTCTCATCAAATACACTAAAATCGTCTCAAAAACTATGTGTCCTAGTAGCTCAATTGGTTAGAGCAACACCCGCGATCGGGGTTCGAGTCCCCGTTTGGGCATCAATTTTTGAGACTGTTTTAGTGATCATAATAATAAAAATTTGATGCTCTTTGTTCAACCTTTTTTTGGACTCTGAGGAAATTGAAATTGAAATGTTTTATTTTTTTAAATTCTTGTGATTTTGGTTGACTTGATTAAAAATGTTGAAAAGTCACAGACTTGACCAGTGCTGATGAGCTGATTTCAGTCTCTCAGCTGATTTCAGTCTCCAGGTAAAGTAAGAGTCGAACACCGGTGAATTTAATCGCTGAAGACGTGACAAAATTGTACGGTTCAACGCCCACCAGACATCCAATTATCCAGGCTGCTAAACTTGCACCAATTTTAGTTCAAATTTGGCCTCGACGTTCAAACTATAAACAGATTTCTCATTAAACTATTTCTCGTCGGCGTCGAAGCATTAATTTTCATGAATCTGACGTTCAATGTTTAATGTATTTTATGGAAAAACCATTTGCCACGATAGTCGTATTTACTCGACAACATCTAAAAGCATTAATTGTTCGTTTATAAATACAGTGAAGCAGGTGTCAATGGCTTAGCTCTGTAGACAAAAGTTGAACGTCTTGCTTGATAAATATTATAGTATCGGCCAAGACGAATTAGTTGAATAATTGAAGAAGATAAGAATACAGAGTTGAGAGTTTGAAAGTTGCATGGAAGTGGCTTCTGTTTCACCTTCGCCTGCTGATATTTCCTGGACATAAATTCTGAAGTGGCCTGTTGCTTCCCGAAACAAACTGTAACTCATTTCTGGATGAATATTTCAGTTCGGGATTCTTTTCACAGCGCGTGGCGTGATTTATTCTGAGGATTTTGGAAGACGAGCAAAAATTGTTAAATCTTGATCTTGCTATTGTTGCGTTGAATTTTGTTGGGGTTGAAAATAATTTTTGTTGATTATTTAGTCTTCGTTTTCTACATGACGAGGAACTTAAGTAGTTTAGTTATCAAAAAACGCTGTAAAAAACTTTTATTTTTATTTTTATTTTTTAATAAAAAAATAGTTTAAAATTAGACTTGTTATCATTATCAAGGCAAGTAATTGAAAATACCAAAATGAATAAAATTAACTCATTTTTTACATATCGTTGACAGTGAGCTGACCAAATTGTTTAATTTATTGAATAAAAACAGATGTGAAAACTCTGTTCGTAGAAATTTTAAGCTGAAAAAACACACCATAGACTCGCATAGATTGGTATCGAGCTACAGAAAAAATCTGTTGGAAAAATTGGGCGATTTTTGGGCAAAGCCGAAGGTTTTCTATTTCAATTTTATGAGAGAAAATATTAAAATTTGCTCCAAATGTGAGTGATAAACTTGGGGCAAACATTCAAAATTGCTGGAATGCGTTAACCTAGCGGTCAGAATATACAAAATAATACCCAATCTAACATTCTAACCAATTCCAAGCACAGATTTCATAACTTATTTTATCACTTTAAAAAAAATGTGTTTTTTGCAAAAAAAAAAAATTGTGTACATACAAAACCCCGGCACGTAAACGCGATTGCTTGCACTTCAGCCCAGACGCGAAGCTTGATTTAAAATTCCCCATAGAATTAAAATTAAATATTAAGATGAAACATGCAGACGATTTGATTGCATTCCAGGCATTTGGATGGTGGTGTACCAACCTAACCAGATTCCCTAGGGGTCAGTTATTTGCAAACCACTTCGTGGCTAGAGAATACCAGGCTACAAACATAACTGATATAGGAACTACACTTTTAACTCTACCACCAAACGAGTTATGAGGCTGGAGATAGCAACAGATAAAATGCAACGTGTTTTAAACTAGCAGGTCACGATCTGAATGCCATCCGGTGGGCGAAAGGCGAACTTATTCTACCGGATATGATGTGCTCACGTCCATACTGAGCGGCTTCCTGGGAAATATATTACAGTCCTGAATAAGGATGGCTAGGAAACGCTAGAAGCGGTCTTGAAGACGTTGACGAATTCGCAAGGTGGTGTAGGTACTTAGACATGTGTTGGATGGCTGTTAATCTGTTATGTTTAGTTGTTCTTCAATTAAGAGACGTTGGTCGCATTTGACCGTCGTTTTCTTGACGGTTTTGATCATTTTTAGAATGGTTAGAAGTTAGAAAGTGTCTGTTAGGTTATTTGAAATGTGGTTTTAATTGCAAACGCTTGCAATGCGCGGGGTGTTTTATTATTAGGAGCACTAATAACCTCTCAAAAAATGATACCTAAACGGGGACTCGAACCTATTGCCACCTATCACGGGTGCATAATTAAATGTCTGTAAGGTTATTAAAAATATTATTACCAATATTGAGCTGAGGTAAAGATACAATCGTATTTTGATTAAATAATTTGCCAGCATTGAGCCGGTTTCTGATTTAGCTACCGAATTAAACTACAAAGTTCACGTGCTTTGATTTCTGAACGCACTCGTTGAGTTTTTATCCACATTTGTGTCACAATTCGAATCTCAGGTCTGAAATCTTGCCTCGCGATTCCACACTTTGCACTCGGGTGTCAGCTCTTTCCATTCAAACACGTGATTGAAAGCAAACCATTTCACAACTTTTACCCCGAAATGCTTTTTAGAAAATTTGGTTTCCACAGATATTCGTGGAGAGCAAGCTTTGTTGTTCGCTTTCTTGATAGGGCAGGAGGAGTTGTTCATTCTATCTCCCTTGTTATGCTTTCTTTTCAACTCATCAATTATCGAGATGAGCTAAAGCCAAGAAAGAGATTTTTTATGGTAAGCATTAAAATGATTGGTTTTTTTCAAACAATATAGACCTTGATTTCAGCCAACAATCGCTTTCTTAAAGAAATTAGCTTGAAAACCATCAACACTAGAAAACAATAATGTAACTGTCATTTTCCGAGCAAGAATTTCCCCTTGTAACTTTGGCGAGCTTTTCATTAAGCACGCTAACTAGAACCACTTGAAACGTCCGGCCATTTTCTTTTAATTTTCCTCTAATCTGTCACGCTAATAAGCATTACTGCAAAGTACAAGTGGAGTTTTCCGCGGAGGCATGACGGTAAGCGGTGACTCGAGGAAACTTTCCGGAAAACTGCTGCTGGTATTGCCGCTCACGGCCACAAATTAAAGAAAATTGTTGCAATTTACTCGCTTGGAACGAATTGCAATCGGGGAAAAATCTCGCGCATGATTGCAATTTCCCAGGCAAGAAAACTTGATTATAAAGATTACAATAAAACGAGCGAGAAATTTCTAAACGATATGTAATGAAAGTAGTAATCAGCTTTTATAATTGAACTGTAATACCGTGCGCTAGTTGAGCATTTTGTTTTATTTTTCTTATGCGATTTTCTGAAATGTTTCATTTCCATGGTCGCCAGTTCCTCGAAGCGAATTCAGACCTTGGATCGTTTGACTTTCACAAACAGACCTTCGTAAACGTATTTCTTCGGTCACCCTTGGAATACCTACGCTTCCAATCCGAAAATTTCACCTGAAGAAAATTTCCTGAGTGCCTATGCTACAAAAATGCACTTTTAAAAAAATGTGCAATCATTACTGACATTTTAATGTCATTTTAACAATGTCTATTTCCATTAGCGGACGGAGATTGAAAATAAAATTGAAGTACCTATCTAACTGTGACCATGGAGATGTGTCTTTGACTGATGGTAATATTTTATCTGGTTTCAACTTGTATTGCTTAACTTCTGAAGAGACTAGATTCCAATTAAATCCAGGCCTGACAATCTTTTCATCAATCATGGTTATAATTGCAAATTTTACTTTATTTCTGGAAAACGAGCGAAAAATGTTTTAAAAAACTTACTTTTTTCGTTTCATGTTAAGAAGTTACTGTATCATCAGCAAAAAAAACATCTTCTAATTGGCTGTTGCCAAGTAATTAACAAATTAACGGGCAGTTAAGTTCTTAGCAAACCACTGAAATACCCGTTATCAGTTTATAAAGTTGGTACTAGCACTATATCATAGCGGTGAAGCTCCATGGATACCAACCACACAATTATTGATCACCAACGCGGATCAGAAATTATTTTTGCAGCAGACAAAAGTTGAAAGTCTTCGTGATTTCAACTTAAAAAAGAGAGACGGAGAGTTGAAGATGAGAGAGAACGAGCAGCATCTTAGTCTTCTCTCTCCTGGACGTGGAGCGTCTTGGCACAGGATTAGTAACCCAGAAAGTGTTCCTTACCTAGCGATGCCTAAGGACCAAAGGGTAACTTCGTCCGAAGGGAATGAGTGAGAATAAAATCCTCGTCCTTATTTCTCACTAAACCATCTCTATATCAGATTGGTTGCTTGGTATTCGCGGTGTGTGTCGTTGAGACCAGGGGAATTATCCGCTCTTTTCGTTACGGTTCAAGGCGATTGCAGTGCAGCTGCCGTTTTGCAGCATTTCCGAGCATTTTAAAAGACCTAGTGCGGAATTTCAGGCAAAGTGGAAATAGAGAACAACTTTTTTTAAGCAAAAAGTTCATTTTTGCTATTTTTGCAATTTTTTTTACCTGAAAAACCTTTGATTTATAAAACGCACTGGCAATTACTAAAATTACAGGTAGCTAGATTTGTGAAAACTATCAGAAAACGGTAAAACTTTGATTAAAACTAAACTTCTATACGGGTAATTCTTCACCAAACTCCAACAACATATATTTTTTGTCCGATATGTTTTATATGAAGACTAATAAATAACAAAGTAATTTAGTAAGATTGCTAAGCAAAAAGTTTGAACTGTAGTTGTCCCACAAAATACGATAGGTCAAGTGCTATCTAAATTAAAACTATTTGGGGATAATTTCAACCCTTGGCACGTTTAGAAGAAATTAGCAGTGCGAGTTATCGGGGGTCGGACATTTTTATCGAACCAATTTGCACTAGAATTCACGGTGCGATGCTAAAAATGCGGCGTCCATTGCGAAACAAAAAAACAACTGTTGTCGTTTGTTCGCACAGCTCGTCGACTTCCGCTAATGGGGCGAGAAATAAATGCTAACCAGAGAGCAAATGATGAATATTTGAAAAGTAACGACCCAATGTTGAAGAGCTTTCAGTTAAACAACGGATTTATAATGCAACATAAAATGGCGTCGTGTCCGTTGCAGTTTTGCACGATTTTATTTAGCAAAGTTCGAATCTAAATCATCGTTTGTGACCAGCAATTCGATGCAATTTCGTGGAGTCATATGAGTTTATCACATTTCATTGCTAAATTGCATCATTAGGAGTTTGAAAAAAAAGCAAGGATTTAGCTGTCTCCGAACATTGCTTTGAAGTTTTCTAAATTAAAGCTTGACTTTTATTTCTCTCAGTTTTGTCAGTAATCTTTGTGGCTTCGCTCCACGCAAAAGAAAGCGATCAAGTTGATTGGGATTTCGATTAATTTCAGTGACAGAATTTCTTCAACAAAAATGAGTTGAAAATCGTAATGGAGATGGAGTCACCGTCGTTGAGAGTATTAAAAAAATGCTTAATTTCTTTTAGATCGCTCGGAATTAAGACTAGTTAACATTTAATGAATCTTGATTAATGCTCACCTTAACATTTAATAAACATGCATTAATATTTTGAGTCACAATCATTTAATTTTAGAGGTTTGTCCATACTGATTGCTACTGTATATTAGCATACCTATTACCTATTACCTATTACCTACTACCTATTACCTATTACCTATTACTATTCAGCCACTAGAGGCCTACTATATGTACTAGTATTTGCTCCCAAGTTGTAAATAAAACTGAACTAAAGAACGGTAGCAAGCGCCATCTGGTGGAACCATACCATTACCTCGTCTTGCCGGCTCGATTTTTTAACGCTGGACCTCTAACTACACCTATAAACTCAATTATCAAACCCACATTCATACAACCAATCAAAAGAGTATGATTGGCAGACAACTTTGAGATAATTGAACTGATTGTGAAAAGTTTAACTCGACAGTTACTTTATTTCCTACAAATCCTATTTTTTCAAAAATACTTAATTCACCCCTGAGGCTTAATTCCGATGAAATTTCACCAAAGTTTTCTTTCCCCAAACTTTACTTTTAGTTTTGGCAGTCATTTTTCAAGCGGAATGTCTTCACCGCAAGCGAACGCTTATTCATATCCCAGCTTGGCACGTAGCAGGCGAGACAATATGAAGACCAGTTTCCTTCCCATCCAGAAGCAGCAAGCTAAAGAAGCAGACCCCGGGGCTCGGGAGGTGTTCAACCTCGTCAATCATTGTTTGACACAAAATGGCGTCGATTATGGAGTCAGTCACGTCGTTCACAGACAATGTCAGAATGTGTCGAACACTCTGAAACTTGCAGTGTTTTTGAGGTTTGATCAAAGAAATGTCGGGTGATGATTGCGTTTTTTAAGGTTTTTATTTCAGTTTTAATTTGGATTGTTTTGAAAGTGATGGAAAAAAAGCATTGCCAGCGGAATAAATATGCTTATTAACTTTGATACAAAAGTAAACGTCAACAAAAATTAAATTATTTGTAGTCAAGAACTTAAATGTTTACTCTAAAATTCAGCAATTGATCGAATCTGCATTGAATGCTTAGCGAAACCTGGAAATGTTTGTACTTTTGAATAAATTTAAATTAATATATTCAAAAATATTTGCAATAAATCCGCTTGGTGACCATTTTTCATCGATAGTTTTCCAACTTCCAGTAAGATAAAATAACTGCCTGTCAAAGATTCATATCCAAGATCGCAGTCCATCTTATACTTGTTATTCAATTCTAACCTCCAGCCACTAATTTAACTGGACACTTAAAAAAAAAAAACCTTAATGGGACACCTTCACTTTTATTACTGCCCAAACTTAGCTCATTTCTTAAATTCTATTTACTAAAAATCACACCAAACTTTCGGCCGCTTTCCTCCAGTCAACGCAAGATATCAAATGATTCTCGATTCAACGCGATAAACTTCACTAAATTATCACCGAAAACTTTTCCCCCAAAACTTTTCCGTAAACTTGTCACTCTCTCTTTTGTCACAGAATTCCCCGTCGCGTTCACACACACACACGCACTCTCACGCACTCTCACGCACATCCACGCACACAAGCGCACGCTTTTCTAATCTTTTTGAAACAGTTCCTCCTTTACGTCTTTTGTTCTACAGCCCACGTTACACAATACCATCCCACTCGCACCAGAGCAAAAGATCATACATCCAACTCGTTTCTTTCACATCAAACCTCTTTTCTTTATGAACAACGAACATCTTCCTCTTTCTCTCTCCGTACATATTATATGAAATTTCCCTTCTCCCTTTTTCCTTTTGTGCCAGGCCGCCAGTATCTCGAGCTTAAGAACGCTTCTGACATAACATTGTACGAGGCTTCATTTGTAACTTTAACTTCCTAGTTCCTCCGACCGCCGCTGTCTGGGTAATGAGATCGTGATAGATGGCGCCCGCATCGCCGGGTGGGAGGGGTCCCCACCCACACACTAACCGGTCGGCGGTCATTTTTTTTTTGCTTTTTTTTTGTAACGGAAGCCGCTTAATTTTATTTTATTCTTTTGGATTTGTTCTCTTCTCGGAGTGCGTGTAGGCTTCATTACTAAATCATTTATTTGAATGACATATGACAGGGAAAGTCGGCTGACATTTTTTACTGACGCTGTCGTTTTGTGAGGTAATTTCGTTGGAATTAAACAAATTTTCTTTAATTTAAAATGTGATCAATATGTTGTTTTTTTTTTACTATTACGAAGCATCAAACTGTTAAAATTAATTTTATACTGGTATAAGTTACAAAATTACAACAATCAAATGCCCTACTCTAATTTTAAATGCTATTGTCATTTTCAAAGATAATAGGATTTTAAGAACCTATTCTCTGCCATTTTTTTACTGTCTGGTATCATAAAGGTACATTTATCAAAGAAGTGTTCGTTCTGCAATTCAATGGCATGACCAGCAAATATGTTTCATTCTTGGTAGGTGTGCATGAAAAGACGTTATCAAAGGCTAGAAATAAATAAATAAATCTCTAGAAATGAAATAATCCTTCATCACAAGAGAGACGCCGTCATAACAGATTGCAATCGACGCACTGTGCGATGAAGAATCGATTCAACAACTTTGAAATTCATGAAATAATGTTATAATATACCATCGCGATCAATTCTGTTCTTTCACCGAATTCAATTCGGTTCGAGCTTGATTAGAATTATTTTTGGTACTCACCATGTTAATTTTTTTAGGTTTTACTGAAAGCATAACGGTAATGATCGCGAATTTATGGAACCGATATGTTCTGCGCTTGCAGTTTTTTGTTTTTGTTTTGGTTATCAATTTAGAACATAATCCTGTGAATTAACGTTGAAAATTCAGTTCATTCCGTCACGACATGACGTTACGGTACATGTGCCCATTGTTTATGGTCAAAATCGTTAATTTTAATTAGCACATCATTTGGTAGACATGCATTAATAATCAATTTAGCCACATTGCTGTAATTCATGCAAAATATTTAACATTTTCCTCAATCGAATAACCTAGTGGAGCGTTGTACCTTTTTAAAAATCGTTCGCCTCGACCAGCCCCGACTAGATGATGGGGATATTGCCAACCAAACGATGGGAACAGATTGAATACGGAGTTAAGAAGATTAGATTCTTCTGCTTCGCTCGACGGGTGGCATTCCTTGCCAGCGCTAAGCTTTCCCATTTCCCATCATCGAATACACCCCATCATCCACGCGGAGCCGTCACGGAAAATTCGGTCACAAACCCACACGCTTTTCCAGGTCCGTGGAAAACTCGGGAAGTTTCCGGCAAAGATATGAGACGAATCTTCGCTGAAAAGCGTCTCTCTAGCTCGCTATATGTATATTGGAGGCCTTGCCTTTCAACACTCTTCTTAATTTCATTGGAGATTGAACTGAGAATTTTGTTTGATCCATTATAATTCAGAAAGTTGGATGAGAGCTCCTTTCGATTTCTCTGCGTTTGAAGGATTTATAGTTGGGAGCCAGGGCGCACGGCTCGCGATTTAATTTCTAAGAGTGTCTAAATTGAATTGCTTTTCAATTGCGTTTTTTTTTTGCACAAAAAACTTTTTCAAAAAGCTTTTCAGAGAATGCCGTGAAGCGAAATTTCCCGATCGTTAATTGCATTTTAATCTCTGATAAGATGGGAGGAACAGCACAAAATGACAAACTATGAGCACATTCTGTTTATTTTTGAAGAGATGAAAATGCTTGTGGGTGGCTGTCAAGCTGTAGCTTCAATCCAAACAACTTCTTGACAAGCATATGTCTATATTTCAGTTTGTTGATTGTAAAATGATTTCATCGGCCTGCAAGTATTGATGCAATCCAGTGGTCGACTAGCTTTATTCATCGAAGACACTAAACGGATCTGAAAAAGAGTCCGTCATTACATCTGGACGAAGACCTAATGCCAAGTTGATTCTCCAAATGACATCTTTTTCTCTTGTTTCTCGTCTTTGTTTTTTCCCAATGAAATCTAATGTAAAAACGATAGCGCTTGTCTCTGTGGAACCGGCCATCGAAAGATTGATTGATCCAACGTACCATCTCGCAAAAACAATCGTACCTCGATCGAATTTCAAAGAGACCGTTATTTTCTTTCATTTCATTTTCGGCCGTCGCTTCGAATCAAAAATATTTCACTATGCCGGTCATCCGTTGGGGAAAATATTAAAGCAAAAACGCTTTTCTATAAAAAAAGATTCCTGAAAAAGCAGACATTAAATCATGCGTAGCGGGACAAATATGTGATAATTCACTTGCTTTTTTTTTATACGCGTTCCACTTTGGAGGGAAAAAAAAACACGGTTTGCCAGCGATTCGCTTCTGTTTTTTAGTTGCTATATTCTCACGCTAGGCGGCGCGTTTGGCTTGACGTGGTTCGTGCTGCCCTCACACGGGGAAACGAGTAAATTCATCGATCTGCTTTCTAAGCTGGGCTTTATGCTCGAGATGAAACTAATTTCCATTTAACTTTACTACTCACCGACTAATCTTGCAAATTAGAAGACAAAGATACGCGTTTATGAAAGTGTTTCACCTGTTAACTCAGCTGTTACTTCACGCAGTTTTACTCGCTGGAAAATAGTGAAGTTTGTGAGATCATGACCGAAGTTAAGCAACACTTCGCTGTTCAGGCACTGGATGGGTGACCACTGGGCAATGTTTAAAAAGTTTTGTATTTTTTAGATGAATATTTCAATGTTACAGATTCACTCAGCTTGCTTGAAGTGTAGTGATTATCGATTGCCTTCAGCTCTGGCAGCCGGAAGGGACTTTGAGGTAGCACAGGGACCGCGTTTTTTCTTTTTTTTCCGCTCTGGGTGAGGTTCATTAAAATCGAGCTCATCATCATCATTAGCACCCTGCCTTTCATCGACACCTTAAATATATACCGTAGGGCATGTTTCGTTTCTGTAAACCAGTTTTCTTGTAAGATCTTTGCAATATCTGTACCAAAATTAGAAACTAGGCAACATTTTAAAATGTCTATACGCACTGAGCTGTGGAGAGCTTGTTCTGTTTTACTTTGGACCACATTCATAAATACTTAACTGATTAAAACATCACGCTTTATTTTGTGAAGAAACTCTCAAAATAGATGAATCATACCTTTGTTCATACGCTTTTCAGTCCCGACTTCTAGAAATTTAGCACCAATTACCAATCATGAACTTCCAAATAGTGCTTAATTTTATTATTGACCCTCGCAAAAATTTGGTCATTAATTTTAATTTTATTTTACAATAAGGAACTTTACTTCCCTCTTAAATATATGCCTATCAATTTTGAAAAGGTTATGACGAATGTGCTTAATAATAAAATACCCCGCGCATTGCAAGCGTTCGCAATTTAAATCAGAATCCACATCGCGCTTCATGTATGCTCTTTTTCCCCCAAAAGTACATAATTAAAATCCTTGACTTCAATGCAAATACTTCAAATGATTTCCCAAAAAAACACTGGCATATTAACTTGGACACGTGTTACCTTCTCTTGCCCGGCGCTGACCTTTGGTTTGATGTTTTCATTTCAGGTGGAGGTTCCCGCTCAACGTCTAAGTACTCGGTGATCGTCTTTATCCATGGAGAGTCCTTCGAGTGGAACTCCGGGAACCCGTACGACGGCAGCGTCCTCGCGAGCTACGGTCACGTTATCCTGGTTACCATCAACTTCCGCCTTGGGATCCTTGGTAAGTTTGGTATCATCTTGCAATCATTCCAACTTTGGTGTGGAGGTTTTTGAGTATGAAAATAAATAGTATAATTTTATTTAATTCCAAACGCTTGCAATGCGCGGGATATTTTACCTCTCAAAAATTGATTCTCAATTGGGGATCTTCGTTTTTGTATCAAATTTTGAGAGGTTATTAGTGTTCCTAATAATAAAAGAGGAAGATGACCTTCTAGTTCTGTCGTCGAGTAGTTGCATACGTTTTTGGCAAACGTGGTTAGGTTAAGTCGCGGCGCTTATGGCTGTACGTGGTCTTTAACTTAGCTCAAATATATTTCCCAACTTAAATCAGTTTTATTGAAGCTTGGAGCCATTTTGAATAATTTTTTAGTTTCACTAAATGCTCAAGCAAAGATTTTAGAAAATGATTTCAGTATCAATCTATGCCAACGTAACGTTAAAGATCTTACAGATCCACATAATGGTATTCAAGTACATAAAAAGCTTTCTGAAAAAGAATAACTTAACTGATATCTTCATCGATCGCCGATAAAAAAAAAGAGTTGAAAGGACTTATAACCTAAAATAAAATAAAATACTGTAAAAAATTCAAAATCAACTAAAATCATCTCAAAAAAGACTATGCCTTATTAGATAAACTGGTCACGGCAACACCCGTGACAAGTGGAGATCAGGGTTCGAGTTCCCAGTTTTGTACCATCAATTTTTCAGAAGTTATGTGTTTAAAAAAAATGCATTATTATTATTATTAATAATCAATTAATTAATAAAAATGTCACAACATAATTGCTAGTATTTTGTCGATTCTACACTCAAACTACACTCAAAATCACAAGTAAGCTGGAATCGACATTCCCTA
This sequence comes from Protonemura montana, assembly GCA_947568835.1. Lineage (NCBI taxonomy): Eukaryota > Metazoa > Arthropoda > Insecta > Plecoptera > Nemouridae > Protonemura > Protonemura montana. The sequence continues at coordinate 1,609,829 of OX387609.1, forward strand.
AATGCCACGTCATCAATTAATCATGAAAATAACGCAATACATTTTTTCTGTGATTTACTGAAAATTGGTTCGTCCATTGTAACATGGTCAGTCGACTTTTTTGGACGGCCATGAACGAAATGAAAGCAGGCGAATGCAATGGAAACTTTTTCAGCGCAGGAAATGGTTTAACAAGTTCCCATTGAAAGCATAGATACATGATTAACGAGGCTAGATCATGTATTGCCCAGTTTGATGCTTTTTAGACTGCGTAGCGATGCAGGGTTTTGCATGCTTTTCAAGAGAATTATTTGAAAATAATTGGTGAAAATAATACATGTGGTGTACACCGATGTATTTTAGTTGATGGCATAGTTATTATTATCTCCATTGACCATACGTTGTACGTTTGTGAATTGACAGTTTTTAATATCATTTTTTTGCTGTGTTGTCTATTTTTCATTGCAAAAGCTCGCATTCAATTGCATAAATATTGTGTAAAGAGGGCATAACAAATAAAATAAATATTTTCATCGGTTTTTATCGGTTTTTATATCATTGCAAAATCGACAACAAGAAAATTAAACAATATTTTTTTGATATGTATATATTTTTTTTTACTGAATAGTTCATTTTTGAGCTTGTCTTGCTTTTTACGACATTTTGAGTCAACTTTTGAGCTACATGGCATACGCTCACCCATAAGAAACTGAAGTTAAGTTCTCCCGTCTAGCCAGTTGTTCAGGAAGACTCATTTCTTCCTTGCAGATACCACCTCACCGATTACTGCAGCAACAATCTTATGCTAAAAACTTTTATTGCAGAACATAAATGCAAAGAGAATTTAAATGCCAGACTTTTATGTTCGATTCTTTTCTCTGTTTTTTTTTTATGTGTTTCATAATTAAAGAAATACTGGACAATTTTAATGAAATTTTCAGTAAGAATTGAAAATCCCAGAAATGTTCGGTCTTTAAAATCTGTTTTGAGGCAAACAACGCACGTGGACTCAAATAATTAAAATGTAATATTTGATTACTTTCGAAAAAAAAACGTCTATTAAAAAAATTCAAATCTCTCTTTGCCTTAGATCTCAAATATGTTCGTCATATTGAGATACGCCATGTCAGAAAATAGATTCAATTCTGGACTAAACCATAAAGCAATGAACCGATCCTGAATATTGCTTGCCTAGTTTGCTAACAACGCGACTTGCCTCCAGGTTTTCTGAAACCTGGCATCGGGGAACACACGGTTAGCAACTTCGGACTCTTGGACCAAATCGCAGCCCTGCAGTGGGTCAAGGAGAACATCGGGGCGTTTGGCGGGGACCCGAACAGCGTCACCTTGATGGGACATGGCACTGGTGCGGCTTGCGCTAACTTCTTGCTGGTGTCACCTGTATCCAACGGTAGGTGGTAGTCCCTTAAATCAAGTTGTTCACAAGAGTGTTGTGATAGTTTTAAAAATCAATCTTTAAATTGTATTGCATGATTACAGATTAATGCTCCATACTTGTGTTTAATCTCTGGTAAAAACAAATTATTAATTGCAAATTTATTACTTTTGTTGGCAGGGAAAATTATTTCGCATAAATTACTGTTAACCAGAACATTTTTAAACAGGTTCTCACATCAAATAAACAGATATCCGCTTTTGAGTGCATGAAACCAATGGAAAGGAAGGTAGACTGAAAAAATATGCAACTGAACCGAGATACGAACCTGGGATCTCCCAATTGCCGGTCGGGTAGTCTACCAACTGAGCCATCCGGGCGCACATGTTCCAGTTTTCACAGGGTGGGATAAGGGATCCTCTTAAAGGGGGAAGAGGCCGAGGCATTCATTTTGTAAGAACGTGGATGAAGGAGATGCAGTTATCAAACTTATAAAAGATGTGAGGATTTTAGTTGTTCAGAATATTGGCTAATTTGTCCCTTTTAACTTAGTTCCTCCTGGAATATATTGGTCAGGGGTGAGGGGGAGGGGGAGGGTAAAGCAACAATGACACATATTTTATTATTAACAACACTACAACCGTCTCAAAAATTGATGCCCAAACGCGGACTCGAACCCCGATCTCTACCTGTCACGGGTGTTGCTCTGAACCATTGAGCTACTTGGACACTGGATTTTTGAGACGATTTTAGTGTTGTTAATAATAAAATACCCCGCGCATTGCAAGCGTTTGCAATTTAAATCAGAGTTCATCCTAATCATTTAAATGAAACTCCTAGACGCAACCCGCAGATCAAACTTGGCACCTCCACCAAAATTAATGATAGCAGAAAATTCTACATAATTGGGGTGCAAGACATGTTCATTTTTCGTGTATTGAAATAATTCCGATTTAATTTTACCTTGCTGGTAAGGATAATCCCGTCAAACAAATGTCCCTCCCCAAACGGATTGAAGAAGGTAATTTCACCCAAAGACTTACAATACATTCCCACACTGCGACAGGACTCTTCCACCGCGCGATCCTCATGAGCGGCACCGCCCTCTCCGACTGGGCGTCGACCACGAACCCCATCAAGTTCACCATCCAGGTGGCCGAGGCGTTGAACTGTCCGTCTAACGACGCACTCGCCGGCTGCCTCCGACGCAAGCGTCTGTCAGAGATCATGAAAGTACGCGTCCAGACGCCGCCATTCAAGACGCCGTTCGGACCCGTAGTTGACGGGAGTGTCGTACCGAACGAGCCAACGCAGACGATGGGCGTTTACAAGGATCTGTTCAGCAGGTAGGCGTTGACAAGGATCTGTTCAGCAGGTAGGCGTTGACAAGGATCTGTTCAGCAAGTAGGCATTTAGCCGATATGCTCGAAAGCAAATACTTCATGTGACAGCGATGTATTCCAGAGCTACCCATGAAATAATCATGTGCCATGCAAATTATTGATGCTTTGTTCTAACGACCAACCTTTACTGAATTTTAAAACGTTTTTTCGAAAAATTTACAGCTTTAGCTCACTTATCAATAATTTTTTAGCATTTTTTATGATTATGAACACTAAAACCGTCTCAAAAATTGATGCCTAAACGATCCAGTTTGATCCCTGTTTGGGCATCAAATTTTGAGAAGGTAATAGTGTTGATGATAACAAAATACCCCACGCATTGCCAACTTTTGTAATTTTAATACGATTTCATCTCAATTTTTTCAGGCGCATTTTTCATTCAAAATTATGAATAATTATGGTTTATACTCTTTACTGTTAGTTTTTAGACTCATGTCTACTTTATCTCTCCCAAAACATATTTGATAGGGTTGATCTTTACTGTCTTGAAGTCGCTAGTTTTGATTCTGAAGATTTGTTGTCTTGCTTTGCAGGTATGAACTGTTATACGGGGTGACTGAAGTGGAAAGTTACCACCTTCTTGACGCAGTCTCCTTGCACCTCGGCATGCTCGAACGCGAGCGAGACAAGCTCTTACGGGAGTACGTACAGGTAATAAACGAACCACCTCCTGAATATCAGAGCAAATTCGAGACCAAATAATTGTGCACCCTCTGATTTGAAAGTGTGAGATTGCATGTTTTTCTTCTGTGTTCCGATGATAGTTCCAAGCAGCTCCTGAAAAAACTGTAAATCATTAGGGCTCTACAAGAACTAATTCAAATAAAACGTACTTATGCGTTAGGATTACATAATGACTGAAAATCTGTAACAATAATCATAACAATAATTCCTTATTTTTCATTAAAACCTATTACATCTTATCTGGTCGTCACATAACAAAATATAAATAATAAAAGTACACGATGATAGTTTTTAGACTCATGTCTACTTGATGTGAACTTAGCACTTGTTTTAACAAAAACTATTTCAACTGGGTTTTCAATGCTAAGTAAAGGGCTACTAAATTTCCCAACGTTTCGTAACTTGTACCTGTTACTTCTTCAAGGGTAAACGTAATCCTGACAATTTTCCGATTACGAAAGCACCACACAAAATTTTAGCAATCACCTAGTTCAAGCTTCCTGATTAGCAAGCCTACCCAGTTGAAAAAGTTTTTGTCAAAACTAGTTCTAACTTTACATCAAGTAGACATGAGTCTAATAAAAATAATTCTTTATTTTCCATTAAAACCAATTAATGGTATCAGGTCACATGATAAAATATAAATGATAATAGTGGTAATCATAATTTTTAACCACTCGGATATCATCTAAATGGTATGGTAATACTTCTAGTTGTGATTTCCACCAAAACAAACATCTCTCTCTACGCAGTCCCTGTTTTTGCCACCAGGCGCGCTACGAGTTTGTGCCCGACCTCGCACTAGCAAAGACTCTGTACGAGTACACGCACTGGCGACCGGTCACAAGTCGACCAATCGCCGAGCAGCACCGAGACAGTTTGCTTGAGATACTGAGCGATGCAAGGGTCGCCAGTCCTCTCGTGCAAATGGCCGACTTCCATAGCAGTGCCAATCCTAAGAGCTACTTCTATGTGTTCACGCACAGAACGAAGCACGGAGACTTTGCCGAGGTAAGGGTCACTGGGTTATTAGATTGATTTGTGGTGTTTAACGACGCACTTTTTTTACAACGGGCCATGCGGCACTGGTCTATTGTTAAATGAGTTATTGATGATGATGATGATGATGATGCACCTTATCTAGCCCAGAAGGGAGAAGTGAAAACTCGGTGCCGGTACGTAGCCTACTCCTGTCGAAGAGCACCAAGGAGACCACCGGCTTAACGTCCCTTCCGAGGGACGGTACAACGCGAACAACAGGATTCCTCCACAAATCCATGCTGTTGAGAGGTTGATAAGCAAGGCGAGTGAAGTTGCTTTACTAACTTTTAATCCGTCCAACCTCTCTCCCGAACAGAACTGGTCATTTTTATGATGTTCACCCATCCAATACCTGACCCAGCGCAGTGTTACTTAATTTTCATCGCTCCAACCTCTCTCATGAACAGAACTGGTCATGTGTATGATGGTCACCAATCCAATACCTGACCCAGCGCAGTGTTGCTTAACTTTCATCCTTCCAACCTCTCTTCCGAACAGAACTGGTCATGTGTATGATGGTCACCCATCCAATACCTGACCCAGCGCAGTGTTGCTTAACTTTCATCCTTCCAACCTCTCTCCCAAACAGAACTGGTTATGTTTATGATGGTCACACATCCAATACCTGACCCAGCGCAGTGTTGCTTAACTTTCATCCCTCCAACCTCTCTCCCGAACAGAACTGGTCATATGTATAATGGTCACCTATCCAATACCTGACCCAGCGCAGTGTTGCTTAACTTTCATCCCTCCAACCTCTCTCCTGAACAGAACTGGTCATGTGTATGATGGTCACCCATCCAATACCTGACCCAGCGCAGTGTTGCTTAACTTTCATCCTTCCAACCTCTCTCCCAAACAGAACTGGTTATGTTTATGATGGTCACACATCCAATACCTGACCCAGCGCAGTGTTGCTTAACTTTCATCCCTCCAACCTCTCTCCCGAACAGAACTGGTCATGTGTATGATGGTCACCCATCCAATACCCAACCCAGCGCAGTGTTGCTTAACTTTCATCCCTCCAACCTTTCTTCCGAACAGAACTGATCATGAGTATGATGGTCACCCATCCAATACCTGACGCAGCGCAGTGTTGCTTAACTTTCATCCTTCCAACCTCTCTCCCAAACAGAACTGGTTATGTTTATGATGGTCACACATCCAATATCTGACCCAGCGCAGTGTTGCTTAACTTTCATCCCTCCAACCTCTCTCCCGAACAGAACTGGTCATGTGTATGATGGTCACCCATCCAATACCCGACCCAGCGCAGTGTTGCTTAACTTTCATCCCTCCAACCTCTCTTCCGAACAGAACTGATCATGTGTATGATGGTCACCCATCCAATAATTGACCCAGCGCAGTGTTGCTTAACTTTCATCCTTCCAACCTCTCTCCCAAACAGAACTGGTTATGTTTATGATGGTCACACATCCAATACCTGACCCAGCGCAGTGTTGCTTAACTTTCATCCCTCCAACCTCTCTCCCGAACAGAACTGGTCATGTGTATGATGGTCACCCATCCAATACCTGACCCAGCGCAGTGTTGCTTAACTTTCATCCTTCCAACCTCTCTCCCAAACAGAACTGGTTATGTTTATGATGGTCACACATCCAATACCTGACCCAGCGCAGTGTTGCTTAACTTTCATCCCTCCAACCTCTCTCCCGAACAGAACTGGTCATATGTATGATGGTCACCTATCCAATACCTGACCCAGCGCAGTGTTGCTTAACTTTCATCCCTCCAACCTCTCTCCCGAACAGAACTGGTCATGTGTATGATGGTCACCCATCCAATACCTGACCCAGCGCAGTGTTGCTTAACTTTCATCCTTCCAACCTCTCTCCCAAACAGAACTGGTTATGTTTATGATGGTCACACATCCAATACCTGACCCAGCGCAGTGTTGCTTAACTTTCATCCCTCCAACCTCTCTCCCGAACAGAACTGGTCATGTGTATGATGGTCACCCATCCAATACCCAACCCAGCGCAGTGTTGCTTAACTTTCATCCCTCCAACCTTTCTTCCGAACAGAACTGATCATGAGTATGATGGTCACCCATCCAATACCTGACCCAGCGCAGTGTTGCTTAACTTTCATCCTTCCAACCTCTCTCCCAAACAGAACTGGTTATGTTTATGATGGTCACACATCCAATATCTGACCCAGCGCAGTGTTGCTTAACTTTCATCCCTCCAACCTCTCTCCCGAACAGAACTGGTCATGTGTATGATGGTCACCCATCCAATACCTGACTCAGCGCAGTGTTGCTTAACTTTCATCCCTCTAACCTCTCTCCCGAACAGAACAGTTCATTTGTATGATGGTCACCCATCCAATACCTGACTCAGCGCAGTGTTGCTTAACTTTCATCCCTCCAACCTCTCTCCCGAACAGAACTGGTCATGTGTATGATGGTCACCTATCCAATACCTGACACAGCGCAGTGTTGCTTCACTTTCATCCCTCCAACCTCTCTCCCGAACAGAACTGGTCATGTGTATGATGGTCACCCATCCAATACCTGACCCAGCGCAGTGTTGCTTAACTTTCATCCCTCCAACCTCTCTCCCGAACAGAACTGGTCATGTGTATGATGGTCACCCATCCAATACCTGACCCAGCGCAGTGTTGCTTAACTTTCAGCCCTCCAACGTCTCTCCCGAACCGACGCAGTAAAATAGGTGCAGTACCAACCAGTGCCTGTGTTCTTGCAGGCCAACATCGGTGGTTCGGTGCAAGGCGAGGAACTCCCCTACGTGCTCGGGGTTCCGATGGACAACGGGAGGTTCCCACAGTCGTTCACCACACCCGAGAAGCTCTTCTCAGAGGCGATCATGACCTACTGGACCAACTTTGCCAAGACTGGGTCAGTGTAATAAACAATTACATAAAGCTCTTTACTTTGCCTGCTTTCATTTAAAGGCGGTCTTTTAGTGGCACGTTAAGTAATAAACAGCCCGTTAACCCGTCAAAAAAAACTTTTCTTATTGGCTTCGTACAAGCAAATAAAAAATTAACGTCTCGTTAGGTTCTTAACGCACCACTAAAAAATAATCATTGGCGTTTTCTGTAATTAAGTACGTTTTGGAGTGAACTGAAAATTAAATTGAAGAGTGTTTTTATTGGTTATAATTAATGAAAGTTTAAAAATAGCCACTTGATAGATTGGTGGGATTTAGCATTTGTACTTTTTTTTAGAAGAAAACTAAAAGCAGGCAGAAAAGAAATGCGTACTCTCAACATCTGCAATCTTGCTTTTCACTTATTTGTTTGTTTTCTGCGCTTATCGTAAGATCGTACCGGAGAGAAATGGTTCTTTATTCTACATTCAAGCAACATGGTAACGCTGTGCTCTTGTTTTGCAGCAATCCCAACGCCCCTCGGAGTCTAGCGTACCTGAGTCAAGGGCCCAGAGACTCTCGACAGTACGACATCGGATGGCCAGAGTATGATGCTAACAATCAAACCTACCTGAGTCTCGGTGAGTTCAATGCGCAAGCCAAGAGTTATGAAAGAATTACATGCTTTCATGAACCAATTCTCATCAACTTAATGGTGCCAAGCAAATAAATATAAATACCATTCGCTCATTTGTAATAACATCATTCTTTCAAGATGAAACGCTGGTAAATTAAATTATATTTTATAAGAAAACTTGAAAGTATTTTTTTTAACAATATTTTTATTCAATGGTATGGTTTGCGTTACGAAATTTATCTTCTAAAGTGAAATTTGAATTAAATTGCAAACGCTTGCAATGCGCGGGGTATTTTCTTATTATCAACACTATAACCGTCTCAAAAATTGATGCCCGAACGCAGACTCGAACCCCGATCTCCGCCTGTCGCGGGTGTTGCTCTAACCAATTGAGCTACTTGGACGCCGATCTCCATCTGTCGCGGGTGTTGCTCTAACCAATTGAGCTACTTGAACCCCGATCTCCACCCGTCGCGGGTGTTGCTCTAACCAATTGAGCTACTTGGACCCCGATCTCCACCTGTCACGGGTGTTGCTCTAACCAATTGAGCTACTTGGACCCCGATCTCCACCTGTCGCGGGTGTTGCTCTAACCAATTGAGCTACTTGGACCCCGATCTCCACCTGTCGCGGGTGTTGCTCTAACCAATTGAGCTACTTGGACCCCGATCTCCACCTGTCGCGGGTGTTTCTCTAACCAATTGAGCTACTTGGACCCCGATCTCCACCTGTCACGGGTGTTGCTCTAACCAATTGAGCTACTTGGACCCCGATCTCCACCTGTCGCGGGTGTTGCTCTAACCAATTGAGCTACTTGGACCCCGATCTCCACCTGTCGCGGGTGTTGCTCTAACCAATTGAGCTACTTGGACCCCGATCTCCACCTGTCGCGGGTGTTGCTCTAACCAATTGAGCTACTTGGACCCCGATCTCCACCTGTCGCGGGTGTTGCTCTAACCAATTGAGCTACTTGAACCCCGATCTCCACTTGTCGCGGGTGTTGCTCTAACCAATTGAGCTACTTGGACCCCGATCTCCACCTGTCGCGGGTGTTGCTCTAACCAATTGAGCTACTTGGACCCCGATCTCCACCTGTCGCGGGTGTTTCTCTAACCAATTGAGCTACTTGGACCCCGATCTCCACCTGTCACGGGTGTTGCTCTAACCAATTGAGCTACTTGGACCCCGATCTCCACCTGTCGCGGGTGTTGCTCTAACCAATTGAGCTACTTGGACCCCGATCTCCACCTGTCGCGGGTGTTGCTCTAACCAATTGAGCTACTTGGACCCCGATCTCCACCTGTCGCGGGTGTTGCTCTAACCAATTGAGCTACTTGGACCCCGATCTCCACCTGTCGCGGGTGTTGCTCTAACCAATTGAGCTACTTGGACCCCGATCACCACCTGTCGCGGGTGTTGCTCTAACCAATTGAGCTAGATAATGTTTTGTAGGATATCAGTGTATTTGATGAGAATGACGGATCTCCAAGGAGTAGAACCAAGAGACTGTGAATACTCACAGTCACTCTGATTCTAGTGACGCTATATCACGTCACGACCTGTCAAACTCGAGTAACTTCAATTTGACATTGGATTCGTTTTTTATTTCGTGAAATCTGATTTAAATTGCAAACGCTTGCAATGGAAACGAAACAATTTTAAATGCGATTTTTAAATCTAAAAACAGAAGATATCTTGCACTTAAATAGATTTATTTAACAGAGTTTCGTATTATTTTTGTGCTTGGTGAGATCAACGCACTTGCAACTGTTTAGACTTTCTATTTTTGTCCGGTCGTTTGTTGAATGACTCAACTGGGCACTGCTTGTCTCTGGACAGCGCTGACACGTGGAATTCATCTGTTTCTGTTGAAACAAAGGTTGATTCATTTGTCTTACCAGCTTTGAATTATTTAACAAACATACCTTGAGAGTGAAAAGACGCATGTGGTCCACGTTATTCCAACACTTTCATGAGATATCTGTTTCTAAAGTTACGCTCGATTCTTGCAGGGATACCACCGAAACACGGCCACCAATACCGTAAAGAGCTGATGACCTTCTGGAATCAAGACCTACCAGATCAGCTGAAGAACCCAGCCAATAGCAATCCACGTCTCATCAACCCACCTCACCTTCTCGACATCGACCCCCGGATGGAGGTATCACCCCCGTGGAACCGGCCACCACCAAAGAGCCCTCAGGATCGCTACGAAAACTTCGAGAAGCCCTTCCTGAACCCGTACCGTCCCACACGCCGACCGACATTCGGTAAAGTTCTGCACGAAGAGAGCGGCGTCAAGGCTAAAGGCTTGATGGACGGCCCATCTGGGTCCGTGCACGAAGCCTCGACTATAGTTCCACCCGTAATTCAAGCAGGTAACTCGTCGATGGCCTTAACATTGGTTATCATCATCGGCGTCTGCTTTTTAGTGGTAAATCTTTGTGCTTTTGCCGCCCTGTACTACCAACGCGACCGACTGAAGATACAAGAGCGAATCATGAAGCGACGAATCGACGAGACCATTCGATTGGAGGAGGAGGGCACGTACGCCAAACGCGTCAAGGTCGACTTTAAGGTCGCCGACAAAGAGTGCAAAGACGGTGACGGTATCTACGAGGCGGTGAGCAAAAAGACAGGCGAGATGAGCACCGAAAACGTAGCCAACATGAAGCGCTGGCAACGTCAGGGCAGCACGAGCACGATGGATGCGCACACGAAAGTGCGCGAGTGGATCCAACAGGAGATCGTGCAACGCTGTTCGCCGCGTTTCCTGCGGCGCACGCGCCAACATCTGCACCAGCAAAAGTCGGAGCGTGAGCGTCAGCTGGGCGCTAGCACCGAGACGGGCTTGTCGTCGTCGGCGCGCGACGCTGGCGCCACGACGCCCAACTCGAAGGCGACGACGCTCAGCACTTTGCAGCGCAAGGTGAAGAAAGTGTCGGTCGCCGTCGACGCGACGCCGGCGGCGCGGTCGGCGTCCGTGCAGAAACAGGTGCCGATCGAGTTGAGTAAGTCTTTGGACGCGTTGACCAATTTGACGACTGCGCACCGTCCGATTCTGAAGCGGTCCAACACGACGATGGATGAGAACTTGGTGAAACCAGAGTCGCCGAAAGTGTTGCGTCGTAGCACGACCAGTATCAACCTGTTGCCGTTTGCACAGAAGGACGGCGAAGAGGACGAGGACGAGGTGTTGATCATTAGTCACGGCCACTCGCACTCGGCGCCGGTGCCGTTCACGATGCCGTACCTCGGGGAGCTGGCGGCCGACATAGCGCCCGGCAACTCGCAGAGCATGAAGCCGCACATCGTGGACATCGCCACAATCGACGGAAACGTCAACGCGTACGTGAAGACGCCGCCGAAGTCGATGTCCACATTCCCGACGCTGGCGCCGAAGAAGGTGGCGAAGAGAGACGCCGCCGCCGGCGCCGGCTACAGCGGCACCGACATCAACGTGACGTCGCGCGACAGCAACGAGGCCGTGAACACCGCCAGCGAGGATCCGGTGTCGAATTTACAGCGGAGAAACTTTCCGAAAGTGCTTCCGGACCTTCCGGTCGAGGATTTGAGCGGCGAGTCGTTCACTCCGCAACAGGCGGCAATGAAACGGCGGTCTTTGCCGCCGTCAAACATCCTACTTAACCTCTTGACACCAGTTCCTGAGGCTGACTCGTCGCAGCCGACCACCCCTACCGGAGGTTGCAACAAAAAGCCTCCGCCGCCTCCACCAAGAGTATCCTCTACTCTCGGCAGGAAGCCGACAAACACGACTCCAATTCTGGGTGGCAGAAAGCCTCCGGTCATAATCACGCAGGGGAAGAATGCTGGCTCCCATATACAAAGACAGGAGCCAAAGATTATAATAAAAGCGACCAGTACGACGCCTGTTACGCGTAATGTGAAGGGTCAGACGAAGGGGACGACGATGTCGGCTATCCCGAGGGTGACGGCGAACCCGGAGGCGACGACGACGGGGGCGAAGGAGAAGGCGACTAAGAAAGCGCCGAAGAAGGACTCAGAAACGTCAACGGACGATGATAATAGTTCTAATACGGGGACGATAAAGCGTGTGGTCAAGATTGACAAAAAGAACTGAATACAGTTTTATTATTTAGACAAGTTAATTGGGTTCAGCTAGACTTTGGATTGGTGTTGACTTCAAAGGTTGGTAACCTTGTCATCTGACGTTTGCAAAGTGTCGAGTTTTCGAACGATTAGTTCCGAATCCGTCGTAAAGGTGCGCAATATTTGTTTGGGTTCTGTGTTTTTCCTTCACAAGACTGTTTTTATTATTTAAGCGACAGGTTGTCGTGACGTTAGTGGCCGTACTTAACAAACAAACAAACGGGCACATTTTGTAATAATTTAAAACTTCCGCGAGTGCCGTTGGCTTTGTTTGTGCAGAACGGTTTGGTTTGCAATACCATTTTGTGCCGAATTAAACTCAATTCCCATTTCAGATATCGATATTTTGGACAAATTTCATTCGGAATGTTAAATACATTCCATGCTCATTTACCACAACTGCGCTAAGCTGGATTTTTACTAAAGTTCCGGCCTTTTTAAATTCTAGCAAGATTAAAAAATATTAGAAATTAGAAAAAACTTTTTATCAAAGTTTCCACTCGCTTGTGGTCATTTTAAACGCTTCATCCAAAAAAAATTAAACAGTGTACGGTTGGTGCTAATGCTTGGTTGGTTTTTTAAATCACTGCCTGATTTTTATTAGACAAACAAACAAACAAACAAAGTGAACGTCTTTTGCAGACGAGTGAAGCACTCGCGGGTTTTATCAAACTTTGGTCGAAGAATTAGACCACTTGTAGTTTGACTACTTTGCTGTTCCTATCAATAGATCTGGGATTTCTTAAGGAATCACCCAACTTCTTTGTTCGATTGTATGGAAGGTATATATTTATCACTACTGAATTAATTGTTAAACTAATTAAATAAATGCGGTATAACAAATAAGTTACCTTTTTTTTTCAAATATACCCGACTTTTGTATTTTAAGATACTTTACTGAAAAAATAGCTTTAAAAATAGGTGTCCCAAACGAGGAATCGAACTCAGTTCTACGCCTGAGTAATGTGAGCAAGTACTTAGAGCTTCAATATATGTTTTTGTGCTCTTTAAAGAATCTTGAAAACTAATTTTATTACAGAAACGTCGAGTCATCTAATCAGTTAGTTTTCTGCTTGGTCATCGATGAGCGTAGAAACTGTAGTGAATCACTTTGAGTTTGCTTAGAGTTATTATCACAGCCTAGTAAACAGAAATCATGCTAGCAAATATTTTCAGTAATTATTATACTAAACAAATTCGTTGCATGTAACGCATCCAGCTGGAGATATTGCCATTCATTTTCTGTAACTAATTTCAAACAAATTGTTATTTATAATTGGTTCTGATTTATCACCGAAAATGAAACAGACTTGAGACAATCGACGAAATAACCTCTGTTTATTTTTAAGTAATTTCGTAAAATGACTTTTCGATGAATTTGAAACAACAATTTTGGGTACATAAGGAACGTGAGAAGGAAAATCGAACTGTAGGAAAGAAAAATCATCTCCAATACCAAAATCTTGCGTTGTTTCAAAATCAATTTATTTCAACAAAAAAGTCATAACCGTTTCAGGTGTTCTTTAGTACCTCCTCCTGTATGGTCTTCGGTAACGTGATTGATATGGATACGGCTGACGATACCCCCCACCACCGTATCGTGACTCCTCCACTTGTAAATCCTCTGGTTCGGGTACCAACAGTTGCAGATCTTCCACGGGCAGGTCCCTGGGGTAACGAAACTCTGGTTCGACTCCCTCAGCCATTGACAGCGCCAGTTCTGAGGGCGCCTGGGCGAGGTAATCGACACCACCTGGCGCAGCCATGCAGGCAGCGACCACCAAGAGAAGTAGCAACTGAAACAAAGATCATTTGTTCTAATTAGTGTTTGAAAATCGCCGAAAATGTAAGGTAAGTTATGGAGTTATGAGTTTTGGAGTTATGTCATCATTTCGTCATCATTCTCCTGAAGATGGCGAGCCGTGCCTCACCGAAACTTCGAGTCCTTAGGCCCTTATTAAACCTACTCAATTCAAAGCACAACCGTACAGCGCGGCAAATCATTGGGTAAGTAGTTAGTTATTTGTTTTGTAATTGATTTAGAGTCTTGTAAATCTTGAACTAACTCTGAAAGACAGAGTATAGAGATAGCATGGCATGGCAAGGCATGGCATGGCATGGCAAGGCAAGGCATGGCTTGGCATGGCATGGCATGGCATGGCATGGCAAGGCATGGCATGGCATGGCATGGCATGGCATGGCATGGCATGGCATGGCAAGGCATGGCAAGGCATGGCATGGCAAGGCATGGCATGGCATGGCATGGCATGGCATAGCAAGGCATGGCAAGGCATGGCAAGGCAAGGCATGGCATGGCATGGCAAGGCATGGCATGGCATGGCATTGCATGGCAAGGCAAGGCAAGGCATGGCATGGCATGGCATGGCATGGCATGGCATGGCATGGCATGGCAAGGCAAGGCATGGCAAGGCAAGGCAAGGCAAGGCATGGCATGGCATGGCATGGCATGGCATGGCATGGCATGGCATGGCATGGCATGGCAAGGCAAGGCAAGGCAAGGCATGGCATGGCAAGGCAAGGCTAGGTATGGCATGGCATGGCAAGACAAGGCATGGCATGGCATGGTATGGCATGGTATGGCATGGCAAATTTTTGATAAGTCTTCAAACCCGTTTAAACTTGGCGTCCGTACTTACCGCTATTTTCATGGTGATGGTTCTTATGCTAAGACGCTCAGGTGGCCACACGGAAAATACTCAAGTAACTTGGCTGACGACAAACCACGACTTATATAGGCACACTTCGGTCCAGAGGCCTTCGACATTGGGATTCCCGCACATCCGTAAGATCGTCAATCGATTTTATGTTTGTGTTTGTGATTTTTTTTTTACTTAACACAACATTAGTTTTTGCGAATCAACAGTAAGATAGAAAAACCGTCTTTTCATGGTGCTGGTTCTAAGCTAAGTAAACGCTGGAGTTTTTTTTTTTCTTTCAGTCATCACTGCTATTGTACAGCCTCTAAGAAAACGATGACCGAGTCCTGCTCGTGGTAATGAAGTTTTATATGTTATGAAATATCAAAATATCCAATATATCCAAAAGATTGCGCTGGAATGTTCAGGCATTCCTCCAGTCGGTCTGTAATGCTAGCATCTTCTTGCTAAATGTTAAATAAAGGTATGCTATATAAATGTAAAAACCTGCCCGGCGGTGATCAAACGCATGCCTTCTGGTGTCGTAGCAAGCACGCGAATCATAGAGTCAAGGTGGACATTTTATAATGGATGCCATTAGAGGCATAATTACCAATGACATCATTGCCAATAACTAATTGTCAAAAGAAAGTAATGCAACCGATAACTTTTCTGTATTATAGCCAAGAAAAAATCCAGGTCAATAATAACTACATTTAAAACATGTCTTAGCAACATAGTCCTTAAACAGAACTTAAAAGGTTCATTCATTTTTCAAAAACCAAAAAGTATCCCATTGTTTGGTTTTGAACTTGGACCTTATGCACTTGTTCAAGACGAATCAACCGCTCGACCACCGAGCGAGTACGGGATCGTTTAGTTTTCATCATGCCTATAAATTGGTACGTGACAATGCCAGCCTGCGATAGCCGAGCAAGTAGTATTTTGTTACCGATCGATGTCCAATATTAATTGATCAAGTTCGTTTGATAGCCAACAGGTTGCGCTAATGATCATTTTTCCATCACTAGTGCTGGTTCGGTGATACTTGGTGCATGTCTAGGGTACGAGTGCGCACATGAAAGTATCAGCTGGCTTACCACCAGCCGGGCTCCATCGCCTTGATCTGTTAAGTCGGATTTTGGCATTCGGTGGAAATGCATCTTTTTTGGAGTGACAGGGAGCTGGTGAAGGCAAGGTGCAATCATTGCTTGCACTTGTCTGTCTCTATGCACTCAGTGCGCTGAGTGTACAAAGTGTTTGTTGCACTTCGCATGAATTGATAAAGCATTAATGTCCAAGTGCATGCATGCATTATGTGCGAAGTGCATGTGGCATAATGCTTGAGGTAATGCAGATATTAATCTAGTTTTCGATCATTCCGCTGCGAGCGCTTCACTGACGTCATCGCCGCAGGGAGAAAATCTTGAACGGGAAATTGTTTTCCTTTTTGAAAGCATAACCGCGAAAAGCGTCGCGATGTCGACGACTACGCCACCTGGCAGCCAGACTGGAATTGACCGATTATGAAAAATTATTTGCAAAAAAAAAATCTTGGTGTGGAGAATGAATAATGTGATTTTATAAACAAAAAATCTTCATTCATCGGGAATCGAACTCGGTACCTTCACCACATGAGACAGATGCACTAACCGCTCGACCACTCGAGCTGCTCTGTAAGGATTCAGTTTTTTAAGACTAATAAACTGATAAGATGAGACAAATGCGAGAAAAAAATCTGAACAAATCTCGACCACTTCATCGACGATTTTTGATCAGAAAATATTTCGAAGGCATCAATATATTTCATCTGCTAAAATTTTGCCCATCCTTGTCAATCACAAGAAATAATTTCGAAGTCTTGTTCAGTTTCCTCTTCCTGAATCGTTCACCATGGATGAACAAACTGTCATTCAACACAACCATGCGTCCAAAACAATGTTTTCGACCCGAACTACCCACGTAGTTTAAATCTTGCCGCCACCGCCAGCAGCGCTGCACGTCACTGCAGTTCACCACACAGGCCTCGACCGCATGGAGAGAAACACCACCGGGCCTTCATGACATCACATAGGAATATTGGATCGAGTTGTAGCGCTTCAATTTGATATCAATGTTGCAATCAGCGCTGCCTGTCGGCAGAAACTGGCATTCATTCTGGAGTGCGTCTTAGTATAATGATTTGACACCAGAGCGACCTGAGCTAGGCAAAGCCAAAAAGCTGCTCGGTCGGGGATCGAACGCATGCCATCTGTTTGCGAAGCAAGTGCGCTAGCCACGGAGCCACAGTGCAGATGTAGATTTCAGTGATTATAGAGGCACAGTAACATAAGAAGGCTTATGGAACCGAATTGTTTTCTACTTAGCAGCCATGGCAGATTTGTAATTCAATTATTACTACATTTAATATATGTCTTAGCAAGATGGTCACTAAACGGATCACAGTTAGTATTTTTTTTAAAACCAAAAATTGCCGCGCTACAAGGATGCGAACTCGAACCCTGTGCGATTGAAGCAGACGACATTACCGACCGACCACCGAGTATCAACTAGCTAATATAGTTTTCGTTCTGCCTATAAATTGGTACGTGACAATGCCAGCCTGCGATAGCCGAGCAAGTAGTATTTTGTTACCGATCGATGTCCAATATTAATTGATCAAGTTCGTTTGATAGCCAACAGGTTGCGCTAACGTTCATTTTTCCAACACTAGTGCTGGTTCGGTGATACTTGGTGCATGTCTAGGGTACGAGTGATCACATGAAAGTATCAGCTGGCTTACCACCAGCCGGGCTCCATCGCCTTGATCTGTTAAGTCGGATCTTGGCACATGATGGAAATGCATCTTTTTTGGAGTGACTGGGAGCTGGTGAAGGCAAGGTGCAATTATTGCTTGCACTTTTCTGTCTTTATGCACTCAGTGCACTGAGTGTACAAAGTGTTCATTGCAGTTGGCATGTATTCCGAAACGCTTTATGTTTAAGTGCATGCATGCATTATGTGAGAAGTGCATGTAGCACAATGTATGACATATACTGGATATTAATTAGTTTTCGATTCTCGCGGCATTCCGCCGCGAGCACTGCAGTGACGTCATCGCCGCAGGGAGCAAATCTTGAACGGGAAATCGTTTTCCTTTTTGAAAGCATAACCGCGAAAAACGTCGTGACGTCGACGACAACGCCACCTGGAAGCCAGACTAGAACTAAACAATTCTAAAAAAATTTTGCAAAAAAAAAATCTTGGCATGGAGAATGAATAATGTGATTTTATAAACAAAAAATCATCACCTGGCGGGACTCGAACTCGGTACCTTCAGCACATGAGGCACAGGCATTAGCCTCTCGACCACTCGAGCTGCTCTGTAAGTACATAGTTTTTTAAGACTAATAAACTGGTGAGATGAGACGAAAGCGACAAAGAAAATCTGAACAAATCTTCACCACTTCATCGACGATTTTCGATCAGAAAATATTTCGAAGGCATCAATATATTTCATCTGCTAAAATTTTGCCCATCCTTGTCTATCACAAGAAATAATTTCAAAGTCTTGTTCAGTTTCCTCTTCCTGGATCTTTCGCCATGGATGAACAGACTGTCATTCAACACAACCATGCGTCCAAAACAATGTTTTCGACTCGCACTACCCACGTAGTTTGAATCTTGCCGCCGCCGCCAGCAGCGCTGCATGTCACTGCAGTTCACCACACAGGCCTCGACCGCATGGAGAGAAACACCGCCGGGCCTTCATGACATCACATAGGAATATTGGAGCGGGTTGTAGCGCTTCAATTTGATATCAATGTTGCAATCAGCGCTACCTGTCGGCAGAAACTGGCATTCACCCCAGACAGCATCTTTGTTCAATGATTTGACACCAGAGCGACTTGAGCTTGGCAAAGCCAAAAAGCTGCGCGGTCGGGGATCGAACGCATGCCATCTGTGTTCGAAGCAAGTGCGCTAGCCACGTAGTCACAGTGCAGATGTTGACTTCAGTGATTATAGAGGCACATTAACATAAGAAGGCTTATAAAACCGACTTGTTTTCTACTAAACAGCCATGACAGATTTGTAATTCAATTATTACTACATTTAATATATTTCTTAGAAACATGGTCACTAATCGGATCGCAGTCAGTATTTTTTTTTAAACCAAAAAATGTCGCGCTACAAGGATGCGAACTCGAACCCTCTACGATTGAAGCAGACGACATTACCGACCGACCACCGAGTAACAACTAGCTATGCAAGGTTTAATTGTGCCTATAAATTGGTACGTGACAATGCCAGCCTGCGATAGCCGAGCAAGTAGTATCCTGTCACCGATCGATGTCCAATATTAATTGATCAAGTTCGTTTGATAGCCAACAGGTTGCGCTCACGATCATTTTTCCAACACTAGTGCTGGTTCGGTGATACTTGGTGCATGTCAAGACGAGTAATCACATGAAAGTATCAGCTGGCTTACCACCAGCCGGGCTCCATCGCCTTGATCTGTTAAGTCGGATCTTGGCACATGATGGAAATGCATCTTTTTTGGAGTGACTGGGAGCTGGTGAAGGCAAGGTGCAATTATTGCTTGCACTTTCCTGTCTCTATGCACTCAGTGCACTGAGTGTACAAAGTGTTTGTTGCAGTTGGCATGTATTCCGAAAGGATTAATGTGCAAGTGAATGCATGCATTATGTGAGAAGTGCATGTAGCATAGTGTATGACTTAAACTGGATATTAATTACTTTTCGATTCTCGCGGCATTCCGCCGCGAGCACTGCAGTGGCGTTATCGCCGCAGGGAGCAAATCTTGAACGGGAAATCGTTTTCCTTTTTGAAAGCATAACCGCGAAAAGCGTCGTGACGTTGACGACAACGCCACCTGGAAGCCAGACTAGAACTAAACAATTCTAAAAAAATTTTGCAAAAAAAAAATCTTGGCATGGAGAATGAATAATGTGATTTTATAAACAAAAAATCATCACCTGGCGGGACTCGAACTCGGTACCTTCAGCACATGAGGCACATGCATTAGCCTCTCGACCACTCGAGCTGCTATGTAGGTGCATAGTTTTTTAAGACTAATAAACTGGTGAGATGAGACGAAAGCGACAAACAAAATCTAAACAAATCTCGACCATTTCATCGACGATTTTCGATCAGAAAATATTTCGAAGGCATCAATATATTTCATCTGCTAAAATTTTGCCCATCCTTGTCAATCACAAGAAATAATTTCAAAGTCTTGTTCAGTTTCCTCTTCCTGGATCTTTCGCCATGGATGAACAGACTGTCATTCAACACAACCATGCGTCCAAAACAATGTTTTCGACTCGCACTACCCACGTAGTTTGAATCTTGCCGCCGCCGCCAGCAGCGCTGCACGTCAATGCAGTTCACCACACAGGCCGCGACCGCATGGAGAGAAACACCGCCGGGCCTTCATGACATCACATAGGAATATTGGAGCGGGTTGTAGCGCTTCAATTTGATATCAATGTTGCAATCAGCGCTACCTGTCGGCAGAAACTGGCATTCACTCTGGAGTGCGTCTTAGTACAATGATTTGACACCAGAGCGACCTGAGCTAGGCAAAGCCAAAAAGCTACTCGGTCGGGGATCGAACGCATGCCATCTGTTTGCGAAGCAAGTGCGCTAGCCACGGAGCCACTGTGCAGCTGACGACTGTAGTGATTATAGAGGCACATTAACAAAAGAAGGCTTATAAAACCGACTTGTTTTCTATTAAACAGCCATGGCAGATTTGTAATTCAATTATTACTAAATTTAATATATGTCTTAGAAACATGGTCACTAAACGGATCGTAGTCAGTATTTTTATAAATACCAAAAAATGCCGCGCTACCAGGATGCGAACTCGAACCCTATGCGAATGAAGCAGACGACATTACCGCCCGTCCACCGAGTATCAACTTCCTACGGTAGGTTTAATTGTGCCTATAAATTGGTACGTGACAATGCCAGCCTGCGATAGCCGAGCGAGTAGTATCCTGTCACCGATCGATGTCCAATATTAATTGATCAAGTTCGTTTGATAGCCAACAGGTTGCGCTAATGATCATTTTTCCAACACTAGTGCTGGTTCGGTGATACTTGGTGCATGTCTAGGGTACGAGTGATCACATGAAAGTATCAGCTGGCTTACCACCAGCCGGGCTCCATCGCCTTGATCTGTTAAGTCGGATCTTGGCATACGATGGAAATGCATCTTTTTTGGAGTGACTGGAAGCTGGTGAAGGCTAGGTGCAATCATTGCTTGCAAGTGCACTCAGTGTACAAAGTGTTCGTTGCAGTTGGCATGCATTCCAAAAGGATTAATGTGCAAGTGAATGCATGCATTATGTGAGAAGTGCATGTAGCATAATGTATGACATAATCTGGATAGTAAATTGGTTCTCCATTCTCGCGGCATTCCGCCGCGAGCGTTGTACTGACGTCATCGCCGTAGGGAGAAAATCCCGTACAAAGAATCGTTTTCCTTTTTGAAAGCATAACCGCGAAAAGCGTCGTGACGTCGACGACAACGCCACCTGGAAGCCAGACTAGAACTAACCGATTCTGAAAATTTTTTTGCAAAAAAAAAATCTTGGTATGGAGAATGAATAATGTGATTTTATAAACAAAAAATCTTCACCTGGCGGGACTCGAACTCAATACCTTCAGCACATGAGGCAGATGCATTACCCGCTCGACCACTCGAGCTGCTCTGAAGGAGAGTGGTTTTTGTAGGTTAATAAACTGTTTTGATGAGAGGAATGCGAGAAAAAATTCTAAAAAAATCTCGACCACTTCATCGACGATTTTTGATCAGAAAGTATTTCGAGTGCATCAATATATTTCATTTGCTTTAATTTTGCCCATCCTTGTCAATCACAAGAAATAATTTCGAAGTCTTGTTCAGTTTCCTCTTCCTGAATCTTTCGCCATAGATGAACAAACTGTCATTCAACACAACCATGCGTCCAAAACAATGTTTTCGACCCGAACTACCCACGTAGTTTGAATCTTGCCGCCGCCGCCAGCAGCGCTGCACGTCACTGCAGTTCACCACACAGGCCTCGACCGCATGGAGAGAAACACCGCCGGGCCATCATGACATCACATAGGAAAATAAGATCGGGTTGTAGCGCTTCAATTTGACATCAATGTTGCAATCAGCGCTACCTGTCGGCAGAAACTGGCATTCACTCTTGAGTGCGTCTTAGTACAATGATTTGACACCAGAGCGACTTGAGCTTGGCAAAGCCAAAAAGCTGCTCGGTCGGGGATCGAACGCATGCCATCTGTTTTCGAAGCAAGTGCGCTAGCCACGGAGCCATAGTGCAGTTAACAACTTCAGTGATTATAGAGGCACATTAACTTAAGAAGGCTTATAAAACCGACTTGTTTTCTACTTAGCAGCCATGGCAGATTTGTAATTCAATTATTACTACATTTAATATATGTCTTAGCAACATGGTCACGAAACGGATCGTAGTCAGTATTTTTTTAAAACCAAAAAAAGCCGCACCACAAGGATGCAAACTCGATCCCTTAACGATTGAAGCAGACGACATTACCGCCCGTCCACCGAGTAACAACTAGCTAATATAGTTTTCGTTGTGCCTATAAATTGGTACGTGACAATGCCAGCCTGCGATAGCCGAGCAAGTAGTATCCTGTCACCGATCGATGTCCAATATTATTTGATCAAGTTCGTTTGATAGCCAACAGGTTGCGCTAACGATCATTTTTCCAACACTAGTGCTGGTTCGGTGATACTTGGTGCATGTCTAGGGTACGAGTGATCACATGAAAGTATCAGCTGGCTTACCACCAGCCGGGCTCCATCGCCTTGATCTGTTAATTCGGATTTTGGCATTCGATGGAAATGCATCTTTTTTGGAGTGGTAGGAATCTGGGGAATGTGAAGCAAAGGGGCATGTCTCGTCTCATCTTTTTTTCTCAATGCACTGAGAGTTGAAAGAGTTATTTGCACTCGTCATGAACTGCGATAGGATTAGTGAACAATTGCACGCGTAGTATTTGTGTGTGGCATGCGATAATACGCTGTAGGCCATGTAGCTTGCAGACTAGTTCGCGATCATTCCGCTGTGAGCGCTGCGCTGACGTCATCGCCATAGGGAGAAAATCTAGATTTAAAAATTCTCTTCCTTTTTGTAAGTAGTACCGCGAAAAGCGTCGTGTCGTCGATGACCGCGCCACATGGTAGCCAGATTGGAACTAACCAATCCTGACATATTATTTTGAAAATATTTCTTGCTGGAGAGAATAAATTTTTATAATTTATTAAACAAAAAGTCTGCCATGGACGAGTATCGAACTCGGTACCTTCAGCACATGAGGCAGATGCCTTAACCGCTCGACCACTCGAGCTGCTCTGAAGGTGAATGGTTTTTGTAGGTTAATAAACTGTTTTGATGAGACGACAGCGACAAAGAAACTGAACAATTCTGGGCCAAATCTGCATCGATGATCTTCAATTAAAAATGTTTTAACGAGATCAGCTTTCATCAGCTTCAATATTGCCCGTCGAAGTCTCGACCAGTTACTCAGCCATGATAATTTGGCCATGGATGAACTAATTGCCCATGAACACACAGGCGTCCATATTATGTACGGAATTTCCGACGAAATTCAAACTGCTTGCAGTGGTCGACTTATGTCAGTCTAGACCCGCAATACGCACGTGGTTAGAATATTGCCGCCGCCGCCGCCAGCGCTGCACATCGCTGCACGGGCCTTCACGACATCACATAGGAACATTGGATCGGGTTCTAGCGCTTCAATTTGACATCAATGTTGCAATCAGCGCCACCTGTCGACAGAATCTGGCATTCATAGCATCTTAGTACAATGATTTGATACCTGAGTGACTCGAGTTTGGTGAACCAAAAAGCTACCCGGCGCGGATCGAACGCATGCCTCCTATGCACTTAGTAAGCACGCTAACCATTGTACCACAATGCCACGATGTCCCCCAATAGCTAGGAGACATCGTTATCCCCTAGTGCCGTGGGCACACGGCACTAGGCTATGTGCAAGATCATCTTGAAAAATACTGGGTGCATGTTGCTATATTGGTTTAACATAAAAACGGGTTACTTTTCAAAAAATGGTTTATTTTAACAGATAGACTACTATGTCATTTGATTTCATAATAATTATATTACATTTTTAAGGTAATACGTAAATCAACGTATTTTATCGAATTGTTTCTTAGCACACCGTGAAATAGTTTTCTTCGAGTCTTTCGAATTATGATAAGAACTGCATTCACAGTCAACCCTACGTAACATCTCTCGTATAACTCTAGTTCGAAGTACCGATATCACGCCGTCATTATGTGGGAGAAAAGGGACCAGAATACCATCGCAAGAAGTCCGTTTGTCAAGACGTGAATAAAACCGGAAACAATCATCGACCACAAACCACAAAATCTCCAGAGAGTCATCTTGCAAAAAGTCGGCAAACACGCCAGCACCCCGATCACTCTTAGCCAGTGTCCTCCGCGTCCGCCAAGTTAAGTCACGTGACCTTGCGATCAGACCTCGTCCTCGACGTACACACTGGCCGTATATCAAACACGCATTTCGTCCATCGCCGCAGCGGGCAGCCTGAGCGCCTGCTGGTGCTGCTCAGGAGGACTCTTGGTTCGCGGTGGAGGCGGTGGCCTCGGCAGCGTCAAATGGAGGCCGACCGAACCGTTCGGCGGCGACATAACGCACTCGCCTTGAGTATGCGTCATGTTATTGATGGTATTATGCATCATAGTGTTGTCGGCCCTTATGATATGTTGCTGCGGTTGTCCGCCCTGCAGGTTTTGCATCGGGCTTGACGGTGGAGCCTTGCAAAGGGAGTTCATTATGGTTCCAGACAAATGTTGCTTTTTCAGTGTGTTCATATGCGTAGGGCTGCCCATGTTGTGGCTAAGCCCAGGTCCAGTGCTATTCATACAGATGCCATCGTCGACATCTACTATAACGCTAGCGGAACCTTGATGAAATCTATGTTTTAAACCGTCAAAGTTTCTATTTTGTTGCTGCTGAAGATTCTTAACCTCAAGACGCGTTTTATCGCGTTGGTAGTAGACACCGGCGAAGATCAAGACGTTGAGGATCAACAGCGAGCAGCCGATCGCGATCGTCACGCTCAACGCCGTCGAGTACGCGGCATAACCGGCCGCCTCAAGACTTGCCAAAGTGTCGGACGTGTGGTTCTGAGCGTTGGGTTGAAAGTTGTGCACCGAGTTCATGACTGTGATGCATGTTGTGGCGAGGGTGTCGACTGTGGTGACTTCTAGCGTCGTGTTACGAGGGTGGGGCGTTACGACAGGCTCGACTGCCTCGTAGAATGGCGATGGCAGGCGGGAGAGTGGATCGGCACGGACGACGCCGTCGTAGAGGTCGGCCTCGTTGTGGTTCTTGAAGAGGTTGTGACGGGCGACGACGTCTTCCATTCCGGCGCGGTGGAGTTCGGGGATGAGACGCAGCCAGACGGAGAGTTGGTGGGCTCGGAAGTGGTTCTTCATTCGTGGTTTCATGCCTGTTGGCAAAACGATCGGTGTTAATTACAATATATAATTAGCAGAATAGCAGACTATCAGGGGGAAGCCCTAGGAATAGAATGGTTTGAGATTTTAAGCTTGCCTGAATCTCTAAAAGGTCGTTAAGCTGTCAAAAAAGCAGTTTCTGTCCGGTCGTTTGACGAACTCTACTGACCTCTTTAAGCGGACATTTTGATCATAAATATAAAAATTATATATTTTTTTTACTTTTCTTATGTATGGCTAAGCACCCAGTATGTACTTTTTCTGTCTTATTTCATAGCACAAGAATAATTCAGCTTTCAAGGGCGATAGAAGAATTCAAAGACCAAACTTAATATGTTTTAGAAATATTGCAAAGCTATTCTGCTTTCCCTCCAGACACAAAACCAACACGTCCGAGACAAACGAAATTGCTTTGTAATTCTGCATCAACCCCTACTTTTATTTGTACCTACTGATGCACTCACTTATTTCACAAATTATTAATAAGTAAGTTACTCACTTATTTCCAAGTACTTCTGGTGAACGCTGTCGTACTCGTCCCAAACAATGCTTCGAAATCGGTTCTTCTCCTTGGACCCCTGCAGGACCTGCTCTTGCTTCTGATGCTCGTTCGGGTTCCTGGAAGACACAAGTCAATGAGCCTCGGACTTGGACTTGGACTTGGACTTGTGGCAACAAATAGGCTGTTCACTTTATTAAAGATGCACAAAAGTGCGGTTAAAGTTGCTTAAATCGAGGTCAATTTTACAGCCCGACGACTTTTGATTCTGCTTAGAAAGATTATTTGTCTCTTTCTGTTTGTTAAAGAGTAACAGTTGTTTGGCCGGACATAACCAAGTTGTTGGTGAAAGTGATTCATTCAGCAGATGTCACTCACTTAATGCCGGCTGTTAACTGGCACGTTAAGTCAGCCGTTAAGTGACCGTTAACCAACAAAAAACAGCTTCTTAATGGCTGTTGCTAGGCAAATAAATGAATTAACAAACTGTTATGTTCTTAAAAGACCACTGAAAAACTGCACTATAGCATTATTTAATGAGGGAAGTGCTTTATGAGGGTAAACGATTGTTTAGCGTTAGTACAACATTAGTATTTGGTATTGATAGGGTGTTGAACATTTTTGTGATTTCTTAGCTTAAATTTTTACTTATACACTAACATGGCGTTATAATTTTCTTATAAAATTAACAAAGTCTTCCTCCCCTTTAATAATTTTGCAGAAAGTGCATAACATTTTCTTACTTCTCTATAAAACATACTATTATTAGCCTTGCTAATAATTTATTTCTGATCTTGTTTTATGTTCATGATATTTAAAATTAAGTCTATTTTCCAAGTACTTTGGCATCTTGCCATGTAGGATTGAGAGTGCCCTGAAGTCGCAAACTTTAATTAAAAAGCAGCAAACAAAAGCTACCAATTCATCTCCACTAACGCTTACCCTGTGCGTATGAAGTTACTGAAGTAGACGATGACAGCCTCCGACAAGCCCACCTCTGACTTCGTGTAGTTACGCGGGAAGTGGGTGAACATCGTCTCCGCCAGGGGCGCCCCGAACACGTACGGCAGCTCTTCGCCATGGACGGTACCCATTCGCTGAGGAGGTAACATAATGTGAGGTTAGGACGGACGCAAGAAGTTTACATACAAGATAAACGGGTTACACCTGCGTATTTTAGGGTAGAACTGCCCTACAGAACCTAGATTCAACAAAGTCTGGATGGACTACCTTGCCCAGGTCGCAGAATGTTAGGTTTGGGATATTTACTTCTATATATTCATAGGTAAGAACGCCTTTAAAGAAGTCATATTCAAAATAACCAGGACATTTTGACAGAACAGTTTTATGATATGACCACGATATTCTGTAAGCACATAGTCAACATGACTATACTGATAATTCCACGATTAGCTCCATTATTGTTGTTTCATATTTGAAACAAGGCTTGTATATGCGAGTACCACGATTACTAGAATAAATGTGGTCATAAATGTCTTCATTTCTATCTAAAAACAACCTCACGCGGCTTTAATTCAATTTAAACTCATAATATATTTAAACTTCTAATCATATAGCTTCATATTTTGATGCGGTAATGACTGTTTTCAAATTCAACAAGTACCCAGAGTGAACGAGTGCCAACACGCCCGAACCTCGTTGCAATTACAAACAAAATTGGTTACGAGGGATTCTCGAAAGGAATGCTGAAAAATGTCGCACGGATCAGGGTTGGGTAAAGTTCCCTGGCCACGTGCACTCGAGCTAAAGCTACTCCCATCCAACGGGCACCGGTGCTGGTAGCTCGCACGTTGATTTAAAGGGACGAGAGGTTTCCTGCACGTGATCCAAATGCTAAGACATCCAATCTATTGCTAGGTCGCAGGAGGAGGTATGAGGATAGCACGGCGATCTCAAGATCTGGCTAAACTCTTCACGGTGAGTTAATGTTATCGACTTCAATGGGCTTCAAACCGCGCAACACCAACTCAAAATCAAGATATGAAGACGTTGACGGTTAGTGCGGTGATTTTAGGTTATGTTAGATTTTATCTCGTGTCTAAAAACGGTAAGTATTCGTGTAGTGATATATACCACTTAGTTATATGGAATTATTAATGTTTTTTTTTTGAAATAGGACATTGTCGATGGTAAACCCATAAGAGGTGTATTTATTTTTGCCGTGTTTAACCTTAATTGCCCGACAAACATGGCAGGATCGCGCTAATAAAAAAACTGTTTAAATATTGACAGTAACGTAGTGAATATGAGGTAGAATTTACATAATAACATAGCGAACAAATTAAAAAACACAAGAGAGTCCTGTCAAGTTGTGTTTGATAATTCAACGCTACAAACGCGCGTGTAAAATAATCTAGTTACCTAAGTTGCACCTAATTTATCGTCGATGTTTACCTGCACTGAACAACGATGAAAGCGGATCTGAAATCAAAACTTGACTAACATGGTGTGATAGCAACTTCTCAAGTGATTGTTGATCGAATTTACCTATTTACTCTTGTGAAACCTTTCTGTAACGCGCCGGGCCTGAGGGGGGGGGGGGGGGGGACGTCAATATGGAGGTATATATCACTGAAAACTGTTTCAAGTATTCCGCCCACGTACTGGCCACCCATTCCACCGATAAACTGTTAGCTAAGGAAATTGTGTTCCTCACCCCACGATTATTGACTGGCGCCATCTATTATTGAAGCTGTATATATATGGAGAGAGAGGGAACTTTCGCATTGAACAAGAAATGATAGGGAGGAGGACTCGATTCTATGTAATGAGACGACTTTCAAGAACGTTAAACTTTAGATTGGTTACTGAACGTTGGTCTCTATCTAGTGGGGGTAAAATGATAGGTTAAGTTATTATTTCGAGCAAAGGAACAAAAGGTAAGAGTTGAAAACGTTGATGAAGGATGTGAATAGTTTTGTTATTATCGGCGACGTTTGTGTCGCTGGTTTTTGGGGACTTTGGCGTCCTAGAGGTGCGTTGAGTTATGTCTGTACGTTGCCAATACGTTGTGTCTCGATAGATATATAGGCTATCGAACGGAAATCCGATAAAGTTGCTGTACACGAAGATGGAAAATGAAGCAAGATGTAAGACGAGGAAAGAGAGATACTAAAGGTTTCACGTTGAAAATATTGATGTTATTAAAAAGTTGGTGGAGAAAGGAACAAAAATAAGATGGTGAGAAAGTTGGAGATTTTAACGCGCGAATTGCTGACAATAACGGTGTTTGAACTTTTTGAAATGTGGTTATGAATTTGAAAAGGAAACATATATTAATGACACTTTATTAACTATTCAAAAACATGACCGAAATGTTGTATCGGCTTGCTTTCATGTTTATGTGCAGTCAAAATAAACAGTCCAAAAATATTAACCAACCATTTTGCTTATTTTCTGTCACATCGGGAAAAAAATTAACAATACACCAAACTATCGAGACCCAGTCTCAAATATTTCTTAGCTCCCAGTTAAAGTTAGAGTTAAATAAATTGCCATGGCAACTATCTGCAGTTAAAGTCAGCTGTTTCTCAGAGCTAGAAGCTTAACTCCGAGTTAAAAAATCTTGTACGGCAAGACCTAAATACGTTATAACTAACCTGTGGATAGTCCCCGTCCTTGGTCTGGTAATCGAAGACGTAGAAGTAACTCTTGGTATTTCCACTCCCAGGCATTTTGTAGCTCAACAGATCTCCAGTCTGTACCAGTGGCGCAACAAACTCGGCATCGCTCAACGCCTGCACAGTGGCGTCCCTAGTGTTGATCGGGTGCAGCACCGTTCGCTCCCAATCCGTATACTCATTGACAACAGTGAAGAAGATCTCACTCAAATGATACGTGTACGCATTACGCACGTAGGTCCTAATTATCTTATCTCTTCTTTCGCCCTCGAAACCAGTTTGAATGTCGGCAGACGAAAATCGCCACAGAGCTTCACTAGTAACCACACCGAACAAAATGTCATACTTATTGGCACCATATGTATTTGACAACGCGCTTAGAGTGGCTTCACCAGACCGTTTCATATTAGAGTGGCCGGTTTGTGATGTGAAACCTTGCAGATCGGGTTGGAAATAAGTCAGCAACTCCTTCTGGAAGTCTGTTTTGATGACGACGCCGTCAACGGAAGGCCCGAAGGCGCTGAGGTAGGTAGGTGCGGAGACGTCTGCTCTGAGGAGGTCGTCCAAAGGAAGATCACGGAGGCAGTCGACAATGGTTTCGTGGTCGCGGAATAGGTCTTCAGGTATCGTGCAGTTTGCCGAACGGGCGAGACGCACGGCGAAGGTGACTGGGTCTTCTACTAAAGCCCAGCTGGAGAGTGCCGACCCAGAGAGGAGGATGGCGCGGTGGAACAGTCCTGGAACAAAGCGAAGAGGATGAGAACATGAAGGAGGTCACAAATGTTAAGGCAAAGATTCGATATGCAAATGTCTTTTGAAACAAACAGGATTTTTACATCTTTGTTTAAGAGAGCTTCACTGATAAAATGATAAGAAAGTGAAGTTCTTTGTACAAATAAGGTGTAGGAATACCATTAAGGGTTTAAGCAATTTTAACAAAAACCAGTCTAAAATATTTTGTTACATGGTAAGAATTTACTTATTGCTATATAATCATCCAGTAAAATAGTTAAAGCAATGGCCAGTCGATGGCCAATTATTTATTTCCTGAGGTTTCTTGGAGTCCAATAGCAAACTTAAAGACATAAGTATATAAAGGCAAACAAAGATGTCTTCCTGTCTTTTAGGTATTTACTTAATGATATTGATATTGTATGCTGTTGCCATGAAATAATGCCGAGCCTCTTGAACAAGAAAGTAAACACAAAGAACACACATGCAAGTTAGTGTCAAACTCTCGCTCATTCAAGATCCGGACCAAACATATGTGTGCTAATTAACAAATAAACAAACTTTGTCAACAGCTCGAGTACAGATACTTGTACGTTTGTGTTTATTTGACCACAGAGTCATTGAATGAAGTTTCCGTGTGATGTCACAGAACGATAACAAAATAAAACAAATACACCTTATTTTGACTTTGACATTGGCTTGAAGCTCGTACATGACTGGGCGCAATTCACGGATCTGAAATAACCTGAACAGAGCATAGGATCCAGCCAGCTGATCACAAATAACCTGGATAGAGCATAGGATCCAGCCAGCTGATCACAAATAACCTGGATAGAGCATAGGATCCAGCCAGCTGATCTCAAATAACCTGGATAGAGCATAGGATCCAGCCAGCTGATCACAAATAACCTGGATAGAGCATAGGATCCAGCCAGCTGATCTCAAATAACCTGGATAGAGCATAGGATCCAGCCAGCTGATCTCAAATAACCTGGATAGAACATAGGATCCAGCCAGCTGATCTCAAATAACCTGGATAGAACATGGGATCCAGCCAGCTGATCTCAAATAACCTGGATAGAGCATAGGATCCAGCCAGCTGATCTAAAATAACCTGGATAGAGCATAAGATCCAGCCAGCTGATCTCAAATAACCTGGATAGAGCATAGGATCCAGTCAGCTGATGCCTATACTCTATCCAGGTTATTAAAGATCAGTAGCACAATTGCATCTTGCATGCCCAGCGCTTACAACAACCCCCGTTAAGCGCTGCTCTGAAGGCGGCATCCCCTTTTATTATATCCGTTGGCTCAAAAGTTTGGAGTTGTTTAGCGAATTGTTGGGGCGAGCGAGCAACGAAAGAGAAACTTGCGAAAACCACGTCGACCTCGCGAGCAAATAGTTTCTCTTCGCGCCAAACTTTGCCTTCCGCCGTTGTCGTCGACGGCGTCGTCGTCTTAGAACTTTCTTGCATTACATCCGAGAGGAGAATGGCCGTTTTATAGCGAACGGTTATAGAGTACAGCGAAGAAAGGTAATCAATAACGCAAAGCCAGCGAATTCGTGAAATACCGGAAGGAATCGATGTCGTTTAGGTGAAGTTGTGGACATCGAAAGAATGTTGAACTTCTTTGCGAATTCAATGTCGTTCTTCGAGGAGTTATTAAAATGCCAAACGGTTGTGACCTAAATTTCTTGACGTTTTACGACATAAATGTCTCTTTGCTAAGTTAATATTTGGGTGAAATAAACGGAAATTGATTTATATTTTGCTGAAAGTGGATAAATCATCGTAAGGCAATTTATTTGTTAGGTTCTGTGCAATAGCGGCAATGTTCAACAGCGCCAAAAGACGGCTTTACTGACAAAAATTGAGAATGCTGCCATCGCGTTGACTTTTAAGAAAATTTCCTTTTGTTATTTCTCGCAGATTACTCGCATTTGAGACAGGTTGCACTCAATTAATCTGTTTTTAATGTTAACCTCAACGATTGTTAAACATGTATTGATATTTTGAGCCGTATTTATTTAATCGTAGAGGTTTATTAAAAGGAACGGCTGTATGTAAGCGCCATCAGGTGGTGCCTACCATTACCACGTTCTACCGGTTTGTTTCCTTAGCAGAAAAATAACATTTGAGACTCTCGCTATTCCTAAAAAAAAAACTTAATGGTCATTGTTTTTTCGTGTATTTTGAGTAACTTTGTGACCATATTGAAAAAAACCTTCTTATCCCAAGGCTCTTGTGGGTATGTATTTCTCTTTATTCATGTGTAAATTTTTCTGTAAATTGCCCGAAAAGAAAGATTAAAAAAAAAAAAAATGATAATAATACATATACATGTTGGATTAAATCTGATTTAAATTGCAAACTCTTGCAATGCGCGGGGTATTTTTATTATTATCAACATTAGAACCGTCTCAAAAATTGATGCCCGAACGCGGACTCGAACACGATTTCCATCTATCGCGGGTGTTGCTCTAACCAATTGAGCTTCTTGGACCCCGATCTCCACCTGTCGCGGATGTTGCTCTAACCAATTGAGCTACTTGGACCCCGATTTCCATCTGTCGCGGGTGTTGCTCTAACCAATTGAGCTACTTGAACCCTGATCTCCACCTGTCGCGGGTGTTGCTCTAACCAATTGAGCTACTTGGACCCCGATCTCCACCTGTCGCGGGTGTTCTTCTAACCAATTGAGCTACTTGGACCCCGATCTCCACCCGTCGCGGGTGTTGCTCTAACCAATTGAGCTACTTGGACCCCGATCTCCACTTGTCGCGGGTGTTGCTCTAACCAATTGAGCTACTTGGACCCCGATCTCCACCTGTCGCGGGTGTTGCTCTAACCAATTGAGCTACTTGGACCCCGATCTCCATCTGTCGCGGGTGTTGCTCTGAACCATTGAGCTACTTGGACCCCGATCTCCATCTGTCGCGGGTGTTGCTCTAACCAATTGAGCTACTTGGACCCCGATCTCCACCTGTCGCGGGTGTTGCTCTAACCAATTGAGCTACTTGGACCCCGATCTCCACCTGTTGCGGGTGTTGCTCTAACCAATTGAGCTACTTGGACCCCGATCTCCACCTGTCGCGGGTGTTGCTCTAACCAATTGAGCTACTTGGACCCCGATCTCCACCTGTCGCGGGTGTTGCTCTAACCAATTGAGCTACATAGACACATGATTTTTGTGACAATTTTAGTGTAATTTTGATGAAAATGTGCTTTTTTGATAATTCCATTTGAAACGGTTCTAGTGTTCATAACCATACATATACACGATGTTCATATATCGGAAAAAACTGTAAAGTGATTTCCATTTAGCTTGATTTTGGTTGTGTTTTCTTGACCAGCCATGTTTTACACATTTCAGATTCATGTTTTTCATGAAAAACAATTTAATAACTAAGCACAATTGTGCTCAGTACAGCAACACACTGTGTTGATCGTTATCGCAATGTCCAACACTGTGCTCAGTACAGCAACACACACTCTGTTGATACTTATCGCAATGTTCAACACAAATAAACAATAGAATTGTCAACCAACCAGGATCGGGATTACAAATATTAAACTCAAATAACATCCGTAATTCTCAGTTGCAAAGCAAAGCAAGGAAAATCTATCGCTGCACTCGTGCTACAAGTTTTCACACAAAATACAGAATATATGATTATTAATTTACAACATTCCATTTCGCCCAAATGAGGGCAACGAGTAAACTTGACATGCAACTGAATTCGCGTTATAATTACTGGTACTGCATCGCGCAATTGTCTAATCAAAGTTGGTATTTCCGCGGTCGAGCAAATAGTTTTCTGATTAGAGGGGCCGTGCTTCAACGATTCACCTGACCGTGCCCTTATTACAGACGTCCCGTACCCAATCGGGGTCAAAATATTGGATTGGCGAATGATTTATTTGCAAGAAATGCATTCCCGTTTTGCTGCATTACTTCCTTTGCGTGGCTTCTATTGGAAAAGCGATTCTTGTTTGGCAAAATTTGGTAATTCATTGGTTTTGAACTTGATTAATTAATATTAATTAAGTGAACCAACCTCGGTTTGAGAGTATTTAAAACTGTCGTTTCAGTTTTATTTTATGAGCAGGTTTTTAGTTAAGGTGAAAAGGAATAGACACATACAAATTTGATGAATCAGATGAATCTGCGTTTTGCAGATAAATTAGGCGATAAATCTTGGATTATGACCCAGTGGTTCACGGCCCAGTGGTTCATAGCCCAGTGGTTCACAGCCCAGTGGTTCACAGCCCAGTGGCTCACAGCCCAGTGGTTCACAGCCCAGTGGTTCACAGCCCAGTGGCTCACAGCCCAGTGGTTCACAGCCCAGTGGTTCACAGCCCAGTAGTTCACAGCCCAGTGGTTCACAACCCAGTAGTTCACAGCCCAGTGGTTCACAGCCCAGTGGTTCACAGCCCAGTGGTTCACAGCCCAGTGGATCACAACCCAGTGGTTCACAGCCCAGTGGTTTACAGCCCAGTGGCTCACAACCCAGTGGTTCACAGCCCAGTGGCTCACAGCCCAGTGGTTCACAACCCAGTGGTTCACAGCCCAGTGGCTCACAGCCCAGTGGTTCACAGCCCAGTGGTTCACAGCCCAGTGGCTCACAGCCCAGTGGTTCACAGCCCAGTGGTTCACGGCCCAGTGGTTCACAGCCCAGTGGTTTACAGCCCAGTGGCTCACAACCCAGTGGTTCACAGCCCAGTGGCTCACAGCCCAGTGGTTCACAACCCAGTGGTTCACAGCCCAGTGGCTCACAGCCCAGTGGTTCACAGCCCAGTTGTTCACAGCCCAGTGGTTCACAGCCCAGTGGTTCACAGCCCAGTGGTTCACAGCCCAGTGGCTCACAGCCCAGTGGTTCACAGCCCAGTGGTTCACAGCCCAGTGGTTCACAGCCCAGTGGATCACAACCCAGTGGTTCACAGCCCAGTGGTTTACAGCCCAGTGGCTCACAACCCAGTGGTTCACAGCCCAGTGGCTCACAGCCCAGTGGTTCACAACCCAGTGGTTCACAGCCCAGTGGCTCACAGCCCAGTGGTTCACAGCCCAGTGGTTCACAGCCCAGTGGCTCACAGCCCAGTGGTTCACAGCCCAGTGGTTCACGGCCCAGTGGTTCACAGCCCAGTGGTTTACAGCCCAGTGGCTCACAACCCAGTGGTTCACAGCCCAGTGGCTCACAGCCCAGTGGTTCACAACCCAGTGGTTCACAGCCCAGTGGCTCACAGCCCAGTGGTTCACAGCCCAGTGGTTCACAGCCCAGTGGCTCACAGCCCAGTGGTTCACAGCCCAGGGGTTTACAGCCCAGTGGTTCACATAAGAGAGGTTCATGGAAAGAGGTTCATGGAAAGAGGTTCAAGCGATTGTTTTTCTCGACTCACCTGACATAACTGTAGGCGAGGTCATGAGGAAGTGGATGCAAGCTGCACCCGTCCCGTGTCCAAGCAGGGTGACGTTACCAGGATCACCACCGAACAACGCAATGTTCTGTTGGATCCAATGCAAGGCTGCGATCTGATCCATCAGCCCATAGTTGGCAACGCGTGCCTTTATGTGCGGTGCTAGGTTGGCGTTCAGGAAACCTGCGAGGAGTGAGTTCATCAAGTTGTTAGTTAGTTTACAACCAAAAGATGAGCTGTATTATTTGGGGAAGAAATGCTGTAAGTTACTGACTGGAGATGCAAGTGAAATACGGTTAAAATCGATGACTCGGAGATCTAGCAATCTTTAAACACGGTTCAAGTTTACTGATGCCTATTTTTTGGTTAAAAATTTGTTACTTTTGTTAAAAACTGGTAAAAAACGCTTTTGAAAAAAAAAAATTCTAAGACTAAAGCAGCAGATCTAAGCTTAAATAATACTAATTGTTATTGTTTTTAGACTCATGTCTACTTTATGTCACCTTAGCTTTAGTTTAGACAAAAACTGTTTCAACTGGGTTTTGAATGCTAACTCGTCCAGTGGTTCGTTAGGGAAATTTAGTTGTTCTT
Organism: Protonemura montana; assembly: GCA_947568835.1. Lineage (NCBI taxonomy): Eukaryota > Metazoa > Arthropoda > Insecta > Plecoptera > Nemouridae > Protonemura > Protonemura montana. The sequence goes on from OX387609.1 coordinate 1,646,056, forward strand.
TTATAAGCATTCGAAATCCAGTTCAAATAGTTTTTTGTCAATGCTTATTGTTATTTAATAAAATCTTACAAAGTTGAAAAAAGCGAACAAAATTTGGACATATGATAAACTTGAAAAAAAAATCAGTTTCAAAAGAGTTTCAACTTCACTCACTACGCTCATGTAATGAAAGTATCTGTAATGATCTGTAATTGCTATAGCGTCGACGGGCACGTACCGAGAATTCCAAGGCGGTAATTGAGCGTGACGATGACCACCTCTGCGTAGCTGGAGAGGACGCTACCGTCGTACGGGTTACCAGAGTTCCACTCGTAAGACTCTCCGTGGATGAACACGAGCACTGGGTGGCGAACCATTTTCTCCTCGGGCGTTCCCACTGTCGGAAGAAGAAAGAAACAGGAAATGTTAGGTTTGTAGAAGTGGTTAAGTTGTTAAGATGGTGTTCTAGGTGATGTTCTAGAACTTGTGTTTTCTTGGGAAGGGAACAAGGAAGCCGTGCCAAAAGGTGAAAAACATTGAAACAATTTCTATACTCTCGCTATGCTTTGTCGGCGCTGCCTGACAAAGGGTAGCGTTGCCTGAGCTTAGCTAAGCTTAGCCTTGCTATCGCTTTGCGTTGTCATAATTATGAGCTTGTGTATTTGGCATTTATTTTTCAGAATGATAAGATTCTGTGAATTTACCTACGTTCTGTTGAATGCCATTTCCAAATCAAATGTTTACCAACACGTAACAATAACGTGTGTTTCTTGAATTTAAATTTAGAGTAGATTAAACTTTTCCCGGAATGAGTGATCGACGTACGCTGTTGCAAGAAAAGATGGGTATGCAACTAGTAACAAAAATAACCACTGGTTTGTAAAGGCGTAGAAATGACATGAACAATTAACTTGAGCTTAATTCCTTGCAAACGGCAGCTCAAGGAAACTTAGATGGGAAATATGTGTGAGTTTTGTTTTAGAAAATTGTCTTAAGAAAGTACAAAATCAAGGAGAAGGCTGTTATCAAAAGCGAGGATATCGGGCAAGTTAAGTACGTGCTGAGGTTAAATTAAATCCAGTGACTTTCTGCAGCTGAAAATGTGGCGGTAACTTTGCAATTTCAAAAGTTGTTCCTTTTGTTTTACATAACGCATTTATTCTTGGCACGATTTTCTTAGTGCAAGGTCACGGGTGCCATTGAATTTGTGACTGGATTTTGTTAAAGCCGTCAGATTTAATGTTTGAAACTTGCAAGCTCACGCTTTAATAAAAATGTAAGGGTGATTTCATGTTCCGCAATTCAGAAAAAAACTAAGCGTCGCGTTTCACTCGATTTGGCAGATGAATTTCATTAAATTGGTCATATTTATAATGGGATTGTTTTTTGTGCTATTCGTATTCTTAATTCCTTCTCTTTGCCACCTTTTCAGACTTAAGGAAGTTCCTATTTTTAGTTTAAATTCAATTTCTTGATTGCGAACTTTGATAAATACATTTAAATACTAAGTAGTTCATCACAATCAACCCAAAAGTCTCCAACACCAACAAGGGACGGAAAACACATTATCTCTAATGAACCAAACAAACGGAAAACGAGTTTAAAATCTCTCAGAGTGTCCGTTAAAAGTCGGGACCGGGATGTGTCTTCACGAAAACCTGTACAATTTCCCTCGCCGTACACTACGGACTTCGTCTCGCAGGCAACGCGATATTAGCTCCCTCTGGGGGGCAAAGGAAGACAGTGACAAATGCCTCGGCACGACATTGACAGACAAGGAGTCCTATCGCGAACTCTTTCCGCTCTAAATCTGAACCTCGGCGCTCTTCTCGCGTTCTCGTTCTCGTTCTCTCTTTGGCTTGCATAAACTGTGTCGTCGACATCACTCTGGAGTTTAAGAATGGACTATCAGTCAGTGTGTGTGTGGGAGAGGAGATCAGTGGCGAGCAGACGAGAATGCGAGTAGCCACTGGTGAAAGAAATCTCGAGTTATGTGGGTAATGAAAAGTGTACTTAAATGTCTTTCAATGAGAGAAAATAGTTTTTTTAATGTTGTTGGCTGTCCTTTCAGAAGAAACTTAATAAGAATATCATTTCCTGCATTTCAAACAATGAAATATATTTCTTAAAACAAAGGAATAAGTGAATATGTGAATTTGAAACAAAATTACCAATCTCTCTGGTCGACAATTTGTAAAAAAACTAAGTCAAATGCTGAAATGATTTGAATTTGAATTTTCTTGAAGTTTATTTTGATTTCTTTACTTTTGTATTATACTTCCAGTGCGTTTGGAGCATTTTAAAAACTATCCCACCAACTGGCACCAATTGTGACGTTATTTTGTTTGTTTGATACAGATGAGATTTAAATGAACAAAGTATTTTATACAAAATTTTCGGATGTTCTATGATTAGGGATTGGTCAATAAAGCGTGAACCAGAGTTTTATCTCGATGAAGATACATACATCTTCCAAACCCGATGAGTTGTAAGCATAGTTTTGTAAGTACCTCTGTGTCCCTAGGCTCGTAGTGTCCCACTGGGAGGTAATTCTCTCAAAGCACGTGACGTTTAAAGAGGGTGAGAAAATGGGGGGGGGGGGGGGGAGTGTAGCAGAATACTTGTCACGATTTAAACCACTCTTTTAAATAAACACTTTTCGCTTCGGTAAACGTGAGTGGTCGGCTGTGAAGTATGTGACTGTTTGCTTAAATTGGGAAGGACTCCTCCTTCCCATTTTAGATCAAGCACTTAGATAGTTGATTTGATTGACGATTTAAAGGGTATGAGAATCTCGGATGGGAGTGAGGTTTATGTAATTACGAACCAAAAGTACTAAATAAGAAATTTTTTTTAGTGGCATTTGTTAAACCAAAAAAAAAAATCATTTTTTCTTTGGATTGTCGTTGTAGGAATTTGGTACACAGCGAAAAAGTGTTAAAATCATTTTGTAACCAACTTTAATGGCATATTTGTTGGTTTGAACTCGATGGGAATAATGCCTGAATAAAGCATTTCAATGTCGGTGCATAGAGCTTCCAGTCCCGAGAATTATTTACCCATTATGCAAAATTTGTGCCAATTTTTCGTATTTTACGCTCGTGTAATATAAATAAATAATGAACCTTTATTCGATATGGGATTTTCTGTCTGGCTTCACAAAGACTTATAATAATTTGAGATTTTTTTTTTAAAAGTTATATTCAAGAAAGAAAATTCACAAAAGTGTCAACCTTTAAAAATGTGTTACAGCCTTTAATATCATAAAAGAAGAGTAGCGCGATATTTTAAATATTCGATAAGAATTTCCATATGAATCGCTGTTCGGTATAAAGATAACGCCCGATCGATTTATCACGAGCTTATAAAAAAATCAATCTGTTCATTGTTAGATTCTGTCGATGACAGAAGAGCTGGGGTGGCAACATTCAAGGAGGTTTCAGTATGGGCCGGATTTTTTATACCACTTTGGTATAATGTGAGAATGTCGCTGCTTTGAGCTAGTTTACATTTTTGATAATATACTGGTGATATTGTTGAAAAAAATACAAGATGTCCAGTCCACACGCATTGAAAAATCTTGCAAAAAGCTTGAAATAAAAAATTGCATGTTTTCCTGAAGCAATATCAAAGTGATGATCCTAACAGAAAACGCATAATTTTTTATACCGAATTACCTAGATTCCTATACGAGATTATTTGCCAAATAATTTAATTGTGATTTTTTCTTGACTTTATGTCTTGGATGTTAAAGAAAGTTTGGAAGATTTGTTAAATTTGAAGAAAAAAAATCCCTTAACCGAAAGGTGTTACTGTTCCTGTAGTTCAAGGTGTTTAATATTATTACCCAAATTTTATAAGCAACAAAAACGATTCAGTCATGCTTGTACTTGATGTTTACTTTTTGAGACAACTTAGGTTTACTAGTTTACTAGTTTTTTAGTAAATCCTCGTGTATTCTTTTCCACAAAAATGGACTTTACAATTGAAACATGATTATGTGGTAACCAAACTGCAACAATAAAAGAAGCCTAGAAAATTGCTTATTTCCCTACAAGAGTGCAACAATGTAAGAGGTTTTATGATGCAGGATCCGCGGGTTTGAAAACCAGGACATAAGGAAAAAACAATAAAACACGAATCAAGACCGAAAGAGACGAAGACGAATGCAAATGCGAATGCCAAAACAACGGAGAACTTTTTATAAAATAAATAAATGCACGTGGAAAAGCATTCTGGCCTCAAACTGTCATTGCAGTTTGTAATTACTATTACTCTATGTACCCATTGTTTCACATTTTTGTACACTTTTGTGTCATTGTGTATACATTTCAACTAGATAAGCACGACGGCATCCAAAATAATTACAAACTTTCTGTGTCACGTTGGAATTACAACTCTTGCATCGCATCTTTGGAATAACAACCGACAGAAAGAAAACTTTGTAGACATTACATGACAGCTTTACAAATTTTCTCCACGCAGGAAGACAACGTTTTAATGTGAAATTTAACTGTGAAACTTTGGTCTTACTGGACGAATCACAGTCAAACATTTTGTAGTTATACAAAATTCAAATGAAAATAAAAAAAAAAAAATTTAAAAACTGAAATTTTGAATGCTTAGTAAAAACAACAAATTTTCCCGACGTTTTCCAACTTAAACCATATTGAGAGTGAAAGCAGATGTGAATTTTCTCCGATGACAAAATAACTAAAAATAACAAACAAAAAATAATAAACAAATAAAAGACAATGGCACCCTTAAGGCATCCTTATAATTGAAAGAAATCTAAATCCTTACATAACTGTAACATACGACATAAGATGGATCTCTTCTCTAGAAGTCTCGCCAATCAATATTTCTAAACTAACTTACAACCTCTCTCCCATAGAGATTCGTTAGTTTGTTTTCTAGAATCATGTTTACTTTACCTAGCTTTAATCAGGTTATTACGGTTAGATTAAATTGACATGAGTATAAAAACCATAATCCCAATGAAAATGTTTCAAAATTGCAATGTATCATGGAGTCTCGGAATTGCAAACGCATGTATTTTTTGCCCCCCACAACTATTCACGATGCCGTTCGATTTAAGGTCTGATATTGGAAAGTGCATATAAATTTATGGTCTTTTTCGTCCTTAACGCCCCCCATCCCTTCCCAATGCAGGGTGTGCAACCTTTCGATCATCCACAGTGATGTTTTCTCCACCATCACGCCTCAAGGCAGCGGAAAAGCGAGGGAAAACTGTTTTTCCTACAGTGAAAACAGAGAGGAAAGTCTGGTGGATTTCTTTATGGTGATGAAGGACATGTATATAAGTTTCGTTGAGCGATACAGGGTTGGTAGGAATCTGGCAGAGTGCTGATGTTGAGAAATATTTGCTGAAAGGGAAAGTAGGAGAGAGAATTGATAGTGAAATACGGGTTGTTTTTTCAAATATGTGCAGAACTTAGGAGAATGTTAGTTAATAATACTATCTGAATTCAATACCTAGCCAACAAGAATTCGAGATTTGGCAATTTTTTGTTTTTAATTCATTTTATGTAAACGAATAACTATCTTAACAACTTTTTAAAAGTATATTTTTGTGCGGTTGTGTAACCAATTTGTTTCTCAATAATACCGCAAGCAATATTACCGACATTTTAAATTGTCTTTAGAAAACGCTACTTAATGCAGGTTTTTTTAGTTGTATGTTAGGTTAATCGTATTAACAGACGGTTAAAAAACATCTCCTGGTTGACAATTACCAAACAAATATCAACTTAACAGACCGCTAGATTTAAAACGGACCACTTAACAAACGGCCGTTAGTGGTAAACTCTCTAAAACCTAACAGCTTGCTAATTTATTTTTTATTTATTTTTTGGTTTGGTCTGTTGGATACTGGGGTTTTTAGTTAGCATATTGATTAATTTGAGCGTTAAAATTATGGCATTTAGATTGAGTTTGCTTCACGCATTATCATTTTAATGACGTGATTACCATTTTGAATTTCTGCTGTTTATTCCTGATTAAGATTGGGATAACTGAACGAATGGTTTAATCAAAACATATCAAACCTTCTAGGCATTACATCTTTATCAAACGCAAACCAGCCCATTTAGTTCAGCCACAAAATGAAACCCCCACGAAGCAAACGACTTCTCACTAGAAAAAAAAAACAGCTAACCAAAGCTACATAAAAAAAAAAAACCACCATCAACTAGCACAAAAATATATTACCTACCCATAAAATTTCAAAAGCCCATTTTCCAGATTTCCATCTAACACCCCCAACAACCCTATCCCAGGCAGGCACTTCAATCCCCCATGTAACACATTTACGCATCCAAAATCTCTCCACGCAGACCCTTTCGAAATTCCACACGCTCCCAGCCCTCGAGAATGTAGGCCGGCTACGCACCATGCGTACGCCCGGCTAGGGAAGGGGTGACAGTTTCACTATCTCTTTGCCCCCTTTGGGCCGCTTACATTTTGTGTCCTTGTCGTTTTAAATGTGACCCTATGACCTGACAAGCTATTACATATTGTAATGGCTTCTACTTTACCACAAGGCGGTAAAACGCGTTGTTTTTTCCTGCTTCAGCTGTTTGTGCCACTTTACATTGTAATTAAAACGCAAGTTAACAAGATGAGTATATTTTTTCTGTTATTTTAGCTAGAGTGACTGTTTTTTTTGATGGGGGTTGGTCCTGTGACGTGTCATATTTTTTGTTAGGTTTGTTTGATATTTAAATTAGTCGTTACAGCGACGGAGTAAAAGATGTTGGGCCAAACCTTGATGAAACTTAGAGCAGAGAAGCAAAACTTTGATAATATACTTTAATACGTTGAATATTTGTTAATTTGTTAACCTGTTTTAATAAAAATGATAGAGTTTTCCAATTTTGTACACGTATGAAAGCACCTTTCTAATTGGAATTGCGGAATTGCATTTTCTAGCGTCGTAAAGCGCACGATCATATTTTACAATTTATTTTATTGGTGATCGTAAGTCTTACGCCAGGAAATGCATTTCCCGAACTTAAGATTTATCAATTTTCTTCATCGATATTTTCTGGCAATGTCGTCTGAAACTCGATAGCAGTTTCCATGAAAATTGAAGAAATCCAAATGATTTTTAGAGCACTTTTACGACATCTGATGTTTGGCTGTATTAAAAAGGGTTGGAATTAAAAATGCTAAAAAAGTAAATACAGTTTTATGTAAAATAACATTACTATGTTGGCGTGAAAGCAATCTATCGTCAGCTGTGTTATTACCTGTCAAAAAAGCTCGCCACACGTTAATATTACAAGTGAAATGACATTTCAAATTCCGCTTCGAATATATTTTGCAATTATTTTTCGTGAACGTGAAAATGACAGGACCTAATAAATGTAAGAAAACGAGACAAAAATAAAACACACAACCCGTGTAATAAATCTACAGAAAACTAGCTCAAATATGAATGAATGTTATTTCCATGTCAAGATAATTAAAAAATTTCGAAACACAACCCACGGGGCAAGAACTAGAATTGCGGTCTGCCCGGTAGGAAAATCGAATAAATTTTAAATCGCACACTTTTTGTGTTTTTTTTTTTTTTTTGTTACATGTTTAGTTGAGATTTATTTGTGACAGTTCTTTTTAAGCTGCCACCTCGGGAAAAAATGTTTTCCGCAGAACGCTAATAGCATATCCGAGCGGTCTTTGTTTACTACATGTAACCAATGTTCGGCCGAACGAGATGGGAAACCATTTTGTGCGTTTTGTGCGTTTTGTGCGTTTTCCTGCCGGTTTTGTGACGGGATTCACGGTGCGTGTGGCCGGGGGGGGGGGGGGGGGGGGGGGCAGAAGAGTGGCCAACTCGAAGCGATTGCCGAACTGTTTTCCAAAAGATTTCATGAAATTGTCTTGTCATTATTGGGAATAACCTAAATAATGTGTCACTTTTTAAAATAATGCCACACAAATTTACCTTGGCTAAAAAAAATATACAATTTTTTTTTAAATCCTGTTTCGAGTTCCCGTTTGGGCACCAATTTTTGAAAGGTTATTAGTGCTCCTAAAAATAAAGATATTTGAGCATTACTAACGCTTGTACCTGTTTAATTTTCAAAATAAAAAGAACAGCTAAAAACATATAACTGCATACGAATAGTTCAACTGAGCTGCCATCCCATTTCTAAATCATTTAAAATTCATATAACAAAATAAAATAATATATTGTAGATGTTGGTAATATTTGGATGATTTCAAATTGAGGTCAAATCGTTTAAAAATATTAAAAGCGCTTGTTTTAAACAGCGACCATTGCGTGTAGATCGCCGTTCTCGACCATACGAGGCTTTCTAACACAAAAACACTAACAAAAAACACTGCGAGTTTGACAAGCGAGTTTTCAGTAACGATTGTTTAGCCGGTGAGGTTGGCAGGCCCGGATAACTTATTGCATCGCTGTACATGGACATTCACTTTATATGGTAAGTGGACCTCTGCGGCTGTCAATATATGTGGGGTCATGAGCAATGAAGTCAAAGAGATGGGACAGAAAATAAGATCACTCGAGTCTGCACGCAAGTCAAAGAAAACACTCTTTATATTTGTTACTTAGCTAAGTAACATTAATACACTTCAAAGTTAAGATAAACTTCTTATGTACTTAGATTTTGAAGCGTTTTATTTTCTAATAATCAAAGACGCTGCTCTAATTTTGAAAAAGGCAATTACTAAACAGAGAAAAATTGAGATCGGCCAGAAATGGAGACACCGTCGTTTCGAGTTTTAACAAAAACTATTTGAACTGGGTTTTGAATGCTAAGTAAAGGGCTACTAAATTTCCCATGCTAAAGAAACGTTCTATCGTTTTTTCTCGCAGATTACGTGCATTTAAGACTGGTTTACGCTTAATTTAAAGTAATTACTGCTATACTGAACGATTGATCGAAATTAATTGATATTTTGATTTGTTATTTTTTAATTGTATAGGTTTTTTAAAAAGTCTGAAATGCCATCTGGTAGTTATCGGTGGGACTTCGTGTTGTCGGCTCGTTTGCTCGGCAGAACGTTTAAAATCAGTGCTGTGAATCTGAATAATTGAAAACCAAATGGTTGAAGACATAATAAAAAACCACACAAAAAAAAACATTTGAACTGGTATTAATTTTTACGGTTAAACATTATTTTGGTGCGATTTTTTCCCCATTTTTTCCATGCAAGATAAAAACCGTATTGCCATTGTATTTTGTATTCAATTGAAAGCGAATGAGATATTCTATAAAAGTGTACACAGCGTGTGGAGCGTTAACGCTATTTCTTTGAAAAGCCTATCGCAGTCGAATCTGCAAAAGATGAAAAATTTAAACAGTTTTTTTTATAATTACTACATTCTGTATTTGCTCGCAGCAAACCGCTGAGTAAATAGTTGTTCACTGTCAGGGAGAAAGATTCGCGGCGTTTTCTGCATCTCGTTTTCTGGCCAAGAGCTTCTATGATAGCTTTCAAATGGACAATGCAGTAAAATCATGATTTGGAATAGTGGCAATATCATGATTAAAATCATGGCTGGGTCATTTGAAGAGACCATCTGTTGCAATTGCAAAACCATGCAATATTTTCCGCAAAATTACGTTCCATTCACAGTGGCTGGTCGAGATTCAAGAATTATTCCGCACATCAAATTTTAAATTCTATTGAAAGCTACAAAACAACAAAAAAAATCCTATTATTTCATCTAAAATAAAACTTGCAAGTGCAGATTACGGATTTGAAATGCACAAAATGGACACAAAATGCATGGAAAATGCATAAATGTATTTTTTTTGAAACGGAAAAGTGCAACAAAGAGGGAGAAATACTCGGTACTACAGGAATATGAATTATTCTCTAGCGTATTAATAATTCAAATGTCAAGCACAGAGCACCTAGTTAGAGCTTATTTCTGAAATGCACATGACCATAGTGCATTGAGAGCTGGGTTTGTAAAACCCATGCAGTGCTGTTGACTTTTGTATTCCTTTTGAGAAAGACCAGTTCTGTTTGGGAGAGAGGTTGGAGGGATGAAAGTTAAGCAACACTGCGCTGGGCCAGGTATTGGATGGGTGACTATCATACACATGACCAGTTCTGTTCGGGAGAGAGGTTGGAGGGATGAAAGTTAAGCAACACTGCGCTGGGTCAGGTATTGGATGGGTGACCATCATACACATGACCAGTTCTGTTTGGTAGAGAGGTTGGAGGGATGAAAGTTAAGCAACACTGCGCTGGGTCAGGTATTGGATGGGTGACCATCATACACATGACCAGTTCTGTTCGGGAGAGAGGTTGGAGGGATGAAAGTTAAGCAACACTGCGCTGGGTCAGGTATTGTATGGGTGACCATCATACACATGATCAGTTCTGTTCGGGAGAGAGGTTGGAGGGATGAAAGTCAGTACAGCAACTTCACTCGCCTTGCTTATCAACCTCTCGACAGCATGGATTTGTGGAGGAATTCTGTTGTTCGCGTTGTACCGTCCTTCGGAAGGGACGTTAAGCCGGTGGTCCCCTTGGTCTTCGACTTGAGAAGGCTACGTGGCGGCACCGGGTTTTCCCTCCTCCCTTCTAGGCTAGGCTTGGTTTATTATCATCAACCAGTCATTCACCGACGCCATTAGACCAGTGCCAGATGGCCAGTTGTCAAATCAGTGCGTCATTAAACACAAAACATCAATCAATCACCATATATGGGTAATTTTTTTGATTAAAAATCTTAATACAGGTATTAGTTAAAATTAAACTGCAGAAAATAATACCTAGCTTATAAACGAGTTTGAATAATTTTGGTGACTTACAAACAAATCTAACGTGCTTGTCATTCATCGCGAACGTAGCTGTCAAAATCACTACTTCCCGTAACTTTTAGACAAAGACAACTTTTGAAATTCTCCACACTGATTCGACTCACCGTTCGCTGCACGCGTCCTGAATCTCTGCAGAAATAAACTCTCGTTCATTATTCATAACAGAAGAGCAATTGCTCGCGGTCGTTTATTTTCCCATTTTCTTCCATACATTTATGAAAATAACTCAAAACATATAAAAGCAAGTGCACAATACTCGCATGGCTCACTGCATGTTGTATTTTCCCGAAAGCTTTTTCCACCATGAGCCACTCAACAAACTTTATGTTCTGTTGTCCACATAAAACTTCGTTCCAGTTTAGTTTGAGAAAAAAAACCAAATCTAATAAATAGTCCACCAGATTAATGATCATTACACTATATAGCACTAACATAAAGTCTTAAATCCTCAATTGATTGATTATCGGGGTTCAACGACGCACTGTATTGACAACGAGCCATGCAGCGCTAGTCTGATGGCGTCGGTGAATGAGTGGATGATGATGAGAATGATGATGAACCTAACCTAGCCAGAAGCCAGGCTGGTCAATAGCCTACACCTGTCGAAGAGCACCAAAGGGATCACCGGCTTAACGTCCCTTCCGAAGGACGGTACAACGCGAACAACAGGATTCCTCCACAAATCCATGCTGTCGAGAGGTTGATAAGCAAGGCGAGTGAAGTTGATGTACTAACTTTCATCCCTCCAACCTCTCTCCCGAACAGAACTGGTCATGTGTATGATGGTCACCCATTCAATACCTGACTCAGCGCAGTGTTGGTTAACTTTCATCCCTCCAACCTCTCTCCCGAACAGAACTGGTCATGTGTATGATGGTCGCCTATCCAATACCTGACCCAGCGCAGTGTTGCTTAACTTTCATCCCTCCAACCTCTCTCCCGAACAGAACTGGTCATGTGTATGATGGTCACCCATTCAATACCTGACTCAGCGCAGTGTTGGTTAACTTTCATCCCTCCAACCTCTCTCCCGAACAGAACTGGTCATGTGTATGATGGTCATCCATCCAATACCTGACCCAGCGCAGTGTTGCTTAACTTACATCCCTCCAACCTCTCTCCTGAACAGAACTGGTCATGTGTAAGATGGTCACCCATCCAATACCTGACCCAGCGCAGTGTTGCTTAACTTCGGTGATCTCATAAGAGCCGATATTTTAAACACGTCAAACTATGTTTTCCGTAAATCCTCTTTTAAATTTACAGAATTCACCTTTATTTTTGGCCATTTAACAAAACGACACCAACTATAACAACAAGGAATTATTACAGCAAACTAAATCATCCCGGAAATTGGACCACACGGATTAGATATTATATCACAACACGCACGTAAAGATCTATATTTCGAATAGAAAATAAAAAAGTGGATTTCGTTTTTGGCTGCTATCCCACTTTGCCATGAAACCCAGTCGCAGCATCCAGAGCTCCCCAATTCTCGGTTCTCCCCGTTTTACGCATTTGCTCGAGCTAAAATCATTACACCAAAGGTTTAATATGTTTTTCGTTTCTGCAATCCTCTTAAGATATGTTTTACAGATACATGGCCGCAATAAAGTATGAACTTGGGTATAGGAGGAACGTTTGAAAACGCCCAGCTTTCTCGTAGAAACTTAACCAACGTTGTATCCGTATATGCTGGCCAACTGTATTGGTTGTGGGAACTATATATATATAGGCGAGGAAAGAGGGAAGGACGTAGCGACTTCTATCCAGACAATGTTAAGGGAAAAGAGTAACACTAGTGTTAGAATGGTTGTGATGCTAGAGTGTTTCTGAGGGGTAACCTAATAATGTGTCCTGTTGGTCTACCATGTTAGGGTGTGTGTGTTTTTTTCGATTGTCTTTCCGGAGGGTTTTAGTAAAATTTGTGGTCGAGACGTTGTTTGCAAAGGGTTTAGGGTTGTGGGTTCGGTGTTGCCTTGCAAAACTTATCCTTTGAAATGTTACAAATGATAATTATCGTAAAGTGCTAACTTCGTTTCCCTTTCCTTTTGCTTGTTCAGTTTATTGCACCGAGAGCGGCGGAGATGCGTGTTGTTAGGATGACTCAAATGTTCTGGTGCCACAATGACTTTGAATAGACTTACAAAGAAGCGGACATATTATAAAATCACATGAAACATTCTTGACTGAACAAAAATATTTTTTCATTGAGTCTTGTGGTCTTTTGGTTACCACTCTTTTGTGAAGGGTGTTTAGTCCTAAAACGGACTCCTTCTGATGTTTTGTTAGAGAGTCTCATCCTGAAGATGAGTCTCACCCTGACGATGACAGAACGACCTCTGACCAAAAGTCGGGAGACGTAAGTTTTTGGACTAAAAACCCTAAATAAAAGCATGAATCGAATTGCTACAAGACTCATATACTAACGGGTCTTAAAATGTCAAAGAAACCATCTTTTAAATTGTTCTTTTAGGTTATAAATTCAAATAAAATCATTTCCTGCAAGCTTTCAAAATAAAATCAGAATCAAAACAGATTTAATTAAAGAAAATAATGCGAAATGAAACTAAGCGAATTGTCAATAGTGACTCGGTATCCGCTTTCTGTCCATTAAAAGGCGATTGCAAGTTAATATTAAGAGACTTGAGAGCAGGAGACAGCTGATTGCCAGCTTCGAGTTTGATTTATTTGAGCAAGTATACGGTAAGTCCCATCAATATCTTGCAGCCAGCAGTTGCCTCGGGGCTGGACCACTTTGCCAGGCACGCTTTAGTTCGTATCTATTTCCTGTCAAATCTCGGATCGCTTGGCCGGAATACGTTTGAAGGAATCCCGGATCATTCATTGTTAAATATCTGTTCGATTGTTCCTGGCTATACACGGATTTTCATATCAGGGTACAATTGTTTATTACTTCTAGTGTAAGTACGTCACAGAAAATAACGGTAATATATTACAACATTGATGAAGAGAGTTCTTGTTAAACTTATAAGGAAATGCATTCCATTTCTTAACTCTGGTAAATGCAAACTCATTATCAAAGAAGTAACAAAATCAACTGGTAACAAAAGTTAATAATTTGCAAGACTTTTTAAATCTAACAAATTGACTAAAGTTTAAACAAATGTTTAGTTGATTTGCATTTAAAGACTCACTTTTTGTTATGGCAATGCCACTGGAGGTACCATTTTTTTTAAATCGTATCCAAGACTGTAATTTTCCAGAAATTGGGCAGTGGATATGAGAGCAAATTGAAGACACTACCAACTTTAGGTCTTCGAATATATCTTCCCCAATATCCAACTCAGATAGTCAAGATTTTCATGCACAGGCTAAGACAGGAACATCATCAATACAGACTTCGTTCCTCAATTTCAAGCTTAACTTCTCAGCCACTGAGCTGAGAAATCCATTCCAAATATCGTCCAATATCATCTTGTAGCAATTGCAGCATCCATTGCTCCGCCCTTATTCAAGTACATACCATAGCTACAAGATTGTACTCCCTGGACCATCTCTCCCCCTCTCTCTCTCTCTCACGTATTGTCCTACTAGCTCCATCTCTCTTATGCGACACATTTAATTACTCTAGCCGTGGAAACCGCTTACATTCACCGTCTTTCTTCGCGCTCTGCGACAGATCTTGAGTGCTTATTTCGATAACGTTGCTTTTACTTAATTAACACTAATTAAAAAAAAATCTTTAAAAGATTCAGAATAATAACTCTGAATAATCTCTTAATTTACTAAATTAAATTGCATCTTTGCAACTATGATAGTTTGTATTGTCATTACGAATGTTTTATAAAACGTTTTATTAGGTTTTAATGAAATTAAAGACGGTTCCTAATTAGGTAAGTAAATAAAGCCTGCAATTTATCTTGGAATTTGTTATCAAAAAGATTGTCATCAAACATTATGTCCATAGCTTTTCAGAAAGCGTTTGACTAAAATTGAAAGGTTTAGCGTGTTTACACCTGTTTGATATTATGCAACATGTAATTATGTTTCATCTCAGGTATGAACCTAATTATATAACCCTGTGTACAAACATTAATACAGGTTTTCAAGCCAATAAGGTATGATGTTGAGACTTACTTTCAGGTTTCCCAGGTTTATTAGAAATATTTCAAAGCTTTTCGGTCATACCAGCGATGTAAACGGAGTATGCCACTAGGCGAAGAGAACTCATGTTTAAAAAGTACAGAAATCACATTTTGTTATTACTCGCAGATTAATCGCATTGGAGACTGGCTAACTTTTAAATAATCTTTACCTCAACGATTGTTAAACATTCTATATTATTTTGAGTCAGAATAAGTTGTAAGAGTCTTGTCCAGACCAGTTAGCTCAGCAGAACGTTTAAAATCAATATCAAAATCAATATGTTGTTGTCCTCTTTGCTTTTGTCTTTTAATTGTTTTGAGAGTTAACGGAGATGTTTACCTTGTGTTCTGGAACCTCGGTAGAGTATGTTTAAATTGTGGTGAATGTTTATGCATATAAACAAGAAGATTATAAATATCAACTTGATTTACTTAAAAAACAGAAAATAATTTAAATGTTTCATTTGTAGAAAACCTCTTGTTTTTAAATATAAACCTTTGGGTTTTTAGAAGCTTTAACAAGTTGTTTTTGCTTGTACCTCCCTGTCCGATTATTCCGTATTGCAAATATGAATGAGTTAGGGCAAAGTATATAGATTCATGAGATCAATAGATACAATATTGCGTAATCTATAATAAATGTACAATAAATCTCTTAGCTTAACTACTATAGGTTTATTATGTGCTCATACCAATTTAGGTGATTATCTATAATTATGCCTAAATAGTTTATACCTGTCTTTCTTTGAATTCTGATACATTTACAGCTATAACTGTCAGGTGAACAAATGGGTTCGTGCATTTTTAGAATGTTATTGAGTTCAGCATTTGTTTTAGAGCAAATACTAATAGGTAGGTTCACCGTTTTAGATACATTTAATGTTAGGAGATTATTTGCTAACTATGAGTTTATGGTCCTCATCTCAGCATTAGCTGTATGAACAATATAATTGTAATGTGAACATCTCAAAAGAGATCGAACATTAGTTGTAATATTTACAGAAACCTACGAAAAGCACAAATTTATTTTGAAATTCTGTAACAGGATATAACAAAATTCCCTGAGCTAAGCTTTCAAAGTGAAGTCGCTCATTATGTTTTTAATGCACGTAGGCGTTTGTTGTAGCCGTTGGCCCCCTACGTGTGCAGGGCTTTACTCGTATATTACCATAGAGGTTGATAAGCAAGCCGAGTGAAGTTGCTGCACAAACTTTCATCCCTCCAACCTCTCTCCCGAACAGAACCGGTCATGTGTATGATGGTCACCCATCCAAGACCTGACCCAGCGCAGTGTTGCTTAACTTTCATCCCTCCAACCTCTCTCTCGAACAGAACTGGTCATGTGTATGATGGTCACCCATCCAATACCTGACCCAGCGCAGTGTTGCTTGACTTTCATCCCTCCAACCTCTCTCCCGAACAGAACTGGTCATGTGTATGATGGTCACCCATCCAATACCTGACCTACTGGTTCGGCATGGGACTGAATATATAAACCCAAAGGTAGTATTGTGTCTTTTTATTTAAGAAAGTTTTGAAGTCACTTTGCAACATTCTCTAAGCAAAACAGCGCAAAGTAAAAGCGATCAGTAAAAATGACCCCCCATCTAGGCAATCACCTTTGCTCTGGCGTGCGATGAGAGCAACTCAAATTTGAGCGGAAAGTCAATTTCCGAGCTCGTGTGCGCTTGTGAACGCCAGAGGGGGGCGCAAAAAAATAACAGCTGAGATTTCCAGCCGCCCCACTGTTGTTCGTAAGGGTGAACATGTAAAGCTTTAGCCTAACGTCGTCGTCCTTATTGCACGTGCTACGATGCAATGAAAGGAAATTGAGGATTAAGGGTGTACGTAAGATGAGAGAATAAAACTGCGACGGATGGAGGAGCGAGTTGAGTGTTATTTTTTGAATAGCCCTGGGTGGGTGTGTGTTTTCTCGTTTTTTTATCTAGTGGTATGACGTACTACTCTTATTTGGGGCAAGGATGAAACAGGATTAGGTGGGAAGACTTTATTTATAGCTTTTATTTTATTTTTCAGGAATTGCGATTCAATAACTGGTTTAATAAATACTGATTTAGTGGTCTTTTCAGACAATTTGTTTTGAATGAATGTTATTTGTTTTGATGGTAATTAACTAAATTGCTTTAAATAACTACTCAATTAATTTTTTGCCAGACTTTGTTTCAATTTTAAACAACCTTGATCAACTTTGAGACCAATAACAATACGGCTCACAGTTGAAAAGCTGATTAAAATTCGTAATTTATATTTAAAAAAATGGGTTGTTGGCTCTTTTTTGTGTGTAAAACTTAATGCACAAGGGAACTTTCATCTTTTGTGAATAATTTTGTTCGGCAGGAAGTATATTTCCTAAAAAAGATATCTAAGATTTTAGTCGGAGCACTCGGCACCTACATCAACACAACTTTTGATGAGCAACGATTATCGTAATTAAGATAAGCAACTTTTTCCAAACAATTCAATGTACCTACTAGGTGCTAGGGGTCAAAAGCCTCCATGATCTCTTATGGGCTATATTTTTTTTAAGTACCCAAGCCAAAAAATTTCATATTTTCCTTGATTTCAACAGAAACTTTATCGATATTTTTAAAGTGATCACTAAATACATCACTAAAGAACATAAATAAGAAGTAAAATATTATTCTAAAAGTTAATACTCTATTTAAGAGTTTGACTGATATTGCCTGTTACACCGGATGTCCAATTTAAAAACACTATTAACACGGTCAAGTTTGGGAAAGTACCTTGGCAAAATACAGCGAGCAATTTCCCAGAGTAAACACTGCGCTAATACGGCCGGTGAATTCGGTCACTCGATTGACATTTCCCATTAAATTCCGTTCACTGTTTACCCAACGATTTGAAATCGCGAGGAAATAAAAGAACTGGCTTGTCACCACCTAACTCGCTTTACCCAAAACCACTAAAAGCATATAAACGTAGTAACATTATTACGTTACACAACACTGTGCTTGCGACCGAACCAACTTTTACAGCGAGGGTGGAAATAAAAAAAAAAAAATTAGATTTATAAGAATGTATAGGAACGCATTAAAGCTTTAGGTTGGTTTATTTCTGAAGCTAGAAAATGGTGAAAATCCAATACAAATATCTCTAATTGTATAAAACTGACTTTATAGTAGTGAAATATATTGTCTGGAGATGTCATTTGAGTACAATACAAGTATATGATCAATTGTGTTGAGAGCGGCGAGGACGGGAAGAGGATTTAGGGGTTGCTGAGGGTTAAAACTAAAAGGGGGTGGAGCATTAGGCTTTTGCTTTCAGAGAGAAAGCTCGTAAGTTCCCGTTACTGTCGCCGGCGTTCTAATTTGTGATGCTGTTATCTTTACAGTTTCAAAGATTCAAAGCAAAGAAGCTGGAATGTCTTGGTCGTACAGTCCTTACGGGCTAAGAAGTCGGCGAACTCTGAAACTGAATTGTTTTCAGACTACACACTTTCTAAACTTTCTTTTTTAATGTTTAAATATGTGTTTTTTTTTGTGCCAGATGTGGGTGGAAAATTCGATGGGAGCATTTTCGACTAGGCTCCTAATTAAAGTATTTGCGAACATTAGGGAAAGCCAGCAGAGATCCTTGTTCTGATGTTTATTTTAAAGACACATGTGCAACCCTCTTTAAAAAATTTTCAATTTTAACGTTGCCGAGTTTATATATATATTCAGCAATTTTATACGTAAGAGGTTTTAACCATCGAACGACTGTAAACTTAGAGGTACACGAGCATTTTACAAGAAAGCGAAATGAAATTCATCTTAAGAAGCATAATTTTAAAAAATCTGACAAATGTCCTCTGTATGCTGGTGCACTTTTATACAATAAACTCCCAGATGACATCAAAAACCAAAAAGATACACATTTTAAAAAATCATTAAAAAATTACCTTTTAGCTGAATGTTTTTACAGCATTAATGCTTTTATACACAAGAATTATAAATATAAATGTGACACTAGCTAACCTGGCATCTTCTCTGATTTTTTATGTTCTAGGATATTATTTTAGTTTTTAATTTTAGTTTAAAACTGTAAATTTGTAAATTATTCTATTGCTATACATTGGACTGTCACATATCATGTATTTGATCTTAACGACAATAAAAAAAAACAAACAAACAAACAATTTATTTTTGGCGTACCGTATTTTTTCACACAGAAAGAAACAGAATAAAGCCATCAAGATTATCATTGTTTTAACTTCAGATAAAACGATAGAAACAATTAAAATTGCTTATCCTAGAAGATTATATTTGATAGAATATTTTTGTCAGTTTGTAATCTACGTTGTTTTTTTTTTATAGTATATAAACATGCAATTAAAGTGGATTTTTTTAGTTTTTATGTAACGGACTTAGAATTTTGATTATGAATTTGGAAACATTTTGAAAACAACTGATATTGTTCAGCACGAATCCCACCCTCGTTTATTCAAAGCGGATTTTTATTGAAAAAGGCTCAAAATAAGAGTAGAATTATCGACAAAATAAATTCTTTTGAGTCGCCTTTCCATTTTTAAACGAAATTACCAGCGATGCCGAAAAAATTAGATCTTTCAAAGGAACGGGACCAAGAAGTTATTCGCCGAGATCGACTGTAGATTCAACGAGAGCAAGAGAGAAGCGAACAGCAGGAGGAAATGAGACAGAGAACAAGGATAGAAGGATGAAGATTCGTAGGGCTACGAATTGTGAATTGCATGAGAGAAAAGCAAAGAAAAAAAACGAAGAGAAGAGTATAAATAGTTAAAGAGTATGGGTAAGAAAAGGAATAAAATAAATTTGTAACAAAAGTGAAGGGCGATGTTAAATATTGTATGAGAGATAAGAGAGATGTTCTTGAGCCACTGTAGATCTCCATTACAACAGAGAAATTATATCAGTGGTCGATTCACAAAGAAAGGAGGAATTCGGTAAGACAAAAAGAATTTAAAGATTTTTTTTACTGTGATTCTAGTTTTCATTCGTATCACATTAATTAATTAGCTAGCTTTAAAGAGGATTCAGTTTTAAATTAATTAAAAATTTGCATACAAACTTTTAAGGGCAGGGAAATGATAATTCGAGTTTACCATGCAGAAAGTTTTTTAAGTTGGGGGGGGAGAAGCTAAAGGTGGGTTTAATGTGTTATTTAATTTCACCTAACGGTTTGTCGTATAAGTTCAAATAAAATCACCGAAGTTAAGCAACACTGCGCTGAGTCAGGTATTGGATGGGTGACCATCATACACATGACCAGTTCTGTTTGGGAGAGAGGTTGGAGGGATGAAAGTTAAGCAACACTGCGCTGGGTCAGGTATTGGATGGGTGATCATCATACACATGACCAGTTCTGTTCGGGAGAGAGGTTGGAGGGATGAAAGTTAAGCAACACTGCGCTGGGTCAGGTATTGGATGGGTGACCATCATACACATGACCAGTTCTGTTCGGGAGAGAGGTTGGAGGGATGAAAGTTAAGCAACACTGCGCTGGGTCAGGTATTGGATGGGTGACCATCATACATATGACCAGTTCTGTTCGGGAGAGAGGTTGGAGGGATGAAAGTCAAGCAACACTGCGCTGGGTCAGGTATTGGATGGGTGACCATCATACACATGACCAGTTCTGTTCGGGAGAGAGGTTGGAGGGATGCAAGTTAAGCAACACTGCGCTGGGTCAGGTATTGGATGGGTGACCATCATACACATGACCAGTTCTGTTCGGGAGAGAGGTTGGAGGGATGGAAGTTAAGCAACACTGCGCTGGGTCAGGTATTGGATGGGTAACCATCATACACACGACCAGTTCTGTTCGGGAGAGAGGTTGGAGGGATGAAAGTTAAGCAACACTGCGCTGAGTCAGGTATTGGATTGGTGACCATCATACACATGACCAGTTCTGTTCGGGAGAGAGGTTGGAGGGATGAAAGTTAAGCAACACTGCGCTGAGTCAGGTATTGGATGGATGACCATCATACACATGACCAGTTCTGTTCCGTAGAGAGATTGGAGGGATGAAAGTTAGTACAGCAACTTCACTCGCCTTGCTTATCAACCTCTCGACAGCATGGATTTGTGGAAGAATCCTTCTGTTCGAGTTGTTATGTCCTTTAGTGCTCTTTGACAGGGATAGGTGCCAGCACCAGGTTTCTCCTGCTTTCCTTCTAAGTTAGGTTAGGTTCATCATCCTTATCATTATCACTTAATCATTCACTGACGCCATTAGACTAGTGCCGCATGACCAGTTGTCAAAACAGTGCGTCGTTAAACATCACAAATCAATTAATCAACAATGAAGAAGTAGATTCAATGACAATTCATTGACGGACCAAATTAATTTTATGCATAAAGAAAAAATTGAAATATTGTAAAGTGCTAAATTTTAATATCTGGATAAGTAAATATCTTTGAGTTACAACTCATCTCCATGGTAACAGCTTATTTAACACATACATTTGTAACTGAATCTCCAGTTATCCTCGTATTCAAGTAATTTTATCTTATAAGTATTTTGCAGTTAGGCAAGAAGTCTTGAAACTGTTCATTTGCAAGGGACACAACTTAAAGTCACATTCGATCTAAATTCTAAGAAACATAGTGCACTTAGCTGACATCAACATCAAACAGGTCGACATAAGTTATCAAAAACAAGCAAATGATGCACAAATATCGGATGTTTGCTACGCTTAGCTCGTGCTCTGACACAAGTCGATAACTATGCTTCACAAGCTGCACAAGCTTTCAGTAAAATACACTCGCTCGCTGTAAAATCGAGCCCAGGAGCGATGAACACATAAAGGCCAGTCTCGCCTGAACGCCAGCGAGCGTACATAGCACTTTGCCATGTCTGAGTTATTCACAATGATAAGCAAATGTGTCCCTTAAGTAGAGCCGAGTTATCGGCCATATATGCACAGGTGTTGTGCCGGCAAGTCCTGGAGGAGTGAAGAAGAAAATACATACTTTTATTTTATAACTCTGGGGAAATGTCGAGGAAATGTAGACTCGAAATCTGGCCTTTTATGTCTACGTGACATTTTACTTACGGAATGTTGAGACGGGTCTTTTGTAGAATGTAAATAAATTAGAGAGGGCATGTCGCAAAATGGCGGACAATTAAAATGGCAAGGTGGCAGTTAAAAGACTGTCGAGTCGAGATGTTTCAGAAGGTAAATTACGAAGAGTGACGTTTATTTTATATACCTTTCGAGACGGTGAAGAGAGATTTAATTAAAGCGACTACGACCTTTGTTTATTTGCTAACTGTTATTGACTGATGTGTGTTTTTTAAGTACCTAAGTGGGGCAAAAGGCAAAAAAAAAAAGTTTTTAACAAAAAAATTGGAATGGTTAAAGCGTAGGTACCCTTTTGCCACTTAGCCACGAAACTCCCTCTCAACCTAACGTTACCAACCTAACGTAACCACCATGTTAAAAACTTTACGAACAGCCATTACAGGTCCAAGTTTGGTGAACCGTTGGGGAGGTGGGGGGGTGGGCACGACCATCCCATAGCGACAAAACAATCGCTTCACCAACACAGAAAGCTCTAGCGACAAACTTCAAGACTCATAATTTCGTTAGTTTCGCGTGTTGCTAACGGGCGCCCGCTTTTCTTGCGGTGTCAACCGACGCACCCCAAAAAGAGGACCGCAAAGTTTGAAAAAATAAATAAAGAAAATTGGAAATGTGTCGTGTGGCGGAGTGATTCCAAAGTTACAGTTGTCATTGTGCCGAATTTCAGACGAGGGACTAAACTTTTGCGACAGAGATTGGTTATGAATTCAGTTTATTTATTTTATTATTTTTTCCTCTGCGATGCTTTTGTGCAGGTGGCTAACGGTTCTTTTGCTCGCGGCTTTAGCTTGGATTACGTTTTCACACCTTCCGACGTTTACACTTTGGATCCGTTTGTGTGTGGGTTAATAACCTTTTTTTTTTGTAAAAATAAGCTACGGGCTTTTGAATCTAATGCATAGGGCACAATTTTATCCTGTAAAAGCTCCGTGGAATCAAATTATTATCAAGGCTGTGAGGTTGTTTTATTGAGTTCAGAAGAAATTAGAGGGTCATGCTTCTTTATAAGGGTGATTACGACGGTTAAAAATGAAAAGATTGGTTTGTTGCAAACACCGGTTCTCATAAGATCACCGAAGTTCAGCAACACTGCGCTGGGTCAGATATTGGATGGGTGACCATCATATACATGACCAGTTCTGTTCGGGAGAGAGGTTGGAGGGATGAAAGTTAAGCAACACTGCGCTGGGTCAGGTATTGGATGGGTGACCATCATACACATGCCCAGTTCTGTTCGGGAGAGAGGTTGGAGGGATGAAAGTTAAGCAATACTGCGCTGGGTCAGGTATTGGATGGATGACCACCATACACATGACCAGTTCTGTTCGGGAGAGAGGTTGGAGGGATGAAAGTTAAGCAACACTGCGCTGGGTCAGATTTCGGATGGGTGACCATCATACACATGACCAGTTCTGTTCAGGAGAGAGGTTGGAGGGATGAAAGTTCAGCAACACTGCGCTGGGTCAGGTGTTGGATGGGTGACCATCATACACATGACCAGTTCTGTTCGGGAGAGAGGTTGGAGGGATGAAAGTTAAGCAACACTGCGCTGGGTCAGGTGTTGGATGGGTGACCATCATACACATGACCAGTTCTGTTCGGGAGAGAGGTTGGAGGGATGAAAGTTAGTACAGCAACTTCACTCGCCTTGCTTATCAACCTCTCGACAGCATGGATTTGTGGAGGAATCCTGTTGTTCGCGTTGAACCGTCCTTCGGAAGGGACGTTAAGCCGGTGGTCCTCTTGGTCTTCGACAGGAGTAGGCTACGAGTCAACACCGGGTTTTCCTTGCTCTCTTCTAGGCTAGGTTAGATCATCATAATCCACTTATTCAGCGACGCCATTAAACCAGTGCCACATTGCTCGTTATCAAAACCGTGCGTCGTTAAACACCACTAATCAGACAATTAACAGTTCGTTACTTGTAAGACGTGTTAACTCACTGCAAAAGGTCACTGAGACAGTTTATTATTTATCAGATCTTGTAAAGGCAGCTGGAATTTAATTGTCGATTAACAATTTTACGATTGTTTGCTGTGAACAGCTCATGGCAAGTCATTTCATGTTGACTTTAAATAATGTGGGTCGTTAGTTTCCAACCTTGCCATGGAAAGGTCAATCGATGGTCAATTTGATACTCAAAGGCAAGTTATTTATTGGCTGAACCTCTCATTTAAATTGACCGTTCAAGTTGAAGAAGTAGAAGCCGTAATCAACATTAGAATAAGGTAAACATTGGAACTTTTTAAAATTTAAAAAGCTGAAAAGTTTAAAGAAAACATGCAAGAATTTTTTAAGATGTTTTGTTTTGTAAGAAACGAAAGAAATACTTGACGATTATTTGCTGGACTGCCAACTTTTTCCGTAACATTGTGCTATTTTGTAATTTTATCGAACTTCACTCGGGAACTCGAGTAACGTTTCGAATATTCTAATTTCCCTCTCGGCAAGATATTGCTGCTTCATCAAAGACATCGTAAATTTGGAAAATGTACGAGAGTAGGTATTAAAAAACTCTTAGAAAGAGTTGCGAAATTAAAAATAAAAGATAAAAGCTTTGGGAGTCTGGGAAAACTTAATTAAAAGAAGTTGATGAATGAATGCGAGGGACAAACAAGGAACTGGCGAGGAAGAGGAAGACGCGAGGTGGAAAGGGGGAATATTTTGGAAAGTGGAACTTCAAGAACAACGGTGGGCAGTTGCATGAACCTGACAGAAAGCACCGTGACAGTTCAAAAATAATAAGTCTTTGCTGATGAATCTTTTGCCCCGGGAAAAATGACAATGTTTTGCGACAAAAATGTAAGCATAGAGTTCATTTAGACTGCAGACCCCGTTTGTGTGACAATTAATTAAATATTTATATTTTATTTTATTTATTTTTTAAATATTCTTGTTTATTTTCTAGTATATATGAGGGGATGTGGAGAATAATCAGTTTAGCATTCAAAACCCAGTTGAAATAGTTTTTGTTAAACCTAGTGCTAAGTTTACATCAAGTAGACATGAGTCTAAAAACAATAATAAAGTGAATAGTTGGAACTAAATTCCATAAAGTGCATGTTTTATCAAACTCTGGAATCGAACTCCGATCCCCGGATGTGCTAGTGGTAACCTAGATACGGTGAGGTAATTAAAAACAATATAGATCGGTCATACGCTTTTGTTTACAAACCTAATTACAAAGATTATTACATCGAAGGTAAAATTAGCTGATATAAAAGCAACAACACACGTGAGTAAAAAACGTTGTTCTCGTCGAGCAAGTTTTTAAACGTGAAATTAAATTGATGAATTATGTGAAAGAATTATTTCTGTTTTTTTGTTTATAAATTGAAATGCCTCTGTGATCGGAGATGCGTATTTAATTACATGGCTTGTTTTAGAAGAGAAACAAGCATTGATGTATTTTGAAATGAAAAATGACATCTCGTAAATTTACTCTAAATATATTTTACAGTAATTTAAATTGACACAAAGTCCCGAGTTCAAAAGATGTCCAGTAGTCAGAAAATTTATCAAAAAAAAAAAAACATTTCTGTAAGTTATTGATCTGTTTCTAAATTGATAAGTCAAAAGAACTTAAAACTTAAAAAAAAAAAATGAATTTTTTCATTTTTAAGGACATTTCACCATCAACCTATCGTATTTGAAGAGCAAAGAAAATTGTTTGTCAACATTCTCAGGTTTATTCACTCCCAGCCGAAGCCTGTCTGAAGCCTTGTGCAAGTTTCTCAGTGAAATACCCCGTCTTTTTCAACCAACTCCTACCGTACAAAAAAATAAAAAAATAAAGAAAAAAACCCGGAGAGAAAACGAAATTGAGCCTAAAGTAAAGTGTAGCCAGTTTTTTTTGTTACCAGCGGCAAACAATGCTTGGTATTCTAGCTCTTTTAAGCGCTAAACCTTCAGCTTAAACTTACGACCACCATTATCTACAGATTAAACGAACTATACTTTTTACCTACTTATTTAATTGACTTGGCAAATGACTGTTGGACTACAGGCAAGACCGTAGCACCCCAACCTTTCCTAGCAAATCAAGTCTTTTACACAAGTTAAACAAAAACTGGTGTCATGTTTTGTTTTGTACCAAAGTAGTTTCAATTACGTTTCGAAAATAATAAAAATGTGCTAAAAAACCTCTTTTTTTTTTAACTGGTCTTGCAGGACGAGTGAAAGATTTCTATGTAAATTTGCTTGCCTAGTGGGCAGGGACTTCTTTATTGTTGGCTTTTTCAATTAAACTCACGTAGCGGAAAGGAAATGAGAAAGAAAAGTGTTTTAATAGTGTTGTATATAGGGGAAATGAACTGGGGGAAAATTGCTGGGGATTTGATGAAAAACAAGGGTCTGCATGTTTTATCTATAAACTCCATTCAATTTGTGAGAGTGAGTTGGATATGTTCGTGAAAATAGCTAAGTTTGAAGCATTTTTTGATTCTAATTTGCCTGAACAAAGATATTTATGGTAATTTTAGGGAGAAATTATGAGCTTGACGACGCACTGTTTTTAAAACAGGCCAAGTGGCACTGGTCTAATGGCGTCGATGCATGAAAGGATGACGACGAGGATGGCAATGAACCTAACCTTGTCTACAAGGGAAAAACAGAACCCCGGAGCAAACTTGCTTTCTATGTTAAGCAATAACATGTGTGCTAACAATTACTATTTGAAATGGCTATGCTGAAATGCTAAGTAAAGGACAACTAAATTGTTCTTTTACTTAGCATTCAAAACCCATTCTAAATAGTTTTTGTTAAAACTAGTGCTAAGGATAAATCAAGTAGAAATGAGTCTAAAAACAATAACATATGTGCTTTTTTTCAGTTGTGAACTCTGACATTTTGGCAAAACGACATTTTAAAAATAATTAAAACATGACATAGTTACCTGCCTGGACGGACAAAAACGTATTTTTAAATTTTTATATGAAATGCAAAAACATAAAAAAAAAACACATAAAAAACTCTCTTTTCCGCACTCCACGAATAAAAGCAAGCTGCTAGGAAAGTGACCTCTTAGTTGTTGTACAGTATTTACCCTTGCGCCTGCGAGGTCAGCAAGGGTCAGAAACATATCCCACTTCTATCGTATTTTCCCCAGGGTCTTCCAGACCAGTATATGCACTCTTATCTGGGCCAGTATGGGAGCTACCCGACCTCCCGGGCCGTTTTGCAATCCGCGACAATGTTCACACGGAAATACGCACTATACGCACGCAGGATAAGAACCCATTAGAGGACATTTCGAGAAAACGACGTAACGCACCCCAGGGACGTGCCAAAGTTTCCTTCATTTCAACGGCGTGGGCTCAAACGAGAAGTAAGATACTTTTTATTGGATTAAATTCACGAAAATGTCTCTTAGATTTTAATGTAGGGTTTTTTTCATTCATATGTGTGGAGGATTAAGCCGTCAATTTTTTATTGCTTTTACCAATGAAAGTTTTAGGAAAACATTTTTAATAAAGTTGGCGTTGTGCGTGCTTTGAAATTCGTAGTTTTAATGTGGGTTTTTATGGCTTTTGAAGATTCTGTGCTGCATCGTTTTACAAGATCTTAGAATCAATTTTGGTAACATTTCTTAAGACAGTTTACGATTGAAAAGTTAAAATACATGTTTTTTTTTCATAACTTTTAACACCACGTTAGTTCGTAGTAGGCTTATAATTGTTTTATGATTGACTTTTAGTATGTCAAACAGCTGTAGTTATGCATTGAAAGACAATCCTGAATTGAATTGTTTTATGAAGTGGAACACACTTAAGATATTTGCAATCATTTGCTTCTTTGGTGGCAAATTTTTTTTTTTAATAACGGCGTAATCTCGTTTAATTTTTTTATTCTCTCGAGCGCTGTGAAGGGTTGTGCAGAAATTATTCTTGATAAGTCTTACATTCCAAAAGAAATTAAATTAAATTGTTTAAGTTTCTCAAGAAGCAGATCCAGGAAACGGTAAAAATGTTCCAGACAACTAATTTTTTCATGGAATGGCAGGTTTCTCTTGTATAAAATGGCTAGAAATGTCAATTATGATAGAAAAAATAAAGTCATCAAATTATTTATATAATTATGTGGGTATTTTTAAGGTTTTAATGATGATAAGGGGTTTTCAGAAACTGAGAGTTGGGTTTAGTAAATAATTCCAAATATTTTTCTAGCTTTAAATTTAAATCTCTGTCCTTCACAAGCAATCTAAAGTTCGGCACAAGCAACGAATCCATTTCACAGCAGAAATCAACGTCAGCAAATCTTAAACCGTCGCCGTCTGGAATCGAACACGCGTCTCTTCAGAGCACTGATAACACTGTGCACTTGACTATCCCGGTAGGAAAGCGTCGTTCTTCGAGACGCCGGCCCGGATCAGAGTCCTGGAAATGTAATGCTCCAGACTCGAAGATGGGAGGCTGATAAGTGTGTGTAAGGCGAGCGATTGCCTCGAATGAGCGAAGCTATCTTCAACTAGTGGGATTAGGATTTTCTAGGCTGGAGATTGAGAGAAGGAATGGAATCTCTGGCGGTACGCGGGTCTACGAAGAAGAAGAAGAAGAAGAGATGTTGGTAAATAATGGGTTGAGAATGAATGGAATTGGATGTGAGCAAATCGATCGCAGTTTTCGTGGTTTTTTGACAAAAGTGGTATTGTATTTTTAAGTTGAAATGAAATTTTTTTTACGTTTAAATAGAAATATGAGAACCAGGCTTAAACATTTTAGGAGCTGGTAAATCAAAAATTCTTATATTTGAACTAAATCAAAACAATTATCGACAGACTGGGATTTAAATGATGAAAAATAGCAGTTTTTTTTTGGAAGAGATCACTAAAAAATTGGAATAAAAAAATTTTTTTGTTGCCTATTTTAATGTTGCCTAGTCTTTACTTTGTTTTCCTCCGTTCGAACTTTTGACGAACAGTAAACTAAACAATTTAACCATTATTCATTTTTTTTTTTTTTTTTATATTTTTATATCTTATAATATAGTATAGTCTGTACATTCCTCTGTATTACAACAGAGTAGGAATTCCTAGACTTAAATAATAAATAAATAAATAAATAAATCATCGCCTGATTACAAATGAACGTCTATATAATGTTGGTAAATTAGACTTCTTTTCATATCAAAATCTGATTTTGTTTGATCAGAGCAGAGTGGATAATTTTAAACACTTCCCATTTGTTTTTGCTGCAACTCACACCTACCAGACTGGTGCAGGAAAACGTCAAATCTAACACAAAATGGCAGCCAAGTTTTTATGCAAAATTACAGAAAAACTCTGACAGAGTAAAATGTGAACTAAATGTGCACAACTATTACAAGAATTAGTATTTTTAACGAGAGATTAGTACGTTATCTTGGTAAATTTAGTCAGCGTGGATAGAAAATACAACAAATTCATCAAAATTATTTTTCGAATTGATACCTACTCATCAGCAATGTGTTTGTTCCCTGCACAGAGTAGCCATTGGTCAATTGTCCCACCGTAAGCCCGTTTCGATGAAAGTGCGTGACCATTACAAAAACTCCCAGGGACTCATTAACGCACAATGAAACGAGACTTCACTCGTTTAAACTCGCAGCCAGCTAAAAACGTTCATCGAGTTTTAATCTCCAATTTAGAATCTCTTTCACAGCAGTGGTGAAAAAAATTAAAAAAATTAGCGGCCACAAATGAAATAACAGCTGCTGGCGTTTAGAAGGATAAAAATAAAAATCCAGTGAATTTTCGTTCAGAATTTTTTGGGGCGCCGTCAAACGGAAACGTGTATACCTACTACACCCGATGGCTTGTGCGAACGCAGATGTAAATGCAAATGGCCGCTCGGACTGCAGAAGTTGGATAAATCATTCAAAATATGACAGACCAAGTTCGGTGGACGGCCACTTTATTATTCTATATACTGCTAATATTTTACTGGAGGGTCGATCAAAAAGTTCAGTCGTCCATACCTGAAAAAATAGGGGTTGGGGGTTTGAAATATACACAAACAATTTTTTTATTGGGTACTTTAAAGTATAAGCTATAATATTAAAGTATATACTCTTCGAGTGCACGTTACATTTTTGCCAATATTCTTGAAAGGTAATTTCTTTGATAGAAAGTGGGTGGTTTAATCTGAAGAGTAAATCGTTATTCATAACCGCATGGAATAAATGATAGAATCACTTTCGTGGGTGTTATGTTTTCACGGCTGCTTGGATGCTTAACGGCGGCATCTTGTTCGAATTTCACATTTTTTTATCTGCACTGAGTGATGGAATTAAGACATATTAGACTGTATTTTACCAAGAAAATACATTTAGGCGCAGTTAAAACTGTACTTTGTACTTATAATATATATATATATATTTTTTTTTAAGCAGCAGCTTTTTATCAATTTTCCACAATTAATCGGTTATAATATCTGTAAACACAATAAACATTGTAAATCAGCGTCTCTTGATTGTTTTTAAAGTTCAAGACTCGCAAGACTTATACCAATCATAAAAAAACGAATCCACAGTCCTTGATCCTCCCGCTGCCACCATTGTGAGGTAATTTTTACTTTAAGAAAACCCAGTAAAAAATATATTTAATCTTAATGTATGATTAGCAAATATTATTGAGAAATCACAAATATCTCACTGCCGTTTTACTAAACCACTTATGTCGAGTTTTATCAAAATATTCAACTATAAGTTGGATCGCTAGCTCACAGAAACATCTGAATTTCACTGCATGTGATTGGAAGTCGTCATGGCAACAGTTTCAACAAAATGTTCAGCTATAAGTTGGATCTCTGGCTCACAGAAACATCTGAATTTCACTGCATGTGATTGGAAGTCGTCATGGCAACAGTTTCAACAAAAATGTTCAACTATAAGTTGGATCTCTGGCTCACAGAAACATCTGAATTTCACTGCATGTGATTGGAAGTCGTCATGGCAATAGTTTCAACAAAATTTTCAACTATAAGTTGGATCTCTAGCTCACAGAAACATCTGACTTTTACTGCATGTGATTGGAAGTCGTCATGGCAACAGTTTCAACAAAATGTTCAGCTATAAGTTGGATCTCTGGCTCACAGAAACATCTGAATTTCACTGCATGTGATTGGAAGTCGTCATGGCAACAGTTTCAACAAAAATGTTCAACTATAAGTTGGATCTCTGGCTCACAGAAACATCTGAATTTCACTGCATGTGATTGGAAGTCGTCATGGCAACAGTTTCAGCAAAATTTTGAACTTTAAGTTGGATCTCTAGCTCACAGAAACATCTGACTTTTACTGCATGTGATTGGAAGTCGTCATGGCAACAGTTTCAACAAAATGTTCAGCTATAAGTTGGATCTCTGGCTCACAGAAACATCTGAATTTCACTGCATGTGATTGGAAGTCGTCATGGCAACAGTTTCAACAAAAATGTTCAACTATAAGTTGGATCTCTGGCTCACAGAAACATCTGAATTTCACTGCATGTGATTGGAAGTCGTCATGGCAACAGTTTCAGCAAAATTTTCAACTATAAGTTGGATCTCTAGCTCACAGAAACATCTGAATTTCACTGCATGTGATTGGAAGTCGTCATGGCAACAGTTTCAACAAAATGTTCAGCTATAAGTTGGATCTCTAGCTCACAGAAACATTTGAATTTCACTGCATGTGATTGGAAGTCGTCATGGCAACAGTTTCAACAAAAATGTTCAACTATAAGTTGGATCTCTGGCTCACAGAAACATCTGAATTTCACTGCATGTGATTGGAAGTCGTCATGGCAACAGTTTCAGCAAAATGTTCAACTATAAGTTGGATCTCTAGCTCACAGAAACATCTGAATTTCACTGCATGTGATTGGAAGTCGTCATGGCAACAGTTTCAACAAAATGTTCAGCTATAAGTTGGATCTCTAGCTCACAGAAACATCTGAATTTCACTGCATGTGATTGGAAGTCGTCATGGCAACAGTTTCAACAAAATGTTCAACTATAAGTTGGATCTCTAGCTCACAGAAACATCTGAATTTCACTGCATGTGATTGGAAGTCGTCATGGCAACAGTTTCAACAAAATGTTCAACTATAAGTTGGATCTCTAGCTCACAGAAACATTTGAATTTCACTGCATGTGATTGGAAGTCGTCATGGCAACAGTTTCAACAAAATGTTCAGCTATAAGTTGGATCTCTAGCTCACAGAAACATCTGAATTTCACTGCATGTGATTGGAAGTCGTCATGGCAACAGTTTCAACAAAATGTTCAACTATAAGTTGGATCTCTAGCTCACAGAAACATCTGAATTTCACTGCATGTGATTGGAAGTCGTCATGGCAACAGTTTCAACAAAATGTTCAACTATAAGTTGGATCTCTAGCTCACAGAAACATCTGAATTTCACTGCATGTGATTGGAAGTCGTCATGGCAACAGTTTCAACTAACACTTCAACTATTAGTTGGATCTCTAGCTCACAGAAACATCTGAATTTCACTGCATGTGATCGGATTATCATAATTTCTGTTTTGTTTAGAAATATTTAAACGCTGATAATTGATTGAATTAATGTCGCACAGTCAAACGAAGCTTAGAAAAGAATCGACGATGTCACATTATATTCAAGATGGCTGTGTCTTATATCTTAGCGATCAATGAGCCAGTTAAACCTAACCTATAACTCGACTAAATAACTCTGTAAAATTTACAGCTAAGCAGGGAATAATTACATGATATACAGTCTAGGTTGATGCTCCCGGCATTATTCATTGTAGCAGGACAATGCTAGCACTTAGTACTCCCCCACCTCCTTCCCCCCCACACCACACCACTTGCCATGCCATGGAAGACTTTCCAGTTTTAATGGAGTTACAACATTAAGACTTTAGTAGAGCAAAGAAGGTTCGCTACTTTTTACTCAACTCTTTAGGACGTTGGTGGAAAAAAGAAAAATTTGCAAAATAACACAATATGTTTTAAAATTGGGGAAAGAAAGATCGAAATTATTTAGAAAATTGATGAGAATGGAGGAATAAAGATGGACAAGAAAGATTTTAAGCTTGGAATATGAGAGAAGGGGAAGAGAAATATCAAGAGAAAGATGGATACAAAAACTACAATCAGATGTGGAGGAAAGAAGTAGAAGTAGAATGAAGAAGAAGAGAAAGGAAGCTGGCGAGACAAGGAAGTATGGAAGAAGTTTGTGGGGCAAAGTTGGTCAGCACTTTAATCTCCTCCAAGTTGAATTAGTTTGGGCTTCTTTCTCTAGATGGCGTTAAATGCAGTTTAGTTCATGAATGATAGATCATAGATCAATGAAAGTATATTTCACACAATTCCTTGCACAACCGCTAAGCTAGCGCGCTGCTGCGGCAGATTTCTAACCTACTTGCAACTATTTCCCGTATTAGCTAATTCTGTGTCACTTAAATTTTTCCACGCAGCCAAGCGAGGTGTATTAAAGAAGTGTGAGTAATTGAAGGTGATAGAGTGCAACCAGCCGCAGGTTTTCCAGCGAGGTGAACAACGATCGTTAGTGAACGGTAGGAAGAAATCTAGACTTTATTGGGATGAGGTGGGATATTATTAGATGACAAAGTCTTCAGATGGATTCTGATGTTTGCATGGGCGAGCTGAGAAAAATAAGATTAACTTATTGTGACTGAGCGTTGCCATCTCAAGAATAATTGTTATGGGTCAAGAAAAACTATTTCCCAGGAAAATTTTAGTTGTCCTTTACTAAGAAGCATTGAAAACCCAGTTGAAATAGTTTTTGTTAAAACTAGTGCTAAGTTTAGATCAAGTAGACATGAGTCTAAAAACCATCAGAAAATTGTAATGGGGATTGCATTTTATGAGAAGTAAGCGTAAAAAATGTGGCGTTTGTTTTAGTTTGCTCTTTACTGGCAAAATTGGCGTTGAAAAGATTTAAAGAAATTTTGATTTGTAAACCCTCTGTGGTGCATAGAAAAACTGGAGATTTTTTTTAAACAAAATTTATAAAAAATTAACGGATTTGACACAAAAAAAAATGTCAGTGAAAAGCTTTTCTGCAAAATAAAAGCTTGTTATCTCTTCTCGCTTTTTTTCCATTTAATTTTTTCCAAAAACTTGTATTGAAATATTTAAAGAAAACATCTTTTTCAATTACAAAAATTATCAAATTGTCGTAGTTGTGCAGCTATCTAGGTTTATTCCAGATCGCATTACGTTTTAAATATTACCAAAAAGACTACGCTCAACCAAAACGCAACCAAAACGTACGCTTGACAAAACCCTAACCAATATTGAAAACCACAAAGTAAACCACACCAAAGTATCTACAATAATCAGCACTATCAATCCGACCAGAAACTTTTCCTGCGAGTTTCACTCGCGGCAAAACTTCCAAACGGTAAAATGTTGGCAGCCTTTCACCGCTCCAAACGACGACCCTGGTTAGTTCAAGTTTCCACCGCATGGTTCGCCGCAATGCTTCATGAGCAAGATTCACTTGAAGGCTTACTTTGTGATTAATACCCGCGAGGAAAAGAAAGTTTGCACCCGTGGAGTGAAAGCGTTGGGTGCTGGGAGCGATGTCAATACGGTGAATAACCGAGCACAAAGACTTTCACTGGTAGGTACAACGGTTCGAGCGTCTTCCGTTAGCAATCGCAAGTTCAGAATGAAATATCGAATCGAGATCAATACTATCTCGAGACGAAATATGTGGTTCACATGACGAAATTACTTTCCTAAATTGCTTTTAAAAGTTGTAGAAAAATCCATTTTTTCTGAGTTTTTGTTTCGTTACTATTTTATCAAATATGAAGACTCGAGTGGCAAAATCGGCGTCCAATTATTAGCCATAACCGGGTTCTATGACTGTGATGATTGGTTCGTGGTGTTTAA
Source organism: Protonemura montana (assembly GCA_947568835.1). Taxonomy (NCBI): domain Eukaryota; kingdom Metazoa; phylum Arthropoda; class Insecta; order Plecoptera; family Nemouridae; genus Protonemura; species Protonemura montana. The sequence continues at coordinate 1,680,933 of OX387609.1, forward strand.
CGACGCACTGTTTTGGGAACAGGACATGTTGCACTGATTAAATGGCGTCGGTGAATGCTTGGATGATGATGAGGATGATGATGAACCTAACCTAGCCTCGAAAAGCTGAGGGTACACCCGGTGGCGGCACGTAGCCTACTCCTGTCGAAGAGCACCAAGGGACCACCGGCTTAACGTCCCTTCCGAAGGACGGTACAACGCGAACAACAGGATTCTTTCACAAATCCATGCTGTCGAGAAGTTGATAAGCAAGGCGAGTGAAGTTGCTGTACTAACTTTCATCCCTCCAACCTCTCTCCCGAACAGAACTGGTCATGTGTATGATGGTCACCCATCCAATACCTGACTCAGCGCAGTGTTGCTTAACTTTCATCCCTACAACCTCTCTCCCGAACAGAACTGGTCATGTGTATGATGGTCACCCATCCAATACCTGACTCAGCGCTGTGTTGCTTAACTTTCATCCCTCCAGCCTCTCTCCCGAACAGAACTGGTCATGTGTATGATGGTCACCCATCCAATACCTGACTCAGCGCAGTGTTGCTTAACTTTCATCCCTCCAACCTCTCTCCCGAACAGAACTGGTCATGTGTATGATGGTCACCCATCCAATACCTGACCCAGCGCAGTGTTGCTTAACTTTCATCCCTCCAACCTCTGTCCCGAACAGAACTGGTCATGTGTATGATGGTCACCCATCCAATACCTGACCCAGCGCAGTGTTGCTTAACTTCGGCCATCTCACGATGACCGGTGTTTACAACACGCCAAACCGTTCGGTACGTACAAAGACAATCAGCCAATAACAGAATGTGTTTTAATATTTACAGGTGTTGTTACCAAGATGATGACAACGTTACTCTCAAATTTTTAGTGGTTTAGCTTCAACTTTGCTTTGTGAATCTGTTTGGCAGAAGTCATTAAGGTACGTGAGGTAATATCATGTTACCAACAACATCAAAACAGGTAAAAACGTGGTTGTTAAGTTAACTGCATAGTCAAGTATCCCCAATTTCTTGAAAATACTGTCATAAAATTTACGATGACACTCTAAGATACCAAGTTTGATGGGCCTAATTGGCTTGAATATGCTATTGAAAACCTAACAAAATGATCATTCAAACAACAGACAAAAGATACGAATTTCAAGATTGTAGGCTTCAAAAAAAGTTTTGCAATCGATACAGCTTTTCTTTTACAGTTTTCATTTTGAGCAAAGAATTTAGCGACTCGCAGCTCGAAAGTGCTCGATGGAGAATGGCAGTTCTGTTTACATGCTCACCTTTAAACAATTGCGAAATTCAACGTAGAAGCCCGGAAAAAAGCTCAAAGCACGGAGTCAAAGTCTTCGAAATTGAGTTTCCATTATCTGCGTCGGCACGCAAAACTTTGTGAGTTTAAATAAAATAAATTCCTCGCGTTCTGTACTCGAGACGAGAGCAAAAAGAACATTTTTATGAAATCATAAAAAAAAATCTAAAAAAAAAATCAACCTGTTCCGAGCTACTTTTTCTTTCAGTTTTCACTCAGTTAAGAGACCGACTACTAGAGAACGCTTCTTGAAATCACAGAGAAGAACAAAAAAACACAACTGGTATTCTGCCTCGAACAATTTTAGATGCGCCTTGCTCTGAAATGAACTCCAACGACAGCCTTTTCAAAGTTCTCTTTGCGTTCGCTACACAACCTAGATGGTTTCCCAACAGGAATGTCACTTCACCAGAACGAACCCAATTTCAGTAACAAACACAAAATTCCTGATCAAGAACAGCATAGACACCACATCTTCCAAACCCTGGATCATTAGCTAACAAGGCGAGGCAATGAAACTGGAAATTTGGATGGAGAAACAACAACACTTGCTGAAGATGCCTACAAATTATAAGACATTTCCTTTCACCAAGAGAAAGCGTTGAAGTAATAAGATGACAAGCGACAGCACGCATAGCGTACGCATTGCGTATGGAAGGAGTAGTGCGTTGTCGTATGGTGCGTGAACCACGCAAATTCAGAGTGAAATTCGATCTGGTGCGTACGCGTGGAGGGAAATGTTTTGTATTGTTTCCGGATGTCGTTTCTGTGTGCGGTTAGAAGATATAGGATCAATAGTTTAGCTCCCCAAGATCATATTTTGTCTTATAAAGTGTTTGGTCTTATGGCGAGTGTTTCACAAGTGAATTAGAATGTGGGTTACGCTGACAAATAACAGAAGGTGTACAGGAAAATACTAATAGCACAACAATGAGAAGTTGCATACGTGTTTAGGACAGAAATAACCTGGTCAAAGTTGTCAAGGTTTGATGAAGATACACTAGAGGTGTAAGAAAATTTATGAAGAATCTTAAAAAAAAAATTGTTAGTTAAAACCTATTCATCAGTTCACTGACCTTTAGTTAGAAAAACAGAGTGGCTTGTTGGTTGAAAGGGGGTTGGGTTTATTCCAATTTTCACACAAAAAAAGTAATCTCTATTCATACTTAAAAAAAAATCTGAGTTCCTACGGGTTCAGTAATTGAATGAGTACATGCTATTTTTAGACCAAGGAATAACTTTTCATCACATAAAGACATCCAAAAAAACCGAAGTCTTCTTACACACTTTGGAAAAGTGCGTTTTCACGCATACCAGAAATAAAAAGCAAAAAAACACTGGCTAAACATTCTCGCGGGATCACGCCAAGATTTCCCGGCGACACGCGCGCTCACGGTGGCAATTTTCTTTGACACGTTTTAATTCAATTTTCCTCTGGCGCTCAGCCAGTCCCGCGAAAAGCCCCGCGAGGGCTGGTTGAGAAGGTTGGAGGGGGGCGGGGGGGACGGGACGTCGGAGCCGGGAGGTACCGCGAAGCGAGGGAGAAATTAAGTCTTTAAATCAATAAACTTAGTTGAGATGAAATATTCGGTGGGCGAAAGTTTCGGGACATGCTTCATTGTTGGTACGACTTAAGCTGCTGGTGGCATGGAGGGTGAATTCTTGCTTTTGAAATGTGAGTTTATATTAAGGTGTGGTGTGTAAACATGGGTGGGCAAGTAGCTATTGAATGGAGCTACGCAACGGCGAGGCGCTCGATACTACGGTATGGCTTCACTCGGATTATGGGACTACACGTTACTGACACACTTCCATGCATTACTTGGTGAAGAATTGACACGTTACTGACACACTTCCATGCATTACTTGGTAAAGAATTGACTGACACACTTCCATGCATTACTTGGTGAAGAATTGACACGTTACTGACACACTTCCATGCATTACTTGGTGAAGAATTGACACGTTACTGACACACTTCCATGCATTACTTGGTGAAGAATTGACACGTTACTGACACACTTCCATGCATTACTTGGTGAAGAATTGACACGTTACTGACACACTTCCATGCATTACTTGGTGAAGAATTGACACGTTTTACTCAAATTAAATATGAAACAAATATTTTAACTGGTTTAATTTGGTGTAAAGATATTTAGCATCAATTTTTGAGACGTTCATAATAATAAAATACCACGCGCTTTGCAAGCTTTTGCAATTTAAACAAGATTTCATCTGAAATAAATTATATTTGTAGTAATTTCTTTACGTTTTGCCATCAAATACAAGAACATTTTGGCTGACAAAAACATTTTGACTGATATTCGATGCTAAACAGAATATATTTTTATAGTAACTTGAAAAGTCAGTGGTTACTCATTACAGGGATAGTAAAAATTGATGTTAAAAAGGGGAAAAACACTGAAATTAGTCACCAGATTTTTTCTATCGTTTTTATCAAAGACGCTTCGCAAAACTATTTCAATCTCGTCTCTTGAATGGTAGCAAGGAAAATGACAGAACAAGGTAACAACGCCGGGAAATTGTCTAAGCACATCACCACTATTTTAAATTGTCTGATTTTCTCCATATTGGTAATAATTATAAAATCATTAGCTTCGAACAAAAAAATTTAAATAATTTCAGACCCGGCACCTCCATCAAGCGCCGAAAAACTTTACTGCCACAAAAAAAAATCGCTTTCCCTTGCGAAAGTCAAATAAAATGCATCAACTTGTGCAATAAAAGTCTTTCGCCGAGAAAAAAACCCGGATCGCAGTTTCCTAGTATGCTTTATTAGCGCGTATCTCGCCCAATGAAATGTGCCGCATTTTGTGATTCTGGCAGCAGCACACAGATTGCACTCAATGCATGGAAAACAGAAGTTAAAACTTGTAAACTAAGTGTTATCGTGAATAGCGAATGCTTAAATAAATTGAGAAGAAAACGCCAGTTAAATTTTACGATATTTGTTTTTGCGTGGGGGGGGGTTACAATTTTTGGCTAGGTTTATTTTTTTCTCTCTGTCGAGTTTTGCTGCTGGTTTGGAATTGTGTTCTCTCTGGTTGGTTGTCATTGTAAATTGAGTTGCGTTGTAAAATTACAGTCAGTTGTATGAAAGAACGCACTGGTCATGGAAGCGAACCAACCGAATCTGGCATGAAAATAAACTGCGTTGCTTTTCTAAGTATCTGAACGAAAAGATTTTTATTTAAAGTGAGAGATTCAAGATTCAGCAAAATAACCTTGTTAAGACTTTTTTATCGGGAGCTTACTCAGGTCTATTGGAGTGGGAGCTTACTCAGGTCTATTGAAGTGGGAGCTTACTCAGATCTATTGGAGTGGGAGCTTACTCAGGTCTATTGGAGTGGGAGCTTACTCAGGTCTATTGGAGTGGGAGCTTACTCAGGTCTATTGGAGTGGGAGCTTACTCAGGTCTATTGGAGTGGAAGCTTACTCAGGTATATTGGAGTGGGAGCTTACTCAGGTCTATTGGAGTGGAAGCTTACTCAGGTATATTGGAGTGGGAGCTTACTCAGGTATATTGGAGTGGGAGCTTACTCAGGTCTATTGGAGTGGGAGCTTACTCAGGTCTATTGGAGTGGGAGCTTACTCAGGTCTATTGGAGTGGGAGCTTACTCAGGTCTATTGGAGTGGGAGCTAACTCAGGTCTATTGGAGTGGGAGCTTACTCAGGTCTATTGGAGTGGGAGCTTACTCAGGTCTATTGGAGTGGGAGCTTTCTCAGGTCTATTGGAGTGGGAGCTTTCTCAGGTCTATTGGAGTGGGAGCTTACTCAGGTCTATTGGAGTGGGAGCTTACTTAGGTCTATTGGAGTGGGAGCTTACTCAGGTCTATTGGAGTGGGAGCTTTCTCAGGTCTATTGGAGTGGGAGCTTTCTCAGGTCTATTGGAGTGGGAGCTTACTCAGGTCTATTGGAGTGGGAGCTTACTTAGGTCTATTGGAGTGGGAGCTTACTCAGGTCTATTGGAGTGGGAGCTTACTCAGGTCTATTGGAGTGGGAGCTTACTCAGGTCTATTGGAGTGGGAGCTCACTCAGGTCTATTGGAGTGGGAGCTTACTCAGGTCTATTGGAGTGGCAGCTTACTTAGGTCTATTGGAGTGGGAGCTTACTCAGGTCTATTGGAGTGGGAGCTTACTCAGGTCTATTGGAGTGGGAGCTTACTCAGGTCTATTAGAGTGGGAGCTTACTCAGGTCTATTGGAGTGGGAGCTTACTCAGGTCTATTGGAGTGGAAGCTTACTCAGGTATATTGGAGTGAGAGCTTACTCAGGTCTATTGGAAAGGGAGCTTACTCAGGTCTATTGGAGTGGGAGCTTATTCAGGTCTATTGGAGTGGGAGCTTACTCAGGTCTATTGGAGTGGGAGCTTACTCAGGTCTATTGGAGTGGGAGCTTACTCAGGTCTATTGGAGTGGGAGCTTACTTAGGTCTATTGGAGTGCGAGCTTACTCAGGTCTATTGGAGTGGAAGCTTACTCAGGTCTATTGGAGTGGCAGCTTACTCAGGTCTATTGGAGTGGGAGCTTACTCAGGTCTATTGGAGTGGGAGCTTACTCAGATCTATTGGAGTGGGCGCTTACTGTTGTAATCTTGCAGTTCTGTCAACCAAAAGATGAGAATGAAAAGTAAATTTTAATTACTTGTATTTGTATCCCTTCGCTGTGCTCTTTCATCAAATCTTATTCTATACTTGCAGTTTTACAGTCTGTTTATTACGTTCTGACTTAGAATGTCAAAGTTCACAAAACTCAGGTGAACAACCTCGATAAGCTCATAAAGTACATTCAAGAAATGATGTATTCCTTTATTCTTCTTGTCAAAGACAGCTGCTATCTTATGTGAGAACGATTGCCAAGCCTGAACGTTACCGAGTTTTCTTCTGCGTTTTATCGAAGAGTTTAGTCCAATGGCTGATCGACTTCAAACAAGCCGATTGGCCAGACAGACAGAGTGCGTTGCATTTATGTTGATGCAGGAGAAAGGGATGGCAATATTTGATAGGAAAGAAAGTGGACGAAAGTGTGGTCTTTGTAAAGGGAGATGATGCACAAGGGCTGATGCTCTAGAGATGGTTCGACATAACCAAATGTTTTTGCGATGTCTGCAGTAGGTCGATAAAGAATAGGAGAAAATACAACGAAACAATGACAGTTTACTACAAGTACTTGAACGTAGTGTACGTGGACTTCGTGGACTTTGGTTTCATTGACACAATTATGTCTGATCGAATGACTGATATTTCTGAAATTATTATGATTTAGGAAATATTATAACAAATTATCGCTATCAAAATTGAATTTACTGGTGAGGTTTCGGCGTTGAAACACGGGTGGAGTTTTTTTAATAATTTTAACACAATTAAAATCAATAGTTTTCTTTTGAATAAGATAAGTACGATGTCTGAAAACTTGTTATTCTCGCAAGATAAGTTCCGTAGATGTATTACAAAGTTGTGAATTAATCAACTCTATTACTTTTTGGAAAAACGAACGGTTTTTCCGAGTTTCTCACATATTTCCCACAGAATAATTTGTTGAGTATTTTATTAGTGATTCAGAAACACGTGAGAATAAAGCCTTGCAAACAGATTTGCTCTAATTGTGATTTTCACGTTCCGTATGAACCTCTTAACCACTTATCAAACTTCAAAAGTAATGAACTAAACTTTATGCTATTCCTAATTGTAATTCTTTTCTTTGATTCAACGCTTAATCATTTGAAAATAAGTGATTTCCACTTAAAAACAAAATAAATCGCCACATCTTTTTGCTTTGTAGTTTTTGCACCGTTGCTATTTCAACTTTATCGCCAAGAGATTACTTTTGGAGAACAAGAAACGGACGATATTGAATGTCGCAAAGACGTTTGCAAATTCCCGCGACGCCCACGACCATCTTTCCTAAATGGACGCCAGAAAGAAAAGCGTATCGAATTTTTCCCGTGCACTTTTAATTAAGCAAATAGATGAAACGTGTTTGCCCATCTTCTTATCGCTCCAATAGCAACTGCGTGTGGAAATCATTTCTCATTTAAATTAAAAGCAAAATGTTAATTAAATAAGTTTTGAGAAAGTCATTTATTTTATAAACGATAACGCGATATCATTCTTAAACACCAAGTGTTACTTTTGGTGGCGTTATGTTCGTGACCCATTTTTAATTTCAGTCTAAACTTCGATTAATAACTTTCTAGTTTCCTTTCCAGACGTTTTCTTTGGCGACAATATCAATGGATGTCATCTAAGATCGCATGATTTCCTGCTTGATTTTATAAGCAATTAATCACGAGTGGTTTTCAGGGAATCTTACCGGGATGTTGTCCTGTGTATCATTTTACCCATTCGTCTTTCCCTCGGGACTCCCGGCTTACCTGTTGGACAAAAAGAGTAAGACATCAGTTTACGCTTCTAAAATACAAAGATGCTTTCATGAATGAAACTTTGTATTTCTCAATCTGTCTGCAAAGAAGATTAATTACAATTTGTATGATTAAAAAAACGGTAATGAACGCTAAATACATGTATATTCTAAAATTATTTTTATTTTGCAAATCATGGCACGGTTTTAAATACCAGGCATAGCTATCTAAAAAATGTAACCAAATCTACTAAAAATAAAAATGTTTATCAAAAAAATTCAAAACAGAAACGACCTCTTCTGACCTCTTAGTTCATGTACCTCTCCGGCAAACAGAAAGAAAACCTCTACTAAATCTACCCTTATCAAAGAGTCCCCCTTTGAATACCCTGAACATCACCCCTATCCCCTTTACATCATGACGTCACAAATCTCCAGCAAACGTCATTCTAGCTGCATCCAAGATTCCTGCTATTGCTCCTGATTTATCCTTCGAAGTCCCCTCACTCCGTTTCACCAGCAATGTCGCTGATCCTCTATCCTTATCTTGAGCAGCTTTCTTAAGTGATTAGACGTGTTAGATTAATGAGCGTCGGTTCTGATAAGACGTTCCCTCAATGACCTGTAATGGAACCTTTGAATACGGGCCCGACAGCGATTTATGGGCGTCGAGAAAACCAAGGGAAAGCTTGCCGCGATGGAAAGAAAGAAAAGGTAAGAACGACTTTGTTTGTCGGGTATTCCCAGGCTAGGACATGCAAACAGACTTTATGTTAAAGTGGAGGAGCCATGCTGTTTAAAGTGGAGGAGCCGTGAAATTTGCTCTGCGGGTTGCTTCTCGGAGCTATTAGAGAAAAAAAAACATGTATTCCTTGAAGTACTATCCCTTGAGAAAGCAACTCGGTAAACTTTTCTTAATTTTTTTTGTTTTTCAATCAAATATCCTTAAAAAAGAGGTAATTTCGATTTGTTTACGAAGAAAATATATAAACACTCTGATAAAACGAGAATTCAGAAAGAAATACTGAAAGCCGGTTTTACAATTCTAAAATTGGAATACGTACTACCAACTTAGCAAATAGCAAACAGAAAACCATTTTCAAAATCTTCCCAAATCCCAGGTGCGAACTTTCTTAAGAAGGTCCAAATTCTCTCAAGTTCTGAAAATGCTATCAAACGCAGTCATTGAATGTAAGACATCTTAAACGGCACGAGTAAAGACGCGGTTTCATCGGAACCATTTCCTCCAGCTCCCCTCTTCTACTAATCCCACCCCCTCACCACCCTCTCAACACCGTTTCATCCCGAAATCTCTTTATCATCTTCATCTAATCGTGAAACGCTGCATCGTAGAAAGCGAAGGATCTGTTCCACAGCAACTGAAACAGGAAGTCGTCGAGAGCTTGGTATAGGACTTCTATACAATCTACAGCCGCAGATGTTAGGCACAAGATAAAAAAAACAGTCAGTTCTTGTAAAGGTAATATCTGTGGTTGAACGAACATATCCGTGGCTTCAAAACATGGAACCAGTTTTACAAGGTTTAATCAAAAATATAGCTACTCATTAAAGAGGTATCAATATTGCCACAGCTAATCAGATTCTTGTATTTATATCCTGAATTCAGTAGCATATCTAACTAGGCATTGTTATGATTTTACATTGTCAGAAATATTAAAAATAAGTAAATAACTCAAAGATCCTTGGTCTAATCTGTTTCATCTTTTTGTTCGTCCACTAAAAGGTATTGGTGCGGTCTTTCTTTTACAAATGACCTGTCCGATCTAGGAAGAGATCTGCAAATATCAAAAACCTTTTCAGCATCAAAAACCGTAGTCGAAATATAGAAAATGAAATAGAAATACAACATAAATTAATCTTTCTGTCTGTGCACTATGTAAGCGATAAGCTGCCATTAGCAAAGTTTCAACTGCAAATTAATAAGAAATGAAGTTCAAATATCATGTCATATATACGGATGGAGCTAAACCGTTCTGTTGTAGCAAAGTAGGCAAACATACCTTGAGTGTACAATTTCAAGAGCTTTGCACGTCTGCAATCGGACAATGTATCTCTACTTGTTTATTTAACTCATTTACTGACCTACTTTGTGATAAACTCGGTTCTTGGCAGGTTGAAACAGATGCTGCGAACCATGCCAACTATTTACAGCCTTCCAAACGACAGACTGTGCCGCGTACGATTCGAGTTTTACAAGGCTGCGAAAAGTTTAACTCAATTCAGATTCGGTATCCGATTCACTCCACGAGAGGAAATCACTTTTCGTATATTGCTATGGAAATTTGATTCGCAATCATTTTGGGAGTAAGCGAAAAATTACTTAGCCACCGAAATAAAAAGAATCGTCGAGTTACAAGTGGATTTGAGATTATTTTGCATATGAAATTCATGTGAACACCGATAAGCTTCGTTAAAATTTCAATGCGTACTTTGACTTTTAAATCTGAAACCAACTTCCGAATGGTTGGGTGTTTTGAAAACACCGATACTCGATAAGTCAAGCAACACTGCGCTGGGTCAGGTATTATATGGGTGAATATCATACACATGACCAGTTCTGTTCGGGAGAGAGTTTGGGGGGATGAAAGTTAAGCAACACTGCGCTGAGTCAGGTATTGGATGGGTGACCATCATACACATGACCAGTTCTGTTCAGGAGAGAGGTTAGAGGGATGAAAGTTAAGCAACACTGCGCTGGGTCAGGTATTATATGGGTGACCATCATACACATGACCAGTTCTGTTCGGGAGAGAGGTTGGATGGATGAAAGTTAAGCAACACTGCGCTGGGTCAGGTATTGGATAGGTGACCATCATACACATGACCAGTTCTGTTCGGGAGAGAGGTTGGAGGGATGCAAGTTAAGCAACACTGCGCTGGGTCAGGTATTATATGGGTGATCAACATACACATGACCAGTTCTGTTCGGGAGAGAGGTTTGAGGGATGAAAGTTGGTAAAACAACTTCAACGCCTTGTTTATCAACCTCTCGACAGCATGGATTTGTGGAGGAATTCTGTTTTTCGAGTTTTACCGTCCTGGTTCATTTCTACAAATAAAGAATTGGGTTTTTACCCCCCTTCTAGGTTAGGTTCATAATTATCTTTATCATCCACTCATTCACAGACATATTAAGACCAGCGTCACATAGCCCGCTATCAAAACAGTGCGTCGTCAAACACAACTAACTAATCAGAAACAGAACAACCAAATAAATATAAATGACCATGATGTAATTCAGACGGTTCAATCCTATTCTCCGCTCAAGCGCGGTATAAACAAGGCGGATATGTTGAACGAATCAGAGTCAAGCAGTCAGGTTGGAGAAAATAGATGTTGCCCAAACACTTTGATCGATAGCTAGAGATAAACAACTTGATGTAATTAATGTGCGAGACAGGTGGACAAATAGCCGCCAATTTAACAAGATTCCGTAGCCGTGCAAGTATGAGGCGTCGGAAAAAAATGGGCATTACGTCCTATTGTAGCACTGTGTGTGATAGGGCGGGTTTAAATCTGAGAGACGCGAAGGATTACGGCTTTTCTGATAAAGGTTGCTAAAACCACTGACATTTATTCTTCTTTGCGCTCAAATGCACGGGGCACACCTTGCCAGAGTTCGTGCTATATCACCTTGTTTCTTCCCTCGTCTACCCACCCTCTTACCATCCCGGTCTTCTCTCAGCCTAAAGGAGTCTGTCTTGGCATCAGGCAAGATCGTATCATTCATCACGCTGATCTTATTGTTAAAAATGTGATGTTTTTTTTTGTATTTTTTTTCTGTGGGAAGAAGAGAAATTTGTCCTGTTTTTATGCCACTGTGAGGAAATAAGGATATTATGTGAAAAATTGTCGGTTTAAAGCTTTCGATATTTTCTTATTCCCTTTTCTTTAGGTTTGAATATGAAATTCCTTTCAGGTGACACTGACAAGTGGAAAATAAAAGGAATCTTAGATCTCTAATCAACTTTTCTCGGTAAACACTACTTAAAAAGCGAATCGTTTTATTGAATTTGGATTGAAAGTGTTTTATGATCAAACCTCTTCAAGTTCTTTTATTTTCGGACAAGATGCGATTTTGTTACTTGTCTTGAACCTAATAAGAAGATTCCAGGTAAGAGCAAGCTTAATTACAAGATTAACTTCCTTTATAATTCAACTTACACCATGAGACAAAACCAAACCCCACCTCTCCGACCACACCAACTAAAACCTAACTTTATTCCCAAACCACTATTAACAAGTTAGCTATATATGAGCCAACCCATCCCCTTCTCCAGAAACATTCCACACTCCGTATATATATATATATATGTTTATAATATTGCTAATACTTAAATCCCTTCCATGAGCGCCCTTTCCAGCTCTAACCAAACAAGCGGTGCCCCTCCACCCCTTGCCACACCCCGGCGCCGACCCCCGACAAAGCTCAGAAGAGACTGTTCGTTTTCTCAACCTAGTTCCCTTCTTCCTTCGGGAAGAGATCCCAGCTGCGTCTCCTAGCAAGCCGGCTACCAAGTGGTAAGCCCACAGGAGTGAACTTCCATTCCAGATCTGAGCCAATCCAATCTCTACCTTTATTCGTGCGTTGTTCCTGTTATTGCCCCGCCGAATGCCGGTGACTGTCTAATGAAACGCAACGGGATGGTTTCTGATCTCCAGGAACGGGAAAACGGGAACTGCATGTCTGGAGATTCTGGAAGTTAACGTGAGCGACGTGAAAAGGTTGTTCTGGTAAGATGATGTTTTGAAATGATTTCTGGTTTATTTCAATTTGATGGCTTTTCTGAATAAGAACTTCTTAAATAAGGTAGTTTGGAAATGTAATAAAATTGCTTGATTTGTAAGTTTTGTGTGTTTTTAAAGAAGCAACTTGAAAATTCGAAAAGAAAATGAAAAATCCTCTATATACATAGTAATAAAACGATTTTTTTTGACATATTAGGTAGAAAATGTGTGTTTGCTATGCGGGCTGCGTTCAGACGCAGAATATTTCTACCTGAATAGCATTTAAAAATTGTACAGATCTGTTAGAAAAATAAATTTCAAGCGAAACACTAAAACTAACATTTCGTTTTGTACAGAAACTTCACCGAGCTAGCCGAAAAACTCGCGAGGGAATTATTTACTACAGTAACCCACTTTAGTTCTTGCCAACCTTACCGGAAGTCGTTTCTGCAAACTGCTCTTGCAGGGCAGGTGTAAGCTCTGCTCTTATCGATCAGAAATTATCTTAAGTGAAGCTAAGCCCGCACTTGAGCGAACCGGAAGCATTCGTCCCCTTTTTTCCAGAACGCCTCGTTGCTTTGGTAAAATCCCAGAGAGATGCGCTGGAGCACAGAAGAAGTGTTTTAGATAAATCAAGTGGACTCAATCTTCTTGGTATTGTAACTCTGAGAGAGAGCTACATATGAATTTCCTATTTACTGAAGCGCGATAGCAATAGGAAGAACACGAGAAAATGGTTTATTTGTATGTGGGTCTAAGGGTGTGGGACAAGGAAAATAGAGATGAACCGTGGAAATAGGCTTTTCCTCACACACTTTTCTTTTGGACACAAGGAGAAAATTGTGAATGTGTCACGCTTGGGTGAGAAGAGAGATGGTTAAGTGTAGTGGCGATGTGTGGGTCTTGGGGGGAAAATTGGGGTCGGAAAATATTGTGGACAATCTGTGAAGGAAATGGTGAACGAAGGGCGTGGAAATTCGCTTTCCAGTTTGTCCGTTTGAACGAGTTAATTTGTGCGAAATATTTTGGAAGTAAGTTATTTGATCATTTTTAGAAATGAACGAAATTTTCGGTCACGGTAAATTTGTGAAGGGAAATAAATTGTTAATTTACTGCATAAGGAAAACGAAACAGAAAAAAAATTCATAAGTGTTTCCTCGCTTTACGGTAATTTTAAAATACAGTTTATTTAGGAAAGCGAAATGTGAAGAAAAAGCGATTTATTATTTAATCTTTGTCAGCGTTCGAAAGCTAAGAAACCCATTTCCTGAAAATTGACAATCGCCAAGAAATTAGCAATATCCCAAAATCCCTCGGGAAAAAAAAGTGAGAAACGAAGATGAAGAGAGCGAGTAGGATCAGAGAATGAAAGAAGAGATGACAAGAACGAAGGATGAGGACTTTGGAGGGGGGAAGACAGATGCAGCAAGAAATCGTGTCGGGTTTACGAATCAGAACGAAACGGGGAAAGAAATCGTCGTCGCATTTTCTTATTGCCTCGCCACACTTTTCCGTTCATTTTCTCACCCGATGCCGCTAATCTTGACAAGGTGACGCAGTATTTTTCATTACCAACTTGCGAGGCTGTTTGTTGTTAAAACGGTTTCAACTAAACTAGTTACCCTGAGGATAACGGATGTCAATTTAGAAGTGATGAATTGACAACGGTATATTTTTCCAAGTACGTTCAATTCAAAATATATTGAAATGATTTTTGATGAATTTTGAGAATGATTGCAATTTAGTATTAGGAACTTTACTTCCCTCTCAAAAACTGTTGTCAAAACAGGTGCATCCGGCGATTACCTCACGTATTGCAAGCGTTTTTAAATTAAAATTAGATTTCACACAGGAATGACAATTTTGCAGCGATGTTGAAAATAACCTTTATTACCCTCTCAAAAATAATATTTTCTGTGATTCTTGATTCACTTAATGCAGTAATGTTTATGATACTAATGCAATGTTGCAAGATTTATTGAAATAGACTGACAAATAATCTTTTAATCGCCCAAGTTTTATATTGACGTAAATATTTATATTTATAAATATTTATATATTTATAATATAAATATTTATAAATATTTTATATTTATATTGATAGTATTATATTGACGTATTTCAATGCTCCTAAGTGTATCTATGTATTATTTTATACTTTTATTGGAGCGTGTGTGTAATTTAAAAACAAAACTTATGTACAACGAAATAAAGAACCTTTGAAATTGAAATTGAAACTAGACGAACAGAATAATAAGAAGCAATTAGTGTTTTTTTAAGCATGACTTAACTGCAAAGCAGAAGAAAATTAATTAAAATTCCAAATATATTTATCCAAGGAAGTAATTTTGAAAATAATTTGTACTTTAAAATGTATGTTTTCATATCAAATGAGCTTTTGCAGCCAATGATCTGAGTAAAGCTACAAGGAAGCTTTCACTTTGGCTTTTTCCAATGTTTATCAATTCAGAGCTCTTTTAGTGCGCGGATCTCTTTATTTAGGGTCAGTCAGTAATCAGGTGGAAATATTTGATGTTCACATAAAAATCAGTGCTGGACGAAGTACAGGCAGAGCTGGGTTCCTGTGGGATAGGCAAGTTCTGATTGACTCTGGCAGAGCTGGGTTCCTGTGGGATGTGCAAGCTCTGATTGACTCTGGCAGAGCTGGGTTCCTGTGGGATAAACAAGCTCTGATTGACTCTGGCAGAGCTGGGTTCCTGTGGGATGTACAAGCTCTGATTGACTCTGGCAGAGCTGGGTTCCTGTAGGATGTACAAGCTCTGATTGACTCTAGCAGAGCTGGGTTCCTGTGGGATAGGCAAGTTCTGATTGACTCTGGCAGAGCTGGGTTCCTGTGGGATAGTCAAGCTCTGATTGACTCTGGCAGAGCTGGGTTCCTGTGGGATGTACAAGCTCTGATTGACTCTGGCAGAGCTGGGTTCCTGTGGGATAGTCAAGCTCTGATTGACTCTGGCAGAGCTGGGTTCCTGTGGGATGTACAAGCTCTGATTGACTCTGGCAGAGCTGGGTTCCTGTGGGATGTGCAAGCTCTGATTGACTCTGGCAGAGCTGGGTTCCTGTGGGATGTTCAAGCTCTGATTGACTCTGGCAGAGCTGGGTTCCTGTGGGATGTTCAAGCTCTGATTGACTCTGGCAGAGCTGGGTTCCTGTGGGATGTACAAGCTCTGATTGACTCTGGCAGAGCTGGGTTCCTGTGGGATGTACAAGCTCTGATTGACTCTGGCAGAGCTGGGTTCCTGTGGGATGTACAAGCTCTGATTGACTCTGGCAGAGCTGGGTTCCTGTGGGATGTACAAGCTCTGATTGACTCTGTAATATATGTGTCACGGGTACAATGCCCTTCAATTTTTCAGCCCAGTGTCTTATGGACAACGTCCTATGGTTCAAGGTGTTAAATTCACTGCGTTCTAAACGATACCTATAAAGAGTACAAGAAGTTACTTAATAAAGATGGAAAGTTTATTTAACTTTGAACAAAATGATGCGACTTTAATTAAGATTTGACGCAAAGACTTTGTTAAAGTCTTCTTTATATTCGTTGAAAAGTCTAAAAGTAATAATTTCTCGTGAAAAATGGCTCTAAAAAAGGGTTGTATTGCCTCCCTCTTCTTTTTTTGAGGATCCAGGGAACAAAATAATATTTGTTATTCTTTTCTTGGAGTTTCTAAAAACTGTTTCAACAACTAAAAAAATATCTCTTTTAGTGCAAATTTTCCAGAAATATATTTAAAAATATATATATATTTATATATAAGCTGTAAACAACGCATTATGGAGGCTTTTTAAAAGGGTTGACTCGAGTATATGTTTGTAATGTGAAGTTTAGTAGTGTCAACAGATTGAAGAAATTTCAAATCGACAGCTGCTACGAAAACTCTGATTTTTGTCTTTAAAAAACGCAGGAAAAAACGCCTTAAAAAGCTCTTTTACAACGAGAGTTACCTGAGTAAGCTCCCACTCCAATAGACCTGAGTAAGCTCCTACTCCAATAGACCTGAGTAAGCTCCCACTCTAATATACCTGAGTAAGCTCCCACTCCAATAGACCTGAGTAAGCTCCCACTCCAATAGACCTGAGTAAGCTCCCACTCCAATAGACCTGAGTAAGCTCCCACTCCAATAGACCTGAGTAAGCTCCCACACCAATAGACCTGAGTAAGCTCCCACTCCAATAGACCTGAGTAAGCTCCCACTCCAATAGACCTGAGTAAGCTCCCACTCTAATAGACCTGAGTAAGCTCCCACTCCAATAGACCTGAGTAAGCTCCCACTCCAATAGACCTGAGTAAGCTCCCACTCCAATAGACCTGAGTAAGCTCCCACTCCAATAGACCTGAGTAAGCTCCCACTCCAATAGACCTGAGTAAGCTCCCACTCCAATAGACCTGAGTAAGCTCCCACTCCAATAGACCTGAGTAAGCTCCCACTCCAATAGACCTGAGTAAGCTCCCACTCCAATAGACCTGAGTAAGCTCTCACTCCAATAGACCTGAGTAAGCTTCCACTCCAATAGACCTGAGTAAGCTCCCACTCCAATAGACCTGAGTAAGCTCCCACTCCAATAGACCTGAGTAAGCTTCCACTCTAATAGACCTGAGTAAGCTCCCACTCCAATAGACCTGAGTAAGCTCTCACTCCAATATACCTGAGTAAGCTCCCACTCCAATAGACCTGAGTAAGCTCCCGATACAACTGCCCTAAAAGCCTTAAAACATCCCTGGGAAGCTAGATTTTCATTATTAAACTAACCAGACTAAAAACAGATTTCAAAAACTAACGTCTCAGCTTTTACACAGCTTTTAATTTCAATTTTGAATTCCACTTTTTTTTCTCCAAGATCAACCAGCTTATATATCATCCGGATCCGTCCGGCTTAACTATTTCCACGTCTGCTTTAAGTTATTCCCTGTGAGTACACACAGACTTAAAAGATGGCCAAGTCTTAAGCCAGCTAGTAGATCTATGTGAGGAAGAATAATGACAGACCACTATCCTGCATCCAGCTTCCTAGCAGCTGAGAGTACTTTCGTGTGTTTTTCATGATTGGTAGCTATGAATCGAGACGACGACGGCTCAGACCTTGGAACCAAGACGCCCCCACGCTTTATACCCTAGTGACGTATGCGGTGCGTCGTTTCTTACTTACAAGTGTTTTGCCATTCCATGCACATCCTCCGGACAACAACAGGGATGCCAAAAAGTTCATCTTTCATCTCACGAGCCCGGTCCATGGCGAGGATAGAGCGACGAAGTCTGGCTTGCCATTTGTATTTTTCAGAGAAAAAGTTGCCAAAACACTTTCACGATATTTTTGGCAAACGTTTTTTATGTGAAATTTCATCTGTGTTTTGATATTAAAACAAAAAGTTTGTTTTTGATCATATTTTTTTGAGTTGGTTAAAAATATTACCATCTGTCAAAGACTCAACTTCATTGGTACGTGCAGATAAAGCTGTTATAATGTAGACCATAATGTAGTGATGTCTTTTACTTATCTTTAGTGACTTTGTCAAACTTTTGACCTAGGTTATAGAATTAGTCTTATCTTTATCATCGCCCTATTAAATTAAAAAGACAGTTCGCTCAATGCAGGTTCAGTAGCTCTGGCAAATGGTCAATATTAAACCAACGTACAGAGTCCAAAGCTAACTGGTCATAAACATAGACATAATAACATCATCAACCTGATAATCGACTTCTCTTGTCAGGTAACTTCACTGAAATACAGTTGCCACAAGCCAGATGTCAAAACAAACCCGAAAAAACAAGAATGCAAAAGATTAATCACAATTAGATTTATTTAAATTGATAGATCAATCATAGAAATTGTATTTTCTGTTTAAGAATTCATACCAACGCAATCAATACCCTATGTCATTTAATGATGTATCGACTGGTTCTCTAATGCATTCCACATCTGGTGAAGAGGGTGGCAGGGATGATGAGAATAGTGGCGGGGGTAGGAAGTCATATGGGGATGGCCTCGTACCTACACTTTATTATCAGGCCGTTGCATAAATGATGAAGAGTGCGTATCGCCAATGGTCCTAGTCCCAGAAGGTGCCGAGACGGATCTCCTTCCACTCAGAGGCACAACCCTGCGTAGCACTCACCCAGTCCTGTGCACCAGGAGGACGGCCTGCAGCCAAATGGAGCCATCAACATTTTTATTACATTTTCCGGATAGCTGCTCCTTTTAGAAAGGCATTAAGGAAAATGTTAAGAACCCGAGCGAAGAAGAAAACAAGAGACTTTCCGCGAATATGGTGGGTACATTATGAAAATCAATTTTTGTGGTATGAGTGTGCTGAAGAGGGTTTGGGGGGAATTTGTGGCCATTAGACAAAAACAAGCTGTCATTTTTGGTTAGGATTTTATTTTTGCTTTTAGTTTTTTAAAGACGAAAAACGCGAGGAAATCTGAGAGAATGGAGCATTGCTTGTGGATAAAGTAGAAAGTGAATGATTATTTCGTGTGTAGATATGCTGTTTTTATGACACAAACAACAATCTTGTTCGTTAATTTTAGTAGTGAATGAAAAAAGGGATTAAATCGTTTAAATCGGCATCAGAATGTGTCATCAAGAATCGGAAACATATATAACAAAT